>AP025058.1:9446576-9781356 GCA_036186865.1 Eustoma russellianum
CAAAGTGGAGAAATGAGTTGATGGAAGAACTAAATTTAAAGTGGAATTGATGTAGTGTTGGTGTAAAAGTTAAAAAAAAAGGAGGAAGAAGAGGTCTTTCACTACCTAAGGAACCCGTATTTGCGTGGCCATCTGTACCTATCGTGTCTTCCTAAAAGCTTAACACGAAAAAGAGGGGATTGGAAAAGAAAGAGAAAAAAAGGAGGATGAGAAGTTGCTTTCTTATGTGATGGGATGTCTCTATGTGGTTACGTGTTGTAGATTTGAGGTGCACGTAGTGCTCTCTTTACACTATCACAAATCAAAAGCACATGGGTCTTGAAAGCTGTCCCAACTTGGCAACTTGGCCACTTGAGTTTTCGTATTGGGGATTGATAATGACGTGTCCACTTACAGGGTGGCATTACTAAGAGAACGTGGCTAGGACCTCTTCTTGGACTTCAGTATTCTTCGTTGCACTTATCCCATTGCTTCAGAGTGTAGCACAAATAATTGCAGCAGTCATCTGTGCTGGAGTTTTTAAATCGAAATGGAAAATGATAGTCTCACCGGCAAAGAGCTGCCGGAGCAAGCTCCTACCTTTCTTATTTATGGTATCATTATCATACTCCTTGATTATACTCCAAGAAGAACCCTAGCTTCTAATTTAGTCTCCGCCTTTGTTCAAAACGCCATTTCATTTTTTCCCCTTCATTCCTTGAAGTGTTTTTTAATCTCATATTTGTTTTATCTATTTAAAATCTGCTCAATTTTTGCTTTTAACGATGTCATCGAAAACACTGCCCCTACCGACCTGCCGTACACAATGGCGCAGCTTTATGTCGTGGGAATGATAGAATCGGAGAATAAGAAGGCATTTTTATTTTCAAACCTTCAAATCCAATTCGTGGTGGCATTCCTATATGTTTTCCTCAATTTTCAAATCATGGTCGTTTAGAGTCACATGGATTTGCCACAACTAGATTCTGAAGCTTAATAAAGAAATGAAAATCTGGCCCCAGGTTTTTGGATCTCAATAGAGAGTGAGCTTGTCACCTGCTGGAGATCTATTGTTGACACCTCATATTAGAAATACTAATGCAGATGGAAAGCTTTTCTTTTTATTTTAGTATATCACACCTACTTCTCAGTTTCAGATATCAGTGAAGTTTGTGTGAAAGGGTTGGAGACATTGGATTATCTTGATAATCTGTGGAAGAAAGGTCGATTTACCTAACAAGAGGTTGCTATCACATTCGAATCTGAAGTCATACCTACAAAAAAAAATATTACAATTCTTGAGCATAAAAAAAAAGACCTTTGCTCTCTGCAAAGAAGGTCCGTCTGACGCTGGTTTGGAATCCGTGAATAGAAGGCAATTACTCTAAAGCATGATGAGGGGGAACATATCGCAACAATCATGAGCCTCCCGACTGTAAATGAACCAAGCTGTTCGGTTGTTCGGCTCGTTTGTTCGAGCTCGAACTTGAGCTCGGCTCGATTAAAAGGTTAATGAACAGAGCTTGAACACCTTTTTCTACTCGAGCTCGGTAAGTGGCACCGTTCGTTTAAAGTGTTCGGCTCGTTAATGTTGTTCGTGAGTTAAACAAACCAAGCTTGAACAAGTAAATATGTTCGTTTAAATAAACGAACAAGCTCGGCTTGTTCGCTAAGTAAATGAACAGAGCTTGAACAACGCAATGCTCGGCTCGTTTACAGCCCCTACTCCCGATGTTTACAAGGTTAAAGGCATAAAGAAGCTGAGCAGAAATCGAAGGTTTGTAGAAGAAACATGCTGACTTTCAAGACCTGAAGGTGCACATCCAAGCTATTATGACAAGTAGAGGTAACTTCTGTTGGAGAAAAATTTATAAATGGATTTGTCCAAAGTTGGTGAGCAAGATACTTTGAGCTTAATTAATATTAGTTTTTGTTAATCAAAAATAAAAACTAATGAATCCTAAATTATCTACGTGGTGAGTAGATGATTTTAGGCTTTTGAATCACTCAATTTCGATATCGGGTGAATGAGAAATTAATGCTCAAAGTATGAATAAAAATTGGTTGCAAATTGGAAAATTGGTGATGTGGCTTCATGAGAAGAAGACACATCACTTCTTTGCAAATATACTACATTGGCAAATTGAAGGTAAAATGCCACCAAATATAGTGCTAGGAGAGGCACTTTAGATGTGTCCTAAGGGCATGAGAAGTTTTTGACCGGAGAGAAGACCTAGAAAGTGCCCCACGCGCGCATGCGCGCGCGCGCCGCCCGCCCGTCCGGACGGCTCGGCTCGGCTCGGCTCGTGCTCGGGCTCGGACTCGTGGCTCGTGGCTCACCCGCCGGTTCTTATCTTTTTGGATAAATTTTCTTTTAAATTTTTCCAGAAAATAATTTACTTGATCCTACGGTTATGATTTAATCCTACGATCTAACGACTCAGATTGAGCTGACAGTTTCAACTGACTGGTTCCTCCCAGTCGTGGGATAATGGCCGAGCTGAGACAGTCGTGGGGTGTGTGGTGAACGTGGGGTTGCTGGCCGATCAGTGCAGTCGTGGGTTGCCGTAACCTCCAAGAATTCCCTCTATAAATAGAGGTAGAGCACTGCTTCTGCAAACACAGGAATTTTCCTTCTCTTCTCCTACTGCATAATCCATTGCTGCATACTGCATACACTGCTGCTGCATTTCATCCATTTGAGGAAGTCAGAACATCTGTCAGGTTCGTGGAGTTCTTACGTAGTAGTGCCACTCGTATGAACTGTTAGCCGTTGTATCCTGGGAGACGTTTGTGAATTTTTGGCTGGGCACAGTATACCGGCGCAATTCGTCTTAAGGAGAGAGTCCTGGACTCGCCTCGGTCCCTATGTTGAGCTCATCCCTGTGTTGAGCTCGTCTCTGTGTTGAGCTCATCTCTGTGTTGAGATCTTCCCTATGTTGAGCTCATCTTTGTGTTGAGCTCATCGATTCGGTTCATCGCTGTGATGGCACTTTGGCTCATCATTGGGATGACCTCGGCATGTCATCTCGGCTCATCCCTGTGATGGCATTTTGGCTCATCACTGGGATGACCTCGGCATGTCATCTCGGCTCATCCCTGTGATGGCATCACTGGGATGACCTCGGCATGTCATCTCGGCTAATCCTTGTGATGGCATTTTGGCTCATCACTGGGATGACCTCGGCATGTCATCTCGGCTCATCCCTGTGACGGCAATTCGGCTCATCACTGGGATGACCTCGGCATGTCATCTCGGCTCATCCCTGTGATGGCACTTTGGCTCATCACTAGGATGACCTCGGCATGTCATCTCGGCTCATCCCTGTGATGACACTTTGGCTCATCACTGGGATGACCTCGGCATGTCATCTCGGCTCATCCATGTGATGGCACTTCGGCTCATCACTGGGATGACCTCGGCATGTCATCTCGGCTCATTCCTGTGATGGCACTTCGGCTTATCACTGGGATGACCTCGGCCATTCATCTCGGCTCATCCCTATGATGGCACTTTGGCTCATCCTTGGGATGACCTCGGACATTCATCTCGGTCCATCACTGTGATGGCACTTCGGCTCATCCTTGTGCTTTACAGAATGTCAGTTTCGTTCTCTAATAAATCTGAGTTTTTGTACATGAGAAGACAACAAACTTAAGACGAATTCTTTGCTCTTATCTCAGTTTTGCACCGATTTATTTATAGTATTCTGTTGGTATACTGACTTCTTGTTTCATGATCTGTCAGAAATTGAAACGAGATGGAGAACGAAAGCTCTAACTCCCACATCGGCGCTGAGGAACAGAACATTGCTGTTCCAATCGCACCTCCTGTTGCTGCACCCATTCTTGCACCTGTTCCTGCTGCTGGACAGGTTGAGAAGTCTGAGAAGTTTGGAGGCAGTTTCTTCAAACGTTGGCAGCAAAAGATGCTGTTTTTCTTGACAACATTGGGCTTAGCAAAGATGCTGAATGAGGATCCTCCGGAGGTGGTTCCGGTTGAAGATCCAAATCTGAACATGCAGAACCATTTGATGGCTGAAGCATGGAATTTTAACAATTATGTATGCTTGAGTCATATCTTGAGTTGTTTAGATAATTCATTGTATGGACTGTACTGTACTTATAAAACTGTAAAGTGATTGTGGATGGCCTTAGATAAAAAATACCGCACGGAGGATGCCGGTACAAAGAAGTTTGTCGTTGGCAAATTTCTTGATTTTAAAATGTCAGATTCCAAGACTGTTGTTTCTCAGATTGAGGAATTACAGATGCTGGTGGCCGAAATAGAAGAAGAGGGCATGTCGCTCAGTGAATCTTTCATAGTGGCGGCTGTGATTGAGAAGCTACCTCTTTCGTGGAGGGAATTTAGAAGCTATCTCAAACACAAGCGAAAGGAAATGACATTGGAAGATCTGATTGTTCGACTCCGTATAGAGGAGGACAATCGTAGATCCGAAAAAAGGCCAAGTTCGAGTTCTGGTCATGCTAAAGCTCATGTCGCAACAGGCGACGAAAAAGAAAAAGAGAAATCCTGTCGGAGTGAACCCTAAAGGCAAGAAAGTTGCCAAAAAGTTCACTGGAAAATGTTATAACTGTGGAACTCAGGGGCACCGCAGTACTGACTGCCGTAAGCCCAAGAAAAAGCAGGAAAAAGCGAAAGCCAACCTTGTCAGTCAGATGGATGATCTGGATTTGTGCACTGTTGTTTCTGAATGCAACACAGTTGGAAATCCTCGTGAATGGTGGGTGGACACTAGAGCCACTCGACATGTCTGTGCAAACAGGGCGATGTTCAGAGACTATTCTCCGACAAAGAATAATGAAAAATTGTACATGGGGAACTCTGATAGCTCGAAGATTGAAGGTTCGGGCAATGTGATTCTGAAGATGACTTCAGGAAAGGAATTGACTCTGCGAGATGTATTGCACGTTTCTGACATCCGCAAGAACTTAGTTTCTGGAGCTTTACTAGTCAGTCATGGTTTTAGACTAGTATTTAATTGTAATAAATTTATTCTGAGTAAGAATGGGGTATTTCTGGGGAAGGGGTACTTGACCGACAACATGTTCAAACTTAGTGTGATGACTGTTGTACCCAAGAAAACTTTGCCCAAAGAGGCCAATAAGAATGCTTCTACTTCTGCTTATATGCTTGAGTCTTCTTGTTTATGGCATTTTCGTTTGGGACATGTTAATTATAAGTCAATACAAAGGATGATTAATCTTGACTTATTGCCCAAACTGAACATTAATAAAGAAAAATGCCAAGTATGTGTTGAATCAAAAATGACAAAGACGCCATTTCCTTCAATAGAAAGGAACATTGAACCTTTGGATTTGATTCATACTGATGTGTGTGATTTAAAATTTGTGCAAACAAGAGGTGGTAAAAAATATTTTGTAACCTTTATTGATGATTGCACACGATACTGTTATGTCTATTTGCTAAGTAGCAAAGACGAGGCCCTTGATGCTTTCAAGGACTATAAAATTGAAGTTGAGAATCAACTTAGCAAACGAATTAAAACAATTCATAGTGATAGAGGTGGTGAATATGATGCACCGTTTAATGAATTCTGTTCAGAACATGGCATTATTCATCAAATGACTGCACCATATTCACCTCAATCAAATGGTATTGCTGAACGCAAAAACCGTACTCTAAAAGAGATGATGAATGCTATGTTGATAAGTTCGGGTTTACCTCAAAACTTGTGGGGGGAAGTAATTCTCTCAGCCAACGTCATTTTAAATAGAATTCCATCGAAGAAGATGGATGAAACCCCATACGAGCTTTGGAAAGGTCATAAACCTAGTTACAAATACTTGAAAGTGTGGGGGTGTCTGGCGAAGGTTGCAGTACCCAAACCAAGACGAGTTAGAATTGGGCCTAAAACAATTGATTGCATATTCATAGGATATGCAACTAACAGTAGTGCATATCGATTCTTGGTGCACAAGTCGGACATTCCAGACATACATGAGAATGTTGTCATGGAATCAAGAAATGCAGTGTTCTTTGAAGATGTCTTTCCAAAGAAAGACAAAAACGACGAAGAAACAAGCACTAGTAAGCGAGTGCGTGAGACGACCCCTCAAGAAATTGGGGGACTATGTCAAAGCAAACGAGCCAGAGCACCAACATCTTTTGGACCAGATTTTCTAGCATACTTGGTAGAAAACGATCCAAGAACCTTTTCTGAGGCGATGTCAACTCCAGAAGCTCCCTTCTGGAAAGAGGCAGTAAATAGTGAGATAGAATCGATTCTTCAAAATCACACTTGGGAGCTGGTTGATCTTCCACTAGGAAGTAAACCACTCGGATGCAAGTGGATCTTTAAGAAAAAGCTGAAAGAAGATGGGTCTATTGACAAATACAAGGCCCGGTTGGTAGCTAAAGGCTATCGACAAAAGGAAGGCTTTGACTTTTTTGATACCTACTCACCGGTAACTAGGATCACTTCAATAAGAATGCTAGTTACTATCGCTGCAGTCTACGACTTAGAAATACATCAGATGGATGTGAAGACTGCCTTCCTGAACGGTGAGTTAGAAGAAGAAATTTATATGGAGCAACCTGAAGGGTTTGCTGTACCAGGACAAGAGAAAAAGGTGTGTAAACTTGTCAAGTCTTTGTACGGACTTAAACAAGCACCCAAACAGTGGCATTTGAAGTTTGTGTATGATCTGCAAGGCACCACTAGAAGGGGGGGGTTGAATAGATGGTGCGGAAAATAAGATTTTTAAAATTTCTTTAAACCTAACCAATTCAAGTTCTGAAAACCGATTCTGTTTTCAGGACCAGTTTTAAAACGTTTTAAAAACTAGGTTAGAGGTCTCCAAAAATTATGAAATTTTGAGAGAACTTAGCCTCAGATGTTATGAGGGTCCCCTAAAAATTTCAAATCAAAATTCAACCTTTAACCCCTTCAAAAACCGTTGGCACTCAGATTGTGCAATTCTGCCAGAAACGGTAGATGGTTTTGAAAATTAATTCCTATTTGTGTGAATGTCCAAATGATCTGAAAATTTGACCAATAACTCTTCACACACTATATTTAAATGGGTTGAAACAGTTTTTGAAAATTCTTTTGGGAAGTAGGTCAAATACACCCAAAGTCTCAACCTTTGCAAGTCTGAAAATCAGACTGCACTAGTCTCAGAACTTTTGATGTTTGAATGACTTATACTTGTCCAAAAGGGTTGAAACTTGTGCCAAATTAACCCTAGACGTTTATGTATGTTTCTGGAAATTTTTATAATTTTTGGAAAACTTTTATTATTTTTACGAACGTGAACAATATGAGTAAACAGCGCAGAAACTGAAAAGTAAATGCTGAAAGTAAATTGCACCGAGATTTTTATACTGGTTCGGTTATAAACAACCTACTCCAGTCTTCAAGGAACACCTTCCTTGGTTCACACTATTCACACACACACCACACCTTACCACAGGGTTGATAGAGTTACACCTTAACTCCAACCCTTTACAAACCTTGTATTGTGAGTACAATTCACACGAACACCACCACCTCGTAAGAATGAAGATTGATCACACCTTGATCAATCTTGTACAAAGATAAATGACTGGTGGTTTCTATGAAGCCTATTCAAGGATGAAAGAAGTAAAATACAATAGGCTTTTTACAAGAGAAGAAAGAAAGAAAGTGTAGGAGAAGAAAGCTTTGGCACTTTGATCACTTTTGAATGCAAATCTTGGTGTTGTATTTGTTTGTTGTTCTCTTCCTCCCTTATAGGTCCAGCCGTCCCCCTTGAGTCACTCCCCCCTCTTGAAAATTTCCTTTTAATTTCTTGGGAGAGTGTAAGACATCATGATGACAATGTTTTGCTTACTTGGCATCACTCCATTGGACCATCATTTAGTCATTGCTTACTTGGCACCTTTTGATTGGCTCAATGTTGTCATCATTTGATGACATGGATAATCTGAGATAAACACTAAATATATGCCAAATAATCAATTATTAAATCATGCCATAATAGTCACATTTTGTCATAAAGTGCAAGACAAAAATATCTTCCTTCCAACCTTGAAAAATTCGGCCAACACAACATTTTTAATGCTGAAATTTTCAGCATTTACAACATGAAATAAATCCAGATTTCTTCCATTTTTCTTTGAATTTTTTTCATAAAAATACATCAACTATTTAAGGTAAGTCTTGCTACAAAATGAAGAATGAACTTGGACACAATAAGGGTGTAAATTTCGGCCACTATGTCTCTTGCACATGCTGAAATTTCAGCATGTGTAACATTCACTTTTTGTTCAAAATATTGCCTATTTTGCATTGATTTTTTCTTAAAACATTGAATCACCAAGTTATGGTAACTATTGCTATCACATAAGAGATGAACTTGGACACATCCAAGCTTACAAATTCGGCCACAACAAGTTGTACACATGCTGAAAATTTTTCAGCATGTGTGATATAAAATATCACCATTTATTAATTTAATTTATATTCAAATCATTTCCATAACTCCTTTGATTTATTCCTTAATGAAAAATTAATAAAATCTCTTCCTTAAGGGTGAAGATTTCGGCCACTAGGTATGTGACATGCTGAAATTTTCAGCATGTGACATAAGAGAGGTATATGTTGAAAACTTACCTTTTGTAGCTTCTCTCTTTGATTCATCAACATTGTATGATTGATCCTTGACCAATCAACATGCCAACAAGGCTCCACATGTGCTCCAAATCAGCTGTAGGTGGCGTTGAGTATGTATATACATGTGCTGAAATTTATTTTTGCTAACTTTGAAAAATAGTGCACATTTAATAATACACACATGTAATATTCCAATCAGCCCTTAATTTAATTTTCTAGAACACTTTAAGATGTATATTATATGTAAAAAGTGTCTAGATACGTGTCACATGATGTTCAAGAAAAACGTTCCATGTCATGTGCGTAGAAAACCGAATTTTCGATATTTATCGATTACCCGATTTTTCTCTAATTTAAATTCCAACTTTTGCACATGCTATATATATTATGTTATACATAATATATATAATATATACTTTAAATTTCAGCACTTGGCTGATTTAAAGTGGTACCATAAACATGTGACAAAAATAAAATTGGAATCTTCACATTTTGGCCTAAATGTGGGGTGATTTGTGTGTGCCAACATGGAAAGTATTTTTGCCTGAATTTTCAGTGTATGGCACGAAATTGTTAATAAATTTTGATGTATATGGGCTGGCCATTTATTTATGGCAAGTACGTGACACGTTGGCGAAGTTTCGGTATTCGCCCGATACGACAAATTTCGGTTTAGAACCTGTTATCGTGTCGTATTTAATTTGTCATCACCATATCTTATATCATATGATATAAGATCTGAATATAGTCATAAATATGAGTTAAGTATAGTGGTGTGACGTAAACGTACGTTCGTAAGATATATAACGTGTCGATAGTACGTTAGAATACATGTGTATGTGCCTTTTATAAAAAATCTGAAAATATAGTATATATATATGTATAAAAACGTGTGAAATTAATGTGGAGAGGAGGAGAGGACTTTCCTTCCATAGCCATGTTGCCTTTATGCCTTTTCCAAATGCATCTTCCTTTAATGAACTACTTAGTTTATTAAACTAAGTACTTCACTTAATGAACTACTTTAGTTCATTAATTGTGGCACCTGAAAATAGTATAAACTCAACAAATGTTCGCCATATGATGTAAGCTTTAAAGCTTCATGGCTCGTTAGTACGGCAACATAATATATAAGCTAAATAAGGCAAGTTATCATGCATACATGTACACTTGTGTATATATATATATATACTCAACGTTTATATATATATATATATATATATATATATATATATTCAAATTTCTTATTTTGAAATCACTCAAACCCTCATATTTCTACAATCTCCCCCTTTTGATGATTTTCAAAATAACTAGTGTACATGATTTAAGTGTTATCTCTCCCCCTTGAATTATGCACAGATTTGAAATTTGAATTTCGAATTTCAAATCCGGCTCCCCCTTGATTCATGCAATTAGGATCAATCAGTGATCTCTCTCCCCCTTAAATCTCTCTCTCCCCCTTAAATCATGCTTCTCTCTCCCCCTTTATTTTGGAAAGTTAATCAAAAGATTCCTGTCAAAAAGGAAAGTAAATCAAATGATATCGCATTAAATCACATCAACAGGAAGCATGCCTAATTTAGAACGGAGAGATTCAAATGTGGCTTGATTTAAGGCCTTTGTAAATATATCCGCTACTTGCGATTCTGTGCGTACGTGATCTATGACAATATTACCATTGTTAACGTGATCACGAAGAAAATGATAGCGAACTTCTATATGCTTAGCCTTAGAGTGTAATACGGGGTTCTTAGACAAATTTATTGCACTCATACTATCACAATATATAGGAATTTTATCTACGGTAATTCCAAAGTCCGAAAGTTGTTGTTTTATCCACAACAACTGTGTGCAACAAAGGCTAAGAGCCATATACTCAGCCTCAGTAGTGGACAAAGCAACACTTGCTTGCTTTTTGGAAAACCATGAAATAAGGGAATTTCCTATAAATTGGCAAGTTTCGCTCGTGCTTTTTCTATCTATTTTGCAGCCACCATAATCTGCATCAGTGTAAGCATGTAAGTCGAATGTAGAATCCTTATCGTACCAAATACCTAAGGTGGGCGTGTGCTTAATATAGCGGAATATTCTTTTTACCCGCATTTAAGTGTGACACCTTAGGTTGACTTTGAAAACGAGCACACATGCATACGCTAAACATGATGTCAGGCCTACTAGCAGTTAAATATAGTAAAGAACCTATCATAGATCTATATAATCCATTATCAACATCTTTACCATGTTCATCTTTGTCTAATTTAGTAGTGACACTCATAGGCGTGGGGGATGGTTTCAAATTTTCAAAATTGAACTTCTTGATCATGTCGTTTACGTACTTTGCTTGGCTTATATGAATTCCTTTACTCGTTTGCTTAATATGCAAGCCAAGAAAATAATTAAGTTCACCAACCATAGACATTTCAAATTCAGCTTTCATACAATTTTCAAAATCCTTAACGAGTCTATGTGAGGTAGAACCAAAAATAATGTCATCTACGTAAATTTGAATAATAAGTAAATCTGATTTTTCTTGTTTCAAAAATAGTGTACTATCTATAGTACCACGTTTAAAATTATTTTCTAAAAGAAAAGTAGCAAAACGATCATACCATGCTCTAGGCGCTTGCTTTAGTCCATATAGTGCCTTCTTTAGTTTGTACACGTGATCAGGATGTTTCAAATCTTCAAAACCGGGTGGTTGCTTCACGTATACTTCTTCTTGTATAAATCCGTTTAGAAAAGCACTTTTGACGTCCATTTGATATAATTTAAAATCTTTCATGCAAGCAATAGCAAGTAAGAGTCGTATAGCTTCTAAACGTGCTACGGGTGCAAATGTTTCATCGTAGTCTATTCCTTCTTCTTGATTATATCCTTGAGCTACGAGTCTTGCTTTATTTCTAACGACCTTTCCTTCTTCATTCATTTTGTTTCTAAATACCCACTTTGTGCCTATTATTGTCTTATCTTGTGGTCGTGGCACTAAATCCCATACATCATTTCTAACGAATTGATTAAGTTCGTCATGCATAGCATCAATCCAAGATGAATCATCAAAGCATCATGCACATTTTTAGGCTCAATTTCAGAAATCATAGCATGAAACTCATTTATTTCATCCGAAGTGATTCTTCTACGTGGTCGTACACCGTGAGTGATGTCGCCTATGATGAGATCATGTGGGTGATCTCTATGCCATCTTGGTTGATTATTTTCTAAGTTATCATGCATTTCTATATGATCATGCATTTCTAGTGTTTCATTCATCTCATGCATATCAAAAGAATCATTTTCTTCATCCAAAACGGGTTTCAATTCAAAATCATCATCATATTCCTTTTCTTTATCAATCTCTCCAAATTCATTGAATTTAACATGAATAGATTCTATGATTTGTCTAGTGAGAGGATCATAACATCTATATGCTTTTGAATTTATGGAATACCCAATAAAAATGCACTCAATTGATTTGGATTCAAATTTATCTAAGTTATCTTTTGTATTCAATACAAAACATTTGCATCCAAACACACGAAAATAATCTATCTTAGGCATGCGATCATTCAAAATTTCGTAAGGCGTCTTGTTTATTTTCTTTCTTATAGATAGGCGATTTACAATATAGCATGCACAATTTACGGCTTCCGCCCACAGAAATCTAGGCAATTTATTTTCGCAAAGCATGGTTCTAGCGATTTCTTGTAGTGTGCGATTCTTTCTTTCTACTACTCCATTTAATTGTGGAGTTCTAGGTGGCGAAAACTCATGTTTAATTCCTTTTTCTTCACAAAATGAAATCATCTCTTTATTTTTAAACTCACCGCCTCTATCGCTTCTTATTCTTTTCACATTTACGCCGTATTGATTTTCAAGTTGTTTAATTAATTTAGCGATTTCTACGGCGCTATCATCCTTATGTGCAAGAAATAAAGTCCAAGTATAACGAGAAAAGTCATCAACAATCACGCATGCATAGTGACGCCCACCAAGGCTTGTGGTGCGACTAGGACCGAACAAATCGATGTGCAATAGTTCTAGTATTCTAGTCGTGCTTATCTCATTTTTAGGCTTAAGTGACTCACGTGTTTGTTTGCCTTTTATGCAAGATTCACACAACTGAAAGTTGTCTAAATCAAGCGTAGGCAATCCCCGTACTAGGTTCTTTCGTTGCAATTTTTCTAGTGTAGAAATACCTATGTGTCTTAAACGTCTATGCCACAAATTCACATTGGGTTCATTTGACATAAAACATTTAACTTTAGCGTCTACTACATCATCCATAGATAGTGTGAATATATTTCCTTCACGTTTTCCTTTTAAAACGGTTTCTCCATTTTTATTTATTATATTACAATAAGGGTGAGTAAAACACACATTGAAACCATTGTCAACAAATTGAGAAATACTAAGAAGATTGTAAGATAAGTTGCTTAGCAAAAACACGTTGGAGATTCGAAGTGTATTCGGATTTCCAATTGTACCTTTACCAATGATCTTGCCTTCATTGTTGTCTCCAAAGGTCACGGATCCGCCTTTTGTGACCTTCTTTAATTTGGAGAATAGGCTCGGGTCACCCGTCATGTGCCTCGAGCAACCACTGTCAAGGAACCACTTTATTGATGTGTCTTTTGATGAGTGGTCTCCCTGCAATGTAAAAAGGTGATTTAGGTACCCTTTTAATTTTGGGTCCTTTCGAGTTAGTTAATCACCTTTTGGTAAAGGTACCTTTCGGTACCCATACTTGGGTGATCCTTCTCGGTCTATCAAATGGCAAGAATGTAGATGAAGGTGCAATATAGTATACATGTGGTGCATGTACTTTGGGTCTTTGCCCAAGGACTCCTCTATACTCATTATATGAAGGACGTTTGTGATATGTCCTTGTGTGCGTGTGCGTGGTGGGTATATGATATGTATTTCGTGTATGCATTGTTCTTTTCTTCTCATATCTATATGGTACAACGTTATATTTCACATGATATGAGGGAGTGGGGCGTGTGGAAGGGGGTGCTTTTTGCATCATCTTAGACGCCACTTGATGCTTAGGGGTGTCTACTTTCTTAGACACAACAAACTTGGTTGGTTTGGTTGATACTTCGTTAGTATCAACGTATCCCAATCCAGTTTTGTCACTGTCATGCTTTTGTGATAATATGATGCGATGCAGCATGTTTGACCCTGTATCGAATTATTTCATCATTTTCTCTAAGTCTGTATTCCTTGATTTCAAATTTGAAATCTCGGATTTCATTTTATTATTTTGAGAAGTTAATGATGTGATCTCGGTTTTTAATGCAGTGATGATACATGAAGACTCTTTCTTTGAATCGCTTAATTGAGCGACAAGATTCTCGTTAGAAGATTCTAACAGTTTCTTGTCTTCAATTAAACGTTTCTTTTCTTTTGCGAGAGTCTTAGTAAATTTATGCAACTCAAGATATTGACTAAAAAGATCATCGTAAGAAGGTTCGGAGTCAGAGTCAGAGTCAGATGATACCTCATTAGACGCCTTTGAAGCGAAACAAACTTGAGCGGTCTCCTCTTCGGTCTCAGATTCAGAGTCTGATGAGTCACTCCATGTGGAGGCCTTTAGTGCACGTTTCCTTTGTTTAGGATCTAAGACGGGTCTATTTTTGTTCCACTCCTTGTCAGGGTACTTATTAGTTTGCTTTTCTTTGTTTGGGCAGTCATATGATAAGTGTCCGAGTTTGCCGCATTCATAACATTTAATGTCCTTATCATTTGACTTGTTTTTATTTCTCTTAGATGTAGTGCCCTTGTTTTTATTTCTAAATGATTTTCTCATGAATCTTCTTAGTCCTTTTGCCAATAGAATTAAGTCATCATTATCCGATTCGGAATCACTATCATCTACGTGATCGGAGGGAGGGGAGACGTATTCATTTGATTTAAAAGCAATTGTCTTACCTTGTTTGGTTGATTCCGATTTCCGAATAATAAGTTTGTTTTCATAAACTTTGAGTGAACCAATGAGTTCTTCCATTTTTATTGATTTAGTCTCCTTGCTTTCCTCTATAGCAGTCACTTTAGGATCCCATTCCGAAGGAAGGCTCCGTAGGACTTTCTGTACCTTTTCCTGCGTTGTAAAAGCCTTACCAAGAGACTCAAGAGAATTATAGATGTTAGTCAAACGAAGATCCATATCTACAATTGACTCATTAGGCAACAACTTAAAAGACTCAAGAGTAGACATGAGCATATTAATTTTGGACTCTTTTACTTGACTCGTGCCTTCGTGTTTCATTTCTAAGATTCTCTACATTTCTTGTGCACTCGAACAATTGGACACATAACTAGACTCACTCTTACTTAAACCATTTAAGAGTAACTGCATGGCCTTAGCATTCATACTCAGTTTCTTTTTATCTTCACTAGTATAGTCTTGTCTCGTTTTAACGACTTCTAGTGTGACTCCATCTACAGTGGATAATTTAGATGGGACATATGGACCATCTTCAATTATTGACCAAAGGTCTATGTCTATAGCCATAAGAAAAAGTTTCATCCTAAGTTTCCATTGAATAAAAGACTCACCGTCAAAGAGTGGAGGCCTTTGGCTCGACATACCTTCTTGTTCGGTTTTGAGATTTGTGGATGCCATCTCACTGAATCGTTGGATTCCTTGTCGTGAGTATTCCTGCGCTCTGATACCACTTGTAGGATCTGCAAGGCACCACTAGAAGGGGGGGTTGAATAGATGGTGCGTAAAATAAGGTTTTTAAAATTTCTTTAAACCTAACCAATTCAAGTTCTGAAAACCGATTCTGTTTTCAGGACCAGTTTTAAAACGTTTTAAAAACTAGGTTAGAGGTCTCCAAAAATTATGAAATTTTGAGATAACTTAGCCTCAGATGTTATGAGGGTCCCCTAAAAATTTCAAATCAAAATTCAACCTTTAACCCCTTCAAAAACCGTTGGCACTCAGATTGTGCAATTCTGCCAGAAACGGTAGATGGTTATGAAAAATTAATTCCTATTTGTGTGAATGTCCAAATGATCTGAAAATTTGACCAATAACTCTTCACATACTATATTTAAATGGGTTGAAACAGTTTTTGAAAATTCTTTTGGGAAGTAGGTCAAATACACCCAAAGTCTCAACCTTTGCAAGTCTGAAAATCAGACTGCACTAGTCTCAGAACTTTTGATGTTTGAATGACTTATACTTGTCCAAAAGGGTTGAAACTTGTGCCAAATTAACCCTAGAACGTTTATGTATGTTTCTGGAAATTTTTATAATTTTTGGAAAACTTTTATTATTTTTACGAACGTGAACAATATGAGTAAACAGCGCAGAAACTGAAAAGTAAATGCTGAAAGTAAATTGCACCGAGATTTTTATACTGGTTCGGTTATAAACAACCTACTCCAGTCTTCAAGAAACACCTTCCTTGGTTCACACTATTCACACACACACCACACCTTACCACAGGGTTGATAGAGTTACACCTTAACTCCAACCCTTTACAAACCTTGTATTGTGAGTACAATTCACACGAACACCACCACCTCGTAAGAATGAAGATTGATCACACCTTGATCAATCTTGTACAAAGATAAATGACTGGTGGTTTCTATGAAGCCTATTCAAGGATGAAAGAAGTAAAATACAATAGGCTTTTTACAAGAGAAGAAAGAAAGAAAGTGTAGGAGAAGAAAGCTTTGGCACTTTGATCACTTTTGAATGCAAATCTTGGTGTTGTATTTGTTTGTTGTTCTCTTCCTCCCTTATAGGTCCAGCCGTCCCCCTTGAGTCACTCCCCCCTCTTGAAAATTTCCTTTTAATTGCTTGGGAGAGTGTAAGACATCATGATGACAATGTTTTGCTTACTTGGCATCACTCCATTGGACCATCATTTAGTCATTGCTTACTTGGCACCTTTTGATTGGCTCAATGTTGTCATCATTTGATGACATGGATAATCTGAGATAAACACTAAATATATGCCAAATAATCAATTATTAAATCATGCCATAATAGTCACATTTTGTCATAAAGTGCAAGACAAAAATATCTTCCTTCCAACCTTGAAAAATTCGGCCAACACAACATTTTTAATGCTGAAATTTTCAGCATTTACAACATGAAATAAATCCAGATTTCTTCCATTTTTCTTTGAATTTTTTTCATAAAAATACATCAACTATTTAAGGTAAGTCTTGCTACAAAATGAAGAATGAACTTGGACACAATAAGGGTGTAAATTTCGGCCACTATGTCTCTTGCACATGCTGAAATTTCAGCATGTGTAACATTCACTTTTTGTTCAAAATATTGCCTATTTTGCATTGATTTTTTCTTAAAACATTGAATCACCAAGTTATGGTAACTATTGCTATCACATAAGAGATGAACTTGGACACATCCAAGCTTACAAATTCGGCCACAACAAGTTGTACACATGCTGAAAATTTTTCAGCATGTGTGATATAAAATATCACCATTTATTAATTTAATTTATATTCAAATCATTTCCATAACTCCTTTGATTTATTCCTTAATGAAAAATTAACAAAATCTCTTCCTTAAGGGTGAAGATTTCGGCCACTAGGTATGTGACATGCTGAAATTTTCAGCATGTGACATAAGAGAGGTATATGTTGAAAACTTACCTTTTGTAGCTTCTCTCTTTGATTCATCAACATTGTATGATTGATCCTTGACCAATCAACATGCCAACAAGGCTCCACATGTGCTCCAAATCAGCTGTAGGTGGCGTTGAGTATGTATATACATGTGCTGAAATTTATTTTTGCTAACTTTGAAAAATAGTGCACATTTAATAATACACACATGTAATATTCCAATCAGCCCTTAATTTAATTTTCTAGAACACTTTAAGATGTATATTATATGTAAAAAGTGTCTAGATACGTGTCACATGATGTTCAAGAAAAACATTCCATGTCATGTGCGTAGAAAACCGAATTTTCGATATTTATCGATTACCCGATTTTTCTCTAATTTAAATTCCAACTTTTGCACATGCTATATATATTATGTTATACATAATATATATAATATATACTTTAAATTTCAGCACTTGTCTGATTTAAAGTGGTACCATAAACATGTGACAAAAATAAAATTGGAATCTTCACATTTTGGCCTAAATGTGGGGTGATTTGTGTGTGCCAACATGGAAAGTATTTTTGCCTGAATTTTCAGTGTATGGCACGAAATTATTAATAAATTTTGATGTATATGGGCTGGCCATTTATTTATGGCAAGTACGTGACACGTTGGCGAAGTTTCGGTATTCGCCCGATACGACAAATTTCGGTTTAGAACCTGTTATCGTGTCGTATTTAATTTGTCATCACCATATCTTATATCATATGATATAAGATCTGAATATACTCATAAATATGAGTTAAGTATAGTGGTGTGACGTAAACGTACGTTCGTAAGATATATAACGTGTCGATAGTACGTTGGAATACATGTGTATGTGCCTTTTATAAAAAATCTGAAAATATAGTATATATATATGTATAAAAACGTGTGAAATTAATGTGGAGAGGAGGAGAGGACTTTCCTTCCATAGCCATGTTGCCTTTATGCCTTTTCCAAATGCATCTTCCTTTAATGAACTACTTAGTTTATTAAACTAAGTACTTCACTTAATGAACTACTTTAGTTCATTAATTGTGGCACCTGAAAATAGTATAAACTCAACAAATGTTCGCCACATGATGTAAGCTTTAAAGCTTCATGGCTCGTTAGTACGGCAACATAATATATAAGCTAAATAAGGCAAGTTATCATGCATACATGTACACTTGTGTATATATATATACTCAACGTTTATATTTATATATATATATATATATATATATATATATTCAAATTTCTTATTTTGAAATCACTCAAACCCTCATATTTCTACAGTTTGACGAGGCAATGTTGTTAAATGGCTTCAGGATCAACGAGTGTGACAAGTGTGTGTACATCAAGAACACACCAGGTGCCTATGTGATAGTGCGTCTATATGTAGATGACATGATCATCATGGGCAGTACTCGTGGCATCATTTTGAATACCAAGAAGATGTTAACACGAAATTTTGATATGAAAGATATGGGGGTTGCCAATGTTATTCTAGGAATAAAAATTTCTCGGATAACTGAAGGACTTGTTATGTCACAAACTCACTATATTGAATCTGTTCTCAAACGATTCAATATGTTTGATATAAAACCAATAAAGACCCCACTAGACTTAAGTGTACACTTAAGAAAGAACCGAGGTGAACCTGTAGCTCAATTGAAGTACTCACAGGTAATAGGAAGTCTGATGTACATAACAAACTGTACAAGACCAGACTTAGCCTGTTCAGTAAACAAATTGAGCAGGTTTACGAGTAATCCAAGTGAAGATCATTGGAAAGCTCTAAATAGAGTGATGAGGTACTTGAAGTACACAATGAACCTTGGATTACACTATACAAGATATCCAGCAGTATTGGAAGGATATTGTGATGCGAATTGGATATCAGATAGCAAGGACTCTAAGTCCACCAGTGGATACCTATTCAAACGTCCATAGCTCGGTCCACTATGGAAGCCGAGTTTATAGCACTAGATAAAGCTGGAGAAGAGGCTGAATGGCTTCGAAATTTCCTAGAAGATGTTCCATGTTGGCCTAAGCCAATCGCTCCTATCAGCAGACACTGTGATAGTCAGTCTGCTATAGGACGAGCACAAAGCAGCATCTACAATGGTAAGTCTCGACACATACGTCGGAGACATAATACCATTAAGCAATTGATCTCTAATGGCGTGATTTCCATTGATTACATAACATCAAAGGAGAATCTTGCGGATCCGCTTACAAAAGGCTTGCCTAGAGATCAGATGTCAAAATTGACAAACGGAATGGGACTTAAGCCTACTACGCAAGAGTCTTTGTAACGGTAACCCAACCTTGTTGACTGGAGATCCCAGGATCTTGGTTCAATGGGACAACCAAGTTATGAAGGTTCAGTTTAGCACTTACTCATTTCGCTACATAAAAGTGCTGTCTGCAGAGAATATTTAGGGTAAGCTAAAGCTTTTAATGATGTCCTATATTTTGATACATCAAGTGGGGTATGGCAGAATGCTCTTGATAGGAATCACCTATATAAGTGTGAAGTGGGGCCGCTTCTATGAGAATTCTGTGAGGCAAAGAAATCTCTAAAACACTTTCTGAAACCAGGTTGTTCATGGCCAAAACGAACACAACCATGAGAACCAAAAGAGTGTTAAAGAAAATGTTGTGTGAGTATTGTTGTCTAGGTTCACAGCAAAGGCTGACTAGTTCAAGACATCAAGTCACTACTTAGCCGAGTGAATCCGATGGTACATCACTACGAAAGGTTCAAAGCCAGAAGCTACCTCTTCTGATGCAATATTTTCTTGTCTGACTTCTTGTTAGAGTCTGCATTTGGATTTGCATTAATTTCCATTCATGTGGGGGATTGTTGGAGGAAAATTTATAAATAGGTTTGTCCAAAGTTGGTGAGCAACATACTTTGAGCTTAATTAAGATTAGTTTTTGTTAATCAAAAATGAAAACTAATGAATCCTAAATTATCTACGTGATGAGTAGATGATTTTAGGCTTTTGAATCACTCAATTTCGATATCGGGTGAATGAGAAATTAATGCTCAAAGTAGGAATAAAAATTGGTTGCAAATTGGAAAATTGATGATGTGGCTTCATGAGAAGAAGACACATTACTTCTTTGCAAATATACCACATTGGCAAATTGAAGGTAAAATGCCACCAAATATAGTGCTAGGAGAGGCACTTTAGATGTGCCCTAAGGGCATGAGAAGTTTTTGACCGGAGGGACGACCTAGAAAGTGCCACATGCACGCACGCGCCGCCTGCCCGTCCGGACGGCTCGGCTCGTGCTCGGGCTCAGGCTCGTGGCTCGCCCGCCCAGTTCTTATCTTTTTGGATAAATTTTCTTTTAAATTTTTCCAGAAAATAATTTACTTGATCCTACGGTTATGATTTAATCCTACGATCTAACGGCTCAGATTGAGCTGACAATTTCAACTGACTCGTTCCTCCCAGTCGTGGGATAATGGCCGAGCTGAGACAGTCGTGGGGTGTGTAGTGAACGTGGGGTTGCTGGCCGATCAGTGCAATCGTGGGTTGCCGTAACCTCCAAGAATTCCCTCTATAAATAGAGGTAGAGCACTGCTTCTGCAAACACAGGAATTTTCCTTCTCTTCTCCTACTGCATAATCCATTGCTGCATACTTCATACACTGCTGTTGCATTTCATCCATTTGAGGAATTCAGAACATCTGTCAGGTTCGTGGAGTTCTTACGTAGTAGTGTCACTCGTATGAACTGTTAGCCGTTGTATCCTGGGAGACGTTTGCGAATTTTCGGCTGGACACAGTATACCGGCGCAATTCGTCTTAAGGAGAGAGTCCTGGACTCGCCTCGGTCCCTATGTTGAGCTCATCCCTGTGTTGAGCTCGTCTCTGTGTTGAGCTCTTCCTTATGTTGAGCTCATCTTTGTGTTGAGCTCATCGGTTCGGCTCATCCTTGTGATGGCACTTTGGCTCATCACTGGGATGACCTCGGCATGTCATCCCGGCTCATCCCTGTGATGGCATTTTGGCTCATCACTGGGATGACCTCGGCATGTCATCTCGGCTCATCCCTGTGATGGCATTTTAGCTCATCACTGGGATGACCTCGGCATGTCATCTCGGCTCATCCCTGTGACGGCAATTCGGCTCATCACTGGGATGACCTCGGCATGTTATCTCGGCTCATCCCTGTGATGGCACTTTGGCTCATCACTGGGATGACCTCGGTATGTCATCTCGGCTCATCCCTGTGATGGCACTTTGGCTCATCACTGGGATGACCTCGGCATGTCATCTCGGCTCATCCCTGTGATGGCACTTCGGCTCATCACTGGGATGACTTCGGCATGTCATCTCGGCTCATCCATGTGATGGCACTTCGGCTCATCACTGGGATGACCTCGGCATGTCATCTCGGCTCATCCCTGTGATGGCACTTCGGCTCATCCTTGTGCTTTACAGAATGTCAGTTTCGTTCTCTAATAAATCTGAGTTTTTGTACATGAGAAGACAACAACTTCTCTATAGTTCCACCACATCAACTCAGCAGCTGTGACATTTGGCAGGACCTGTATACTGGAAAAAGGGGCAGAGAGTTACTGAAATTACTAAGATGATTTTGTTGAAATTACTAAGATGATTTTGTTGTTGAGTTCGTGGACATAGCTTGAATCATATGTCATAGTTGTTGAGTTAAAGGAAAACGAAAGATGATTACATTATCCATAAAAAAATGATTGCCATGGAGACTTTCATACTTAAGAACTGAAAATTTGGTACGCATTTTTTGAATTACAAATTAGTTTTTTGTTTTGTGGTATTGCTTAGACATCTTATTTTTCTATTATGTAGAGAATTGAGTGTTAGTTGTCTTGGATATCCTGCCTAATTCTGGTTACCTTGGTTTGCCACTATCAAAGAGGTTAAACTGCTTTGCTTCATCACTAAACAAATAATGATCAGCAGCAATTGATTCTTAACGTAATGCAAGTAGGAACATTTGTCCAGCATGAAAGACAGCAAGATATCTGGTAAATTTTTTGTTGAATGGTATTTATTTACTGAGGTGCGATGCTTTCCAACAACAAAAGCCTGCATGTCACCTTGGGGTGGCAGGAATAGAATCTATATTTGGAAGTCTTAATTGTTAATTTTTGATCCATCAGTAAGTTCAGCCCCTAAAGTAAGGTATGTAACTTGGTATTTGTTGCTACATAATCAGATTTTTTCGAAAAGCATTGATAGGTGAAATTTATTTTTCTACAATCTTTGATCTACAATTAGATACTGGAATGTGATTGAGTGCAATTTATTTGTCGCAAATGCCCAGTAGTTGTCTTTGCATGTTGAATAGGAGCCTTTTTTAGGATTAGAGTATTTAATCGTGTCGATTTGTTCATTTGCCATCAGTCGTGCTAGTTTTTTGACGAATAATGTAGCCTTATCTGTAACTTTGAATATTATATACTAAACATAATAGGATTGAAATGAAATGAGTGGTTGTTAAGACAGTTATGTCTTTGTTTAAAATAAAAAGCTATGCCTTTGATTCACAGAATCCATAAATGTATTATTATTTCATCTTGCTAATGAAACTTTCAAGATTGTTTTTTAGTGTAGCAGGTCAAAGAATTGCTTCCAGAATATTACAAACAGAAGCATACAAGGTTTGAATGGGGAGGAACTTGGAAGCATATACAACTGATGGAAGCACATACAACTGATGGAAGATCTAAGAAGACAATCAATTTCAAGCAATCAAAATATTTTTGCGATGAGTTTTTACTCAAAGCATGCATGTGTACGTCAGCGAAAATTCAGCAGAAAATTGGCGGTAAAACATCAATCTAGAGTGTGCTTCAACAAAAGAAAAAGTGACGAATTCCGCTGTTAAAGTTTTTTGTTTAATTTTTCAAGCTTAGTTGTATGAATACTCACAACTAGCTTGAGGGGAGTATAGAAATATACATCGTATATATGTATACAGTAGATAGACATTCTATACATGTAATTAGCATATACATTAGTAAATGTCCACAAATCTGTGACCTATCATATCTACAGGAAGTAGCCGTTGTGTTTGTAATGTAGCCGTTAGTATTCTATAGCTCAACCAAACCATTGTAAACTGTTATATATATGGCATCATTTGTACACTTGAAGTTTAAGTCTGAATAGTACTTTGATTCAGCCTCCAATTTATTCTTCAATATTTCTACAATCTTTGTGGTCGAGTTAGTAATCAAGGCAGAGCCTTCAAGAGCTGAAGGGGTAGATGTCCCATCATAACCTTAAGCCTACTTTCCTCTTGACGAATCTCAGAAAATGCAGCATTTAAATTAGGAAAAGGTTTTATGCCTAAGATTCTACTGCGGACAATGTCAATTTTATTTAGGTCATGCAGAAACCTAAATACCCTTTTCTTTTCTATATAGCTCTTGAATGAAGCATCATCCGCTGAGGAAGTCTAATTATGGGTTTCAAATACATTTAGCTGTTGCCACAATCTTGTGAGATGAGAGTAGTATTCACTTACCATTTGTTCTCCTTGATTTACCCCTCATGCAATTGTACTTCAAGTTCATAAATCTTTGAAACATTATCCCGTTTAGAATAAAATTCTCTTGCTTCTTTCCATATTGCAGCCGTAGTTGGATAGAGAATAAAGGTGTTACCAACATATGGCAACATAGATCCTATGAGCCAAAGACATAATCATGAAGTTTTCCCACCTCCATTGCCTATATCCATTTTGAATTGGTGCTGGACTAGGAAGATGTCCATGTAAATATCCATCTTTTCCTCTACCTATTATGAACATGTCCACTACTTTGATCTATGACAGATAATTATGCCCAGTGAGTTTATGATTAGTGATCAAAACAGAGGGTCCATCCACAGACCTGGGCAGAGGAGTGGATGCGGTTGCAGGAACAAACTCAGTTACGCCGCCAGTAGAGGGTCGAGCAGCAGAAGTAAAGGAGGATTCAGGAATATCAGACATAATATAGGCAAAGAGGAAGATGGACGAAGTGAAAGAAGATTATCAGAGAGAGGAAGAAAAAATGAGCTGGGAACACTCCGGGAGAGAGAACAAAAAATGTGAGAATTTTGAAAGAGAATAAGGAGCAAATACAGTGGAGAGAAGAATCGTTAAACATAAGAAAAGGAGATTGACAACATCGATGTACACCAAATAATTTATATAAAATATTTGAAGAAGTGGAGGAAATTTTTAGTGGTTTAGATTTTTGTGCCTTGGAAACTAGAGCAAAGCTCTCGGAGAAGCTGGGGAAAAATAATATTCCTTTTTAAAGGAAGCTTCTCGAATACGCCTTAATGTACCCGGGAAAAATTAAAAAATATTTTAAAACAAATGCAACAATACGTGTTGCAACAATATGTGTAACTTTCCACGTGTAAACCAGCTTTCCCAACTATAGTATCTCCTTTACCGTTTCTGTGCCTTCTTCCTTCAAGAAATCGAAGACAATCACCAATGGAGGAAAAAATACCAATGGAGGAGATATCAATAGAAAACCTTCTCCTATTATTTCAGAAGTTTGAATTGATTACTCTTCTGTTTTTTTCTCTCATACTATATAGAAAAATATGATCATAGGATATAGATGAAGAATAGAGACTTCGAATATCAGTGTGATATTTAGAAGGCAAGCAGTAAACCTTTAGTCGAAGACCTTAGGAATTGAGAGAAGAACAACTTAACTTTCTTTCACTGGAAATATTACATATATACACCTATACTCCTAACGGTAACTTTCTAAAGGTAACCAACGGTTACCTGCTACAGTGGGCTCAAGGCCATTCTAAACATTACACAAATAATTAAATACAATTTACTACTCTACATTTCTACATCTTTTGTATTGGAGTTTCACTAGGAAAGCATCAAACTTCTTATGCCATTGTTTCACTGTTTGCTTGAAATTGTTGAGACTTTTTTCAATTTACAAATGAGATGGTCTTTCTTTGGCACTTGAAATTCGTCGTGCTGCCCCATCCATATTTCTTCCATCAGATCAGCGTGGAAAAAGGTTGTTTCCACATACATCTGTTCATTTTCAAAATCCATACCGGTAACCAATCCGCCCATGCATCTCTCAAATAGTCATAATCTTCATAACCGAAAAAAAATCTCAGGAAAGTCAGTTCCTTCGTTTTTCTGGAAAACCTTTAACAATGAGTCTCTCCTGTGTTTCACAATATTTTTGTTGCCATCTTTCTGCAACTTAAAAACCCACTTGTTTTTCAAGGCCATCTTCCCCTTGGGAAGTTTCACTAACTTATCTATCTAAATTTTTTGCAAATAATTTTTTCCGTTTTGCAAGGCCTTCTGATAATTAGATTTGTCATTATGAGATTGAGCTTCTCGAAAACTCTCTACATTTTAATTGGGCTTGTAAGAAGGATGTAGATTGAGGAATGGTATCTTGTTGATGTAATTTAGACTCGTTCAGATAGTCGAACTTTAGCTACCCTTTCATCACCTTCCATTAGCATCATCTGCTACATCATCCATTTGTTCTATAAAAGCATGATAATCTATTTCTAAAATATAGAAGCTCTGTTGAAGGCAGCAAAGGTTCAGGCAGCAACAAGGAAGTAGTAGGAAATGGGACAGAAGCGTAACCGCAGTATTCAAATAATTGTGTTTGCCAAGAAGCACAACCCATCTTATGTGGCATGGAACAATTGAGAACCATTGAATCATAGCCAGGTTCAAGGATAATTGAATCTTCTAGACACGGATCAACAAGCTGTTAAGGCTCAAAGTTGAAGGGATCAGGGGAAAAAGAAGAAGGAGCAAGCATGGGAAAGTTTAAAACGTGTGAAATTACAAGAATGCCTCTGATTAATAATGTTGATAGCTTGAACATGATGGGGCAAAAATGTTAAAACAATGGCCTACTTTTTCCCGCTTTTCTGGTGGTTGAGTATAGTTGAATACAACCACCTTGCAAATGTAATTTTTGCAGACGATTTCTTTGTTGCTCAATACAACAACTACTTCCTCTTCTTATTTTCCCACTCATCTTGTTTCCCTCTTGATCAATGTCGAATTATTTTGATGCTTGATTGATATTTTGGCATGGTATCAGAGCTTTGTATCACTTGATTGTTTGTTTATGTGTGATTCGATTGCTTGAAGATATTCTCCTGTGATAGTGCATGTGTGATTGCTGCTTAGATTAAGATGACATCAAAGAACAATAATCCTGCTGGTGGAGAGCCAGTCAAAGTCCATTACATGATAGTGTTGTGCAGAATGTTATGTTTAGATCAAGGGCAAAAGGAAATCAAATTCATGTCTCTGAGATTCCCTTGCAGAATCTGCTGCAAAATTCCTATTATCTTCATCCTAATGATAGTCCGGCCATATTACTAGCACAGCCTTCACTCAGTTCAAACAATTATCATACCTAGAATCGAGTTTTTGAGATGACGCCAGTTGTTAAAAACAGAATTGGTTTTATAGATGGTAGAATTCAGTGATCACCTATCACAGATCCACAGTACTCACTATGGAGACAAGTTAACTATGGTGCAATGTTGGATGATGAATTCAGTGTCTCATTCGATTGCATAGAGCATCATTGATGTGACAGTGTATATGATGCATGGAACGATCTTCAATTAAGATATGGTAACACAGATCCCTTTAGATTGTCAGATTTACTGGAAACTTTTTACAGCATTAAGTAAGATACGTTGAGTGTTAGTGAATATTTCACTAAACTTAAGATTGTTTGGGAAGAATTGATGGTTGTGAGATCTATTCCCACACGTACTTGCAGAGGTTGGTGTGTAATGCGACTGTTAAAATGAGAAAGCTTGTGGAAAGTGATTATGTCATTAAGTTTGTTAAAGGCCTTAATGGCAACTTTGATCCAGTTAAGTCTTAGGTGTTTGTCCTTACACCTTTGTCTGACACAAACACTACGTTTTCCATGGCTTTGAAATATGAGAAGAAGGTGTTGGCTGACAAAGGTGGTAGTTCTTTTGATAATAGTCCCACAGCTCTGTTGGCAAAAGGATAGTCAGTAGATGGTTTTGTGGCATACACTGGTAGAGGTCAAGATTATAAAGGAGGAGGAGGCACATATGGTGTTGAGGGTGCAAGACGTTTTCTGTGTACACATTGTGGGATGCAAGGACATATAGTTGATAGATGTTATAAAAAAGCATGGGTATCCTCCTGGTTTTAAGATTAGAAACCAGGTTTACTTGAGTGAAGCAACATAGTTGGAGCCAGATGAATCATAGAAGGCTCAAGTAACCAAGACTATGCATTCACTGGTCCTGACTCCTCAACAGAATCATAAGCTGTTGAACTGGTTGAATAAACATGAAGAAAACCATGAAGGGAACATGGCTGTTACTTAGGATACTGTGCTATCTGCTCAAGTTGGTCAGATGAAAGGTAATTCTCATACTAATAGGTCAAGTGCATGGATTTTGGATTCTGGAGCTACTGATCATATTGCCTCCAATCTTACTCCCTTCTCTTATGTTGAACCTATTGATAATATCATCATAAATTTGTCAAATAATTTCTCAGTTGCAGCCACACATATTGGTTCCGTGGCTATAAATTTAGATCTCATCAGAAGTCTGTCTGCCTCACATTGTCTACACTTGCTTCACCAGCAATGCTATTATTGGCTAGGACATGCCTCAGTTTCTAGAATAAAAGAGATTCAGAGGTGTAATGATTCAGTCCCAGCCAGAACTCTTGACGAGCCTTGTACAATTCGTCCTCTTGCTAGGATAAAAAGGTTACCATATCCTGTTTTTGTATCCATCTCTACTCAAACTTTTGATTTAATTCATTGACATAAAAGAATGAAATTGAAATCTCCACAATTTGGCTTTAATTGGGGGTGATTTGTGTGTGCCAACATGGAATAATTTTATGGCTAAGTGTACCATGTAAGCCACGAAATTTGTGGCCATTTTTGAAGTGTAGGGGCTGGCCATCTATATATGGCAAGCATGTGACACGTTAGCGTCGTTTCGATAGTCACCCGATACGACATTTTTGGTTTAAAACCTTGTAACGTGTCGTTAAAATTTTGTCATCACCATGACTTATATCATATGATATAAGACCTAAATATACTTATAAATATGAGGTAAGTATAGTGTTGTGATGTTGACGTACGCTCGTAATATATGTAACGTGTCGGTTACGTCGGAATATATGTGTATATGCCTTTTTACAAAAAATCTATATATATATATATATATATATATATATATATAACCTGTGGACTATAAGGAGAGGAGACTTTCTATTTCCATGTTTGTTGCCATCGTGCCTTCTTCAAATATATTTCCATTTAATGAACTACTTAGTTCATTTAACTAAATACTTCACTTAATGAAGTAATTTAGTTCATTAATGGTGGCACCTGAAAATAGTTTAAACACAACAAACGTTTTCCATTTGATGTAAGCTTTAAATCTTCATGGCTTGTTAGCACGACAACATTATATATAAAGTATATAAGGCAAGTTTGTCGCAAAAACGTGTCAAGTAATAAATTGTGTCATGCATTTCTTTAACACACATTATTTAAATCATGCATTTTGTGAATCACTCAAACTTTTTTTTCTCAACAATCTCTCCCTTTTGATGATTTACAAAATAACCTTAGTTCATGACTTAAATTTAACCGCTCCCCCTCCAGTCATGCACAAATTCAAATTTTGAATTTTGAATTCTTTCCCCCTTGATTTGTGCAATCAATCACTCTCGCTCTCCCTTAAATCATGCACTCTCTCTCCCCCTTTATTTTGGAAATAAAATCAAAAGTGCATGTAAGAAAAAATAGCAATTAGTATAACAACAAAAATCATGCATTTCAAGTGTATTGTGTAATAATATCAAAAGTGCGTTTTTAAGGGTTATTTATTCAACCCTTTGCAAATGTCCCTTTTGGTACCCAAATTTGGGCGACCTTTATAGGTCTTCCAAAAGGTGCGAAAAGAGATGAAGACGCAATATGATATACGCTATGTGGGTATGTGTTTGGCCTTTGGCCGAGAATCCCATCATGCACATAGTATGATCTTTGTTTTTGATATGCCTTTCTGTTTATGTGTATGATTCGTGATCTAGATGCATTTGTATGATATGAATATCGCATATGCATCAATGGCTTTCTTTTATAACTATATGGCACACAATTATACTTTCCACTTGATGAAAAAGAAGTAGCGGGATGAAATGCAACGTGGGGCTCGCTAGATTGTATTGTCACCTTCTTAGGCTTTACGATCTTTTTAAGTACACGTTGTTTCTTAGATGAAGATAAAACAAAATTTGTAGATTTTTTTTGTACCTGATTATTTTCAGTATACCCTAATCCGGTTTTGTCAGTTTCATATTTTTGCGAAGAAATAAGACGATCTAACATGCAAGTACCTCTATCAAATTGTTTTATCATCTTTTCTAGATCTTCATTTCTTGATTTCAAATTTGAAATCTCGGTTTTTAGTTCAATGTTCTCGGATGTCAATGATGAAATTTCAGACCTTAATGAAATTATGATGCAAGACGACTCTTCTTTTGAATCGTTTAATTGAGACACAAGATTTGTGTTAGAAGATTCTAACAATTTCTTGTCATCAATTAAGCGTTTCTTTTCTTTTGCAAGAGACTTAGCAAACTTATGATATTCAAGATATTGAACATACAAATAATGATATGATTGTTCAGAATCGGAATCAGAATCGGAATTGGAATCAGAATGTACCTCACTATCAAGAAGTGGAGGCCTTTGGCTTGACATACCCTCTTGCTCGGTTTTGTGTCTAGTGGTTGTCATCTCACTAAGATCATTAGATCTCCTTGTCTTGAGTGTGCCTGCGCTCTGATACCACTTGTAGGACCTGTAAGGCACCACTAGAAGGGGGAGGGTTGAATAGTAGGTGCAGAAAATTTGGTTTTTAAAATATTTTGACTCAAAAACCCAACTTCTGAAAATAGTTTCTGTTTTCAGATCCTGTTTTGAAACATTTGAAAGGCCAGGTTACAGGCCTTCAAAAATTCTGAAATTTGGAGAGATTATACTCATAGATGTTCTGAGTATCTCCTAAAAATTTCAGATCAAAACTCAACCTCTAACCCCTTGAAAAATCGTTTGTGGTCAGATTGAGCAAATCTACCAGTAACAGTACTCCGATTTGAAAATTTTATTCCGATTAATTTGTAACTTCAAATGGTCTGAAAATTTAATGAAAAACCCCTTAAGTTATATATTTTAATGGGTTGAAACATTTTTGAAAAATTCCTTTGGTAAGTATGTCAAATACGTTAATGTTCTCAATCATTGCAAGTCTGAAAATTAGATTGCACTAGTCTCAGAACTATTAACGTTTGATAGACTTATACTTATCCAAATGGGGTGAAACTTGCACCAAATAAAACTTAAGAGGTGTGTCTATGTTTCTACAAAGTTTGGTAATTTTTTAAAGTCGTTTGATATTTTTATATTACAATGAAAACGATGCAAAGTGCTGGAAACTGAAAGTAAAGTGGTAAAAGTAATAACACCGAGAATTTTATACTAGTTCGGTTAACACAACCTACTCCAGTCTTCGAGGACACCTTCCTCGATTATCACTAATCACAAAATAACGCCTTACCACAAGGGTTGCTGGAGTTACACCAACTCCACCCTTTCATAAACGATACAAGCAATCACAATGATCACGAACACCACCACCGAACGGATGAAGGTTTGATCACACCTTGATCAATATTTTACAACAATGATGCGTGTATGGTGGTATGAACAAAGCCTATTCAATATGTTTGAATATAGATACAATAGGCTTGTGAGGAGAAGGAGAAGAAAGAAATGTAGAAGAAGAAAATAGAAGACTCCTTTTGCACTTGAAAATTATGAGACTTGCCTTGCATTTGAGTGACTCTCTTTTCTTCCTTTTATCAAGTCTTGGCCGCCCCCTAGGGCATTTCTTCACCTTGAGAATTCTCTTTTAAATCCTTGGAAGAATGCCTTGTATAGATGTGACACCATCTTGCTTACTTGGCACAACTTGATTGGATGATTGTCTTGGCCTTGCTTACTTGACACTCCTTGATTAATTGAGTTGTGTCATCACTTAATGGCTGAAAAAATCTGAGAGTAAAATGGAAAACATGTGCCAAATTGAAGTTCAAAACATTTCCAAAGAATCACCATTCAATCCCTTCAATTTTGGACTCAAATTGAAGTCAAAATAATGCTGAAATTTGGCCATAAAAAGCAACATGTGATGAAATTTCAGCATGTGTTGTATTTTGAATTGTTTCCTTGTGTGTTGCCTTCTTCAATGTTACCAATCATGTGTGGCTTATTTTCCACCATTTAAAGTGCCAAATAAGTGCAAATAAGCTCCATCTAGGCTCCATCATAGCTGATAATGGCGTGTTGAACCAATATGCATGTGCTGAAATTTTACTTTAGTAAGCTTTGTCAAATAATGCACAATAATTACATATATATGGTAAATTCCAATCAGTCCTAATTTGAATAATCTAGAATACTTTAGTATGTACTGAATATGTAAAATGTATCTAGATACATGTTACATGTCATGCCAAAAACGTTCCATGTGTTGTGTTTGTAGAAAACCGAATTTTCGAATTTTGTCGATTACATGATTTTTCTTCAATTAAATTCTAACTTTTTGCACATGTTATATATATATATATATATATATATATATATATATATATATATTATGTCACACATAATATAAATAAAATAATTTGAATATCAAGCTCTTAATGGCTGAGACAAATGGCGCCACATGTGACATAAAAGAATGATATTGAAATCTCCACCATTTGGCCTTAATTGGGGGTGATTTGTGTGTGCCAACATGGAATAATTTTATGGCTGAGTGTACCATGTAAGCCACGAAATTTGTGGCTATTTTTGAAGTGTAGGGGCTGTCCATCTATATATGGCAAGTACGTGACACGTTAGTGAAGTTTCGGTAGTCATCCGATACGACAATTTTTGGTTTAAAACCTTGTAACGTGTCGTTAAAATTTTGTCATCACCATGACTTATATCATATGATATAAGACCTGAATATACTTATAAATATGAGGTAAGTATAGTGGTGTGACGTTGACGTACGTTCATAATATATGTAACGTGTTGGTAGTACGTCGGAATATATGTGTATGTGCCTTTTTATAAAAAATCTGAACATATATATAATATATATATAAAACGTGTGGACTATAAGGAGAGGAGACTTTTCATTTCCATGTTTGTTGCCATCATGCCTTCTTCAAATATATCTCCATTTAATGAACTACTTAGTTCATTTAACTAAGTACTTCACTTAATGAACTAGTTTAGTTCATTAATGGTGGCACCTGAAAATAGTTTAAACACAATAAATGTTTGCCATTTGATTTAAGTTTTAATAGTTCATGGCTTGTTAGTACGGCAACATTATATATAAAGTATATAAGGCAAGTTTGTTGCAAAAACGTATCAAGTAATAAATTGTGTCATGCATTTTTTAACACACATTATTTAAATCATGCATCTTGTGAATCACTCAAACTCTTTTTCTCAACATAAGCATCCTGACTGCAGCATTAGGAGTCTGTAACGTGTTCACCCACTTAGGATTGAGGGGGGGGGGGAGGGTGTTAAGGCAGCAAAGATTCTTGTAGCAACAAGGAAGTAGTAGGAAATGGTACAGAAGCATAATCACAGTATTCAAGTAGTTGTGTTTGTCAAAAAGCATAATCCATCTTAGGTGGCGTGGATCAATTGAGAAACGTGGGATCATAGCCAAAATTAACGGTAATTGAAGCTTCTAGGCACGGATCAAGAAGCTGTTAAGGATCAAGGTTAAAGAACTGATCCACGGGGAAGAAGAGCAAGGAGCAAGCGCATGAGAGGTTTAAAACGTGTGAAATTACATTAATGCCCCTGATTAATAATGTAGATAGCTTGAACTTGAGGGGGCAAAAATGTAAAAACAATGGCCTACTTTTTCCAGCTTTTCTGGTGGTTGAATATAGTTGAAGACAACCACCATGCAAATGTAATTTTTTCAGACAGTTTCTTTGTTGCTCAATACAATGACTACTTCCTCTTCATATTTTCCTGCTCATATTGTTTCCTTCTTCATCAATTTCCAATTGTTTTGATGCATGATTGATATTTGGACAAGCTCTAATGCACACCAACAGCAGGCTTCAAATCATAAAACTAGTTTTTATATAAAACCACATCGCTACTTCGAATGAATTTTTCATCGTATGGTCCCACAACATATATCTAAATTCTTGACCTCCATATCTAATGAATATGCATGGAGCAAATTGAAGGTCTGTGTTCTTCCTCAACTTATTAGAGACGTGTGCAAATGCCTTGCACCCGAATAATCTCAGGTGAGAATATGGGATGTCTTTACCCATCCGTATATTCTTCAAAACTTCCAGTGAAAAAACGGTTCACACGTCGTATTCTGCTACAAGAAATACAAGGCATTGATAAATCAATTGCACGTCAGCAAAGTGACGTAAAATGATGTCAGTGGAAGTCATAAAATAAAAACAGAGAACTTCGAAACAATCATTAATCAAGAATATATAAGGTCTAGGCAAATCTAAAACAATACAATTGTTAAACGTAACACGAAAATATTAAGTATCTAAAAATACATAAACCTCAAATCCATTAATAATTGTCTCAACTAAAATCATCAATGAATCTCCTCAGATATCGCGCATCTAAAACCCCACTCTGAATCATCCTCTACGTACACCAAGTCATAATCATGACTCTACAAAAAACATTAGGGTGTAGTATGAACGTCAAAACATCGCCCAGTAAGTAGTCTTATTCTACTTACTAATACACTTTTGACTTTCTTTGCTCTTTTTCTTCTTTTGTTGCTGTTTCAGTATGATCAAATTCCATAATTTTTTTTGACCAGAGGTAAAAAGGTAACTTTACACTTTTGTCCTAATTTTTTTTTGGCAAAATAATGAAATGACCTTAAATTGCAATGTGGTATCTTAAATTGCAGTAAAATAACCTTGGAAACGAGAGAAATTGAGGTTGGACAGAATTAGAGTTAAGGCTAGGGTTTTCAATTTGAACGATTTGGTTTTTTTTTGAGTCTGGGGTAATCTAGTTCAGCTGATTTGGGGGTTTTGTTGAATGGTTCAATTGGGTTGTGGAGGGTCTGATTTGAGGTGTAGTAGGGTTGATTTAGGGCTGATTTGAGCAAGGTTCAGAATTAGGGTTCGAAACTTAGGGCTTTTATTGAGAAATATGTTTGGACAATTTTCAAAATTATGATTTTAAGTGTTACATGTCATAAAAATGCCACATATGATGTTACAAATGATAAAGAGTTGAAATATAAGAAATAAGTAAAAAAATAATATCGATCTCTCAGGTAGGACACATCGATCGATCGAAGTAAGGTGGGAAAAATCCAACCTTGCTATGAGACATCGATCTCTAAGCCTGAGACACATCGATCGATCGATATACACATAGATCTCTCATATCAATAGATCAATGTCGGGTAGAGTCAAAATCTAGACCTCACTATGAGACATCGATCTCTCAAGCAGAGGCACATCGATCGATCGATGTCTAGGGGTTTTTAAAAAAAATTCCTAAGTTTTTTACATTTGTACATGATTCATATATGTTTATAATGTTGTTATCATGTGATTTTGATGGATATTATCATGTCTTGTGATTAATGTGCCTTAGAAGTTCCTACAACTTACCAAAAAAGGCAAAAAGTGGTATTTTAAGTTCTTGTAGGTACATAACGCAGAAAAAGTCATACAAGGGCATCATTATTTCTTATTCATCACTATGAAGGTATTATTATATATATTTATGACCATCAGGGTCATTTTCGGAGTTTTCTATCACGAGGGGCATTTTGGTCATTTTACCTCCCAGGGGCAGTTTGGTCATTTTACTCAAGGACATCTCTTGAGTATCATATTATTTGTATTTTGGAGCTTATTTATAGTTTTCTTAAAGATTATGTCATGATGTTCTATTCTATTCTCTATTTGGTTATATTATCGATGGTAGCGGGATATGTTATGGTATTCAACGTCACATTTGATGTTCTTCTTGAAGACTCTTATGGATATATTATTGAAGGTTCTTACTCATATTTTTGCAGAGAATTTGAAGGTGTTATTGGGTCAAAATTCACCACAACATACAAGGAGAAAAAGTTGTGGAATTTCGAATTATACGTTGACATAATCTTGTCAACTTTTATTTATTGATTTCTCTACAACAAATCTGAGTTTGTACACATATATACAGCCTCAAAATCGTGTATGTACAGGTGCCCAAGGTATTTTATTCATTTGATGACTTGTGCACAAGTGACCAACCAAATGCAAGTTAGTTGGAAAAAATTGCCAACTTGGAAATTGAAAAAAAGGTACCAACGGCTACAAGGCTCATAATGAGGCTGAATTGTTCAAACTTTTTAGCCATTCACATGACCTATTCTTGTGCCAAGAAGTTAAGGGGATATGTCATCTTATCCTTGGGTATTATCTTCACACTTTTCATGTCATGTTTGAAGACAAAATTTCAGCCAAAGTGAGTGCCAAGGTGGATCAATCATGTTGCTTCATGTTGCCAAGTGTGCAAGGTGTTCATGTGGCCAACCAATGATGTGAAGACACTTAAGCATTGACGGCGAAGACATTAACATATAGGCATTCTTATTTTCAAGGCCTATTTCACACGATAAATAGGAGGCAAGGTAAAAACGAGAAGACACACAACATTGAAGAAAACTTGAAGATCATTCTTGCTATTCTCTTCTCTTGTTCTTGTTTCATGCTTTGTGTATCCAAGGTGCTCTATTGTTAGCTGTTGTATAGATACAATATACATGCCTCTTGTTCATATTTTGTATGATTGATTAGCCAAATTTATAAGGCTGCACACTATGTGGTTGAGGTGTTGCAACCAAAGTTGCATAGAGGAAAGATCAGGCCTAGTTCTTGTTGTATTGTTGATCATTTCATAATAAAAACTAAGAAAACATGTTCCTTGGGACTGGAGTAGGTTACATTGACTGAACCAGGATAAATTCTCGGTGTTCTTATCTTGCTTCTACATTTCTGTTTTCTGCCCGTGTTCACTGCAGTTTTCACCTGACTTCATGCGTGTTGAAAAAATAGCAAAACATTTTCAAAATTCGTGATTTATTGTGGAGTTATACTCCAGACTGTTAGCTTTCATTTACAATAAGAATCACTTGATTTGAGTAAAGGAATGTTAGTCTTGCAGTCTTTGAAAGATAACTGCTCCATTCTGGCTGCAATCTGACCAATTTCAAGAAAACATGCATTCTTATTTTATCAAGTACAGTTTTAGGTAAGGGCCTTATGGAAACATAAACTAGATACCTTGAGTGTTTTAACATAAATATCAACCTGTTTGGCTAAATAATTAAAGAGGAACACATTTGCAAAATTCAAAACCATTCTGTCCAAAACTGTCTAGAATGACCATCTGAGTCTTTTTATTTGTTTGAAGGGTCAAACAATTTTATTTTTTGTTCATTTTTAGAAAGAGTCTAGTCAAGACATTGATATAATTTTTGAGAAAGTTTCGTAATTTTTGGAATTGTGTACACTGAGTTTTGAATTTTTCAAAAACGTTTACTTAATCTGAATAGCTCACAGATTTTGTTTTCAAAAAGGAGATTTTATTTCAAGGGTGGTAGTGTAATTTCCGCTAATTACTATTGATACTCCTCCCTCTTGTGGTGTTTATTGCAGGAGTTACAGTCCAACAATTGGTATCAAAGCTAGGCCAACACTACTCTAAGAAACAAGGTTCAACACCACTCGAAGAAGACAAGGTTACAAACAAAAGAGTTCATTAAAGCCTGCTTATCTCAAATCAAAGGTAAAATTTATAATGACCATTGTTTCTCACAAAGTTGAGTTGGAAGGTATGTCTAATCAACGGCCTCCTCTTTTTTACGGTAATAATTTTGTTCATTACAAACTTAGGATGAGGCTATTCTTAATGGCTATAGACATTGATTTATGGTCTATAGTTGAAGATGGGTCGTACATTCAAATGAAAGTTGTACAAGTTAGTGGAGTCACACAAGAAGTAGAAAAGAAAAGTGAATGGTCTATAGAAGACAAGAAAAATGTCCATGAATGCCAAAGCTATGCAATTACTTTTAAACGAACTAACGGCCTCTGAAGCATGATATGTTGCAAATTGCGCTAGTGCACACGACATGTGGAAATCTTTGGAATTAAAATGTGAAGGAACTATGGGTGTATAAAAGAGTCTAAAATAAACATGCTTATGATTGAACTTGAATCTTTCAAAATGTTGCCGAACGAATCCATAATATCTATAGATTTGAGAATTAATAACATCTTCAATGCACTTGAAGCTTTAGGTAAATCGTTTACTAACAATGAAAAGATCCAAAAGATGCTGCGAAGCCTTCCCGCTGAATGGGATCCAAAGGTAATGGCAATTGAAGAGACAAAGTCAATCACAAAGATGGATGAATTAATAGGCTCACTCAGAGTATACGAGGCAAAATTAAACCAACGTAAATCTGAGTCATCAAAACCGTCTTGTAAGTCTATTGCTTTTAAATCATCTGAATCATCTTGTATAAAAAATGATGAAAGTAATAACGATATTGAATTAGACGATGATTTAATATTAATAGCCAGAAAACTTAGAAATTTTTCAAACGACCTAATAGGAGCAGAAAACAATCTTCTTCTTCTTCTTCTTCTCAAATTAGGAGAAATAATTCAAATAAAAATAGCGACAAGTGTTATAATAAAGAATTAAAATGCTACGCATACGGTCAAAAAGGACACATTTCTTATGATTGTCCAACAAAGAAAAACAACAACAATAATAATGATAATAAGCAAAATAAGGAGTCCCAACGGCGCAAGCCAAAGGGGCCCAATGCAAGAAAAGGCAAAAGGGCAATGGAGGCGATCACATGGAGCGACTCGTCTGACTCAGAATCCGACAATGAGGAAGATCAAGTCTACGTCATATCCAGCGAGGTAATTTCTTCTTCTAATGTAGATTCTGAAAATGAAATGACATTAGATTAAATGTATGAAGAGTTTTTAAAGATGCATGCTCACGATAAAAGACTATCTAAAGAAAAGAAGAAACTAATTGAAGAAAATGACAAGTTGAAAACGTCTAACTTGGAATTTTCCGATCAATTAGAATCTTTCAAATAAGAGCCTACTAATACTTTTGATTCTTTAGAGATTAAAATTGAATCATATGGGAATAATGAACAAGCATTAAAAACCAAAAATAGAATGTTAAAAACTCAGATAGATAATTATGAAAATGAACTATCACGACTTAAAACATCAAAACTCGACTTAGAAAAGATGTTAGAGCAATTTAGATCCTGCACAAACATGCTAAAAACACTTATGTCTTCACAAAAATATGGAAATGATAAAAAGGGGTTAGGCTATATAGAAGAAAATGACAATTTAGGCAAAAAGACTAACTTTGTATCATCTACGTGATACGAGCAAGAATGGACCTTTCTTTAACTCTAAAGAATCTCCTCCAAATATGGTTTAGGCACAATGAAGACAGCCTCACCTTGCTTCCAAATAAGTTGAAGAAAATCTTTTGAACATAAGTCCTCCAATGAGTTCTACACAACCCAAACAAGATACCTCCCTCTTGGATGTTTCCCTCCCCGGAATTGGACAACTCTCACAAGGATGTTTGAGCCTTGAAAAATTCTAGCCTTGATTTTGAATATGAACCAAGAAAACACACACGAATTACTCTTGAAGAAGAAGAAATTTTCATTGAAGGTGTGAGATTACAAGTCTTCTCTTATGTGCCTTTTATAGACAAAAATATCACAAGACAACAAACTATCTTACAAATTGAAATAATGATAGAAAAGATTACACACTTCTAAAAACTATTCATTTAGTCTTCATAAAAATAGTCTTCCAAGTCTTGAATGATGATTTTCAAAGTAGGTCCCTCAAGTACCATTCATGGAAGACTTTAAGGATTTGACTTCAACTTGAAATCTTTTCTGATTTGTGACTGATTTTTGGATATCTTCCAATCCCAAATAGGCCTTGCTCTTTCTTAGATAATTGTATCTCATTGAATGTAGAAAATAAGCATATAAAGTTCTTTGCATTTGGCCCAACCATTGAGGAGATACATCCAAATTACTGAATGTATGTCACAGAATTCGGTGGAAACAGTACTTCCAATTTCATGTTCCTTTTGGCTATCAAGACAACCGATTTTGGAAAAGTACAAAACACAAAAGTTGTAGATCTTTGTCTTAGTTTTCCAACGCATCTTGCAACTCCTAATTTGGTCTTCTTGTTGAAGAGATACGTCAATTCTACCAAAACCGGTCCTTCAGAAACTCACAATCTGAGATGAGCCTAAACTAATACAGCATAAACATTTAAAAAGCAAAATAAAGAACACATTCTATCTTAATGATATTTTACAACAGTTCTAAAAAATTCTTATAAATCATGTTATAGACTCAATAAGGTGAACCCAATGTATAAATTCCCTTGGTTCATCATGCACATGTTTAAATAGGAAAGCCCCCACTTCATGCATTAGTGTCTTAGTTTTACTTCTTGTTAAGGGTCCTTGATCTTGAATTTTGTAACATTGTGTGCATTCTCATTATCTTGACATAGATGAAGGTTAAGGACCTCATCATTCCTCCCTTCTTCAAAAGGATTCAACCTTGAATCTAAATCATCACCAAAAGGGGTAAGATCAGCAACGTTAAAAGTATGGGAAATTGAACCATACTTACTCTCTTGAAGGTCAAGAATGTAAGCATTATCTCCAACCTTTTGAAGTACTTTGAAAGGGCCATCTCCTCTTGGCATGAGCTTAGATTTCCTTTCTCTAGGAAACCTTTCTTTCCTTAAATGCAGCCAAACAACATCACATGATTCAAACAAAACTTCCTTGCGTCCTTTGTTAGTTTGTTTTGCATACTGTTTGTTTTTCTTTTCAAGTTGTAGCTTAACCTTAGCATGCAATTTCTTAATCAGTTCAGCCTTATTCTTACCATCAATACTTGCACGTTCATGAACAGGAATATGCACAAGATCAAGTGGAGACAAAGGATTGAAACCATATACAACTTCAAACGGTGAATGCGTGGTGCCACTGTGAACACTTCTATTATAAGCAAATTCAATATATGGCAAGCAATCTTCTCAATTCTTAAGGTTCTCCTGAATTATAGCACGCAATAATTGAGACAAAGTTCTATTCACAACTTCAGTTTGACCATCTGTTTGGGGGTGAGCAGTAGTAGAAAATAAAAGTTTTGTTCCAAGTTTACCCCACAACACACAACAAAAGTGACCTAAGAACTTAGTATCTCTATCACTAAAAATGGTTCTAGGCATTCCATGTAGACGTACAACTTCCTGAAAGAACAAGTTTGCGACGTGAGATGCATCATCAACCTTTTTACAAGATATGAAGTGTGCCATTTTAGAAAATTTGTCAATGACAACAAACACATTGTCACTTCCATTTTTTGTTCTAGGTAATCCTAAGACAAAGTCCATTGATATATCAATCCAAGGTGACATAGGGACAGGTAATGAGGTGTACAAACCATGTTGATGTGAGGTAGATTTAGCTTTCTTGCAAGTTATACAACTTCCACAAACCTTCTCTACATCAACTCTCATATGGGGCCAAAAGAAACGTTCCTTTAACATCTCTAATGTCTTAAAGATGCCAAAGTGGCCTATCAAACCTCCACCATGTGCTTCTTTGACAAGTATCTCTCCGACAGAACACTTAGGTATGCATAATTTTCTTTCTTTAAACAAATATCCATCATGTAAATAATACTTAACAAATGGACAATCGGCACATGCATCAAATATTGACTGAAAGTCAGGATCAGATGTATACAATTCCTTGATGCACTCAAATCCAGGCAAATGAGATGACAATGTAGTAATCAAAGAATATCTCCTAGATAATGCATCAGCTACAATATTATTTTTCCTTGCTTATATTTTATCACATAAGGAAATTGTTCAATGAATTCAACCCATTTGGCATGCCTCTTGTTTAACTTTCCTTGGCTTTTAAGGAACTTAAGACTTTCGTGATCAGTATGAACCACAAACTCCTTATGTTGCAAATAATGTTTCCAAGTCTGCAATGATCTAACCAGTGCATACAACTCCTTGTCATAGGTTGAATAATTCAATTGCGCTCCCTTAAGTTTTTCACAAAAATAAGCAATTAGTTGTTTTGACTGAGATAGTACAGCTCCTATACCAACACCACTAGCATCACATTCAATTTCAAATGTTTCATCAAAGCTAGGTAGTCTTAGAATAGGGACAGAAGTTAACATTGCTTTAAGTTCATCAAAGGCTTTCTGTTGTGACTCTCTCCACTGAAATCCTATGTCTTTTTTTGACAATCTCATTCAAAGGTACAACAATAGTGGAAAAGTCCTTAACAAATCTTCTATAGAAACTAGACAACCTATGAAAGCTTCTCACCTCTCCAACAGTTGTGGGAATTGGCCATTCTAAAATTGAGTTCACTTTATCTTGGTCTATTTCAATTCCATTTGCACTAACCACAAATCCTAGGAACACAACTTTTTCCATACAAAAAGAACATTTCTTGAAATTTGCATATAATTGTTCTTTCTTCAATGCTTCAAAAACGCTTCTTATGTGGCCTATGTATTCATACAAAGTCTTACAGTTAATCAAAATATCATCAAAGTACACAACAACAGATTTTCCAATGAATGCACGTAAGACTTCATTCATTGATCTCATTAAAGTACTAGGTGCATTAGTTAAACCAAATACCTAACCACACATACAATCCAAACATAGTCTTAAATACAGTTTTCCATTCATCACCTTCTCTAATCCGTACTTGAAAGTAACCGCTTTTAAGATCAATCTTGGTAAAATACTTAGCACCGTGCAATTCATCAAGCATATCATCAAGTCTAGGAATAGGGTACCTGTATTTTACAGTTATCTTGTTGATGGCTCTACAATCAGTACACATTCTCCATGTACCATCTTTCTTTGGTACAGCAATCACAAGAACAGCACAAAGACTCATGCTTTCCCTCACTTTTCCTTTGACCAAGAGTTCTTCTACTTGGAGTTGAATTTCCTTCGTTTCAGCAGGGTTTGCTCTGTAGGCTATCCTATTAGGCAGGACAACACCAGGTATGAAGTCTATTTTGTGCTCAATTCATCTTAAAGGCGGCAAACCAGAAGGTTCTTCTTCAGGAAACAACCCTGAAAACTCATCAAGCAAAGATACAACTCCACTGGACAAAGTGGAGGGTAAGTCATTCATAGAAAACAGAGACTCCTTAAACATCAAAATATAGACAGTTTTGTTTGAGTTTATGGCATGTGACACTTCACTTGGTTTAGCAAAGAAATCAAATTTCTTTTGAGATTTGTCTTCATCAATGTTTACTATCTCTTTGCCTTTAGACTCATATTTCTTTCTTTCACTCTTAATACACTCCAGGAAAAACTTTTCTGCCTCTTTTTTCCTTAGGATCATTCCTATTCTTATACATTCTCTTTTGATCTTCAAATACCTTGTGTGGAGGTAATGCATGTAGCTTAAACAACTTATTGTTAAACCTGAATTAATACCTATTCAAGTATCCATCATAAATAACTTCCTTATCAAACTATCATGGTCTACCTAAAAGGGTATGACTTGCATGCATAGGAGCTACATCACATAAGATATCATCTTTATACCCACCAATAGACAATGAGATCAAAACTTGTTTTCTAACACTCACTTCTCCATAAACATTCAACCAAGATAGTGTATGAGGTTGTGGGTGGTTAAGTAATGGCAAATCAAGTTTTCTAACGAGTTCAACACTTGCCACATTAGTACATGATCCAGAGTCAATAATCAAAGTACAAACTTTTCCTTTAACCATGCAATGGATATGAAAAATGTTGTCTCTATGTTGATCTTGCTCATCAATCTTAATATGTGCATTAAGAGCTCTTCTAACAACCAAGAATTCTTTTGATGCAAGCTCTTCATCCTCACTCACACTCTCTTCATTTTCATCATGATTTTGTTCAACATTAACATGTTCCACTTCCTCATCATCAGAATAATATTCATTAGACTCTTAAATGAACATGATACGTTTAAGGTTGGGGCATTTCTTTGCAAAATGACCTTTACTTAAACATTTAAAGCATTGAATGTCTCTAAATCTAGTAGTGGAATTAGAAATGTTACCTTCAACATTGTTTTTACCTTTCTCCAAGTTTTCTTGAGGTGGTTGAGGTAGTCTTTGATTTGGTTGAGTCTTGCCTTGGACCCCACGGCCTTGAGGTGCAGTTGGCCTAAAACTTGTGCCTTGATTTGTCCTACACAGCATTGTTGGATAGGATGAAGAATTAGATTGAAAAGATAAACTAGATTGGAAGGGTTTTACCTTGAGTTGTCTCTCAATTTTTTCAGCTTTATGAACCATGGAAGTCATATCAATATATATGGTAAGTTCAACTCTGTTTGCAATTTCCTTGTTCAATCCAACTAGGAATATAGCCATGGCAGCTTCCTCTGTTTCTTCAATGTTAGCTCTTATCAATAAGAACTCTAACTCTTTGAAATACTCATCTACACTACGGTTTCCTTGAGTGAGTTTTTGCAAATTTTTGTAGATAGTTCTTTCATATTATGAAGAAATGAATTTTTTTCTCATCTCAATTTTCATTTATTCCCAAGTAGAGATTTGTGTTTGTCTGGTTCTTCTCCTTACGTTGTGCAGTTGATCCCACAAAATTAAGGCATAATCTGCAAACTCTATAGCTGCATAGCGCACTTTAGTCAAATTAGTATAATTTGTACAAGAGTATATGTCTTCTTGTGGGTTCTTCTTGTGATTCTTACGGTTTCGGAACTGGTTGTACTCTTCCTCAATGTTATAGTCATCAAACCTTTGGTTTGATTCTTGTCTTTCATCAAAGGTCCTCATAGGTATGAAATTCCTATTAAGCCCTCTTCCTCTGCCTCTGCCTCTTTCTCTTTCTGTAGCAAAAGACTCTTGGCTTTCAAGCCTATGTTCCGGTACATGTGATGTTTGTCATTCATGTAAAGGATTTTCTGGATGAGATTGTGACTGTTTTTCTAGGCCCTCTACATGGCTACTCATCAAATTCATTTCCCACAATATCTTTTACATTTGTTGTGCTAAATCGTCCACGTTTGTGGGCAATCTTTCTCCTTCTTTGTTAAGGCCCATGGTACTCTCAGGTGTCTTAACCATGGTACAATTACCTGAAATCAAGAAAAAGAACAAAGAAAAAGGAAAATTAACACAAAGACAAAAGAAACTTGATTGTGTTAGTGGAAAACAAAAAAACAAATGTTTGTTCCTCTCTCTTTTTGTAGTTCATACAATCTTGTGTCTCCTTGAAGAATCTGAGGTTAGAACAATTCAAAGCAAACTTGCCAAGTGAGTATCAATTCTGATAACTTCAATCATGTAGAGTAAACTTTCTTCACAAGTCTCCCACCAATTCACCCACAATTCCAATGTTATAAACAACAAACTTGGACTATACTAAGATTCAAAGATAATTGAAACTAAATTTGATGTAATAGGTTGAGCCAAAAAAATTCTAAGTGGTTGCCCTGGGCAATCCTCAACTTAATCTTAGGCTTTATGCAAGCTAGATGCAAGTATAAATGAACTAGAAACACTCAAGTGTTCAAAAGTGAAAACAAATGGGTACTTTGGTTTTATGAAGGAAACAAGACCAGTTCTTTTGCTTTTTGCACTTTCGATTAGTTTGTGCAAACTTTTGTTTGAAATAAGCTTCTCTTTCTTTCTTTCTTTCTTTTTTCCTTATTCAAAGAAAATCAAGGAGTATATATCTTGGTAAAATTGATTGGTAAGGCTTTGTGTGTTTGTTTTGGATGGATATACTGATGTTTTTGTGTGTAGTAGGTTGTCAAGTTGTTCAAGATGAACAAATTGATTTTCTTTCTTGTCGAGGCTGCCAAATCAGATATTGAACACAAGAAAATGCAACTAAGCTCACCACACAGTACAACAAAACAAACACAAAGTTTAAAACAAGTTAAGAGCTTCGATAACAACAAGAATATAGGATAGACCAACGTAGATATATAAGCAATGAACTGAATATAAGTAATGCGGAAAAGATTCTAAACAAAGAACTTAAAGTCCAAGAAAGTGTCTAAACATAAAGAAATTGAAATCCAACCAAATGAAACAAACAAACCATAAATCATCACCAAGAAATAATCTTTAAGTGTTTTATGATATGTTTGTCCTTAGTCCTTTCCAATTTCATATAGGTCCAGCGTTACAGTAATTTCTCAGAGTCCATAACCTTATATCACCACTTTCATGTAGGTCTAGCGTTACGCTGATTTTCCAGAGTCCAATCCAACCTTATATCACAAAATGATATGGTAAGCTTGTACATCGATTTGATTGAGTTTTTTTTGTGCTTGTTGAACCAGAAGAAACAAAGAAACTTGATAAACAACAAGATAACACTTTCTTTTGAATGATAGATGACAAAGAAAACAAGATGTAACAGAAAAAGAAGTGAATATCAAACTTTTTTAATAGACAAAACAATGAAGTAGAAAACACACGGATAAACTGTTTTGGTTTTGGTTTCTTTTTGTTTCTGAATTATACAAATCAAAACAAGAAGAAAACACTAAATCAAATAGAATTCAACCTTCTACGAAGATGGTGGAATGGTGGATGAAGAGAAGAACGAAAGAAAAGAAAAATTGACACAAAGAAATGATAAGTGAGTTAAAGAAAAACTTCGCTCTGATACCGCTTTGATACGAGCAAGAATGGACCTTTCTTTAACTCTAAAGCTTCTCCTACAAATATGGTTTAGGCACAGTGAAGATAGCTTCACCTTGCTTCCAAAAAAGTTGAAGAAAACCTTTTGAACATAAGTCCTCTAATGAGTTCTACATAACCCAAGCAAGATACCTCCCTCTTGGATGTTTTCTTCCCCAGAATTGGACAACACTCATAAGGATGTTCAAGCCTTGGAAGATTCTATCCTTGATTTTGAATATGAACCAAGAAAACACACAAGAATTACTCTTTAAGAAGAAGAAATTCTCATTGAAGGTGTGAGATTACAAGACTTCTTCGATGTGCCTTTATAGGCAAAAACATCACGACAAAAAACTATCTTACAAATTGAAATAATGATTGAAAAGAGTACACACTTCTAAAAAATATTCATGTAGGATTAATAAAAACTAGTCTTGCAAGTCTTGAATGATGATTTTCAAAGCAGGTCCCTCAAGTACTATTCATGGAAGACTTTAAGGATTTGTCTTCAACTTGAAATCTTTTCTGGATTGTGACTGATTTTTGGATATCTTCCAATCTGAAATAGGCCTTGCTCTTTCTTAGAGAATTGTAGCCCACTAAATGTAGAAAATAAGCATATAAAGATCTTTGCATTTGGCCCAACCATTGAGGAGCTACATCCAAATTACTGAAGGTATGTCACAGAATTTGGTAGAAACAATACTTCCAATTTCATGCTCCTTTGGGATATCAAGACACCCGATTTTGGAAAAATACAAAACACAAAAGTTGTAGATCTTTGTCTTAGATTTCAAACGCATCTTGCAACTCCTAATGCGGTCTTGTGGCTGGAGAAATACGTCAATTATACCAAAACTGGTCCTGCAGAAACTCACAATCCAAGATGGGCTTAAACTAATACAACATAAACATTTAAAAAGAAAAATAAAGAATACATTCTATCTTAATGATATTTTACAATGGTTCTAAAATACTTATAAATCATGTTATGGGTTCAATAAGGTGAACCCAATGTATAAATTCCCATGGTTCATCTTGCACATGTTTAAATAGTAAGGCTCCCACTTCTTGCATTAGTTTCTTAGTTTTACTTCTTGTTAAGGGTCCTTGATCTTGAATTTTTGTAACATTATGTTCATTCTCATTATCTTGACATGGATGAGGGTTATGGACCTTATCATTACGTCTAAATTACCATATAGTACGACTAAGTCAACTGTACATGTTTCTCTACTCCTTCTTCTACTCATTCCAAGTTAAAAACGTAACATGTACTTACGAAAGAAACTAGGAAAATTTTTGCATCTGGAACACATAAAAATTATGCCTATATGTTTGCAAATGTATCTAGACAAAATAAAACACAACCAACTTATTATAATGCATATAGACATAGTCATAGGCAATTATCTTATTTTCCTTATAGGGATGCATATGATCATACATACATAGCACCATATAAGAAACAAAATCACCTATCCTACACACACTATCGAAATCGGCCAAGTTAAAATATTTATAAACTAAGACATAACATGTATAACAACATGTCTTCTTTTAAATGGAATGGACAAATCCATGAAAATCCATGTATTCTTCAACTTATAATGTTAAATATGTGCCTACAAGGTACATCCAAGTTTGGATACCCAAAGGGTATATAAACAAGGATGGTGCCTCTAACATTCAAGGACCCAAATAAAAAGGTACCTAAAACTTTATCTCCTTTGTAAGTAAATTGGAAAGAAGACAAGAAGGAGATAAAGCCAAACAATCTAAAAACCAAGTGGTTTTTAGATAGCAGGTGTTCAAGGCATATGACAGGGAACCCCAAGTTGTTCACCAAGCTGAAAGAGATAAAAGATGAAGGAAAGGTAATCTTCGGTGACAACAACCAAGGCAGGGTGGTTGGAAAAGGGACAATTGGGGACCTTAACACATTTTAAATACGAAATGTGTTGTTAGTAAGTAATCTTTCTTACAATTTACTTTGTATTTCGCAACTCATTAATTGTGGATACAATGTTTCTTTTCTTCCCAATTTTTGCGATATAACAAATGATAAGGGAGAAATTGTGTTAAAAGGAAATAGGGATTGTAATATTTACAGTCTTTCTCTAAATAATATGTTAGATACAAAGATTAAGTGTTTAGTATCACATGACCTAGATGTAAATTTATGACATAGGCGATTAGGCCATAGAGGGATTTCAACCATAGAAAGGTTATCTAATAAGAACCTAATCATAGGTATGCCTAAGTTATACATAGATAATTTTCAAGTATGTGAAACATGTATTAAAGAAGAACATGTAAAAGAAACTTTAAAACCAAGATATGAAGTGAGCACTAGTCATGTACTAGAATTGCTTCACTTAGACTTATATGGTTCGTGCAGGACAAGAAGTCTAGGTGGACACTACTATGTGTGTGTCATAGTAGATGAATAGTCACGATATACATGGACATTGTTCTTAACACACAAAGATGACGCTCCATTGGCAATCGAAAATCTGATTAAGCAACTTGAAAATCTTTATGAAGAAAATGATAAAAGAATTAGGAGTGGTAGAAGTGGAGAATTTAAGAGAATTTAAAAACAAAGATGTAGTTAAGTTTTGTGAATTGCATGGAATAAAATATGAATTTTCACCATCTAGGACACCACAACTCAACGGAGTTGTTGAACGTAAAAATAGAACTATTCAGGAAATTGCTAGGATAATATTATGTGAAAATAAAGTGCCAAAATTCTTATGGGCTGAAGCTGTTAGTTATACATGTTACATAATAAATAGACTTTCAATTAGAAAGAAATTAAATAAAACATCTTATGAATTGTTCAGCAATAGACAACCTATGATAAATTATCTAACAGTATTTGGATGTAAATGCTTTGTACTTAATACTAAAGATAATCTAGATGAAAATGAACAAAAGTCTATTGAATGTATATTTGTTTGATATTCAACTAACTCAAGAGCATATAGGCATTATAATCGTGCATCTAGAAAAATAATTGAATCCATACATGTGAAATTCAATGAGAATGCATGTTTTGAAGGAAGTGATAAAATTCAACAGAAATAAGAAAATAATGTTGAGAATATGTTTGATGATGATGAATTCTTACTTGAGCCGGTATGTGATCATCTAGAAACAACTTCTCCTGAACAATACATGCATGAACCCTTAGATGAAACAAATCAAGAAATTTTGCAATTGGAAGATAATCTAATTTACAAGATGTTACCATTGTATATGATAATGTTCACACAAATGAAACATTTGAACAAGATCAAGGTGAACTTAGTCCACCTAGAAATTGGTGGTACATAAAAGATAAACATAAACACCCTAAAGAATTGATTATTGGAGATCCGTGTGATGTGGTTAGAACACGTAGATACATATGTTAAGCTGAAGGACATAGCTTAATCTCACACTTAGAGCCTAAGAATGTTAAGGAAGCTTTAGGTGATATATGATTGATAGATGCCCAGTATCTAATAAGTTTTTGACACAGCATCTTTTCTAGATAAATCCACTTGAAGTCAAATGTCGCCCTTGGCCATTCACTATGAAGATTTTTACTCTCTAGGTTATGGACCTTAAATTCTCTACCAATTCTTCTTTTTTGACATCAATTTGTTTTAATGTTATTTTGTACTGTCCAATTTTTTCTTTGTGGGATCTTTTCTCATGAGGGATAATGCGAAGGCTTGTTCCAAGTTCGAAGTACCATTTGTACAAATAAGAATCCCCTTCGTTACATGATTTCTTCTTAATATAGATAGCTATAGGATCTATGGGGCAATTACTTAGAAGCACATTTTGTGCATTAAATGTATTCTGGGCCGGAGCAATGAACCTATTTGAAGTGGCTCATTTCGTACTATATCTCTATTTCTCGACGCGGGCAGGGAAGGGATATAACTCAGCGGTAGAGTGTCACCTTGACGTGCCATGCATGAGGAGTTAAACCTTGTCCTTATCTTGTTGAAGAGTTGGCTGATTTTTGAACTTGGATTGCCTTTGAATTTGAATTCAAATTTGCCTTCATCTCGAACATCTTTTGGCCGGTCCCCAATGGTGTTTAAAGTGATGATATGCTTGTCCTTACCTTGTTGAAGAGTTGGCCTCGAAATAGCCTTTGAAACCGTGTGTTTGTTGGGGAAAAAGATTAGGACAAGTATTCGTTAAGAGAAATATTCCTTAAGACAAACATTCCTAGAGACAAACATTCCCTTAGGACAAACATTCCGTGGGACAAACATTTTCTAGGACCAATATTCTCTTGAGACAAACATTCTCTTGAACATTCTTCTTTGTCTTTAAATATATCATCATCCATTTTGTATCCTTTAAACTTGAGATTTTGCATGGCATCAACACTCCTGCCTATCAAAGTTATGAAAACAAGAATCATTAGTAAATGAGACAAAACAACAAGAAAAAGCACATGCACATGCAAGGTATAGCAAAGGTTCATGTGTGCTCAATGAAATGAACCCAACGAACCTTAGGTTGATCTTGCACATGCTTGCACAAGAAGCTACCAATGTCATAACCAAGTTGTTTGGCCTTGCTTTGTTTTAGGGCCAATAACCTCATGATGGGATCCTTGATTCCGCATCAGCACCTTGGACCAATTTCAGACCTACTACACCCATCTCGATTTTCTAGTTGAACTGCTCATGCAGCATCTTAGCTCGGCCATAGTATGCTTAGGTAGATGCCTGGCAGCCAGTAACCTTGGCCATGCAACCCGACATGTGGCAACAAGCGACCACCATGCAGATGGGAACTGCCAACAGGGCAGCCATATGTCCCCACGTGGAAGCCATGCAAGCGAAAGCTGCCAACAGGGCAGCCATATGTCATCATCATACTGCTCCCTCACATGTGATCGGACTAGGTTCAATACAGCTTCCAGCTAAAACAACCACTTTCTCTACAATCAGAACACTTTCCAGGTTGTTTCCAACCTCCTTTTTCAATCCAAATTCATACAACCATATGCCCATAACTAACTTGAGCTTCGGAGGGTTTTCTCAAGGATAGTAGCCCTGTGACTCTAACGTTGCCTTCCCCTCGCAGGTTCCAAAAAAGACCTTAACGAAGAGCTAGCAGCGTTGTCTTCGGATCACCTCTGATCCACCTGGTGAAGATCTGTCCTCGTCATCTCTTATTCATTTATATACCTACATTGTCTGCTAACTTAGGCATCGGATAGACTCCAAAGTGCTACCACCCACCGGACATCTGACGTTGTATTCGTAAGCAAGATAAAAAGCGTTGGTGGTGTTTAAAACGTTTGACCTATGTGCAATACGTCTACTCCCACCTGTCGAACGATGCGGATCAAGTTCAATATCATGAACCAAAATTCTTGAATGCTGTGAGAAAATTATCACCAGACGGTTCATATCAACAATGATGCAACGTCCATCTAGCCTAATATTTTAGCGTTTTAGCAACTTCTATACATATCCCGTTGTAATCTATATTCACATAGATACATGCATGTAGTAGAAAATAAAGCTAAAACACCAACACGGTTCGAGTTTCTTCATCACATTGTTAAACTTCAATATCTTGAATCAACTTGGACAAGACATAATAAGGCACCACGATAGAAAAAACTTAACGGGCACAATTGAGTCTACTCATAATCACCCATGTTCCTTCTGTGAAAAAAAATAATAAGTTGACTCTCCGTCTTATTCACACAAGTTGTTGAAGGATGTAGTTCTCACCACAACAATGCTAAGGATAAAAGTACACTTAACATCATTCAAGCACAATCTACAGGAAAGAGCTTAAGTTGAATCCTGTACGTAAGATTAATATTGCAATTAAAGGTTGAGATGGTATGTTGGAAGGATCAAGTAGCTGGATTGAGGCTAAAGAATGTATGGTGAGAACGAAGGTGCAGAGGAGAAAGGTTGAAGAAGGCAGGCACGCGGAAAGTTTTAAATGGGTGTGAAATTACGTTTTTGACCCTCAACTGTAATCTGTACCATTTGTATTAATAAGAGTAATATTGTAATTTTACCATTTTCAATTCTGTTAAAACCCTGGCCTATAAACGGGTTCTGGCTGTACCCGTGGGAGGCAGTTATGAATTCCAAGAATTCTCCATTCTGTGCACTCTTGCTCTTATTGGTTTTGCTCTCATTTGCTTCCTCCCTTTTTCATTGTTGTGGTTGCTTGTTTAGTTTTTGAAATGGTATCATAGCTTTAGTGAATGTGATTGCCTTGCTCCTGATAATTTTTTGATTGTGCCTTTTTCGATTTTGTTGTTTTTAAATTTTGATTGTGATGGCTTCACCGAGCAATAATCGAAGTGCACCAGTGGATAGTCAATTTCCAAATGTGGTGTTTGGAACAAGAGGAAATCAGAATCAAGGTCTTGAAATTCAGTTGCAAAATCATTACTACTTGTATCCCGGTGATAGTCCTGCAACTGTGCTTGCTCAACCACCATTGAATGCCCATAACTTTCACACTTGGAGCCGTATTTTCAGGATGCCGTTGTTGGTAAAGAACAATGTAGACTTCATTGACGGTACGATTTCTAAACCGCTTGAAATTGATCCTCAATATTCTGTTTGGAGACATGTTAACTCTATGGTTCAGTCTTGGATAATGAACTCTGTTTCTCAACCTATTGCACAAAGTATCATATGGTATGATAGTGTTGTCGATATGTGGAATGATTTGGTTATGAGGTACGGTAGTACAGATCTTTTTAGATTGTCAGAATTACTAGAGAACTTTTACTATATTAAGAAGGATATTTTGTCTGTGACTGATTACTTTACTAATATGAAGGTTGTTTGGGAAGAACTTACGGCATTGTGGCCTATACCTGCTTGCAATTATAGAGGTTGTAGGTGTAATGTGATAGTGGAAATGAGGAAGTTTGTTGAAAGTTACTATGTTATCAAGTTTATCAAGGGACTTAATGATAATTTTGACCTGGTTAAGTCTTAAGGTTTGTGATGACACCTTTGCTTGATATTAACACTACCTTCTCTATGGCTTTAAAATTTGAAAGGAAAGTTGCAACAGACTCTTCTGTGATGCCTATTGATGGTAACACTGCGTTGGTGAGTGATGTAGAAACTCAGAAAGTATGGCTGCCAATGCATTTATGAAAAGACAACAATCTGGTGGATATAGGAGAGGAAGTGGAAGGTACTCTCCTGGAGACAATCGCAAATTTCAGTGTACTCATTGTGGTATGCTGGGACATACCATAGACAGGTGCTACAAGAAGCATGGATATCTCCCTGGGTTTACTAGTTCTAAATCGAAAGTCAATATGACAGAAGTAATTAATGCTGAACCTGAGGTGTCTCAAGTTGAAAGAAGTGTTCAATCTCTAGTTTTGACGTCACAGCAGAACCAAAAGCTGTTGAAATGGTTGAGCAAACATGAGGATGGTCTAGAAGGAATTGCAAGGCCTAATGTTCAAGGTTCTATTATGTCTGCTCAGGCTGGTAAGCTGGCAGGTAACGCTCCTACTAATGTTTTAAATACATGGATTTTGGATTCTGGTGCAACTGATCACATTGTGTCTCACTTATCTCTATTATCCTCTTACAAACCTATAAGCCATGTATCTATAAGACTTCCAACGAAAATGACTGCGACAGCAACACACATTGGCACAGTAGTTATTAACCTTTTGTTGATTCTCAAAAATGTCTTATATATTCCAGTGTTTGCTTTCAATCTTTTGTCCCTCAACAAGATTACTTCTGATCCCAACTTACTCATTCAATTCCATTGTGATACTTTTCTCATTTAGGATCAATTGCCCAAGAGGATGATTGATTTAGCTAAGCTTTCTAATGGCTTGTACTACCTAAAACGGGCTGCAGTTTTGAATTCCTTACCAGTTTTTCTTGCCTCAAAGGCTTCTCATACAGACAGCTTCCTATGGCATTGCAGGTTGGGGCATGCCTCAACACCTAGAATAAAAGAGATACAGAAGTATGATGACTCAGTATTAGTACAAGAATCTTCCATCCCTTGTTCTATTTGTCCCTTAGCCAAAGTCATAAAGTTACCCTTTCCTGTTTCTTTTTTAGCGTCTAAGAATATGTTTGACCTTGTACATATTGATATTTGGATACCAAATAAACACCCCACATTGTATGCCCAAAGGTTCTTTCTTACTATTGTGGATGTTTACAGTAGACATACTTGGGTTTACTTGTTAAAATCAAAGTCTGAGTTTAGACCCTTATTGCAAAATTTTTGTCAATATATTGCTACTCAGTTTGAGAAATCCATTAAAGTCCTAAGAACAGATAATTGCCAAGAGTTTAACATGCCTGAATTTTATCTGAAGCATGGCATGATTCATCAGACCAGCTGTGTGTACACATCTCAGCAAAATGGCCTGGTGGAAAGGAAGCACCAATACATACTTACAGTGGCACGTTCATTAAAATTTCAGGCACATCTGCCTATGTCCTACTGGGGATTTACTATCTTACTTGCTGTTTATATCATTAATATCATTCCAAGTCCTATTCTACATCACAGAACTCCTTTTGAACTTTTGTATAAAACCAAACCAGCTTATCAGGTGCTTGGATGCCTGGCATATGCCTATAATCAACTGCCTGACAAACACAAATTTACTCCCAGGGCCATTAGATGTTTGTTTCTAGGCATCCCTTCTGCTAGCAAAGGTTATATCCTACAAAATCTTGAGACCAAGAACATTTTCATATCTAGAGATGTTCAATTTGATGAATAATGTTTTCCCTTTGCCTCAAGTTCAAATACCTCATCTACTGAACCACTTTCTCAACAAAACTCCGACCCACTTATTCTTCTATCTGACTCTCCTATTCTTATACCTTCTGTCATTCCTTATCACTTTCCTGCACACTCCACACCAAGTCCTTCCATCTTCAATTCTTCTCCCCAGTCACCATCTTCTGCACCATCATTATCTGTTCCTACATCACCTGCCAACATAAACCCTTTTAGACTCCCTGACTACCCTCTGGACATTCCACTGGTCATCAACCAAGAGGACCAACAACTGCTTTCTGACCCTCATATACCTCATACTTCAGCTCTTGAACCCTCATCAAGACCAATCAGACAAAGACAACCACCAGCTTATCTTCATGACTATCACTACAGTCAGCTTACATTATCTGTTTCATCACATGAAACCACTCCTAAGTATCCTTTGGTATCACATTACTCACTACATCAGTTGACACCAAAATACAAAAACTATGTGCTTAACGTTAGTTTGCAGCAAGAACCTACATCCTATCACCAGGCAGCACAGTCAGCACATTGGGAACAGGCAATGCAGGTTGAGTTAGCAGCTCTAGAGGCTAATAACACTTGGAGCATAGTCCAGTTACCAGCAGGTAAGAAACCAATTGGCTGCAAATGGGTGTACAAGATAAAAGGAAAGGCTGATGGTAGCATTGAGCGTTATAAAGCCAGGTTGGTTGCAAATAGTTATACTCAGCAAGCTAGTATTGAATATGAAGATACCTTCTTTCCTGTGGCTAAGATGACCACTGTTAGACTATTGCTTGCATCAGCCTCTCACAAACAGTGGCATTTTCATCAATTTGATGTCAACAATGCCTTCTTTCATGGAGATCTACATCATAAAATCTATATGACACTACCCGAAGGTGTACCTTCTCCTTGTCATGGTACAGTTTGCAAACTCCTCAAATCATTATATGGCCTTAAACAGGCCAGCAGATAGTGGAACGAGAAACTCACCCAGTTTTTGTTGTCCAATGGTTTTAAACAGTCTAAACATGATTATACCATGTTCATCAGGGAGACTTTAAGTGCATTTCTTGTTCTCTTAGTCTATGTAAATGACATCCTTGTAGCCAGTGACTCTTTTTCTGATATACAGAGTTTGAAGATCACATTGCATCAGAAGTTTCAGATTAAGGACTTAGGACCTCTCAAGTATTTATTGGGCTTAGAAATGTAGAGAAAAAGGGGTTTGAGTAATTACAAAATGCATGATTTAAATAAACGTGTATTAAAGCAATGCATGACATATTTCATGACATGACACGTTGTTGCATAAAACTTGCCTTATACAGTTTATATATATTGTTGCTGTACTAACGAGCCATGAAGCTTTAAAGCTTACATCAAATGGCAAGCATTTGTTGTGTTTGAACTATTTTCAGGTTCCATCATTAATAAACTAAACTAGTTCATTAAGTGAAGTACTTAGTTAAATAAACTAAGTAGTTCATTAAAGGAAGCCATATTTGGAAAAAGCATAAAGGCAACAAGTTGAAGAAAGGAAAGTCCTCCACTCCCTCCTACGCGCCATTTACCATATATATATATATTCAAATTTTGTTTTGAAAAAGACACATACACATATATTCCAACGTACTACCTACACATTATATATTTTATGTACCTACGTTAACGTCACACCACTATATTTAACTTATATTTATGAGTATATTCAGGTCTTATATCATATGATATAAGTCATGGTGATGACAAATTTATTACGACACGTTAAAAGGTTCTAAACCAAAAATTATCGTATCGGGTGAATACCGAAACTTCGCCAACGTGTCACGTACTTGCCATATATAGATGGCCAGTCCCTACGCTTCAAAAACGGCCACAAATTTCATGGCTTACATGGTATGTGCAGCCATAAAATCATTCCATGTTGGCACAAACAAATCACCCCAAATTAAGGCCGAATTGTGGAGATTCCAAATTCAATTTTGTCACATGTTGGGCACCCTTTAGATCAGCCTAAGTGCTGAATATTAAAGTTTAATTTATGTATATTATGTGTAACATAATATATATAACATGTGCAAAAAGTTTGAATTTAATTAGAGAAAAATCGGGTAAGCGATAAACGTCGAAAATTCGGTTTTCTACGTACATGACACATGGAACATTTTTGGCATGGCATATAACATGTATCTAGACACTTTTTACATACTTCATACATTCTAAAGTGTTCTAGAGAAATCAATTAAGGGCTGATTAGAATATACCATATGTGTATAATTATATGTGCACTATTTTACAAAGTTTGCAAAAATAAAATTCAGCAAATGTACAACTATCATACACGCCTAGCTCAGCCTTATTGGAGCATATGTGGAGATTTTTCGGCATCTTGATTGGCCAAGAATGAAGCATGCATTATTGACGACATAAAGAAAGGGGCTATACAAGGTAACATTTCAAACTTTGTCACATTTGTGACACATGCTGAAAATTCAGCATGTGTTGTCTTAGGCTGGCCGAAATTTTCAACTTAAAGAGCCATATTTTGCTATCTTGAATCATGTGGATGAATTGAAAGATGTTATGTCAATGTTTTGAATATTTTATAGAAATAAATAAAGTGATATTTTCAAATATCACACATGCTGAAAATTTCAGCATGTGTGTAATGTACTTGGCCGAATTCATGGCCCTATTGGTGATCAATTTATATTCCAAAATTGATAAGAATGTTATGTACTAAATGATGATTTATTTCTTCTTTATTTTCAAGGAATAAATCAAAGCAAACTTGGAAATAATTTGAGTTAAGTGAGAATGTCACACATGCTGAAATTTCAGCATGTGGAGAGGTGTAATGGCCGAATTTTGCAAGGAAATGGGTGATTATTTGTCTTGCTAATTATGTGGGATGATTATATGCTTTATGGAAATAATTTTATGGCTAATTGGCACATGCTTTTTCAGGTTTATTTTCAGATTTGTCTAGTCATCAAATGATGACAACTTCCATACAATGAATGAGTGCCAAGTAAGCAAGAGCTTAATGATCATCCAATGAGGAGTTGCCAAGTAAGCAAGGACAAGTCACAATGATGCAATACCCTCTTTCAAGGACTTAGAAGACAATTTTCAAGAGGAATATAAAGGCTAAGGGGGGCGGCCATATGGTGGTAAAAAGGAAAGAAGAGAGCAAACAAAAGACAAGAACAAGTCTTGCAAATTTCAAAGATCAAAACGTTGCATCCTTCTTCATTCTACACTTTTTTCTTTCTTCTATCTAAAAGCCTATTGTACTCATATTCATACATTTGAATAGGCTTCATATAGACCGCCACATACTCTCTTTATTGTTGTAAAAGATTGATCAAGGTGTGATCAATCTTGCACTTGCAAGGTGTGGTGTTTGTGATCGTTGTATTCACATACAAGGTGTGTAAAGGGTTGGAGTTGATGTGTAACTCCATCAACCCTGTGGTAAGGTGTTATTTGTGTTTTGTGATTAGTGCTAACTGAGGAAGGTGTCCTCGAATACTGGAGTAGGTTGTTTTAACCGAACCAGTATAAAATTCCTGATGTTATTTACTTTCAGCACTTACTTTCAGTTTCAGCATTGTGCATATAGTAAACGAATTTCAAAAATCATGAAACTTTCTAGAATCATAGCCACACGTCTTAAGGTTAATTTGACGTAGGTTTCAACCCTTTTGGACAAGGATAAGTCATCCAAACGTCTAAAGTTCTGAGATTAGTGCAGTCTGATTTTCAGGCTTGCAAAGGTTGAAACTTTGAACGTATTTGACAAACTTCCCAAAAGCAATTTTCAAAACTGTTTCAACCCAATTAAATAAAACTAATAAGGGGTTAGTCATTAAATTTTCAGAGCATTTGGAGTTACGGATGAATAGGAATGAATTTTTCAAATCAGACTACCGTTTCTAGCAGATTTGTGCAATTCTGACCACCAATGATTTTTCAAGGGGTTAGAGGTTGAATTTTAATCTGAAATTTTTAGGAGATACTCAGAACATCTGAGAATAAATTCTCTCAAAATTTAAGAATTTTTGAAGACCTGAAACCTAGTTTTCAAAACGTTTCAAAACTGGTCCTGAAAACAGAAACTGTTTTCAGAAGTTGAGTTTTTGGTTTAAAACAATTTTAAAAACCACATTTTCCACACCCACTATTCAACCCCCCTTCTAATGGTGCCTTGCAGATCCTATAAGTGGTATCAGAGCACAGGAACAGTCACAACAAAAAGATCTAACAATCTTTGTGAGATGGCAACCACAAACTTCAAAACCGAGCAAGAAGGTATGTCTAGTCAAAGGCCTCCTTTCTTTGACGGTGAGTCTTTCATTCAATGGAAGTTAAGAATGAAACTTTTTCTTATGACAATTGATATTGATCTTTGGTCCATTATAGAAGATGATCAATTTGTTCCATCAAAGTTATCCACTGTAGATGGAGTCACACTAGAGGTCGTTAAGCCTAAACAAGAGTATACTAGTGATGATAAGAAAAGACTAAGCATGAATGCTAGAGCCATGCAATTGCTTCTAAATAAACTAAGTAAAAGTGAATCCAGCTATGTTTCAAATTGGTCTAGTGCTCAAGAAATGTGGAGGATTCTTGAAATGAAACACGAAGGCACTAGTCAAGTAAAAGAGTCCAAAATCAACATGCTTATGTCCACACTCGAGTCATTTGAATTATTGCCAAATGAATCTATCGTTGATATGGATCTTCGTTTGACTAACATTTACAATTCTCTTGAGTCTCTTGGCAAAGCCTTCTCTATGCAGGAAAAGGTACAAAAGGTCTTGCGAAGCCTTCTATCCGAGTGGGACCCTAAAGTAACGGCAATAGAAGAAAGCAAAGAAACTAAGTCAATTAAGATGGAAGAACTAATTGGATCACTTAAGGTATATGAGAACAAACTCACCATAAGGAAATCGGAATCATCATCAAAACAAGGTAAGACTACTGCATTTAAATCAAATGAATACGTCTCTACTTCTTCCGATCACGTAGATGATAGTGATTCTGAATCAGATAACGATGACTTAATTTTATTGGCTAAAGGCATAAGAAAATTCATGAGAAAGTCATTTAGAAACAAAACTAAGGCTACTTCGACTACAAGAAATAAGAACAAGACCAATGATAAGGATGTTAAATGTTACGAATGCGGTAAACTTGGACATCTATCATATGACTACCCTAATAAGGACAAGCAAACAAACACCCTGACAAGGATCGGACCAAAAATAGACTCGTCTCAGAACCTAAGCAAATAAAAAGGGCTCTCAAGGCCTCCACTTGGAGTGGTACATCTGATTCCGAGACTGAAACAGAAGAGGAGACTGCACAAGTATGCTTTGTGTCCAAAGCATCAAACGAAGTATCTTCTGACCCTAATTCTGACTCTGAGCCTTCTTATGATGATCTTTTTAGTCAGTATTTAGAATTGCATAAATTTACTAAGACTCTCGCGAAAGAAAAGAAGCGATTAATTGAAGACAAGAAGCTCTTAGAATCTTCTAACGCAAATCTTGTCGCTTAATTAAACGATTCAAAAGAAGAGTCGTCATGCATCATTAATGCATTAAAGACAGAGATCTCATCATTGACTACGCATAATAATGAAATGAAATCCGAGATTTCAAATTTGAAATCAAGGAATACGGATTTGGAAAAGATGATGAAACAATTTGACACAGGATCTAACATGCTAGATCGCATTATTTTATCACAAAAATACGATAGTGATAAAATAGGATTAGGATACAGTGAAACAAATGAAGTATCCATTAAACCAACCAAGTTTGTCTTGTCTAAGAAAGTAGACACTCCAAAAGCAAATACGGTTTCTAAGATGACGCAAAGACCCCCTCTCCCCTCATCTCGTCATACTTTTTCTTTATATCATGCGAAATATGATTTTGTGCCATATAGATATGAGAAGAAACAAGTGATGCATACACGACATTCATTTCATCCATCTTGATCATGCACTACGCACACTAACACGAGGACATATCAAAAATGGACTCAATATGACGCATATAAAGGAGTTCTCGGCCAAAGGCCCAAAGTCCACTCACCACATGTCAACTACATTGCACATTCATCTACATTCTTGCCATTTGCTAGACAGAGAAGGATCACCCAAGTATGGGTACCGAAAGGTACTGTTACTAAGAGGTGAATAACTAACTCGTAAGGACCCAAAATTAAAAGGGCACCTAAATCACTTTTGTACATTGCAAGGAACCCACACATCAAAAGATACATCTATCAAGTGGTTCCTTGACAGTGGTTTCTCGAGGCACATGACGGGTGACCCGAGCTTGTTCACTAAATTGAAGAAGGTCACGAAAGCCGGATCTGTGACCTTTGGGGACAACAATGAAGGAAAGATCATCAGAAAAGGTACAATTGGAAACCCAAGCACCCTTCAAATCTCCAACGTCTTTTTGGTTAGAAAATTATCTTATAATCTTCTTAGCATTTCACAATTTATTGATAATGGTTTCGATGTGTGCTTTACTCATCCTTATTGCAGTATCATAAATAAAAAATAGAGAAACAATTTTAAAAAGAAAACGGGAAGGAAACATTTTTACGCTTTCTATGGATGATATGTTAGACGCTAAGGTTAAGTGTTTCATGTCAAATGAACCTAACGTAAATTTGTGGCATAGAGGTTTAGGACACATTTGCATTTCTACACTTGAAAACTCCAACGGAAGAACCTAATACGAGGATTGTCTACACTTGATTTCGACAACTTTCAGTTGTGTGAATCTTGTATAAAAGGAAAACAAACACGCGAGTTACTAAAACCTAAAAATGAAATAAGCACGACTAGAGTTTTAGAATTACTACACATTGATTTGTTTGTTCCTAGTCGCACTACGAGTCTTGGTGGACGTCACTATGCTTGTGTGATTGTTGATGACTTTTCTCGTTATACTTGGACTTTGTTTTTGCACATAAGAATGATAGTGCCATTGAGATTGCAAAACTAATAAAACAACTTGAAAACCAATATGGTGTCAATGTGAAAAGGATAAGAAGCGATAGAGGCGGTGAATTTAAAAACAAGGACATGATTTCATTTTGCGAAGAAAAAGGAATTAAACACGAGTTTTCGCCATCTAGAACTCCACAATTAAATGGAGTAGTAGAAAGAAAGAATATGACATTACAAGAAATTGCTAGAACCATGTTGTGTGAGAATAAATTGCCTAGATTTTTGTGGGCGGAAGCCGTAAATTATGCATGCTACATTGTTAATCGTTTGTCTATTAGAAACAAAATAAATAAGACGCCTTATAAGATATTAAATGATCGCATGCCTAAAATTGATTACTTTCGCGCATTTGGATGCAGATGCTTTGTTTTAAATATGAAAGATAATTTAGATAATTTTGAATCTAAATCAATTGAATGCATCTTTGTTGGATATTCTGTGAATTCAAAAGCATATAGATGTTGTGATCCCCTCACTAGACAAATTCTAGAATCCATTCATGTGAACTTTAATGAATTTGGTGAGATTGATAAAGATAAACAATATGATGATGATTTTGAATTGAAACCCGTGTTGAATGATGATGATGGCATGCATGATATGCATGATACACTAGAAAAGCATGATCACTTAGAAATGCATGAGAACATAGAAAATAATCAACCAAGATGGCATAGAGATCACCCGCATGATCTCATTATAGGCGATATCACTCACGGTGTGCGACCACGTAGAAGAATAAATCCGGATGAAATAAATCAATTTCATACCATGATTTCCGAAATTGAACCTAAAAATGTGCATGATGCTTTGAGTGATTCTTCTTGGATTGATGTTATGCATGACAAACTTAATCAATTTGTTAGAAATGACGTATGGGATTTAGTATCACGGCCACAAGATAAGACTATAATAGGCAAAAAGTGGGTGTTTAGGAATAAAATGAATGAAGAAGGAAAAGTTGTTAGAAACAAAGCGAGACTTGTAGCACAAGGATATAATCAAGAAGGAATTGACTATAATGAAACATTTGCACCCGTAGCGTGTTTAGAAGCCATACGACTTTTACTTGCTATTGCTTGTATGAAAGATTTTAAACTCTATCAAATGGACATGAAAAGTGCATTCTTAAATGGCTTTATACAAGAAAAGGTATACGTGAAACAACCATCCGGTTTTGAAGATTTGAAACATCCCGATCACGTGTACAAACTAAAGAAGGCACTATATGGTCTAAAGCAATCACCTAGAGCATGGTATGATTGTTTTGCTACTTTCCTTTTAGAAAATGGTTTTAAAGAGGCACTATAGATAGTACTTTATTTTTAAAACAAGATAAATGGGATTTACTCATTATTCAAATTTATGTTGATGACATCATTTTCGGCTCCACTTCACATAAACTTGTTGAAGATTTCGCAATTTGCATGAACTCGGAATTTGAAATGTCTATGGTTGGTGAACTAAATTACTTTCTTGGCTTGCAGATTAAACAAACGGGTAAAGGAATACATATAAGCCAAGTTAAGTATATAAATGATGTGATTAAAAAGTTCAATTTTGAAAATTTAAAACCATCCCCCACTACTATGAGTGTCATAACTAAATTAGATAGAGATGAACATGGTAAGGATTTTGATAATGCCTTATATAGATCTATGATTGGCTCTTTACTATATCTTACTGCTAGTAGGCCTGATATCATGTTCAGTGTATGTATGTGTGTGCGTTTTCAAAGTCAACCAAAGGTGTCTCACTATAATGCCGTGAAAAGAATATTTCGATATATTAAGCACACACCCACCTTCGGCATTTGGTATGATAAAGACTACGAATTTAACTTGCATGCCTACACTGACGCAGATTATGGTGGATGTAAAATAGATAGAAAAAGCACGAGTGGCACTTGCCAATTTATAGCAAATTTACTTATTTCATGGTTTTTTAAAAAGCAAGCCAGCGTTGCCCTATCCACCACTGAAGCTAAATACATGGCACTTAGTCTTTGTTGCACACAATTGCTATGGCTAAAACAACAACTTTCTGTTTTTGGTATCACAGTACAACGTATTCCTATATATTGTGATAGTATGAGCGCTATATCTTATCTAAGAACCCCGTACTACACTCTGAGGCCAAGCATATAGAAGTACGCTATCATTTTCTTCGTGATCACGTAAATAATGATGATATTGTCATAGATCACGTACGCACTGAGGCACAAGTAGCTGACATTTTCACTAAAGCATTAAATAAAGCCACGTATGAAAATCTTCGTTCTAAATTAGGCATGATTTCTGCTGATTTGATTTGATTGTCTTTCCATATTTACATGCATTTTTGATTGACTTTCCAAAATAAAGGGGAAGAGAATGCATGATTTAAGGGAGAGAGAGAAACTTATTGCATAAATTAAGGGGGAGCGAATTTGAAATTCAAAATTTGAATTTATGCACAATTGGAGGGGGAGCGACAAGATTTAAATCATGTATGTAAGTTATTTTGTAAATCATTAAAAGGGGGAGATTGTAGAGAAAAAGAGATTTGAGTAATCATAAAGTGCATGATTTAAATAAACGTGTATTAAAGAAACGCATGACACATTTCATGACATGACACGTTGTTGCATAAAACTTTCCTTATATAGTTCATATATATTGTTGCCGTACTAACGAGACATGAAGCTTTAAAGCTTACATCAAATGGCAAGCATTTGTTGTGTTTGCACTATTTTCAGGTGTCATCATTAATGAACTAAACTAGTTCATTAAGTGAAGTACTTAGTTAAATAAACTAAGTAGTTCATTAAAGGAAGCCATATTTGGAAAAGGCACAAACACAACAAGTTGAAGAAAGGAAAGTCCTCCACTCCCTCCTACACGCCATTTACCATATATATATACATTTTCAGATTGTTTTTGAAAAAGGCACATACACATATATTCCAACGTACTACTGACACGTTATATATTTTATGTACGTACGTTAACATCAAACCACTATATTTAACTCATATTTATGAGTATATTCAGCTCTTATATCATATGCTATAAGTCATGGTGATGACAAATTTATTACGACACGTTATAAGGTTCTAAACCAAAAATTATCGTATCGGGTGAATACTGAAACTTCGCCAACGTGTTATGTACTTGCCATATATAGATGACCAGACCCTACACTTCAAAAATGGCCACAAATTTTGTGTCTTACATGGTATGTATAGCCATAAAATCGTTCCAGGTTGGCACACACAAATCACCCCAAATTAAGGCCAAATTGTGGAGATTCCAAATTCAATTTTGTCACATGTTGGACGCCACTTTATATCAGCCAAAATGCTGAATATTAAAGTTTAATTTATGTATATTATGTGTAACATAATATATATAACATGTGCAAAAAGTTAGAATTTAATTAGAGAAAAATTGGGTAATCGATAAACATCGAAAATTTGGTTTTCTACGTATACGACACATGGAACATTTTTGGCATGGCATATAACATGTATCTAGACACTTTTTACATACTTCATACATTCTAAAGTGTTCTAGAAAAATCAATTAAGGGCTGATTGGAATATACCATATGTGTATAATTATATGTGCACTATTTTACAAGGTTTGCACAAATAAAATTCAGCACATGTACAACTATCATACACGCCTAGCTCAGCCTTATTGGAGCATATGTGGAGCTTTGTTGGCATCTTGATTGGCCAAGAATGAAGCATGCAATATTGGTGACATAAAGAAAGGGTCTATACAAGTAACATTTCAAACTTTGTCACATTTGTGACACATGCTAAAAATTCAGCATGTGTTGTCTTAGGCTGGCCGAAATTTTCAACTTAATGAGCCATATTTTACTATCTTGAATCATGTGGATGAATTGAAAGATGTTATGGCAATATTTTGAATATTTTATAGAAATAAATAAAGTGATATTTTCAAATATCACATATGCTGAAAATTTCAGCATGTGTGTAATGTACTTGGCCGAATTCATGGCCCTAATGGTGATCAATTTTTATTACAAAATTGATAAGAATGTTATGTACTAAATGATGATTGATTTCTTCTTTATTTTCAATTAATAAATCAAAGCAAACTTGGAAGTAATTTGAATTAAGTGAGAATGTCACACATGCTGAAATTTCAGCATGTGGAGAGGTGTAATGGCCGAATTTTGCAAGGAAATGGGTGATTATTTGTCTTGCTAATTATGTGGGATGATTATATGCTTTATGGAAATAATTTTATGGTTAATTGGCACATGCTTTTTAAGGTTTATTTTCAGATTTGTCTAGTCATCAAATGATGACAACTTCCATCCAATCAATGAGTGCCAAGTAAGCAAGAGCTTAATGATCATCCAATGAGGAGTTGCCAAGTAAGCAAGGACAAGTCATAATGATGCAATACAATGTTCCAAGGACTTAGAAGACAATTTTCAAGAGGAATATAAAGGCTAAGGGGGGTGGCCATATGGTGATAAAAAGGAAAGAAGAGAGCAAATAAAAGATAAGAACAAGTCTTGCAAATTTCAAAGATCAAAGCGTTGCTGCATCCTTCTTCTTTCTACACTTTTTTCTTTCTTCTCTCTAAAAGCCTATTGTACTCATATTCATACATTTAAATAGGCCTCATAAAGACCACCACATACTCTCTTTATTGTTGTAAAAGATTGATCAAGGTGTGAGCAATCTTGCACTTGCAAGGTGGTGGTGTTCGTGATCGTTGTATTCATATACAAGGTTTGTAAAGGGTTGGAGTTGGTGTGTAACTCCATCAACCCTATGGTAAGGTGTTATTTGTGTTTTGTAATTAGTGCTAACCGAGGAAGGTGTCCTTGAAGACTGGAGTTGGTTGCTTTAACCGAACCAGTATAAAGTTCCTGGTGTTATTTACTTTCAGCACTTAATTTCAGTTTCAGCATTGTACATCGTTTTTAATCACGTTTGTAAAAATAGTAAACGAATTTCAAAATTACGAAACTTTTCAGAATCATAGCCACACGTCTTAAGGTTAACTTGGCAAGTTTCAACCCTTTTGGACAAGGATAAGTCATCCAAACGTCTAAAGTTCTGAGACTACTGCAGTCTGATTTTCAGGCTTGCAAAGGTTGAAACTTTGAACTTATTTGACTAACTTCCCAAAAGAATTTTTTAAAACTGTTTCAACCCAATTAAATACAACTAATAAGGGGTTAGTCATTAACTTTTCAGAGCATTTGGAATTGCGGATAAATAGGAATTAATTTTTCAAATCAGACTACCGTTTCTGGCAGATTTGTGCAATCTAACTACCAACGATTTCTCAATGGGTTAGAGGTTCAATTTTAATCTGAAATTTTTAGGAGATACTCAAAACATCTGAGACTAAGTTCTCTCAAAATTTTATAATTTTTAAAGACTTGTAAACTAGTTTTCAAAACGTTTCAAAACTGGTCCTGAAAACAAAAACTGTTTTCAGAACTTGAGTTTTTGGTGTAAAACAATTTTAAAAACCACATTTTTTGCACCCACTATTCAACCCCCCTTCTTGTGGTGCCTTGCAGATCCTACAAGAAATTGTCATATCTCAGGGGGGATTGTCTTATGTCAAAGGAAATACACTTTGGAGTTGTTACAAGAAACTTGGTTCCTGGCCTCTAAGTCTGCTATAAATCCTATGGAGCAAAACTTAAAATTATCACATAATGACTCAGAGTTGATAGAGGATGTATCTAGCTACAGAAGGATGATTAGGAAATTGTTGTACTTAACCATTACGAGACCAGACATTACATATGCGGTGCAGCAACTTAGTCAATTTCTTGATGTTCCTACGAAATTACAGCTCAAAGCAGCTCAGAGAGTTTTAAGATATCTAAAGGGCACACCAGGGCAATGACTTTTTTATCCTAGTAAGGGTGATCTGAGGCTCACGAGTTCTCAAACTTAGACTGGGCAGGTTGTTTAGAAAGTAGGAGGTCGATTGTAGGTTATTTTGTGTTGTTGGAAAACTCTTTAATATCTTTGAAAGCCAAGAAGCAAACTACAGTCTCCAAGTCTCCTCAGAGGCTGAGTATAGAGCTCTTGCCTCAACAACTTGTGAGGTGCAATTGATACTCTATTTGCTAAAGGATCTAAGAGTTGTGCTTAGTGAACCAGTTGATATATTTTGTGACAACAGGAGTGCTATATACATTGTAGAAAATCCAGTATTTCATGAGAGGATCAAGCATATAGAAATTGATTGTCACATTGTGAGGGATAAATATCATGAAGGTGTTGTTAGACCGGTACCCATTAACACTCAGTTGCAGCTGGCTGATGTGTTTACAAAGGCAGTGGATTCACAGAGACTAAGCATCCTGATTGAGGCTTTGGGAGTATGTGATTTTTTTGCTCAGTCAGGATTGAGGGGGGTGTTGTAGGATGTAGTTCTCAGCACAACAATGCTGAGGACAAAAGTACACTTCATAGCAATCAAGCACAATCTGCAGGAAGGAGATTAAGTTGAATCTATTACGTAAGGTTAATGTTGCAATCAAAGGCTGATATGGTATGTTGGCAGAATCAAGCAGCTGGATTGAGGCTAAAGAATGTATGGTGAGAACGAAGGTGCAGAGGAGAAAGGTTGAAGAAGGCAGGCACGCGGAAAGTTTTAAATGGGTGTGAAATTATGTTTTTGACCCTCAACTGTAATCTGTACTGTTTGTATTAGCAAGGGTAATATTGTAATAATTTTACCATTTTCAATTCTGTTAAACTCGTGGCCTATAAACAGGTTCTGGCTGTACCCATTGGAGGCAGTTATCAATTCCAAGAATTTGGCAATCTGTGCATGCTTGTTCTTCTTGGTTTTGCTCTCATTCGATTCCTCTCTTTGTTAAAGGAGCTTCTGGGCAGTGTGAGGAAGATCATAGACATGAGAAGCGTTATGTTGATATGAACAATACGCAATTAAATTGATGCAACAGGCTGTAACCAAATGGATTTAGTATCAAGATTGAAGGTTCAGTTTGTATGATTGAATAAAGTGGCATTTGGAATGGAGGTGTGGTGTTGGTTGTGTTAGCCAACATTCGCAGGAGACAGAGGTGGAAGAAGAAGTTGGGACGCAGGAATGTTTAAATAACATGTGAAATTACTATATTGCCCTTTTGTTTGTAATATGTACAGTCGGTTAAGTAAGGGTAGTTTGGTAATTTTGCATATTCCTTCTTCTTCCTGCATTGTATATAAACCGGGTTATAGTTGTAACCCGGGTAAGACGGTTACAGTTTGCAGAAGCTTTCTTCTGCTCATGATTTGCTCACATTTCCTCAACTACCAGTTTCTTCGTCTCTCTCCATTCGTTCTTCCGTTTATTGAATTCTGTCATGGTATCAGAGACTAAGAGCTTGTGATCAGTGTGTTTTTCGTTAGCAAGTATTGTGAGTAAAGTTCTTTTGTATTTTGTTGATTCTCTTGATTTTGATTGGAATGGAATCTCCAAGCAATAATCGGAGTACACCTGCTGATAGTCAATCGCAGAATCTAGTGTTTGGATAGAGAGTGAATCAGAATCCAAATGTTGAGAATTTGATGTAAAATCCTTACTATCTACATCATGGCGATAGTCCTGCAATAGTGTTGGCTCATCCTCCACTTAATGCTCATAATTTCCATACGTGGAGTAGTACTTTCAGAATGGCGCAGCTAGTGAAGAATAAAATAGGCTTCATAGGCGGTACAATCCCCAAACCTCTAAAATTGATCCTCAGTATTCTGTATGGAGACAGGTGAATTCTATGGTTCAATCTTGGATAATGAATTCAGTTTCTCCTTCTATTGCACAAAGTATTATGTGGTATGATAGTGCTGTTGATATGTGGAATGACTTGTGGTTAAGATATGGTAGTACAGATCCTTTCAGATTGTCTGAATTGCTTGAAATCTTCTATTCTGTTAAACAAGATGTTATGACTGTGTCAGATTACTTCACTAAGATGAAGGTTGTGTGGGAAGAACTTATGGCTTTAAGACCTGTGCCTGCCTGTAACTGTAGAGGTTGCAGGTGCAATGTAACCGCAGAGATGAGAAGGTATGTTGAGAGCAATTATGTCATCAAATTTGTAAAAGGACTTAACGATAATTTTGATCCAGTTAAGTCTCAAGTTTTTGTGATGACACCTGTACCTGGTATTAGCACAGCTTTTTCCATGGCTTTGAAATTTGAAAGAAAAGTGTTGTCTGATTCATCATTGGTTTCTTTGGATGGTAATATTGCACTGATGAATGAGGTGGAGAATTCAGAAGCTATGGCTTCTGATGTATATGTGAAAAGGCAGCAGTTTGGTGGATTTAGGAGAGGAGGTGGCAAGTTTAATTCTGATGATAATAGAAAGTTTCAATGCACCTATTATGGTTTGGCAGGACACACCATTGAAAGATGCCTTAAGAAGCATGGATATCCACCATGATTTGGTAGTTCCAAGCCTAGAGTTAATATGGCTGAGGTGAATGATGTTGAGGTTGAGAAGAGTATCTAGTCACTCATACTAACACCTCAACAGAATCAGAGGTTGATGAAGCTATTAAGCAAGCAAGATGATGAATCAGAGGGAGATGCAAAACCTGATGTTCAAGGTGTTGTCTTGTCTGCTCAGGTTGATAAGATGGCAGGTAACACTCATACTAATGCTTTAAACACATGGATTATAAAATCTGGTGCAGTTGATCACATTGCATCCCATCTATCTTTGTTTTCTTCCTACAAGTCTGTTAAATGCATTACAATCAAACTCCCTACGAAGTCCACAGTATCAGCAACTCACATTGGCACAGTTGCAGTTAGTCCTACTCTGATTCTTAAAGACGTTCTATATGTCCTAGCTTTTGCCGTTAATCTTCTTTCTCTCAGTAAACTTACTTCTGATACTAGTTTACTTATTCAATTACTTTGTGATAATTGTTTTATTCAGGATCAATTGTCGAAGAGGATCATTGGTTCAGCTAAGCTGTCCTGTGGTCTATACTATCTTCAAGGAACTACTGTAGTGAATCCTAGTCCAGTTTGTCGTGCCACAGAGTCATTTGATTCAAGCAGCTACTTATGGCACTACAGGCGAGGACATGCCTCTATTCCTAGAGTAAAAGAGCTGTAGAAATATGATAGTTCAATAAAAGTGTTGGATTCTGTTGTTCCTTGTTCTGTTTGCCCCTAAGCTAAACTTAGGAAATTTCCCTTTCCTGTTTCTTCTTCTGTAACTGAGAATCCCTTTGACTTGGTTCATGTTGATATTTGGAGACCTAATAAACACCCCACACTGTATGCTCAAAGATTTTTTTTCTTACCATCGTTGATGATTATAGTAGATATACTTGGGTTTATCTGTTGAAATCCAAGTCTGAGGTCAGGCCCTTACTACAAAATTTTTGACAGCTTGTTGTCACTCAGTTTGAGAAAGTCATTAAAATTCTTAGGATAGACAATGGCCAGGAGTTTAACATGCATGATTTTTACTTGAAGCATGGCATGATTCATCAAACAAGCTGTGTATACACACCACAACAGAATGATTTAGTTGAAAGGAAACACCAACATATACTTACTGTGGCACGTTCCATAAAGTTTCAGGCAAGCCTGCATATGCCTTACTGGGGCTTTGCCATTACACATGCTGTTTACCTTATTAATCGAATTCCAACCCGTATATTACATCACAAAACTCCTTTTGAGATGTTGTACCAACAAAAACCTATTTATCAACAGCTCAAGGTGTTTGGCTGTTTGGCATATGCCTACAACCATTCACCTAACAAGACAAAGTTCACTCCCAGGGCCATTAAGTGTGTCTTTCTAGGATTTCCATCTTCTACCAAAGGCTATTTGATACAAAATCTTGAAACCAAAGACATGCTCATATATAAGGATGTCCAATTTGTTGAACATCACTTTCCCTTTGTCTCCTCTGAATCTTCTTTAAACACTAGCTTTCCTCCGCCAAACGCTCAACCATGCTCCAACTCACCTGTCATTATTTCATCGTATTCTGAACCTACACAAAGTCTCCATGCCAATCAGATTCCTCCAATTCCCTCAATGCATCCTGGTTCATCCTCTTCTGTGATATCCGAGTCTTCTACTAATTCCACGCCTTCACCTTCAACACAAGACTCCATCAACCTAGAAGATCAATAGTTGCTTTATGATCCTAATATTCCACATTTCTCTTCACCTGATATTCCTTCAAGACCCATCAGGTAAAGGCATTCTCCAGCTTATCTCCATGACTATCACTGTAATCACCTGGCTTCCTCTGTCAGCCGCCTTCCTAAATATCCTTTGCAGAATCATTATTCCTTGCATCAGTTGACACTAAGTTATAAAAACTATGTGTTTAAAACTAGTGCGCAGCAAGAACTTACATCCTATCACCAATCAGCACAGTCAGCTCATTAGCAACAGGCTACATATGGAGTTGACAGCACTAGAAGCAAATAACACTTGGTGCCTGATGCACTTGCCTTAAGGAAAGAAGCCCATTGGCTGCAAGTGGGTATATAAAATTAAGAGAAATGTTGACGGAAGCATTGAGAGATACAAGGCAAGGCTAGTTGCAAAGGGGTATACACAGCAGGCTGGTGTTCATTATGGTGATACTTTTTCTCCAGTGGCTAAGATGACCTCTGTTAGAGTGATATTGGCATTAGCGTCCATTAGAAACTGGCACATTCACTAGTTTGATGTGAACAAGGCCTTCTTGCATGGAGATCTACATCAAGAGATTTACATGACATTACCTGAAGGTCTACCATCTTCTGCCCCTGGCACTGTCTGTAGGCTTACTAAGTTACTTTATGGTTTGAAGCAGGCCAATAGGCAATGGAATGAGAAACTCACTCAGTTTTTGACATCTAATGGTACATTCAATATAAAAATGATTATACGATGTTCATCAAGGAAACCACAGATGTGTTTCTGGTTCTCCTAGTGTATGTTGATGACATAGTTGTGGCTAGTGACTCTCTTTTAGCAATTCAGAATCTCAAAAACATCATGCATCAGACCTTCAAGATTAAAGACTTAGAGCCACTCAAGTACTTTCTAGGCTTAGAAGTTGCCAGGTCTCAGGGGGGATTGTACTGTGCCAGAGAAAATACACACTAGATATGCTTCAGGAGACTGGATCCCTGGCTTCTAAGTCTTCCAAGAGTCCTATGGAGCAAAATTTGAAGTTGTCTCATAATGATTCAGATCTTATAGATGATGTGTCAGGATACAGAAGGTTGATTGGAAAGCTGCTGTATCTGACTATCACTAGACCAGATATTACCTATGCAGTACAACAGCTTAGTCAGTTTCTTGATGTTCCCACTACTATACACTTCAAGGCAGCTCAGAGAGTACTAAGATATTTGAAAGGCACGCCAGGACAGGGTTTGTTGTATCCTAGCACAGGTGATTTGAAGCTTACAGGGTTTTCAGATTCAGGCTGGGCAGGTTGTTCTGAAAGCAGGAGGTCTGTAACCGGTTACTGTGTATTACTTGGAACTTTCTTGATTTCTTGGAAAGCAAAGAAGCAGACGACAGTTTCCAATTCATCTTCAGAAGCTGAATATAGAGCTCGTGCCTCAACCACATGTGAGGTTCAATGGGTTCTCTATATGTTGAAAGAATTGAAAGTTGAACATAGTAAACCAGTTGATATCTTTTGTGACAATTGAAGTTCCATTTATATTGTTGAGAACCCAGTGATTCACGAGAGGACCAAACATATTGAAATTGATCGTCACATTATAAGGGACAAATATCAAGAAGGCATTGTTAGACCTGTACCCATTAACACTCATTTGTAGCTTGCTGATATCTTTACAAAAGCAGTTGATTCTCGTAGGTTGTGCATCCTAACTGAGGCTTTGGGAGTCTGTAATATATTTGCTCAGTTAGGATTGAGGGAGGGGTGTTGAAGGAGCTTCTGAGCGGTATGAGGAAGATCATGGACATGAGAAGCGTTGTGTTGATATGAACAATACGCAGTTAAATTGATGCAGCAGGTTGTAACCACATGGATTTGGTATCAAGATCGAAGGTTCAGTTTGTATGATTGAATAAAGTGGCATTTGGAATGGAGGTGTGGTGTTGGTTGTGTTAGCCAGCATTCGCAGGAGACAGAGGTGGAAGAAAAAGTTGAGACACAGGAATGTTTAAAAGAGCTATAAAATTACTATTTTGTCCTTTTGTTTGTAATATGTACAGTCGGTTAAGTAAGGGTAGTTTGGTAATTTTGCATATTCCTTCTTCTTCCTGCATTGTATATAAACCGGGTTATAGTTATAACCCGGGTAAGACGGTTACAGTTTACAGAAGCTTTCTTCTGCTCATGATTTGCTCTCATTTCCTTAACTACCAGTTTCTTCGTCTCTTCTCCATTCGTTCTTCCGTTTATTGAATTCTGTCACTCTTTTTTATTGTTGTGGTTGCTTGTTTAGTTTTTGACACAAGTGAGCATAACAAAAACTCATCGACTGATAACGTAATGGACTTACAGCATTTTCACACTTGGATCTTTCTTTCTAAGGCAAAAAAATTGTTCATATCTACATGAATTACATGATCGCAAAACCTTTTTAAGCGATTAGCAAAACAAAATAAAAGTGTATCGCAAACATGATATGAGCTGAGTTACACATTAAAAATCTGGAACCTTCCACCGCCTGTCGTTACTTGATAGATGCATTTTAGTATTGGTAATCATGCACTATTCATGTCATTTGTAGGTGTTTCTTGTAGTACTAGGGTTGCATTGAGTGTAAATGTCATATCTTGCGAATTTGTTGTGATTTTTATCCTTCCTAATATGTTTGAATGTGAAGAAGTTGGTTCCTTCAGAGTTGGATCGACGGAATCAAAATAAGGAGCTGAAGAGGTTGGAAGCAAGGATTCAGGTACCTGGATCGACCCTCAAGTTGGCCAGACATACCCTTTTAGTCCATTGGGTTCGATCCCCTCTTTTTCCAGGATCAAACTTCAGAATTCAATGTTTTCTTATTTTGATGATGTGGAGGCTCTCTATTGGTCGCATGCAGAGGGGGTTCATTAGGGGTACAAATACTTCGAAACTTGGAGAATTTATACATCTTCGAGAATTGTTTTAGTCTAGGCTATTTTAGATAGACCTAACTTCTTCATAAGGAAGCTATACAGTTTTACGAACAACTGTTTGCTTAGGATGAAACCTATAGCGTTCAACCGGCCAGATCAACTGAGTCAACATCAAGATACGTAGATAGTTTTAGCCTATTCTACTTTATAAATAGCTGATGGGCTTTATACTTGCACAACTTGATAAATATGGTAACATACAGCTTCTAAAAGAGCCTACTTTACAGGAGGTCAAGGAAGCAATTTGGCATTTGGATCCAAACAGTGCTGCATAACTTGATCGGTTTAATGGTTACTTCTATAGACATTGTTGGGATATTATCAAAGAGGACATTCACAAAGCTGTTCAAGAATTCTTCATTGGCTTTCCACTTCCTAAAGCAATGAGCAGCACTATGATCACCTTAATACCAAAATGTGATAACCCACAAACATTTTGTGATTCCAGACCAATTAGTCTCTCTATGTTTATGAGCAAGATCAATGCAAGACTATTGGCCTGTAGACTTAGCAGCTCTCTGAGTAGACACATTTTCCCTGAACAGGCAGGCTTTATAAAAATGGAGACATCACAGATCAAGTCCAACTGGCTTAGAAAATGGTGCATTTACTTGAGAAGTGAAGAAGAGGATCTAATTTCATCTAAAGTTGGATATGGCAAAAACATTTGATACGGTTGATTAGGTATATCTTAAGACCGTCGTTACAAAGATGGGTGCTCAGCTGCATTTGTGAACATAATCTTTAACCATTTGAAGGACATTTACCTCTCTGTTTTACTGAATGGAGTGGCCAGTGGCTTCTTCAAACCAGGATATAATGTGAAGTAGGGAGACCATTGGTCTCCTATATTGTTTATCTTGGTTTCAGAAGGTTTTGGTAGAGGGTTGAAATCATTAGCTGAATCAGGAACTATACAGGGATTCTCTACCGACAGTCCCTTTTCCCTATCTCACTTAGTCTTTGCAGATGATTTATCGGTGTTCTTAAGTGGGTCCACGGCTAATTTACAAAGATTCAAGAGGTTCCTCACGCAATATCAACGAGCTTCGGGTAAATCTTTCAATTTTAGTAAGAGCAATTTTGTTGCGGACTCCAAAGTATCTATTGTTTGAACCACAACAATGCAAAATACACCAGGGATGATGTTAGTCAGTTACCTATAAGTATTTGGACCCCCAATTATTCAGGGGAGTAAATAGAGCTACTTACTGCCTACCACTACAACATTTTGATACAAAACCCAACGGATGGCACAAGAAGTTACTCAATTCTGCAGGTAGGCTTATATTAATCAAACATGTCTTATCAACAGTGCCTTTATACCTTATGGCAACCTCCAAATGAGTAATCGGGAAACAACCTCTGTGTGTTTCTAACACATGGATATGGTTGCGTACGTCTAACCCCCCATACCTTGCCATAGGCGGGAGCTTCTAAGGCAATGGGGTAATGTTGTTGTTCTCAACTCTAACAGAAGAAAGTGGCAAGATTTTCTTAGGGATCATCTAAGCACTACTGGGTGTCTTGGGTCAACATTTGCTATCCCACAGAAGAAGAGGGATTGGGGATAATGAACTTGGAAAATCTACAGATTGCATACACTTTTTTTTTTGGTTAAAATGTAAATATATTAACCATGATCAAGACATCTTGAGAGGGATGCAACCCATACAATCCAAGTCACGATTGCATACACTTGTAAACTCTGCTGGAAGTACCAAGCTTACAGAAGTCTTTGGAGCATCTATATGCATCTAAAGTATGGTGCTCGAGGGATTACTTACCTAGAATCTATCATTCTCCAGGTTGTAAGCGTTTTTGTTCAATCCATGAATTGTGTCTGGCAAGAAGCAGCTTTGAACAAGGCACTCTAAACTGGACAACTTCATCGAAAGGATCCTTCACACTAAAACAGGCTTATGAAGATTGCAGGATCTCTAAGCCCTCTTTGCTCTCTCATCAAGCACTAAAAATCCAAGACAATCTCATCGCAATTTTGTATATTCTTCCATCAAGGTGCCGTTTTTGCAGACAATCAGAGTCACATGGAACATATCCTATTACAGTGCATTGAGATCAGGCCTATATGGCTAAAATACGCGAGTATCCTAGAAGGACCTACCCCAGGGTCATCACCTTTCCGCCAATACTTTTTGCAATGGTGGATTTATGCACATACAAGGGAACTTGAGGGGCTATTACGGATTATAGCTCCAGGGTTGATCTGTTGGCACATCCGGAAATCATATAATGGACTTACTTATGATAATCTATCATGGAACCCCGGAAAACTGAATGAGCAAATCAGATTATCTATGTGGTGCATGTCCTTTGTTAAGGGATAGCCACCTTCCTCCAGGCGGACGCTGCCGACGCTGCCTAGGCTGTTGTAACAGCCTTGTCATTATTCAAATTGTAATTTAGGTTGTTAATATCTTGTGGTTATATTGTTGTAACAAATAGGTGTTTGAGTTGTACCAAACTATAAGCTGTAAAGTCCAAGAAACCCTATTTAGTAGGGTATATCGATGTACACATTTTTTGTAGGAATGAAAATACATTCTTGCTCAATATCTCTTATATGGTATCAGAGTCTTAACGACTCCAACGAGTTCTTGCTTTCCCTCCATCGCCGCGTGTTTCGGTATGGCAGAAAATTCCGCCACCAAGCATGGCTCTCTTAATGGAGTCATTGCCATCAATGTTGCAGCACAGTTACCTCTCAAACTAAACAAGAACAACTTCCCTTCGTGGAAGGCTCAGTTTGATGCATTACTCTATGGGTATGATCTCATGGGGTTTCTTGATGATAGCAAACGTTGTCCACCACAACACACCTGCGACAAGGACAGTGCCAAGCAGCCTAATCCAGATTATACTATCTGGGTTCGGCAGGATAAGATGACGCTCCATGCTCTACTTGCATCTGTTTCAAAAATGGTGGTTCCATTAATAGCCTCGGCCTCTGCCTCACGTGATGCGTGGACGCGGCTTCATATGTTATATGCGAACAAATCCCGATCTCGCATAATGAACCTCAAAGAGAAACTAACTAATCTCACATGTGACACTCAATCAGTTTCTGACTATCTTCAGAGCCTCAAAAACATTGCAGATGAATTGGCCCTAGTTGACACTCATATCCGTGATGATGATCTCACCATATTTGCTCTCAATGGTCTTGGCAGCAATTTTCGCGATATTGCAGCTGCTGTACATGCTCGTGACACTCCTATCACCTTTGAAGAGCTTCAAGATAAACTAGTTGAACATGAAGCGTTCCTTAAGCGCGAAGAGGCTCGTAGTGGGTCTTCGGTTACTGTCCATGCAACTCAGCTGAAAACTTCTTGGAATGGGAACATGCACTCAACGCAAGGCATGTCCCGTCCCAACAATGGTCGGCCGTTCTCTGGGAAGTCTGCGCCTTTTCCCAATGTGCCGTAGTCAGCCTTCTACAACGGCGTTCGGCCAACCCCAATCCCAGGAACACACGCCACCCTTCTCAGGCTGGGGTGACGTGCCAATTTTGTCAGAAGCGTGGACATACAGCTCGGCAGTGCTACTCTCTCAAATGGTCCTTGCAGCAAGTACAGCAGCCCGAAGTCCATCTCACCACACCAAGCCCCAAACAGAACTGGATTCTAGATTCTGGCGCATCCCACCATATCACTAACGACCTTACTACACTTTCCCATCACCAACCTTATGAGGGTCCAGATGACGTTTTTCTCAGAGACGACACCGGACTTAACATCTCTAATACTGGTTCTTCTATCATCCCCTCTCATTCCAAGCCCTTTGTACTGTCTGATGTTTTACATGTTCCCTTCCTTAATAAAAATCTCATTTCTGTTTCTAAATTTTGTCAGAATAACAACACATCTATTGAATTCTTTCTTTTTGCGTTTGTTGTGAAGGATCTCAAAACGGAGCCGCACCTTGCTCGCGGGTGGACCAATGGTGATCTCTACGAATGGGAAGCGTCCATTACTGCGGCTGTTTTGGACTCGTCCGACGCCTCCAACCCAGCCCTGAAACGCGTCCTCACTCTTGCCAAGTCCTTTGTGTCCATGTGGCATCACCGTCTTGGACATCCTTCCTCTCGTGTTTTTCAGTATTTGCTTCATCACAATAATGTGTCTGTTTCATCTGATGCTTCGAACATTAAGTTTTTCTGTTAATCATGTCTTAGTAGTAAGAATCACAAGCTACCATTTCATAGCTCTTCATTCGAAAGTCGTAGACCGCTGGATCTAGTGTACTCGGATGTTTGGGGTCCTTCCCCGGTTGAATCAATTGATGGTTATCGTTATTACATTCTTTTCATTGATTATTATACTAAATATGTCTGGATATTTCCTATGTCTCGCAAATCTGATGTTTCAATAATTTTTCCCAAATACAAAAGAATGGTTGAGAAATTTTTTCATCAACCTCTTGTTACCCTCTACACCGATGGGGGTACTGAATACAAAGGTCTTAAAGTATTTTTCGAGTCTGAGGGTGTCCAACATCGCGTCTCACCACCATATACTCCTGAACATGTTGGATCTGCTGAATGCAAACATCGTCATATAGTTGAAACTGGACTCGCTCTACTACACTATTTCTCGTTACCAACCAAGTTTTGGTCGTATGCGTTTCTTACAGCAGTTTATCTTATCAATCGTTTGCCTACTTCCCTTCTCCAAAACCAATCGCCATATGAGTCCTTGTTTTCTAAACCCCCACTTATCACACTTTAGGTGTCTTTGGGTGTCTCTGCTTCCCTTGGCTTCGGCCTTATGCTGAACATAAGCTTGCTTCTCGTTCCAAGCCGTGTGTGTTCGTTGGCTATTCTAATACACACCATGCATATAAGTGCCTTGACATATCCACCAATTGGCTTTATATCTCTCGGCATGTCCAGTTTGTTGAGCACCACTTTCCCTTTGCCACGCGATCATCTTCTGTTGAGCCGCCTCCATCCCTTTCTACTTGGGCTGTGTGTTCTCCTGCGCTTGGTACTCTCCCGCCACCTGTAGAGCTTGTGCCTGCGGCACCCTTGGTTGCGTCACCTCCCATTCCTCCCGGAGCAGGTTCAGCGCCTCCCAGGTATGTTTCGGACTCTTCTACTTCCAGCTCCTCGCCCCACACCACGCCTCCCAACACTGACTCAACCCCAGACCCATCCTGCACGCCTTCGGCCCCCACCTCCCCTCAGTCTGCATCATCATCCAAAACTCCACCCTCTCTGCCTGGTCATCCTATGGTTACCCGTGCTCGTGATCAAATATTTCGCCCTAAGACCTTCCCTGACTATGTTACTTTAAATCACACCACCAAACATCCGCTCCCCCCTACACTTGAACCCACCTTTGTCAAACAAGCCCTTCATGACCCTAAGTGGTGTGCTGCGATGGATGATGAGCTTGCTGCCCTTGCTCGTAATGGCACGTGGGGTCTTATAGGCCTGCCTCCCGGTCATAATGTTGTTGGTTGTAAGTGGGTCTTTCGCATTAAACATCATCCTGGGTATTGATTATCGTGACACTTTTAGTCCGGTTGTCAAGCCCACCACTATTCGTGTAGTTCTTTCCGTTGCTCTTTGTCATGGCTGGTCCATTTCTCATTTAGATGTTAATAATGCTTTTCTTAATGGTCACTTAACAGAAGATGTTTATATGATGCAACCGCCAGGCTTCGTTGATCCAATCCACCCTACTCATGTGTGTCATCTTAAGCGTGCGCTCTATGGTCTTAAGCAAGCCCCTCGAGCTTGGTATAACGAGTTGAAGCTGTTTCTTCTTCAATATGGGTTTTCTAACTTCCAGTCTGACACATCTCTTTTTATCTATCGTTGCGGCCTCACAGTTACATATTTCCTTGTCTATGTTGATGATCTGCTTGTCACAGGAAATTAATCTGAATCCATACGCAAATTTGTGGACTTCCTCGGTGCACGGTTTTCACTAAAAGAGTTGGGTCCCTTGAACTACTTCCTTGGTATTGAGGCCGTGTTCACCCCCGCAGGTCTTTATCTGTCTAAACACAAATATATTCGTGACCTTCTCGAAAAGTTTCATTTCACAGGTCTACAGGATGCAACAACACCACTGTCCGTCACTGGCCGTCTCACCCTTCTCGACGGCACACCTCCCGCGGACGCCTCTCAGTACCGCAGCTTCATTGGGGATCTGCAGTATCTCCAGCTTACCCGGCCAGATATTACCTTTGTTGTTAATAAACTCGCACAGTTTATGCATGCTCCCACACAAACGCACTGGACCGCAACCAAACACCTACTTCGTTATCTTAAGCACACTATTCATCACGGCATTATGTTGCGCCGCCGTCAATCATTCAATCTTCGGGCGTTTTCTGATGCTGACTGGGCAGGTGATCATGATTCTTACCGTTCTAATACGGCCTTTGTACTCTTTCTTGGTGGCAATCCCATCTCCTCGTGCTCCAAAAATTAACAAACTGTTGCCCGGTCGTCCACCGAAGCAGAGTACCGTGCCGCTGCTGCTGCCGATGTCACTTGGGTCACCAACCTTCTCTCTGAACTTGGTGTTTCTCTATCTCAATCTCCAACTATTTACTGTGACAATTTAAGCGCCACTTATTTATCAGTTAATCCAGTTTTTCTGTCGCATGAAACATCTCGCGCTTGATTATCACTTTGTGCGTGAAAAAGTGGCTAGTGGCTCACTCTCAGTCTGTCATATCTCCACGGCAAATCAACTTGCGGATGCCCTCACTAAACCTCTTCCTAAAGTTCGTTTCGAACTTCTTCGATCCAAAATTGGCGTTTCCGGCGGAACCACCATCTTGCGGGGGCGTATTAAGGGATAGCCACCTTCCTCCAGGCAGACGCTGCGGACGCTGCCTAGGCTATTGTAACAGCCTTATCATTATTCAAATTACAATTTAGGTTGTTAATATCTTGTGGTTATTTTGTTGTAACAAATAGGTGTTTGAGTTGTGCCAAACAACAAGTTGTAAAGTCCACGAAACCCTATTTAGTAGGGAATTCTGATGCCGCCATAGATGGATTACGGGTAGCTAGAGGGGCTATTCTGAGGGACTCCTCCGGCAACTTTATCCACACAATCTCCCTTCCTCTCCCGGTTACGAACCCTCAAAGAGCAGAGTCCAAGCTCCACTGTTGAGTATTTTCTAGTATGCTATGAACTTTGATCATCTGCTAATGATGGAAGTAGGCTGTCTTGAAATAGTCAGGAAGCTCGACGAAGAAGGGAGAGAAGAAATGGATAGGGATGGGATGGAAATCACACTAGGGGTGTTAACGAATCGATCCGAGACGAATATTAGATTTTTAAATTCAGATTCTTTAACTGTAACGAATTTTGAATTTTGTTTGATTTGTGCTCGATAACACGGTAATTGTTTAAGCGAGCCAAATGGTTCGCGAACAGTTCGGTACGTTTTAGTAAATGAACCTAATTAGGTGTTTGAATTCCGCTCGTTTAAGTAAAATTAACAAATGAACTTGAATCAAATACGAACCAAACTCAAACAGTTCATGAATTGCTCAGTTCGCTTAACACTCCTACAATAGACACAAGCAATTTTCACATTTAAAAGGAATGAGAATTGGCTTTTTTATGAGAGAGAAATCTATGCTACTCAGATCAAACACTTACTTTTGGTGATTTCAATGTCTTCTTGGCTCGATTTGTTAAAGTTAGGACCCACAACCATGTGGTCTAAGTCAGCCTTTCCAAGAACCGAGTTGTCCATTTTTAACCACTCAACGATTGTGTTTACGTCCTGGAGCATCAGTGCCGCCTTACAGTACTCCTGGGACAATTTGAGGTTATTCTCTTTACCAATCTTTCAGTTGTCGGCGTATGTTGCGATGACCTTCTTTATATAGAAAAACCAACCTTTCTAGTATTTGTTAAAGGTCGATATGTTCCTAACAAAGCTTTATAGGTGAAAGAGCCTCTGAAAGTCTAGACATCAAACTCAGCCTCGATGGCCCGAAGGAAAATAAGGTATCACGTTATTGTCTTGAGGCCGTTGGGTTAAATCTAGGAAGTCTTTAGCTTGTAAAAGTTCAAGATCAATCTCAGGCGGCTAAGTAATATGAGAAGACAAAATTGTTTCAAGCACCGACAGAACCAGAAGTGTCCCTTCTTTCAATGATTTCAAAGAGAGGAACAAGCATACAGAAACCAGATTTAGTGTGCTCTTCATAGACAACCCCGTACCCTATGGAGGGTTGTCGGCTGTTTGACTATGCAGAGGCGGAATTTGATCAAATTGGCCATGCCAATCCTATACACATTACAAGGGTGAGCCAAGTCGGTCGTATTTAAGGTAAAGAAGGATTTCATAACTAGCTTAGATGGGAAACCCCTATAAACTGTACCAAATGAAAGATTTAAAGGATTTACTTCCCTAGGAATGAAAGATATAGCAGATTGCTAGCGTGAAGTAGATTCAGGTAGCAATGCTGCTGGCTTCGCTGCTAGAGCAGTGTCACTAGGCCCAACTTTCTTGCCAAATAGCATAAGAGACAATCACCCTTCGTAGCTTCCTCAAGAGAGGATGGTGGACGCCTGAAGCAGCCCTCTCTGAAGAGGAGGAGGACTCAGACTCTTCTACACCACCGACATAGGAGGTTTTCTCCGAGATACTTTGGGAGTCATCGGAGTTGGAAGACATGACTAAATGAGAGAAACAGGAAACGAATATATGACAAACTTACATGGAGTAGGACAAAAGAGGTTTGAAGATCGGAGACGAAAAGATTCTTAATAGGAGATGAACATGCATAGATATGTGACACGGGAGAAAGTTTTTTGCAGAAGCGGAGAGTGATGGAGACGAAAAGAAATGAAAAATAAAAGAGAAAATGAGACCGGGTATATCGAAAACTTTTTTTGGGTCGGATAAGAACTTTTGGTGTTCACGTTCCTTGAAAATAGATGCGTCGATGGAATAAATAAAATTGTGTAGAAAATACCCCAAAATTGACAGAAGAGAATCTCATGAATACCGCCTGTTAGACATCGAATCAAAACTTGACCCATCAAAGACGTGCAACAATAGAGAAGTTAGAGGGTTTTGATTATCACTACAAGGCCAGCCTTGTCATTTAAATTAGTAAGGCTAGCCTAAGGCATCTAATGAGGACAAAACCCAACCCTCTGAAAAATGCCAAAGGATGGACAACTTGGTCTGTTATGCTTGACGTCAGCCAGCCTCACAGGGTTAACATCCGCCGCACTTGGTCTAAATATGCAATCAAGTCGGGGCGTGTATTTGCATATCCCTTCATCCTTAGGTGTGTATGTGTATTTGCATATTCCCTCCATCTTAAAAATATTATACTAGTTTTCATTTTGGTTTGTCTCAAGAATATTGTTTATTTTCCAAAGAATAATAATACATTAGCAGTGGCCATTTTCATACTAACTTTTTCATTAACACTTAATTACATGATATTTTCTCGTTTATATTGATTAAGAAACTAAAAGTATATTATAAAAAGTGGTCAAAATATTTTAATTTTCTTACATCATGTCCATATGAAATTAAGACAATATTTTTGGAAGGTTTTGAGTATATCGAATCACTCATAAGCGAGAAGGAAATGACCTAGTGAAACTGAACCCTTCAAGCCAAGAGCTGATACGATCTTGGACCGTATGAATTGACGATCGCTTCTTTCTACTCCAAAAGACACCTTTGATCAACCCTTGCGTGGGACAATTGCGCAAACACCACCTTCTTGGACAAGAGAAGCCAACAACGTCTACGTTGAGCAATTCGAATCTTCCAATCCAACACGTCGTTCCATATCTTTGGATTGTGATTCACCAACTAGGTTTGCTCAAACTTTGATTGGATCTAGCCTTTATTTTAGTTTATGAAAACCAAAGGAAAAACACAAGAATGAAGGAAGCACAAAGCTACCGAAATTGTGGTCTTAATTCTTAAATTGAAAATTCTGAAAACCGTATTCCATTAGCTGCCGTTGTCTACCTAATATAAAGCTAAGTTTTTCTATTCCTAAAAAATAACTAATTAATTAAAGTCCTCAGATCACTACCTATTAATCTAAATCAAATTTACATAAAAGATAAGTCAAAGCTAATCAAGGAAGATTACATGATTCAAATCCCTAAAATCTCGTCCTGGAATTATACCCTGTCAATTATTTGCTTCTACCCGCTTCTACACGCCAAATTAGCGTTTGCACTCTTCAGCAATGTTGTAGCTCATGAAATTTGCTTGAATTTGTGCTTTTGAATCACCTCATTTGGACTATTCTTAACAGAGATACGGGCTTCCAAAGACTATGTATCCATCCAGTGAACTTCAGTACTTTCCATTCTGGACTCCAAACTTCCACCTGATTTCGGTCCATCTTTTAGCCCGAAATAAAAAAAGTATAAAACATGAAAATCGTCCAAAATTGAGTTTTCTAACGCCTCCAGGTCGTTTGACCTCATTTGAACATGTGTTCCGACCTGTGTATCTAAAATACCGAACTGTGTCAGGCTGCCTTCCTGAAAAATAGGGATTCTCCAAGCCACTTTCCTTATTTTGCCTTGTCACCTTAGAAAACACTCAAAAACGTTAATTAGCACTATAAAAACATATTACAAGACTGTATAAAAATATCCTAGACCTAAAACAAAGACAATGCAAACAACTAGACTCGATATTACAACGACAACGCATGAAATGACAATCCTACCCTCCCGCCAACCCTTACATCTTATAATATGCATTAAAACATTTGGATAATCAGATCATAGCCTCAATAAACATAGAAAAATCATATATGTATATTTCTTGGCTCATCTTGTACATGTTTGAAGAAGAAGCTCTTTAGTTTACATTTTCTATTTGTGCAAAAGCTTCTTGTTTTTGGAGTTTATATGTTCAAGACCATTGTTTGTGAATTTTGTATGTTTAGGACTCCTGGAATCGCATCATTTTCCCCTCCTCAAAAGGATTCAACCTCGAATCCAAACACACAAATGGATAAGAGGGATACTCCACAAATGACTCATAAACTATGTAAGATACACGTCCAAGCAAACCAAGTATAATGATCATACATGATTTAAGTCTAACATGCTTAGGATGACCACGTACTTCAATTATGACACATCTAAACAACAATAAACACCTCTTATTAACATGTATAGGGTGCACAAAGACATACACCTCAAACTCTAACTCAATAAATGCATCTATAGAATCATGAACAAGTAAAAGATGATGGCAAAGAGATAAATAAGGAGTAGTGTCATACCTGTTTTGTATCTTCACTTTCACATGTTTAGGATGCATTAACAAAGTACATGAGAGACACTTATGAAGCTTCCAAAAGAATGACTTATCACACATTAGATCACAACTCCACGTCAATACAAACCTCTTCTTGATGTGTTTAGGGTGTATAGGGATGCTTCTCTCAATCAAACATGAATGTCTAGGATGCAACCAAAATCCATCATGCAACAAACATTAAAACTCAATCAACACATAGACCAACAATTTATCATGGTAAACAAAGTCACATGTCACCAAGATTTGGAAAGGAAAACAAGACAATATGATATGGCATCTCTCATGAGCAAATAGGGCATGAATCATTCTATGAACAAGCATACTATGGGAATGGATCATGCTAAATTCCGTGTGCGTACAATGCATATGAAAAGGGTCATGAAAACAATGTAGACTAGACAGTTCAACACACACTTTAAAAGATTTAGCAACAACCGATCCAACACTCTTAACTATCAACTCGGGTTCATCCAACTTAGATGCATCCGATTCATCATTTAAATCATCATCTAATTCATGTGACACAAGTTCAAGTTCAGGTTCGAATTCAAGATCACACAATGCATGTGGTTCACACAAATCAAGACAAATAGGCGATGCTACTTCAACATGTAAATCATCTTCATGTTCACTCGTTTTCTCATACAATTCAACCAAGATTTTATCATGCAATTCAGTTGTATTATCATGCAATCCATGCTCATTAGATGCATCAACTTTGACCTCATTCAAGTCATGTGGGGACAAATCAACTTTCGGTTTTGTGTTAGCATCAACTTTAGGTACAATTTCAGCTTTTTGCTCCTTTTTAGAAACAATTTCAGCTTTGCCACGCTTATGCATTTTAGCAAAAAAATCATCCATGTCTTTCTTAAATTTTATCCTATTCTCAATGTTGGTTTGATGAGGCTGAGGAGCAGCCCCCTAATGAGGAGCTTGCACAAGGTGCCCTTAACCATAAGGGACCTTTGACAAGGAGCCAAACTAAGAGGATTAATTGTCTTCAACTTGGTTTTGATGTTGGCTCTTTTCTAACCAAACATGTGCAAGATGAACCAATGGACGTTCCTCCTAAATGGGTGCTCATTGTTGAGCTCAAGAACTGATTATCCAATGATTTTCAATGTCAATAAATAAGTTAAAGGGTTGGTGGGAGGGCAGGATAGTCAGTCCGCTTGTTGGTGCCGTTTCAGTGGCTTTTAGTTGTCTTTTCTTTTGCTTCTTTTAAAGTTTGTTAGAATACTTATGTTTGGTGTATGAGTGTGTTTTGTAGGTGTTACAAGTCTTGGATCAAACGTCTTGAGCTTTGGAAAGGAGGGCTTCTCAGATTTGGACCAAGCTTGTCCATACAAGGCTGTTTTGTGATTTTGGGCTTTCAAACCAGATTGGGAGTGCATGGAACCAGCTGGACCTTGAAGTAGACTTAATTTGGAGCGATTTTCACGTTTTGGGTTTTGTCAAAATCAGTCCACAAAAATAGATACAAAAGCTGCAAGAAAGAAGTCCAAAACAAGCCCAATTGTGCAAATTAGGGTTTCGGTTTTTCTTGAAGAGAGGGCAGCCGCCCACCATCACCAAATTCAATTAAGAGACCTTCTAGAATGTCATAAATCAGATTGGAATGATTGGAATGAATTATGGAGCCATAATTGAAGATTTGGGAGCAAATAAGGAGATAATTCAAGAAAAAGGAAGTTACCAAAATTAGATCTTGTGTCACAAGGAAAGGCTGAATGGCGTTTTTAAGGAAGGCAAAGGAGGCACAAGGCAAGTCTAGAAGGATGGTAATAATGCAATAATTGATGATTGAGACAATAATTGTGGATTTGCCAAGAGAGGGGAACTTACCAAAAATAACAAAATTCAGATCCTTGCATATCAATGGAAGGTGGCGCCAACATGGGATCTTCCAAGAAAACCCTAGCCGTTTTTGTGGAGGTGGCTTACAAGACTTGTAATCATATATATAGATCTCTTAGCATTTCTTTGAGTAGTTAGACTATTTTCATCTTTGAACTACAAACCCTACGGTTTTATGTTATCTTTTGTTCTTGAGTTTCTTGAATAAAAGTTTGTGTTTTTCCTTTGGTTTACACATATCTAAATCAAGGCTAGACCCAATTAAGGATTGTGTGTTCCTTGTTGGTGATCCACAATCCAAGGATTAGGAGTGACTGGTTGGATTGGGAGGATTGAAACACACCCAACCAAACGGATTTGGAGGCTTGAAAGGAAGGTGGTTGCTTGGCACCATTGTCCATCACATTCAAGGCTTGAGGGACGTTTGGAGAGTGAAGAAAGATCGGGACAACATCAACATACGAACCATATTCGTATCAAGTGGTATCAGAGCTCTCGTTTATCTTCATCTCAAATATCTTTTCTTGTGTCATTTGTGTCATTCTTGTTATTCTCAATCATTCAAAAAAAAAAAAACGTTTCTTGACCAAAAAACAAAAAAAAAAATTGATCTTTTGCTTCATTTCATCAAAACAAAAACAAAGATTGTTCTTTTCTTCAGTCCAACGAAAACCACAAAAAAAGGCTTCACCTTTTGCATCAATATTGCTCACCTATCATTAAAGATCTCATCTTTAACACACTTAATCATAGGCTCATTGTTGTTTGCATTGAATAGGATTTCACTCCATCTAAAAATCAGTCCAAGGCCTAAAAGAAGCTACCTTTGAGTCAAATACCTTGTTGTTAACGAAGCTTTTAATTAAATTTGCTTGTGTGATATTGAATACAAGTTTGTTTGTTTTGGTTGTATTGGTATCCAAGGAAAATCTTTGTTCTACTACACATCCATACAAACACAAAAAGGATCATCTTTCGAGCATACACAACTGATTCTCGCAAAAGCAAACAAAGGTTGCATCAAGGCTGCTTTGAACGTCAAAAAAAAAGGAAAAGAGAAGCAAAGAAAACGTGCACAAAAACAACAAAAAAAAGAAGTGCACAAAGAAAGGAAGAGAAAAGAAGTTCCTTTTGTACAAAAGTTCCATTCTTTTTGCATCTACTATCCAAGTTGACAAAAGCAAAACAAAACCGTGTGTTTGCCCCAAAACCACACACATAAAACCCTCAATTCTCAACCTTGGATACGCATTCATACTATCAATCAAAGAACTTGCATTTGATATTGCATAAGTTGGTTTAATTAAAGATTGCCCAGGACAACCCCTAGCAATTCTTTGGTTCAGCCAACTACATCACTTTTGGTTTCTTATTTCTTTGAATCATAGTTATTAAGTGTGTTTTAAAATTGTGCTCTAAACTTCTTGAAGCTGTTTTACCACTTGTTGATCAATTGGTGTTTTTGAAGGCAAAAGAAGATTGCAAGGACAGAAAAACAACACAGATTGTGGTTAGCCAATTTGGGACTTGCCTTAAGAGGTTCTAGCTCAAGATTGGCCAAGGAAAAACACTTGAACAATTGAGAGAAAACAAGGGAGGACAAAAAAAAAGAGGCCAAACAGATTTTCGTTTTCCTTTTTGTTTTCACTAACAACTCACCTTTGTTTCTTGTGTTAGTTTTCTTCTTTTCTTGTTTGTGAAAGCGTTTCAGGTTGCCATGGATGGTTCAAACAGTACCCAAGGAGGAGGAGACAAAGTGGAGTTCTCAATGGAAAAAATGGCACAAATGCTTAGTAACATGCAATCTAGGTTGGATGAGTGGGAAGCAAAGATGACATCCAACACACTTCCTACCCAAGAACAGCCCCCACCTCAAAACCAAGGCCAAACATCCCGTGGAACTGAACCTAAGGGGTCCACAAGCATGGGAGGTAGAGGAGGAGCAAGGGGTAGAGGAGATATGAGACACGGAATGAGACAACAACCTGTTAGGGAGGAATGGAATGATTACTATGACGAGGAAGAGGTAGAGGAGGTATACCCAAGGCCTCAAGGCCGAATACAACCTAGGAGGTATGTGCCTCAAGAGGATGATTATTTGAAAACCAAAATAAACATTCCACCCTTTTATGGTAAAAGTGACCCTGAAGCTTACATTGAGTGGGAGAGAAAAGTTGACATGATCTTTTCCTATACCAACTATACCGAGTTGCAAAAAGTGAGATATGCCAGTATAGAGTTCTTGGAGTATGCCTTGATTTGGTGGGACCAAACTCAAAGTATAAGAAGAAGGACTAGACAACCCACAATTGGAACTTGGGATGAGATGAAATACGAGATGAGAAAGAAATTCATTCCAGAATCTTACGAGAGATCCATGTTCCAAAAGTTGCAATGCCTAACTCAAGGAAATAAAAGTGTGGATGAATACTTTAAGGAGTTAGAAAGTTTGTTGATAAAAACCGATACTGAAGAATCTAAGGAGGCAACCATGGCTCGGTTTTTGGGAGGTCTTAATAAGGAGATTGGGTTTCAACTTGAACTCACTACCTATGTTGATCTAAATTCCATGGTTCACAAAGCTGAGAAAATTGAGCGGCAATTAAAGGTACGTTCTTCTACTAGTGGATTTGGTTTTAGAACTAATACTTCTTCTTTTTCTAAAGTGCAGCCTAGGTCTAATGGCAATGGAGGAGCACGGCCAGGTTCAAACACCCTCGGCCAAAACAGCCAGAACACTCCAAATAAACCACACTTCACTCAAAGGACCAATGGTGCAAATCTAGGTCAAAATGACAAAGGCAAAGGCAAGGCAACCGCAAATCCTCCAAGGACAAGGGAGATTGAGTGTTTTAAATGTAGAGGGAGAGGGCATTATGCAAGGGACTGCCCTAATGCCAAGAAAGTGTTGTACCTTGAGGAAACAAATGAATTCTATTCAGAAGAGGAGGAAGAAGAAGCCACAAAGGAAGAATACGAAGAGGACTCAGCTGAGGAGATAAAGAGTGATGAAGAGGGTGCATATAAGGACTTTCTTGTGGTAAGAAAAGCCTTAAGTGCACACATGAAGGAGGAAGAAGAAAACTTGCAAAGGGAGAACATTTTCCACATCCATTGTTTGGTAAAAGGCAAAACTTGCACTTTAATTATTGATAGTGGTTCTTGTGCTAATGTTGCAAGTATTGAACTTGTTAGAAAGCTAGATTTACCTATGATTGATCATTCCCATCCCTATAGGTTATCTTGGCTAAATGATTGTGGTGAGATTCATGTGTCTAAACAAGTTCTGATTTCTTTATCTATTGGCGGTTACAAAGATGAAATTTTGTGTGATGTAGCTCCTATGCATGCTAGTCATATTTTGTTAGGTAGACCTTGGCAGTTTGACAAGCATGTTATTTATGATGGTAGATTGAACATGTATGCTTTTACTTTTAATGGCAAAAAGTTTAAGTTGCATGCATTGTCTCCACATAAAGTTTATGAGGATGCTAAGAGGATGAAAAAGAACCATTCAGATCCTAAGGAAAAGGAGGCTGAAAAAAGGTTCTTAGAGGTTCTTAAAAAGGAGAGAAGAAGCCTTTTGGAGGCCACAAACTCCTCGGCCAAGAGTACACAACCCACGGCCCAAATCAGTCAACCCTCACCCACGCTTCAAACACTTTCACAAGCATCCACACCACAAATTTCACATCCACCTAAGAAGCATGCTTTCTTTGCAAAATCTCGTGAAGTTACACATGCATTGTATGATAATAAAACTGTGTTGGTGATGCTTTACAAAGATAGTGTTGAATGCTTGTTTTCTAAGAATGACTTACCATCTACCTTGCCTAGTGGTGTTGTTTCTTTGTTGGAAGAATTTGCAGATTTGTTTCCCGAGGAGGAACCACACGGGTTGCCACCTTTAAGAGGGATTGAGCACCACATTGACTTTATTCCAGGGGCTATCCTACCTAATAGGCCAGCTTATAGGGCCAATCCAGAGGAAACAAAGGAAATACAAAGGCAAGTGGAGGATCTCTTAGCCAAAGAGAAGGTAAGGGAAAGCATGAGCCCAAGTGCAGTGCCAGTCATACTTGTTCCAAAAAAAGATGGCACTTGGAGGATGTGTACAGATTGTAGGGCCATCAACAAAATCACTGTAAAGTATAGGTACCCCATTCCTAGACTTGATGATATGCTTGATATGTTGCATGGTTCACAATGGTATACGAAAATTGATTTGAAAAGTGGTTATTTTCAAGTGAGAATAAGAGAGGGTGATGAATGGAAAACAGCTTTTAAAACTAAATTTGGATTGTATGAATGGTTAGTTATGCCTTTTGGGTTAACTAATGCACCTAGTACATTCATGAGGCTTATGAATGAAGTTTTGAGAGCTTTTATTGGGAAGTTTGTTGTGGTTTATTTTGATGACATCTTGATCTATTCTAAGACCTTAGAAGAGCATTTAGATCACATAAGGGCTGTTTTTGAAAAGCTTAGAAAAGAAAAACTTTATGCTAACTTTAAGAAATGTTCTTTTTGTTTGGACAAAGTTGTTTTTCTTGGTTTTGTAATCAGTTCTGCAGGGATTGAAATGGATCAAGACAAGGTGAAATCCATCCTTGAATGGCCTACACCAAAGAGTGTGGGAGAAGTGAGGAGCTTTCATGGTTTGGCAGGTTTTTATAGGCGGTTTGTCAAGGACTTTTCAACCGTAGCCGCACCATTGAATGAGATAGTCAAGAAGGAGGTTGGATTCCATTGGGGGGAAGCCCAACAAAGGGCGTTTGATGAGCTTAAAAGACGTCTCACTACAGCACCTATCTTGAAGTTGCCAAACTTTGATGATACATTTGAGATAGAGTGTGATGCAAGTGGCGTGGGAATTGGAGCTGTTCTAACCCAAGGTAAGCATCCTATTGCCTATTTTAGTGAAAAGTTGAAAGGTGCTGCATTGAACTATCCTACTTATGATAAGGAGTTGTATGCTTTAGTAAGGTCCTTACAAACTTGGCAACACTACTTGCAACCCAAAGAGTTTGTCATTCATACTGATCATGAAAGTTTGAAGTACCTTAAGAGTCAAGGAAAACTGAATAAGAGGCATGCAAAGTGGGTTGAGTTTATTGAGCAATTTCCTTATGTCATTAAGTATAAGCAAGGAAAAGATAACATAGTTGCTGATGCTTTGTCTAGAAGGTATACTTAGATTACTAAGTTGTCTTCACACTTGCTTGGCTTTGAATTTGTTAAGGAATTGTATAAGGATGATTCTGATTTTGCTTCCATCTATGATGCATGTGTTGATTCTCCTTTTGGTAAATTTTATTTGCATGATGGCTATTTGTTTAAGGAGAAACGATTATGCATTCCTAAGGGATCAATGCGTGAATTGTTGGTTAAGGAAGCACATGGGGGCGGGTTAATGGGACACTTTGGAGTTTTTAAAACTTTAGAAACTTTAAAGGAACATTTCTTTTGGCCTCACATGAAATCAGATGTTGCAAAGGCTTGTAGTAGTTGCATCACTTGTAGGCAAGCTAAGTCCAAAATACAACCTCATGGTTTGTACACACCCTTGGACGTACCTAGTGCACCTTGGGAGGACATTTCTATGGACTTTGTTCTTGGCTTACCTAGATCAAAAGGTGGTAGAGATAGTGTCTTTGTTGTGGTAAACAGATTCTCTAAGATGGCACACTTTATTGCTTGTCACAAAGTAGATGATGCTTCTTACATTGCAAATCTATTCTTTAAAGAAGTTGTTCGGTTGCATGGCATGCCTAAAACAATTGTTAGTGATAGGGACAGTAAATTCTTGAGTCATTTTTGGCGTGTGCTTTGGAGCAAGTTGGGAACTAAGCTTTTGTTTTCTACTACTGCACATCCACAAACAGATGGCCAAACTGAAGTGGTAAATCGGACCTTGTCACAAATGTTGCGTGCTTTAATCCAAAGCAATCTGAAAAATTGGGAAGAATGTTTACCACATATTGAGTTTGCTTACAATAGGGCTGTTCATAGTGGGTCTTTGTATTCCCCTTTTGAAGTTGTCTATGGTTTTCTACCCCACTCCCCACTTGACTTGTTGCCTATTCCAATTGATGAGCGTACTAGCATTGATGGTAAACAACGAGCTGAAATGATCAAAAAGTTGCATGAAAAAGTTAAACTTCAACTTGAACGAAAGAATAGACAGTATGCCAAACACGCTAATAAGCATAGAAAAGATGTTGTGTTTTATCCTGGAGATCTTGTTTGGTTGCATTTAAAGAAGGAACGATTTCCTAAGGAGAGGAAGTCCAAGCTTATGCCTAGAGGAGATGGACCTTTTAAGGTCATTCAAAAGGTTGGTCCAAATGCTTACGTGCTTGATCTTCCTCCAGACAGGTATGGTTCAGTTTCCAACACCTTCAATGTAAGTGATCTTTCCCCTTTTGAGCATTTTTATCTTGATGATTCGAGGGCGAATCCTTTTGAGGAGGGGGGATTGATGAGGCTGAGGAGCAGCCCCCTAATGAGGAGCTTGCACAAGGTGCCCTTAACCATAAGGGACCTTTGACAAGGAGCCAAACCAAGAGGATTAATTGTCTTCAACTTGGTTTTGATGTTGGCTCTTTTCTAACCAAACATGTGCAAGATGAACCAATGGACGTTCCTCCTAAATGGGTGCTCATTGTTGAGCTCAAGAACTGATTATCCAATGATTTTCAATGTCAATAAATAAGTTAAAGGGTTGGTGGGAGGGCAGGATAGTCAGTCCGCTTGTTGGTGCCGTTTCAGTGGCTTTTAGTTGTCTTTTCTTTTGCTTCTTTTAAATTTTGTTAGAATACTTATGTTTGGTGTATGAGTGTGTTTTGTAGGTGTTACAAGTCATGGATCAAACGTCTTGAGCTTTGGAAAGGAGGGCTTCTCAGATTTGGACCAAGCTTGTCCATACAAGGCTGTTTTGTGATTTTGGGCTTTCAAACCAGATTGGGAGTGCATGGAACTAGCTGGACCTTGAAGTAGACTTAATTTGGAGCGATTTTCACGTTTTGGGTTTTGTCAAAATCAGTCCACAAAAATAGATACAAGAGCTGCAAGAAAGAAGTCCAAAACAAGCCCAATTGTGCAAATTAGGGTTTCGGTTTTTCTTGAAGAGAGGGCAGCCGCCCACCATCACCAAATTCAATTAAGAGACCTTCTAGAATGTCATAAATCAGATTGGAATGATTGGAATGAATTATGGAGCCATAATTGAAGATTTGAGAGCAAATAAGGAGATAATTCAAGAAAAAGGAAGTTACCAAAATTAGATCTTGTGTCACAAGGAAAGGCTGAATGGCGTTTTTAAGGAAGGCAAAGGAGGCACAAGGCAAGTCTAGAAGGATGGTAATAATGCAATAATTGATGATTGAGACAATAATTGTGGATTTGCCAAGAGAGGGGAACTTACCAAAAATAACAAAATTCAGATCCTTGCATATCAATGGAAGGTGGCGCCAACATGGGATCTTCCAAGAAAACCCTAGCCGTTTTTGTGGAGGTGGCTTACAAGACTTGTAATCATATATATAGATCTCTTAGCATTTCTTTGAGTAGTTAGACTATTTTCATCTTTGAACTACAAACCCTACGGTTTTATGTTATCTTTTGTTCTTGAGTTTCTTGAATAAAAGTTTGTGTTTTTCCTTTGGTTTACACATATCTAAATCAAGGCTAGACCCAATTAAGGATTGTGTGTTCCTTGTTGGTGATCCACAATCCAAGGATTAGGAGTGACTGGTTGGATTGGGAGGATTGAAACACACCCAACCAAACGGATTTGGAGGCTTGAAAGGAAGGTGGTTGCTTGGCACCATTGTCCATCACATTCAAGGCTTGAGGGACGTTTGGAGAGTGAAGAAAGATCGGGACAACATCAACATACGAACCATATTCGTATCATGGTTGCATGCTCATACATAGCTTCAAGTGATTCATATCTACAATACATCATTTCATGTGCAATCTCTTTATTTAACCCAGCAATGAATCTAATCATGGTTAATTCTTCAATCTCTTCAATGTAAGCATAATATAAGTTTGTCATGTTGTGGATAATTTTGTAACTTAGGCACTTTGCAACGCCAATTTCTTACCCAGATAGCATTTGATTTTCCAAAGGTAAACATGCGTTTTTTGACCTCTTTGTAGTCATGCTCATAACACATGACTTCCCAAATGGTGCCAATAAACTCTTCAACTTGTGAACTTTGTTGATTCAAGGTTCTCCTATCAACTTCTTCCACCTTGTTGGAGATTTCTTGCAATTTCTCTAACACCATGTCAAGGGACATTTCGACCCTTGCCTCCTCTGCCACAGCATTGATTGACGACATATTTTACCTGAAATGAATTAAAGAAAACAAGAAAAGGAAAACTAACACAAAGACAAGAGATTTGGTTACGTGAGTGAAAATCAAAATCAAAGTGTATGTTCCTCTCTCGCTCTTGTATCGTCACTCAAGTTTGTGCTTTTCTCGGACAATCTTGCACTAGATACAACCAAAGCAAGCTTCTCAAGTGGCTACCACAATCCGAGGATCCAATTCACCTTTTCCTTCAACGTGCCACCCAAATTTTAGCAACTAATAAGCAAAGGTATCACACTTAACCTTCTACGTATCAAAGAAAAATGAAACCAAAAATTATGTCAAAGGCTAAGCCAAAGAAAACTAAGGGTTGCCCTAGGCAATCTTTACTTAAGCTTAGCCTTATGCAAATTAGTTACAAAGTTGTTGATTTCATCAGAACTATCAAGTATCCAAGAATAAAGACAAGAAAAGATGTAGTCTTTGCGGTCTCAAGGGGCATGGTTTTTTTTGAACATAAAGGTCAGAAGGTGTTAGAAATTATGGGAAAATAAATGCTTTAATAAGAATATGTATTAAAAAGTGATGTGCCATATATTGCAGGAATATATTTTGGACGCTGTGACCTTCACCAACGCTCAGAAGAGAAATTCAAATCTAATTGCTCTGATGGGTATTGATATATGCAATTTGCATCAAGTGCTCTTCTTTCTTTTCTTTTTTCTTTTGGTCTCGGCTTCACTTTTTTTTGCCGTTTCCTTTTTTTTAACTTTTTGTAGCAAGAACACAATGGAAAATGTAAGGTCCGAAATACACTCTAGAGGGGGGGTGAATAGAGTGTTTGGCTCTTTTGCGGAATTTTCTTGTTTTTCTCAACTCAAAAAGGTATTCAAAATCAGAGCAAGAATTGGAGATGAGAGACAATGAAAGAGTACACCGGATATAGAGTGGTTAGAATCGTAAATGATTCTACTCCACTACCACTTTGTTTCCAAAGTGGATTTTCAACAACTACTCTTCTTATTATGAACAATAAGAACAACCACAGCAACACTTACACTAACACTTTAGTGTAAGCAACAACAACAGCAACTTCTTGCACAACACACTTGTGCAACTACAACAACTACAGCTCTTAGCAAGAACAACTTCTTGCTTCCTCACAACTTCAACAAAAGTTCTCTCAAGAACTTCTCACAATGGGTTGAAGAGATATAGTAAGGTTCACACTTTCTCACAAGTCTACGCACAAGCTAGAGATCAAATATTTATGGTTCCTCTTGTGCTTGACTCTCTTTCTCTCAATATACAAACAATGAAGATCAAAGAAAGCTAGACAAGCTTTAAACAAATTTACAAGTATGAGAGAAATATACAACAATGTAAAATGAAGCTAGATGATGTTGAAAGTGTGTGATTGCTTCATCCAAGCCTCCTCTATTTATAGATGAAGTTCACCACGTTTTTGAGGCCTTCCACCAAGTCTTCATCTTCAAAAATGTCAAGACAATGCCAAAATAGTCTTTAGCCACCCTATGGAGTGATTTGATCTTGGATAGCCACCCTAGAGAATCTTAGACAAGCTTACAATAGTCAAGGAAGCATGTAACAAGTTGGGTTAAAGTCCACAAGAAGTTTGAAGAAGATTGGAAAGAGAAAACCTTGAAAATCAACCTTGGATTTTATTCTAACGTTCAAAAAATTTGAATTCTGCAGCACATCGATCGATCTATGTCACTAGATTTAGAGACTGAAGTACTCAGTCAGACATCGATCGATCGATGTCAGGGGCTGAAGTGACATCGATCGATCAATGTCACCTGGTTTAGAGATCGAAGTCCTCAGTTCAACATCGATCGATCGAAGTCAGGGTATGAAGTGACATCGATCGATCGATGTCCTTGTGGTTGAGGGTTCGATGTTCTCAGACAGACATCGATCGATCGATGTCAGGGGCTGAAGTACATCGATCGATCGATGTCCCCTGTTTGAGAGATCGATGTCAACTAGTGACTTCCAATCTCAACCATCTTTGGACATAATATGTTTTGCCTATCTTGCATCGAATATTAAACATAATTTTAACTTATACAAAACATCTTTTCATCATCAAAAGGTTTTACAACTTAACATTCTCCCCCTTTTTGATGATTTCAAAACAACAATCCAAAAGATGTTTTTCTACAACTCCCCCTTAGTTCATGCTTTCTCATCAATCTACCCAACATGCTCCCCCTCAAATTATGCATCAAGTTTTGTATTTTCACCATTTCAATATGTAAAGCATATCAATAGACTTTTTGTCATGTTATGCACAATTCAACTTTTTAAGCCAAAATGACAGAAAGTAACCATTCTTAGTTTAGCCATTTGAATACCTATCATGCCAACATGTCCAACACAAAATGACAGAAAGTAACCATTCTTAGTTTAGCCATTTGAATACCTATCATGCCAACATGTCCAAAGCATGTCGTGTTAATATCTAATTATGCTTCCCAACAATCCATCATGCCAAAACATATCATTAGCAAGCATCCAAAGTTCTATCAAGTTAAGGTAAAAAACAATTCATGAAATGAAACCAACAAAACATGCTTTGGCATCAAGATGATGTAAAAACATGATAATGATGCCAAAGCCAAAGCATGCATGGAAGATGATGTAAAAACATGATAATGATGCCAAAGCCAAAGCATGCATGGAACTTCTCCCCCTTTTTGAAAACATCAAAAAAATTTACTAAGGCGAAAATATAAATGTCATGAGGAAAATATCAAGTTTTGAGATACAAACTCAAACTTGCAAAAACTAACATAAAAACAAGGGAATGGGAAATCATCAAGAATTACTCCTCATCAGAGGAGAAACAAAGTCCGGAAAGAGCGGCTTTGAGCTTCGTCTTCAATTTCTGGTACTTGGTCTTTTGCATGGTTAGCTCATTTTGGAGTGACTTGACTTCAGTATCCACTCTTGTTTCTAGCGTTTTTAAACGAGTCTGGAAAGTCGTATAGTCTTTTTCCAAATCGTCTATACGAACAGCTTCCTTGGTCAAGTCTTCACCCCATTGACCAAGAGTGCGTTGGATGTCATTGATCTCGTATTCAATATCGAGATCATCTCCGAACTCACTGTCTGGCTCCATTGGGGCTTTGCCTTTGTCTATTCGAGATGTTGGACTAGGAGGGTTAGGTTGGGGTTCAACGGCCGGCTCAGTGGGGTGTGGTGGTATTTCCGGCTCATTCTCAGCTTCATCTTCCTCCGGCTCCTGAGCACCACCCCTTCGTTGCGCTTCCTTTCTAGACTTGAGAATTTGCTGGATGTTGGATTTTGTGTAATAGTCCTTATTCGTAATCCCTTCTTCGTATTCAACATCCAGTACGAGATTTGAACTTTTCAGTAATCTATATATCAGATTACTGTAAGGAAGTGCTTTCGATTTCTTCGTGACCGCCTCCAACACGTTTTCAAAGAATATCTCTCCAAAATTTACCTGCTCTCGCCTGTCTATGCGGTATGTGATGTAGAAGTCTAGGTTGCTGGGAAGTTTAGCTGATTTTCCATTTACACAAAAGGTAACTATCGCAAGCAAGACTCTATACATCAAAGGCATATCGTTTGTGTTCTTTGTTGGGTGAAAGCCAATAAAGGTTTTGACTTCATTTTCAGTGACTTGGTACTTGTTGAAATCCCACTTCCAAGGATCGAAATCCTTGAATCCCTCATTAGGTGTACCAAGAATACCATTTATTTGTTCAGTGTGAAAAGAGACTATTTGACCATCAATAACTGAATTCAGAGAAAATGGATTTCCATTCAGATAGTCAATCCAAAAATTGGCATAAAACAGTCGGGTATAACGAGTAGACATAGCTCCCATCTCAGATGAATCCCATAAAAACTTCCAGTTTTGAGCATACAACAAGTCAATTATAGGTCTCAATTCTGCATTGCTCAAAATGTCCTCAATTTTGAGCACTTTTGATGGAATGGTAGACCTATTGCTATTTTCCCATTCAGTGAATAGTAATTGTGATCTCTGAGATATATGAGTATGTATGCCTAATCCTAGAGGTGTAGCCAATGCATTCTCATATTCACCAGTTTTAAGCCAGGGAAAGTTTCTAACGTGAAGACTTTCTCTTACCTCCCTGATTAGATGTTGTTGAGATGGTTCTGGCTGTTTCCGCAGCCCTGGTGTCCTTGAGCCAGTTGGTACATGTGGTTGATTGTCTCCTTGAGATGTCCTTTTCCTTTTGGGATGATTCTTGGTTCTTGGGGCCATTTGAGATTTAGGGCACGAATTTGACAGAGAAATTGTTTGAATATTGAGACTTGGTGTAGGATTGAGTAGGATTAGAGAGAAGAAATGATCTTGAGAGAAGAAACTAGAAGTTTGGTTCCTTTTGGTGGAGAGTTTTCGCAGAGAATTTTAGGGTTCTTAGGGTAGTTTAGGGTAGAAATAAGAAATGAGGCGTTTTTGCAGGTTTTATAAGCTTCTGTCCCGCTGACATTGATCGATCGATGTCAGGGACTTCGATCGATCGATGTCCTGAACATCGATCGATCGATGTCTTTATAGACATCATTCTCTGAAATTTTTACATAGATCGATGTATGCAGAAACCTGTAATTTTGACATTTTTTAACCCTTTAACCAATGTTTATCATTCCCAATCTTGTTCTAATTAATTCGAACGTCTCGGTGGGAAGGGATTTGGTAAAGATATCCGCTAGTTGGTCATTTGTTGGAACGAACTCAACGCATACCAGTCCTTTTTGGATGCAATCTCTTATGAAGTGATGTCTCACCTCAATGTGTTTTGTTCTACTATGATGAACCGGGTTTTGTGCTATACTTATGGCTGAGGTATTATCACATAGGATGGGAACTTTTTCAAACTTAACATTGTAATCGTTCAAGGTGTTAATCATCCAAAGTAGTTGTGCACAACACGAAGCGGCCGATATATATTCGGATTCCGCCGTTGAAAGTGACACACTATTTTGTTTCTTGGAAAACCAAGAAACTAAGCAATCTCCAAGAAATTGACATGTCCCAGAGGTGCTTTTCCTATCAACAAGATTTCCGTCATAGTCGGAGTCACTATATCCTCTTAGATCAAAACAACCATTTTTGGGATAAAACAAACCGAAGTTCAAAGTTCCTTTTAAATACCTAAAGATACGTTTAATGGCAACTAAATGCGATTCCTTAGGCATACTTTGAAATCTAGCACATAAGCACACAGCATGCAAAATATCCGGTCTACTAGCGGTTAAATAAAGTAAACTTCCAATCATACCCCTATATTTCGTTACCTCAACTGGCTTTCCTTTTTCGTCTTTGTCAAGCTTTGTACTTGTGCTCATCGGAGTGCTCACACTTCTTCCATCCTCGAATTTGTACTTCTTGAGCAAATCCTTCGTATACTTTGTTTGAGATATGTACACTCCATCTTGAGTTTGCTTGATTTGTAGACCAAGAAAGTAGTTGAGTTCACCCATCATGCTCATTTCAAATTCTCCTTCCATCAATTTAGCAAAATGCTTACAAAGAGAATCATTAGTAGCACTAAATATGATATCATCCACATAAATTTGAACAAGCAATTGATGGTTTCCTTGTTCTTTAATAAAAAGAGTAGTGTCGACTTTTCCTCTTGAAAACTCGTTTTCAAGTAGGAAGTTACTTAATCTATCATACCAAGCCCTAGGAGCTTGTTTAAGTCCATAAAGGGCCTTTTTGAGTCTAAAAACATGATTTGGATAATCATGATTTTCAAACCCCGGAGGTTGAGCTACATAGACCTCTTCTTGAATTATTCCATTCAAGAATGCGGATTTCACATCCATTTGATATAGTTTGAAATCCTTATAGCATGCATATGCTAATAACATCCTAATAGCTTCTAACCTAGCCACGGGGGCAAAAGTCTCATCATAGTCTATGCCTTCCTCTTGCCTATAGCCTTGGGCTACTAACCTAGCTTTGTTTCTAGTGATGTTTCCTTTATCATCCATTTTGTTCCTAAATACCCATTTGGTGCCAATTACAGGATGATCACCAGGTTTAGCAACTAATTCCCAAACATCACTTCTTTCAAATTGATTTAATTCTTCTTGCATAGCTAATACCCAATCTTCATCATTTATTGCTTCTTTTATATTTTTAGGCTCAACTTGTGAAATGAAGGCATTTTCATTGAATTTTCTCCTTGTCATTACACCTTGGCTAGTTTCACCTAGTATCAACTCTTTAGGGTGATCTTTCCTATATTTGTATGAATCCGGCAAATTTGAGGTATCTCCTCCTACTTCTTCATCTTCAACATTAGGTTCAAGTGGATCAATCCTAAGGTCGATGACAATATTACCTTTTAGATTCTCAAATTTTTCTATATGACTTACTTCGATTATTTCATCTTCATCGTCATCATTATTGTCGTTTGACTTATCATCAATGAATTCACTAAACTTGACATGAATTGATTCTTCAACTTTCATACTTCTCTTATTATATACTCTAAATGCTTTGCTATTTTGAGCATAGCCCATAAAGATTCCTTCATCCGCTTTGAAGTCGAGTTTATCCAAGTTGTCTTTGGTGTTAAGGATAAAACACTTACAACCAAAAACCTTGAAATAACCAATATTTGGTACTCTACCTTTCCAAAGCTCATAAGGAGTCTTTTTGAGAAATGGTCTCAAATAAACTCTATTGATCACATGACAAGCGGTATTTACCGCTTCGGCCCAAAAATATTTGGGTAGCTCAAATTCGTTTAGCATGGCTCTACTCATTTCTTGAAGTGTTCTATTTTTCCTTTCCGCAACACCATTTTGTTGTGGAGTTCTTGGAGCTGAAAAATTGTGTCCATACCCTTTGGATACACAAAATTCTTGAAACTCTCCATCAAACTCACCACCTCTATCACTTCTAATTTCCTTAATTGTGTCTTCTCTTTGATTTTCTAATCTCTTACAAAGCTTTATAAATTCTTGACAAGCATCATTCTTTTTAGCTAAGAACATTACCCAAGTGTACCTAGAGTAGTCATCTACCACTACAAAGGTGTAATGTTTTCCACTTAGGCTTGCTGTACCAATATCCCCATACAAATCCATATGAAGCAATTGTAGAGGTTTGGTGGTGGAGATTTCACTTTTGGGCTTGAAACTTGTTTTAACAAGTTTTGCCTTTTGACAAGTGTCGCACAAGCCATGGTTTTCGAAATTTAATTTTGGAAGACCTTGGACCTTTTCATTTTTGCAAATTTCTTTGAAATTCTTGAAACTAATGTGTCCAAGTCGTCTATGCCATAGTTGAGTCAAATCATTTTTGGCAACTAGGCAAGAAACATTTTGTGATATCAAATCATGTGTGCTAAATTTGTAAACATCATTTTTACGAATAGCTTCGAAAACAATCTTATCGTTCTTTTTCACAACACATTTTCTTTTCACAAACTCAATTTGAAAATTAGCATCACATAGTTGGCTAACACTTATCAAATTATACTTAAGCCCTTCTACATATAGTACATTATTAATAGTAAAGGAAGAGTTACCAATTTCTCCATGTCCAAGGATTTTGGCTCTCCCATTGCCAAAATGCACCGTTCCACCATCTTGGAGCTTGAGCTTGGTGAACAACGTCTTGTCTCCGGTCATGTGAGTTGAACATCCGCTGTCCATAAGCCATTTGGTTCCTTCTTCTTTGGCTACTCCATTTATCTTGAGAGCCTACAAAACCAAAAGGTGTATGCATTGGTACCCTTTGATGGTTGGGTCCTTTAGGGTTAGTTTTTCGACCCTTAGGCTTCCAAACATATGTGCTCTCAAATCGAGCTCTACATGCTTTCTTTACATGTCCTAGTTTGTTGCAATAAAAACACGTGGGTACAAGCTTTGGTTTAGAAGATGATAAGTTTTGTTGTGATTTTCTACTGTTTGTCTTTTTCTTTAAAGACTTGGGTTTAATAGAAAATAATGAGTTAAATCCTAAACCGGATTTATCATTTCCAATTCGTTGATTTCCAAGTAGTATGTCTAAGTTGTTTTTCCCATTTGTTAGTCTTTGTAAGTCTAATTTTAGTTTTTCACATTCTTTTCTAATTTCTTCCTTTTCAATAGCTACGGTTTTATGCATAGTAAGTATGATATCATGCTCTTGAACCATCAAAATATTTTTGTCATGCAAGCTCTTATTTTCTAAAATGCATTTCTTGAACTCTTTCTTTAGATGCTTATATTTCAAATTTAATTTTTCAAAGTCATCTTGCAAATCTCCTATTTCATCATGCAAATTTGAAGGGTTAGAGTTTACCTCAAGGTCGTCTTCAATCGCCATAAGACAAGTATGTTGAACCTTTGAATTTTCAACCATTGCCACAAGTCCAACACCTTGATCTTCACTCTCTTCTCCTTCCGATTCCGAAAGGAGATCATCCCACGTGGTTACCTCCGCATTGAGGGCTTTCTTCTTTTGAGGAAAGACCTTCTTCTCTTGCTTTTGCGGCTCTTTTACGTGGCAATCGGCAATGAAGTGACCGGGTCGACCACATCTATAGCAATTTTCACTTGCTTCTTTTTCTTTAGATGGTTTCTTGAAAAACTTTCTTGCTTGAGCTTTGTTTCTAGTTGCCATTCTTCTAAATTTTCTTACAAGAAGGGCAACTTCCTCATCCGAATCATCGGACTCTACCACCAATCCTTTGTGTGATGTTTGTGTAGGCTTGATGGGATTCATCCTATTTTGTTCATCAATAAGAATTTCATGAGTAAGAAGATTACCGGATAGCTCATCAAGAGTAAGAGTCTTGAGATTCTTGGATTCGGTGATGGCGGTGACTTTGGGTGTCCATTCTCTTGGCAAGGAGTTGAGGAGTTTTGAGACAAGGTCTTCGTTTGAGATTTTCTTGTCAACCATAGAGAGTTGATTCACTATTCGTGTGAATCGGTCGATTGTCTCCTCAATCTTCTCACCGCTCTTCATTCCGAACATCTCATACTCCTTCATGAGCATGAGTCTTTTGGCCATTCTTACTTGCTCAGTTCCTTCATGTATCATTTCAAGCCTTTTCCATGCCTCGTGGGCTGTTTCAAGGCCTTGGAGTCTAATAAGCTCGGTGGTGGTTAGAGCACTTGAGAGAATGTCAAAAGCTTTGCCATTGATGGCGAAATTTATCTTCTCTTCGTCGGTGTAGTCATCCTCATCTTTAAACATTGATTCTCCTTTTGAGTTGGTAATCATTGGAACTTCAATTCCTTTGACAACAGCTCTCCATATATCAAATCCACAGCCTTTCAAATGATTGATCATTCGAAATTTCCACAAAGAGTAGTTTTGGGCATCAAACATAGGAGCTTTAGTGTTTGATCCGGAAAATAGTGCAGTAGGCTTAGGAGATGAAGAGGTTGAGGTTGAGGTTGAGGTTGAGGTTGCCATGATCTTTTAACCTTGCTACTTGCAAAGATTGGCCAAGCAATCAAGGTTAGGCTCTGATACCAATTGTAAGGTCCGAAATACACTCTAGAGGGGGGGTGAATAGAGTGTTTGGCTCTTTTGCGGAATTTTCTTGTTTTTCTCAACTCAAAAAGGTATTCAAAATCAGAGCAAGAATTGGAGATGAGAGACAATGAAAGAGTACACCGGATATAGAGTGGTTCGAATCGTAAATGATTCTACTCCACTACCACTTTGTTTCCAAAGTGGATTTTCAACAACTACTCTTCTTATTATGAACAATAAGAACAACCACAGCAACACTTACACTAACACTTTAGTGTAAGCAACAACAACAGCAACTTCTTGCACAACACACTTGTGCAACTACAACAATTACAGCTCTTAGCAAGAACAACTTCTTGCTTCCTCACAACTTCAACAAAAGTTCTCTCAAGAACTTCTCACAATGGGTTGAAGAGATATAGTAAGGTTCACACTTTCTCACAAGTCTAAGCACAAGCTAGAGATCAAATATTTATGGTTCCTCTTGTGCTTGACTCTCTTTCTCTCAATATACAAACAATGAAGATCAAAGAAAGCTAGACAAGCTTTAAACAAATTTACAAGTATGAGAGAAATATACAACAATGTAAAATAAAGCTAGATGATGTTGAAAGTGTGTGATTGCTTCATCCAAGCCTCCTCTATTTATAGATGAAGTTCACCACGTTTTTGAGGCATTCCACCAAGTCTTCATCTTCAAAAATGTCAAGACAATGCCAAAATAGTCTTTAGCCACCCTATGGAGTGATTTGATCTTGGATAGCCACCCTAGAGAATCTTAGACAAGCTTACAATAGTCAAGGAAGCATGTAACAAGTTGGGTTAAAGTCCACAAGAAGTTTGAAGAAGATTGGAAAGAGAAAACCTTGAAAATCAACCTTGGATTTTATTCTAACGTTCAAAAAATTTGAATTCTGCAGCACATCGATCGATCTATGTCACTAGATTTAGAGACTGAAGTACTCAGTCAGACATCGATCGATCGATGTCATGGGCTGAAGTGACATCGATCGATCGATGTCACCTGGTTTAGAGATCGAAGTCCTCAGTTCAACATCGATCGATCGAAGTCAGGGTATGAAGTGACATCGATCGATCGATGTCCTTGTGGTTGAGGGTTCGATGTTCTCAGACAGACATCGATCGATCGATGTCAGGGGCTGAAGTACATCGATCGATCGATTTCCCCTGTTTGAGAGATCGATGTCAACCAGTGACTTCCAATCTCAACCATCTTTGGACATAATATGTTTTGCCTATCTTGCATCGAATATTAAACATAATTTTAACTTATACAAAACATCTTTTCATCATCAAAATGTTTTACAACTTAACAGAAAATAGGTAATTCACAATGTGCAACCTTGGATTTAGGGTTCAATAGGGCTTTTCTTGATGCTCAAGACACTCTTAGGGGCTGTTTTGTGCAAAGTAGCAAAACAGTTATTGTATCTCCACAATTAGGGTTTTTGTGGCTTGATGTGGTTGGAAAGATGATAGCTTTGTATGACCGTATGTATGCTGAAGGAAGATTAGCTTGGATACAAGAAAAATTGCAACGCAATCCAAGCAACAATGCAATCAAGTCACACAAGTTTAAAATCAACTAAAAGATCGTTAGCAACAAGATTTACGAGTGACTTTAGGTAGCTCTTTTGGGCAATGGACTAGAGTTATATGTTATGGCTGAAGTTAAACCCTAATATAATGAACCTATTGTCAAGTGTGTGTAAAGATTTGATCTTGAGGGATTAATAGCAAAAATATTTGTAAAGTCCAAACTTTCTGTTGGAGTTGCACGTTCTGCCTGAACGTATAAAAGCAAAGAAAGGTAACCTCTTCTTGTTGTTTTGGATACCACGGCTGTTCAACAACAGCCCCTCTATATGTTTTTTTTATACAACAGAAGGAAAATAGCATGAATCAAGCAGAAGGAAAAAATTTCCAAGAAGTATTCTCAGTACGTTGGTGTGCATGCATGGGTGGAAGAAATTCAGTGGGGTTTTGATAAAAGATCCAAAAGATGTAATTTTTTATATAAAATGGATTGAATATGCCATGAGTCAAGCAAAGGACAAAGGTTCCCTTGCAATAGTTAAATTAACAGGTGCATGCATGGGATGTAGAGAGGGACAGTAGAGTGATGAAAAAGATCCAAAAGGTATAAAATTTCTTTTTGTGGAAAACAAACGAAAGCTTCCTGTGAGGGTATGTTTTCAATAAGATGACACTTTGAAATTGAACCAGAAGGTGTGCAAGGGAATGTAAGGAGCAGTAGGGTGATCTGAAGCAAAAGGTAGGATCTTTTGTTTTGTTTTTTTGGTTGTCTTCGTACGACCTGAAATGAATAAAGGGAAACACAGCCTTTTTTTTTATAATAACGTGACAAGCCAAACGTACTGTGGGGATGGGTTTTGAATAAGTTGAGACTTGTAATTGAGGGAAAAGAAAGAGCAGAGGTGGGAGATTGTCGTTTGGGGTAGGAGGAGAAACAGTGAGAAAACACAAGAACAAAAAATAAATGACATGAGAGTTGTAAAGAAGAAACATTCACTCTGATACCACTTTGATACGATCTTGGATCGTATGAATTGACGATCGCTTCTTTCAACTCCAAAAGACACCTTTGATCAACCCTTGCGTGGGATAATTGCGCAAACATAACCTTCTTGGACAAGAGAAGCCAACAACGTCTACGTCGAGCAATTCGAATCTCCCAATCCAACACGTTGTTCCGTATCCTTGGATTGTGATTCACCAACTAGGTTTGCTCAAACCTTGATTGGATCTGGCCTTGATTTTACTTTGTGAAAACTAAAGTAAAAACACAAGAATGAAGGAAGCACAAAGCTGCCAAAATTCTGGTCTCAATTCTTAAATTGAAAATTCTGAAAACTGTATTCCATTAGCTGCCGTTATCTACCTAATATAAAGCTAAGTTTTTCTATTCCTAAAAAAATAACTAATTAATTAAAGTCCTCATATCACTACCTATTAATCTAAATCAAATTTACATAAAAGATAAGTCAAAGCTAATCAAGGAAGATTACATAATTCAAATCCCTAAAATCTCGTTCTGGAATTACAACATGTCGGTTATTGGCTTCTAGCTGCTTCTAGACTTCGAATTAGGGTTTGCACTCTTCAAAAACATTGTAGATCATGCAATTATATTGAATTTGAGCTTTTGAATAACCTCATTTGGACTCTTCTTTACAGAGATACGGGCTTCCAAACACTAGGTATCCATCCAGTGAACTTCAGTACTTTTCATTCTGGACTCCCAACTTCCACCTGATTTCGGTCCATCTTGTAGCCCGAATTAGAAAAAGTGTAAAACAAGAAAATCGTTCCAAATTGAGTTTTCTAATGCCTTTAAGTCGTTTGAACTCATTTGAACATGTGTTCCGACCTGTGCATCTAAAATACCGAATGGTGTCCGGCTGCCTTATTGAAAAATAGGGATTCTCCAAGCCACTTTCTTTATTTAGCCTTGTCACCGTAGAAAACACTCAAAAACGGTAATTAGCACTATAAACACATATTACAAGACTCTATAAAATATCCTAGACCTAAAACAAAGACAACACAAACAACTAGACTTGATATTACAACGACAACGCATGAAATGACCATCCTATCTTCCCGCCAACCCTTACATCTTATAATATGCATTAAAACACTTGGATAATCAGATCATAGCCTCAATAAACATAGAAAAATCATGTATCTATATTCAATGGCTCACCTTGTACATGTTTGAACAAGAAGCTCTTTAGTTTACATTTTCTATTTGTGCAAAAGCTTCTTGTTTTTGGAGTTTGTATGTTCAAGACCCTTGTTTGTGAAATTTGTATGTTTAGGACTCCTGGAATCGCATCAAGAGCAGAGGCGGATTTTATTGTGGACGTCAAAAACTTGTTATCCAAACGTCCTTACATATTCTAACTTCTAAAAATGTTATTTCCTTACACACCCCCACCTCCTCCTATTTCTTACTCTGCACCTCAATACACACTTTATTTTTATACTTTTCCATCATGTGGTTTCCCCCCATAAAATGCTTAAATTATTCATATAAACTAATCAATTCATGCTTAAAAATGCATTGCAATTGTTAAAATGAATATGATTTGTATATTGAACCATTTATAGTATATATTTTGATAATTTAGTTTACGCCATCAAAATAAGACATAAGGAAAAAAGTTTGAAGAAATACAGATCTTCAACTTCGGGACTTCTTTGAAGCTACAAGGCAACAAATCAAGCGGTAGACAAAATTTTCATCTCGGACTTGCTTAATATTCAGTTCAATCGTCTAATAATATGAATTTGTATTCTATAAACTTTTTTTCTTAAGAAGAGCAAAAGAAGTTTTAAGATCATTAATTTTCAAATGATATGAGTTTTTATTTAAGACAAAATAATGAGTTTAAATTCTATTAAAGAGGTTTTGAGACCATAAATTTAATGAAACAAAGGTATGCATTCACAGTTTTGACCCATAAGCTCAAAATGATAGAGTCAACTTTTGTGATTATAGGTTCATAACCTTTTCTTATTTGATGCGGATATATATACCTATTGAATTTTTGATTTCAGTTAGTGAGAGGGACGTCGACCAACATTGTAAATAGAAATTGAAACTTGAAAGTTGCATGATCAGCTTATTCATCTACATACAAATTTTAAAGTCTAATTCAGACAATATGCTTTATGTGTTGGAAGATTACGCAATATATCCCGTAATGAGCAAGATAATCTGGATTCTTAATTAGAGTAGCACCATCATCATACTATTGTAATTAATTATGTAATTTTTACTATATTTTGCTTACCAATATACTTTATTAAGACCACCGATGCATACACAAAATGTAAATGAAAGAATACAATTTATCCATTAAAACTCATTTTCTAACATGGTACCAGAGTAGTGTTCTTGATTCTTGGGACTAAACAAAAACTTTATCATCATCTATAAACCTTTTCTGACACAATCCATCAAATTCAAGCTACTGTTATAGCACCTTTTTCAGCCCAGCACAAATCAAACAAAAAAAATTAACCGCAGAACAACACAATGATTCCACAAAGTTCTGTCAAAGAACTTTCACCAAGTGGTCTTGAGATGTAGTGGGATTACACGTTCTAAGATGTCTAGATCACAAGCAAGACATCAAATTTGTATAGTTCCTCTTGTTTTAGACTTCTATTTTCACGATACAATAATGAAAAAAAGAAACAAGAGCTTAATAAGTTTTATGCACTTTTGCACATCTGAAATCTTTTTAACAACAAAGGATGAAGCTTGAAAAAGTGTGTTAATGTCTCATCTGAGGTTCTTCAATATATAGAGAGTGTGAGCCACGTTTTTACAGCATTCCTCAAGTCTTCAACTTAACCAAATGTCTTGAAAATATTCAAATAGTCTTTAGCCACCTCATAGTTGGATTTGATGCTCCATAGCTATCCTAGAATATCTTAGACGCGTTTGCCATAGTCAAGAAAGCATTATAGATGTTAAGAGAAAGTCCACAAGAAATTTGAGTAAGATTGAAGAGAGAAAACACTTTAAATCTTCCTTGGATTTTGTTTTAATGGTTATAAATATTTGAATTTTGGATGACCTCGATCGATCTATGTCTCATGCTTTAGAGACTGATGTCTACATCAATCATCAATCGATCGATGTCTTCAAGTTGAGAGATTGATGTCTTCTAGTGAGGTTTCAGTTTTGTACCTTACATAAATCAATCGATCTATGTCTCTTCTTTGAGAGGCTGAAGTATACATCGACTGATCGATGTCTTCACCTAGAAAAATCAATTTTTGACAATGAAGTTTCAATTTTGAACCTTAACTACATCGATCGATCGATGTCTCTAACTTTAGAGACTGATGTCATATCAATCGATCAATGTGTCCCCCCTGAGTGATCGATGATAGACAGTGAGGTTTCAACTTTGAACAATGTCTCTTATTTCAGAGACTGATGTACATATTGATCGATTTACGTGAGATAATAATGTCTCACAATGTGGTTTTCTCATTTTGTTTCAATTCCGAAGTATGAACAACCTTTTTAACTCTTTTTCAAACATCTTTTAAAATTCATCAAAGCAATTCAATTCCAACATAAGGTACACAACAGAAGATGAATTTTTATTAGTAAAGCATGTAGCATCAAGTAACAAGTACCCCACAGAGCAAAATCCTTTCCAAAATAAACTCCACATTCATAGACAATACTAGTTTATCAGAATTAAAAACAAGCTTAACATTAGCATGGTTAAGAAGTACTCCGAAAATCAAGTTCTCACTTATAGCACGGAGATGAAGCACATTGCTCAAGTCTAGCATTTTGCTCGAAGTTAACTTAAGGAGCAGCTTTTCCTTCCCAATTACATGGTTTCCTCGCACATCCCCTAGGAAAACTTGTTCTCCTATTCTATTTCTTGATAATCAAGAAATAGATCTCTGTTAGTACCAATATGCTTGGTGGGTCCGATGTTTACCACCCACTGTCACACTTTTAATAAGGTTTACCTCAGGGAGGATGACTACTGTAATGATTTCCTCGTCCTCTGTATTATCCTTGACAAGGTTGGCTTGATTGCTTGCATGTCCTTTTTTGCTTATTGCAAATGAACACCTTGTGTTCGAGTTTTCCATACATCCAACATACTTTTTTTTGGTTTGGTTTGATTTTGTTCCTGCAATTTATCTTTGTCTTTGACACCTTTTGAGTTGTTGGTTTGGATTCTTTGTCTTTTTAGAATGCACTCCACTATGTTAGCCTTCATCTCCCCTTCATCGTCACGTACCTCTTCCAATATGTTTCTTCTGTACGGATATGTTTGATTTCACTATCCATAGAGAGTTTTGCATCCTCATGCTTGCATCCTTTTGTACTTGCTCCAAGAAGAAGAAAACTTTTCAAGAAAGGAAGCGGCTTGAAATGTTTCATCGATCTTGATTCCCTCTTGATGACCCAAGATGCAAAAGTTGCATCAACTCATGAAAAGACACCACTGATGAGGTCACTAAACGCAGCAACTAAACGTTCAATGAATTTCACTAACTGTTCGGTCAAGCGTTCACTGAGCCTCAGATTCTCACGCTAAACTTTAAACTCTTCATCAAACGTCCAATGAAAATTCAACGAACGTTCGGTGACTTCAAGGTTCGGTGTGACCTGTCAAATCTATGTTTCTCTCTTTTCTCCAATCAACTTTTGTATATGTTTTTATATAAATTTGGAGCACATTCTAAGATACTTTTATGTACTTTATCCAAAAATAAGTGGCCATGGGATCAGCGTAATTCCACGTGCTGCATTAGTTCGATAATAGGAATCGGATTACAACACTGATCGGACATCCACGCTAGAAATGTATATACTTGTATCTTAACCGAACAATAACCATATCTATGCATGTATACTAATTAACTAGTTTCACATGTGTAACTTTGGGACTTTTGTATGTTTGGTTGTTTTCTTTAAATAGATTTTTCTAATATTAAGACCACATACGAAAACCTACCAAACGAAGGAGAGGAAAAAATCCACAAATCACTGTGGATGATGGGCTTGTGAAGAAACACCTAGTTGTCTTGATTGTAGACTGTTCACTTTTATGTCAAAAAATATGCATAATTTTGGAGGAGAAAAGCTTGGTATTGAAGAAATTAAATTTCCATTCAAGTTAAGTGTAATTTACAAATGTTGCTCTTTTTATAGGGATAATTATCTACTCCTAACGGCTACCTTTTTCTTTTCGTCAACTGTCACTGTCTATCACTATTAACTACAATGGTTGTGGTAACGGCTAGTTACCAACGCAGCCTTGTTATGTACAGTAAAATTAATATAATATTTACAAGTGTGGCAGTTCCGCCTATTGCATTGCTTCTTTGACTGTGCTTCACCTCGTTGTCTCGGCTCAGCACTTTCCTGGTAAGTTCAGCTCTGCTGATGCATTGTTGTCTGATGTGCTTCACCTAGTCACCTCGGCTCGACACTATTCTGCTCAGGTCAGCTTGGCTGACTTCTTTGCTCAGCATCACCTTGTCTTAGTTTTGGTCGGCCTAGTTCAGCTCGGCATACCCTTGTCCAGATTTATCTTTTTCAGTTCAGCTCGGCATACCTTAGCTGAGTTTATTTCTACACTCTCCCTCAAGCTTAGTTGTATATATTCATACAACTAAGCTTGGACATTAAGTATTGAAATTTTTTTGTAGAGACTGGTTTTGTAAGTATATGTGCTCTTTGATTTTTCGTAAGAATGTATTGTATACTGATCTCATTTCCTTCAATTTTTTCACGGATGAAATATCTATCTATTTCTACATGTTTTGACTTATCATACTAAACTGGATTTTCTACCATACTTATGGTAGAAACAGTATCACAAAAGATTATATGGGTAGTCTTGCCTGGATGCCGAGGTCTTCCAAAATCCTTCTAATCCAAATGCCTCGCAGATCCCTAGTGCAAGTGCTCTCAGTTCATCCTCTGCAATGCTTCTTGAAACCACTGGTTGCTTCTTGCTCCGCCATGTAACCAGGTAGCCCTACAGAAAAGTTCCATAACCGGTGGTTGATCTCAGATCTGCCTTGCATCCTGCCCAATCTGCATTTGTGTAAATTTGAAGGCCTCATTCCAAATTTTTCTTGAAGTATAGTCCTTGTCCTGGTGCATTCTTTAAATACCTGAGAATTCTAAGAGCAGCTTGGAAATGTTCATTAGTAGGACAGTGCATAAGCTGTGATACATAACTTACAGCATAGCAATTGTCAGGCTTACTATGTGATAAATAAATTAATTTTCCAACTAATTTTTGATATCCTAGTTTATTAATTGGGGTGTTATTCCATTGATCTCTAGGCTTGTATCCCGGCTCAACAGGGGCGCTAGCTAGTCTGCATCCGAGCATACCAGTTTTTTTAAGGAGCTCGAGTATGCAATTTCTTTGTGATATATAGAGTCCATCTTTGTTTCTCGCAATTTCCATTCCAAGAAAATATCTTAATTTTCCTAGATCTTTCATTTCAAATTGTTGCGAAAGTTTATTCTTAATATTTTCTATGCCTTGTCTATCTCTTCCTGTCAATATAATATCATCTACATAAACAATAATAAGAGTTAGCTCTCCCTGAGCCAAACTTCTGGTGAATTATGTATGATCACTATGTTTTTGATTGAACCCCAGAGTAATCACTGTTTGGGTGAAAGTTTTAAACCATTCCTGAGGTGACTGTTTCAGCCCATACAACCACTCCTTCAGTCTGCAGACCTGACCTCGGTTGGTTTCATTGTTAAAGCCTGGAGGTATGGTCATTTATACCTCTTCAGTCAGGTCTCCATTTTAAAAATCGTTGTTTACATCCATTTGATGTAATTCCCAATCAAGGTTAACTGCTATAGAAAAAATCACTCTTATAATATTATTCTTAGCTACTGGTGCAAATGTTTCTAAGTAATCTATTCCATAGGTCTGAGTAAATCTATTGGCTACCAATCTAGCCTTGTATTTATTTATTGTGCAATCATTATTATATTTAGTAATGAATATCCACCTACATCCTACTGGTTTTATTTTGGCCGAGCTGGGTATAAGCTCCCAGGTGTCATTTTTCGCTAAGGCATCCATTTCTTCATACACAGCTTGTTTCCATCCAGGTCGGCTAAGTGCATCTTCTATATCCTTGGGAATAATGTTATTATTAAGTGAGCAAACAAATGTTCTGAAGTTTCAGTTTAATTTACTATAGGATATGTATTCTTCTATAGGATACTTAGTGCAGGTCGGATTCTTAGTGCATTCACATTTGAGTCCTGTGGTCATATTCAATGTTTTCTTCTTCTTCCCCAAAACAAGGTGTTTGGTCTGATGTACTAGGCTCATCTTGATCCGCTTGATTACTTAACCTGGTTGGAGAGTTGATCCTAGATTGTATTTCAGTAGTTCCGACCTGAGGTGCTTCACCTAGCCGAGCTGTTGAGTGCAGCTCGGCTGAGTAGTTAGGCTCGGCATATTTGGTGCTAGAAAGCTAGGCTCGTAATAATTTTCACTTAATTCTATTGTTTCTTCTTCAGACCTATAATATGCAAGTTTTCATTAAATGTAACATCTAAGGTGATATACATTCGCCTATCGGTTGGTCGGTAGAACTTATATCATTTCCGTGAGTTGGCATATCCTAGAAAAACACATTTTACTGGCTTAAGATCCAGTTTACTTCTATGGCCGGGCTGAACATGCACATATGATGTACATCCAAACAGCTTAGGTGGCAATTCTTTAAGTAGATTAGTATAAGGATAATGGTTAATAAGTATTTCTCCTGGTGTTCTAAATGAGAATGTTCTAGATGCCATTCTATTTATTAGGTAGGTGGCTGTAATAAGAGCTTCACCCCAAAACTGTTTGGGTACATTCATTTTAAGCATAATTGATCTAGTTACCTCAAGAAGATGTATGTTCTTTCTTTCAGCAACACTATTCTGCTGAGGTGTATAAGTGCAGGAGGTTTGATGATGTGTGCCATTTTTAATCATAAACTCTTGAACATTTCTATCTAAGTATTCAGCCCCATTGTCTGACCTTAAGGTTTTAATGATACTTCCAAACTGAGTTTTAATGAAAGATATGTATCTTACAAATGTTTGTCCTACTTCACTTTTATTTCTTAGCAAATAGACCCAAGTTATCCGTGTGTGATCATCTATAAAAAGCTACAAACCATTTTGTACCACTAATGTTGGCTATTCTTAAAGGACCCCATATGTCGGAGTGTACCAGATTAAATGGTGTTGATGCCTTATATTCTTTTGCAGGATAACTTTGTTTAGTGTGATTGACCAGTTGACAAATTTCACAACTAAGTTTTTCAACACATGTTGAGCTGAATAATTTTGGCATTAATCGTTTAAGATATACAAAATTGGGATGATCCAGCCTGTCATGCCACAACAAAATTTCCTATATACATGGATTTCTAGGGAGCAAAATACTGGTGTCTTGGTCTCTTGTCAGCTCGACTGCACTAAACAAGGCTTTGTTTTCTTACTCCACTAAGAAGAGTCCTGCTATATTTTTAGCACTGCCAATCATCCTCTTCAATTTGTTTTCCTGAAAACAACATTCCGTGGATGAGAAGCAGGCTAAACAGTTATTATCCTTAGTAAGTTTTCCAATAGACAATAGATTGAAACTTAGCCTGGGGACATGAAGAACATTTTTAAGGGTAATCTGATTATTAATTATAGCAGATCAGATACCAATTACTTCTAGAGTGATTCCATTTGCAATTCTTACCTTGTTTGGTTCAGAAAATACAGTGTATGAGTTTAGAAGAGTACTATTATAGGCCATGTGATCGGTAGTCCCACAGTCAACTATCCATGAGCTGCTAGTGCTGGGATGAAGGTAGCCTGCCATAGTTGCCTGGTGCTGGTCAGCTCGGCCCCCTTGTCTGTTCAGCAAATTACTCAGAGTAGCTATTGATCTTTTGTTACAGCCTCAGCATCTTCTCCTGGAGCTGAGCTGAGGTTGTTTGAGTTTGGCCGAGCTGCTTCTAGTTGATTTGTGCTGCTTACATGATGTGCTGCACTTTGCCCTGTAGTATGTGTTCTCTGTTGTGACCTCCATGGTGCATTGCTGGGCTTTAAAGGATGATTTCATTCTCTGACCAGCTTTGCCTGCAGTTTCCAACAGTCAACGACTGTATGACCTTCCATTTTACAATATTTGCACACTTTTCCTCCAGTAGATGCAAAGTGTTGTCTAACAGCCAGCCCAGAAGCTTCTGCTGGCTGTTCGGTTTGCAATGCACATGACTCAATTTGAGAAGATGAAGATCCTCCCATAATTACCTTCATCCAGTTTTCTCCATGTTTGATTTCAGTAAATGCAGCCTTTAGAGATGGCAGTTGTTTTGTACTCAGAATTCGACTCCTTGCAGTGTCAAATTCTGGGTTTAATCCAGTAATGAAACGAAAGATTCGCTTCCTTTTAGTTATTTCTTTATATAGTGCAGCATCAGTGGTGCAGGACCATTGATGTGCTTCGAATGTATCAATCTGCTGCCACGCTTTCGTCAAGAGTGTGTAGTATTTGTGTACAACAAGCTTGCCCTGTTTTAGCTCATGAAGATGGGCTTCAACCTCATATAATTTTGAGATGTTATCTTGTTTTGAAAACATCTCTTTAACTGCAGCCCAAATTTCTGCTGCAGTTTTATACATTATAAATCATCAGCAATGTCTGGCTACATAGATCGTATCAGCCAAGACATTATCATATTGTTTTTTGACTTCCATAGTTGGAAATTTGTGTCAGTTCGAGATGGGGCAGAGACTGTCCCATATAAATATTCTTCCTTTCCTTTACCAGTGATGTACATTTCTACCCCTCGAGATCATGAGAGGTAATTATCTCCATTTATTTTATGGCTAGTAATGGATGTAGAAGAATTGTCAGTGAGTGGATGAGAAACACGCACTACTCCTGAAGAATCAGCAGTCGAGGTGGCCTCTAAGTGTTTAGCAGGGGTATTTGAGGAAGACATCGTTCTGAAAGTTTTGAATATGTAGACAGAGTAGTGAAACTGCAGATTTTTGAATCAGAGAAGCTCTGATACCATGTAGAATTTTGGAAGAAAAAAGCTTGGAATTGAAGGAATTAAATTTCCATTCGAGTTAAGTGTAATTTACAAATGTTGCTCTTTTTATAGGGATAATTATCTACTCCTAACGGCTACCTTTTTCTTTCTGTCAGCTGTCACTACCTACTATTATCAACTACAACGGCTGTGGTAACAACTAGTTACCAACGCAGGCTTGTTATGTACAGTAAAATTAATACAATATTTTCAAGTATGGCAGTTCTGCCTGTTGCATTGCTGCCTTGACTGTGTTTCACGTTGTTGTCTCGGCTCAGTACTTTCCTGGTCAGTTCAGCTCTGCTGATGAATTGTTGTCTTCTGTGCTTCACCTAGTTACCTCGGCTTGGCACTATTCTGCTCAGGCCAGCTCAACTGACTTCTTTGCTCAGCATCACCTTATTTTTGTTCTGGTCGACCTAGTTCAGCTCGTCATACCCTTGTCCAGATTTATCTTTTTCATTTCAGCTCGGTATACCTTAGCTGAGTTTATTTCTACAAAATATAACGGATTCTTTTTCCCTTTTTTGGAGGAAGAAAAAAAATGAATCATCTTTCTCGTGGTTCTTATATTTCTCTAAACATTACTTATTATTACGAGTTATAACTGTAGATATCAGTCATGTTTTCTGGTTTTTACTATTAGAATTCTTTCATTTGATTTAATATTGTAATAAACTGTCCAGCATAGTCACTATCTTGCTATTTGGTCTATAAAAATTAAGTTCAATTTTACGAAGGAATGGTTTCGTACAACTGGAAGGAGGGCCTGCCAAATTTGATCAAAAATAGTAGAAGACACCCCAGAAGAAGGCAAAATGAATTGGTTACTTCCACACATAAAAGAAATGTAAGGCAAAAGAGATCTAGAACAACATGGATAAATCAATATTTAGATTTCATTAATAAACTGGCACAAAGTTGCTGGAGTAACTAACATTACACAATACGTACATAGTCATATATAGGCGTAGATAGCCTTACAGAACACATCCCATGAATTATTTCTGACAATAATAAGATCAGACTTGCATACAATATAGTATGCTACGCAAACATTTTCATGGGATTACACGAAAGTTCCATCCGATAGAGGGTCCTCATCTCACCGAACAAATTTGAAATAAGTACTGACATGTAAAATGAAAAAAATCAGGCGAAGAAATCGTCTTTTCGTTTTCTTATACATGTTATACTGGTCTTATTTGTCCAGTGAACAACACAACCTCTCGGTATGGAATGAATTCTCATCCATTTTACTTGTCATAGCAAGTGTAATGGGGCGCCAAATGACACTCGCAATGGGGTGGGCAGTTGTCCTCATTTTCCGTACATGGATCCTCGTCGTAACATTCCTTCACCCTGCATGTATTAGTACTACCATCACAGACACAACCAGGTTCACAGTCTTTGTCTTCCGTTGGCATCGTACATCCAAGCGGGGTACACACCAGCGGACGAGTTTCTCTTATTGGTACAGAAATTTTTCTAGCTTCAGGAAGAGAACCATATGCAACTACACAAAGCAAAAATAAGTTTTAGAGAGCATTCATAAATGCTCGTGTACCGAATTTACAAAATATATAAGTACCAAATAATAAATAGTACTGGGCATCAACATGATAACAAAGGGATTTCAGACAATGAAATGAACTAGTACTTGATTGGAACAAGTTTTTGTAGGTCATGCGGTTTTGCATCACTATCTACTATTAGATCATGTAATCGATGATATTGTTTACATGCTTCCGGGACGAACCAATGGCAGGTAGCCTGAAATGTATGGGATTTGCTATTACTATCTACTATTAGATCATATGATGGATGATATTGTTTACATGCTACCGGGATGGACCAATAGACAGGTACCTTGAAATGTCTGGGGTTTTGTATCACTATCTACTATCAGATCATGTAATCGATGATATAGTTTACATGATTTCAGGGATGGCAGACGGGAACTCGATTAGAAATGCCTCGAATTTTGTATCACCATCTGCAACTAGATCATGTAATTGATTACATCGTTCACATGTTCTATGGATGGAGCAATGGGAAGGTAGTGTGAGAGCCTTATGCATAGGGACAGAATTTAACATAATGAAAAATATTGTTGCAAGAAAAGGGGGAATGAAATACCTACCTGCGATGATGATTAGAACCATGACGAAGGAACAAAACTTGGCCATCTTACAGTGAAATGATGCAATTTCCCTTGAATCCAATGCTTGCTTCTATAATTTGCCTCATCTTGTCACAATTTATATTGATATATTTTCTCGGGAACAACGTCATGCAGCATATTAAAAAAATGTATCATCTTTTTTATATGTTTTAATTAGCTGCAGAGAGCATTCCATCATTGAAATCTCGTAGCAAAAATAAAATAATGGAAGTCAAATGCAACAAGGCATGAACGAATGTCACTTTCCGTATTTTGTGACATTTTTCATTTAATGACATGGATCCCTCCAATGTCAGAAATCGATGTTCATATTGATGTATACGTCGATCGATCAAAATCACTTTTTAGATATTGATATTCCATTTTCACCTAAAATATGGATCGATTGACGTAGAGATCGCCACTGGAGATTGTGCTCTGAAGTTTGAAACAAACCTAACTTAGATCGATGGATGTCCATTCCTAGAGGCTAATATATACATAGATCGATTTGCATACATGTCGACATATATATTGATCTCTGTTTTACATATTTATATAGAGATCAACGTCATTATCTTTATTTTTCAAGCCCTTGTCATTTTCTTAGTATAAATCAATATTTTCTATTCTTTTTCAAACATTTTTTAAATTCATCTTTGATGATTTCAAAACTATACATTTTGAAAGATTTTTTTGTGTGAAAAACAATAGTTTTAGCTTTCTTTGTTAAACAAGGCTTTTGATCTAGTTTTGTACAGAAAAAATCTCCCTTTTTAGTTAATGCATTCATGCATCCTCTCTATACATAAATATACCAAACCAAATAGACATCAAGTTCACGGCACATGCTTCACACTCCCCTCACCATACGACATACTCATTTTATACACATATCTCGAACATACGTAGCAGCCTATATCTCACACATATCTCAAATATACATAGCAACACATATTAATTATTTTCCAACATATATCATACTCATGTTTGCCCCAGTTCCTATATACATATCATCAAACTCATGTTTGCCTCATTTGGCATATATGCATATCATTAATCACATCCCCATTTTCCCACATATATTGTCGCACTTTTTGTAATCATCAAAATAAAAGTGAAATAAACAGTACACAATCAAAATACACAGAGAAACATGGAAAGGAACCAACCAATTTGCCATTCATTCAAGTTTACATGGAACACAAAAGTAGTTCAATTGAAGACTAGGCTAGAGTATCTAGAAAGGGAATGGGGACATCCAGTCTTCACCGGAGGAGAAGGTGAGTACGGAGATGAAAGCCATCCTCTTGACTTTGAAGTTGGTGTACTTTGAATCATGCGCTACCATCTTGCCCTATATTTTAGCCACCTAAGTATCAAAGCAATCCACATCCATCTAAAATTTTTTGGCATAAGCTATGGTCGTCTCAGTTTTGTGTTGGAGCTCAATTATTAGCTCCCTGAGGATGGTTATATCATCATTAACTCCAAAACCTGCATCCTCATCTTCTGTAGCCGTAGGAGATTTTGGGCCTTCCTCCTATGCAGTGGGTTTATCGGTAACTCTTTCCTTTCCTTTTTTGCCTTGAGAACTTAGCTTGATGTTAGCATTGGCACAAAAGGCCTTATGAGATATCTTCTTAACATCATCGTCATCTATCTTATGCATAATTTCTTTAACATATGGTATATGAGATTGCAATAGGGGAGGACTTTGTCAGACTTAGTGGCTACCTCGATCACATTAGCCATGAAAATTTTACTAAAGTTTAGAAGTTCTTGATTGACAAGGAGATAGCTATGTAAAAAATCAAGGTTACACAGGAGCTTTGCAGTTTCGTCATTGACACATAATGTAACTGCCGCAGTCACCACTTGATCTAACGACATATCGTTGGTGTTCTTGGTAGGGTGGTATCCTAAGAAAAACTTAACTTGGTCCTCACTGTCCTTCCACGGAGTCTCATCCCATTTTCAGACATCAAACTCATCTAATCCCCTATTAGGAACTCTTAGCGAATCACAAATAGTTCCAGCATCCAATTCGAGATGTGTGCCATGAATCACACTATGCCAAGCATAAGGAAAATTATTCAAGCATTCAACCATTAAGTTTGCATAAAAAAGTCTGGTGCACATCCTAGACATTTTAATCATCTCGTTCTCAATCCTAAGGAATAGCAAATTTATGATTGGTTTCAAATCTTCATTTTTCTCAACATCCTTAATCTTAAGCAACTATAAAGGAATATTAGCTCTCTCATTCATCTCCCACTCAGTGGACAAGTCTTGAGCACGCGAGCAATATACCAAAATTTACTTGTGCCTCCAAGCTCATCCATGACTCTCGAGAAATCAGCAGGTTTCATCCACAAAAAGCTATGGATAGTTAACCCTCTCCTTAGTTCTGCCAATTCTTCTGTTATGCCCCGCACTCTACGTAGAATAATTAAAAGATGAAAAGGAAATTAAATGAGATTAATGATGGTCAACAGAAATGAATTACGAATTAAGTAATAGAATTAATTGGAATTAATAGAGAGGATTAAATTTTAGGATTAACTACTATTTAAGTAAGAATTGAATATTAGGAATTATCCTTTAAGATAAATAAGGAAATAGAAAATAAATTAGAAACTCCAAAATTTTCCCCTTTCCATATCAAACTGACCAACGTCAGTTTCTCTCTACTATAGAAAAGAAACCAACGCTCCTTTTCTTCCCTCCCCATTAGCGGTTTCTTCTTCCCCATCTAAGGAGATTTTCTCTCATTTTCGACTCCAGGCAAAGGATCCCTCTAGATCTTCGATCCGTTCTTCGTTCATTCTTGAATCCATATCCAAGTAATCAAAGGCAAGTAATCTACTTATAAGTTCTTACGATTTGCGAAAGAAAAGGCCTACTTTTGATATCAAAATTGGATCACCATGCAGTAATTTCTTCCGTGACTCTATATGTTATTTCTGTGTTTTGATTTTGGAGATTTGGCCATTATATGTTGAAAAGCATTGTTATTGTTGTTGATTATGTGAGACCATGCAAAATCGAATCCCATGACCCCTATTTGGTGCTATTTGCGGTTGGAAAGAGAGAAGAGGGAAAAAGTGAGATCTTTTGGGTTTGTTGGGGAAAAGGGTTGAGTTTAGGCATGAATCTTTGATTGTGCGTTAAAGGTGTGGTCTTGGGTGAATTAGGAATGGATTGATAGTGGAGAATAGGCTTGGAATGGTTTTGAAGGAAGTTGGGATCGAATTGGGGGATTAATTCTGCAGTTTCTGCAGAAAACTGCAGAATGGTGTTCTGTAACGGAGACGTCGATCTAGAGGGATCCTTTGCCTGGAAAGAAGTTGTTTGAATTGAAGTTGAAGGAGTGACTTCAGAGATAAAAATTGCCAAAGATGGATGTGGTGCGATCCAAATTGAAGAAGATGAAATTATAGATTTTCAGATATTTGAAAACTTGATAGCTAACACTGATCGATCGATTGACTGATTTACGTTACATTGATCGCTGGATATAGAGATCTATATATACATTGTGTTAGGTCCCTTAGAACACACTAGAAGGAGGGGTTGAATAGTGTGTTCACCAAGTATGGATATTTTATGGATATTTTTTGTTTTGAGGTGCAACCAATATTTGGGTGTGTTCTTTAGAAGAATAAAGACTTGCAAGAAACTAAAGAACACAAGTATGTATAGAGGTTCAAGTCAAATGACTCTACTCCTCTACCTTCTTGATGTTTCACAAGAAGGATTTTGAAATGGGAATTGTTATTTCTTTGGGGGAAACAACAATCAAAGAACAAAATCCAGAAAACAGAAAACTAGGCACTTTGCCTAGACCACAACCAAGAAGTCTAACCCTTTGAAGTCTAGCCTCCAAAGATCTTCTTTGCCCTCAAAGAAATCTTGTAGGGAGAATAGTGCACCACACACTATCAACTAACCCTTCAAAGTCTAGAAATCTCAAACAAGAAGCACCCTTGCTCCTTGACCAACAATCTACCCAATCTCTCACAATAGAATCTCACCAAGAAGAAGACTCTTCTTCCTCTTAAAATAGTCACTCTCAACAATAAAGTAAAATGTACAATGTTTACAAGTATTTTGAGAGCTTGAGCTTGAGAGAAAATCTGAGAGCTTGCCAAGTAGAAAGTTGAAGAAGAAAAATGGAGGAAACCCTTCTTTTATCAACCTTCATGTTTCTTCCCGTTTGAAACCCTCTGCACAAACATTAATGGGTTTTGGCATCATGTGTTGGTGAGTCCTCATCATTGGAGATCTCCCTTTGGCATGTAGCAACATTCTTGGAGAGATTTCAAAATGAATGCCAAGAAAAGAAACCTGAAATCTTCAGCAGAGAGGAACCTATGAAAAAGACACTAAAAGAGGAGGGTACAAAGAGTCAAATGATGTTAAAAAGTGAAGTTTAAGACCTTTGTAACATTGGTCACATGAAGCGCCTAATGTGCTAAAAGCACAGGCGTTCGAAGTGACATCGAGCGCTTGATGTGAAAATGAACTGTCGTTCGAAGTCACATCAAGCGCCTAATGTGGGCTTTTTAAGGCGTTCGAAGTCACATGAAGCGCCCAATATGGCCCTTCATGCTTGTTCGAACTAACTCTGACATTTTCTCAGAGAAAGTACTTAAGAGTACGTGCCCATTCAGGGAAAAAGTACTTTTGACTTGATGAACAGCATAAAGCGCCTAATAAGGCGTTTGAAGTGTTCGCATTTTTCAACAGGCCACATGAAGCGCCTAATCTGGCGTTCAAAGTGTCCTGATTTTCAAACACTTCACATGAAGCGCCTAATCTAGGCGTTCGAAATGTACGCACATCCAGACACTTCACATAAAGCGCCTAATGTAGGCGTTCGAAGTGTACTGGACTCCACCAAGGTACATTAAGCGCCTAATGTAAGCGTTCGAAGTATACTGACTTCAAACAACACACATGAAGCGCCTAATCCCATGTTCGAAGTACTAAATTGTGCAAATCATCAAAACTCAACATATTCTAACATTCTCCCTCTTTTTGATGATTTCACAACATGCATAACTTATTAAAGCTCCCCCTTAACATATGCTCCCCCTCACTAGATGCAAGAAAAAAATAACTTGAGAAGAACAAAGTGATGAAACAATTTAATGAACATCAACAACGAAATACCAAGTCATAATTTCTTGCAATAACCAATAACTTGAAATTTTCACAACCAACAACAAAAATAAGGAAAGTTACATAGCACCACCACTTGGTGGTGTAAAACCACTAAAGCCAAAACCTACACTAGCGGCAAAATCAGTGAATCCACCCATGGATCCTCCAACATCTCCAGAGCCACCAGCTTCACCACCACCGCCAGAACTGCCACCAGCACCACCAGCACCACCACTTTCTCCCCCTAAATCATCAAAATTAGGAGGAAGAGCCCATGTGCAGACTTGCATGAATGCATTTCGAAATGCAGTCATACGAGCTTCATTCCGTACATGCCGAGCTTCATGCTCAGCTTCACGAAGATGCAGCTGTTGAACAGTCTGTTCAAGCGTAGCAATGCGTGATAGAAATTCAGAAGAATTACTACCACCAGCAGCATCTTGAGGTCCCTCCGCGACCTCGTCATCATCAGGAATGGTGGTGGCCTTCCGTTTTTGCGAGTCAACGGCCTAGGCGATATTGTAGTGATCATAGACGTCAGATTTGGCAGCTGGGATCAAATCATCATCAGAGATGTGAACACCTTTTGATTTTAACAATATTGTAACAATATTGGCAAAAGGTAAAGCTTTCGACCCTTTTCGAAGAGATGCAAACATGACTTCTATGAAAATCCAGGCGAGATTCAGCTGGGTCAGATGTTTGAGACGGTAAGATACATAGAAATCCATGTTGCTGGGATTTCTAGTAGCCTTACCATTGATGCAGTAGGTGACCACCGCTAGCAAGATGCAATCCACCAATGGCATGTTCTGAGTCTTTTTTGAGGGGAAATACCCCAAATCGAATTTAATGTCCTACTCACGGACGCCATATTTGACACTCCAGTCAAATACGTAGAAATCAGTAAGGCCCTCATTCTGGATTCTCAGGACTTCACAGAATTCGGGGATAGTGAAGCTGAGAGGAGTACCATCAATAACAGTGTTGAGGGAAAACGGTTGAGACTCAGACTGTGGAGTAACCCACAGATTTGAATAGAACAGCCAGGTGTGCTCGCGGGAGTATTTTTGCATGTCAAGTCTGGACCAAAGAGATGTCCAGCCTTGATGTTCCAACAGGGGAACAACTTCAAACGCAGTGCTCGTCTCAGGAAGATTGCTGAGATTGAGCAGTTTCAGAGAGATGATGAGACGATTGGATGCTACCCATTCTCGGAATACCATGCCGGAGTAGTAAGAAACATGAGCACCTTTGTCAATGGTACGTGGAGGCTTCTTGATGTCGGGCTCAAATTTCTTCAACCAAGGAAAGTTGTCCTTAGTGAGCCCTTCACGAATGGCCATGATTTCAGGCGGCTTAACAATCCCTTGTCCAGCCGTTTGTTTTTGCTTTTGGGTGCGTGGACGTTTCAAAGGACCAGCGGAAGCCATTTGATAGAAAGGAGTAGAAAAAGGAGAGGTCTTGAGAGTAGAGGCAAAGTGATGAAATGAAAATGTGAAGAAGAATGAAGAAAAAAGGTTGGATTTTAAAGGGTGAATAAGGGAAGATGAAGGGTTAATGAAGTAATGGTGGGAGGGAGGATTAATGGGAGAGTGGAGGAGTGGGAGAGAGTTTTGAGGAAGAAGATGAAAAAGTGTAGTGAATGGGGAAGAGGAGAAGGTAGACGTGGGGAAGTGGGGAAGAGAAAAGTGCGGCAGAGAATTGATGGTCCTTGAATGGCGCGAAAACTGAAGAGGCGGCAGAAGAGATAGTGTGAAATTAGGGTTGAAACGCCTAATGTGACTTCGAACGACTTCACAAAATGGGATGAAGCGCTTAAAGTCCCATTGAACGGCTGTGGAGATGCAGATTGAGCGCCTAACGTCACTTTGAACGAGTGAACTCATTTGGATAAAGCGCTTAATCCTACATCAAACGCTAATGTAAAGGGACATAAAGCACCTGATGTCACTTCGAACGAGTGACATCCTTAACATCAGGCGCTTGATGTGACATCGAACGCCTGAAGCAAGTGTGATGAAGCGCTTTATGTGCACTGATCTTGAAAATTTTTGAAATTTTCGTGCTCAAAACTCAAGATGGTTTTATCAACCCATGTTGAGCAACCCCAACCTACTTCTTATAGATACAAAAACATCACTAGGTAAGGGTTTCGTGAAAATGTCTGCTAATTGGTCTCGTGTAGGAACGAATTCCACACTTACTAAGTTCTTTTGTACACAATCACGGATGAAATGATACCTCACTTCAATGTGCTTGGTCCGACTATGTTGGACGGGATTTTGTGCAATATTAATAGCGGACGTGTTATCACACAAAATTGGCACCTTTGAGAAGTGAATGTTATAGTCATTCAACGTGTTTGTCATCCATAATAACTGTGCACAACACGAGGTGGCCGACACATATTCGGATTCCGCCGTAGAAAGATTGTTTTGTTTCTTGGAAAACCAAGAAATGAGACAATCTCCGAGAAACTGACAAGTTCCGGAGGTGCTCTTCCTATCAACTAGACTCCCCGCATAATCGGAGTCACAATATCCTCTTAAATCAAAACATGCATTCTTAGGATAAAATAAACCAAATTTCAAAGTACTTCTAAGGTATCTAAGGATGCGTTTTACCGCAATAAAATGCATCTCCCTAGGATCACTTTGAAATCTAGCACATAAACATACTGCATGTAAAATGTCGGGTCTACTAGCCGTTAAATAATGTAGACTATCTATAATGCCACGATACAAGGTTACCTCGACGTGCTTTCCCTTTTCATCCTTGTCAAGCTTGGCACTTGTGCTCATAGGAGTGTTTACCTCTCTTCCTTCACCAAAGTTGTACTTTTTGAGCAAATCTCTTGTGTACTTGGTTTGGGAAATGTACACACCTTCTTCGGTTTGCTTGATTTGTAATCCAAGGAAATAGTTAAGTTCGCCCATCATGCTCATCTCGAACTCACCTTGCATAAGACTAGCAAATTGCTCACAAAGACAATTGTTAGTAGCACCAAAAATAATATCATCAACATATACTTGAACAATTAAATGATTCCTACCTTGTTCTTTTATAAACAAAGTAGTGCCAACTTTACCTCTTGAAAAACCATTATTAAGAAGAAAAGTACTTAACCTCTCGTACCAAGCTCTTGGAGCTTGTTTGAGGCCGTAAAGAGCCTTTTTAAGTTTGAAGACATGATGTGGTGAACAATGACATTCAAACCCGGGAGGTTGTGCAACATACACTTCCTCTTGAGTAACACCATTCAAGAAAGCGGATTTAACATCCATTTGGTAAAGTTTAAAATCCCTATAACAAGCATATGCTAATAACATCCTAATAGCTTCAAGCCGTGCTACGGGTGCAAATGTCTCATCAAAATCAATACCTTCTTCTTGACAGTATCCTTGAGCAACTAACCTAGCCTTGTTTTTAGTGGCATTACCTTGATCATCCATCTTGTTACGAAAAACCCATTTCTTACCAATGATAGGATGATCGTATGGTTTGGGACTAACTCCCAAACATCACTTCTTTCAAATTGGTTTAATTCTTCTTGCATAGCCAAGATCCAATTTTCATCAAGAAGTGCATCTTTAATATTTTTAGGCTCTATAAGAGAGACAAATGCATTCTCTCTATATTGCCTTCGTGTTGTGATACCCCTATTTAGATCACCTATGACTAACTCTTAAGGGTGAGAACTTTTGTGCTTAAATGATCTAGGAAGATTGGAGACATCTCCTCCAACTTCATCATGATCATGTTCCAGAATAGATGAACCTTCATCATCCACATCAACCTCATGTTCCGGAATGCATTATCTACATTTTGTGTATCAACATGAGTATGAGAAATATTTCTATTTGACTCACTAAGTTCATGCACACAAGGTGGAGGAGTACCTTCAATAGGTTCAACTCTCAAATCAATGAAGATGTTTCCATTTGGAGGATCATCAACTATCTCTCGTTGAGGAACGACCATAGGAACATCATCAAGAATTTCTTCTTGAGGAGTCACATCTTCATCCTCTTCACAATCCTCATTAAGTTTAGGTTCGTCACTAAGTGACTCATTAAACTTAACATAGATTGATTCTTCCATCTTTTGACTCCTTTTGTTGAAAACACGAAATGCTTTACTATTTGAGGCATAACCTAAAAAGATACCTTCATCCGCTTTGAGGTCAAGTTTGTCCAAAGTATCTTTGGTATTAAGTATAAAACACTTGCAACCAAAGACTTTGAAATACCCAATGTTGGGAACTTTTCCATTCCAAAGCTCATAGGGTGTCACATTTAGGTATGGTCTCAAATAGACACGATTGATCACATGGCAAGCGGCATTTACTGCTTCGGCCCAAAAATACTTAGGCAAACCGAACTCATTCAACATTGCTCTACACATTTCTTGTAGAGTTCTATTCTTTCGCTCGGACACACCATTTTGTTGAGGAGTTCTAGGTGCCGAAAGGTCATGAGAATATCCTTTAGATACACAAAACCTTTCGAAATCACCATCGAACTCACCACCACGATCACAATGGATGGTTTTAATGGTGTCACCCACATGATTTTCCAATCGTTTACTTAAACTCGTAAACTCACTACATGCATCACTCTTCTTAGCTAGAAACATCACCCACGTATAACGAGTATAGTCATCTACTACCACGAAGGTATAATGTTTACCACCCAAGCTTTTTGTTCCAACATCCCCATACAAATCCATATGAAGCAATTGTAGGGGCTTGGGGTTGGAAATATTTGTCTTGGGTTTGAAGCTTGTTTCCACAAGCTTCGCCTTTTGACAAGTGTCACATAAGTCATGGTTTTTGAAATTCATTTTTGGAAGGCCTCGGACCTTATCATTTTCGCAAATAAATTTAAATGTTTTGAAACATACATGTCTGAGACGTCTATGCCATAGTTGCGTCAAATCATTCTTATCAACTAGACAAGATACATTTTGAGAAACCAAATCATTGATGCTAAGTTTGTAAATATTTTTGAAACACAAAGCCTCAAATAAGATCTTATCTTCCTTTTTCACAACACACTTTGTTTTCAAAAACGTTACCTCATAATTAGCATCACAAAGTTGACTGACACTTATCAAGTTAAACTTAAGACCTAAAACATATAAGACATCACTAAGAGAGAAGGAATCGTTACCCACAATACCATGTCCTTTGATTTGGCCTTTGCTACCGCCAAAGTGGACAACTCCTCCGTCTTGCATAGTGAGTCTGTGGAAGAGACGTTTGTCTCCCGTCATATGGTTGGAACACCCACTGTCCATGACCCATTTGACCTTCTTGTCTTTGCTTTCTCCATTGAGTGCTAGGGCCTACAAAAGAACCATATGAAGTTGGTACCCTTTTTGTTTTGGGTCCTTGAAGGTTAGTCACCTTCATCTCGCCTTTAGGCACCCACACAAGATTCTTATTATTTTTAGCTCTACATACTCTTTCTACATGGCCTTTCCTATTGCAATAAAAACATGTAGGAGTATGCTTGTGAGTTGGTGTATACTTGTGCGAATGCTTGTGCGTAGGCACATGTCGTGTTTCCTTTTTAAGAACCACCTTCTTTGGAATAGAAGAAGGTTTTTGTTTCACAACATGAACCAAAGGTTGTGATGCCTTTGGTGCATTAGCCTATTGTTTAGGCATGTGCCTTTGCTTCTTCAAGGAGGTTTTGGACTCCTTGACCACTTGTGCTTGTTCCTTTTTGTTTCCCTTCTTGGATGCATACATGGCACTAGGTTTTATTGGCCTAGATGCATCCTTAACCTCTACCTTTGTAGCACTTACCCTTGAATCATTTTTCTTATCCTTAAGGGTTTGAGCACATGATTTCATCAAATCATGTTTCTCTTCAAGTGCAATCACATGCATAGTCAAAAATATATCATGCTCAAGTTGCAATGCAATGTGATCTTCCAACATATCATTATATTCATTTATGCATGCTCTTTACTCTTTCTTGACACGTTTATATTTTAAATCTAGAAGGTCATTTTCTTGCACTAAATCATCTCGTTCATCAATAATTCTATAGTGAGATGAGATATTGCATACCTCCATGTCATCATCAATGGCCATGAGTGCCAAGAACTCCTTGTCAAGATCATCTTGAACCACACTCGTGAGAGCAAGATCATCATGATCGCCATTGTCGCTCTTGGACCCGGAAAGAATGCTCTCCCAATGTGCTACTTCCGCTTGCAAGGCCTTATTCTTTTGGTAGATTGCCTTCTTATCTTTGAGTTGCGGCTCCTTCACCTGACAATCTTTCATGAAGTGACCAAGCTTCCCACACTTGTAGCATTTATTCTCTTGGTCCTTCACCTTGTCTTTGGAGTACTTTTCCTTGATGAATCTTTTGGCTTCATCACCATTCTTTCTCGCAAAATGTCGGAATCTTTTGACAAAAAGTCCGACTTCATCGTCCGAGTCCTCCGACTCGCATACAAGCGCCTTAGTGGAGTGGCGAATAGGGTCGTTCTTTCCTTGTGCATCCAAATGAATCTCATAAGTAATGAGATTCCCATATAGCTCATCCAAGGTGATGGTCTCCAAATCCTTGGACTCCTCAATGGCCGTCACCTTTGCGTTCCATTCTCTTCCTAAACTGTTTAGGAAGCAATGGCTTAGGTCCTCTTGTTCTATTTTCTTGCCAACCGCTTTGAGAAGGTTGACAAGCTTGGTGAATCTTTGGATAGACTCTTCAATCTTTTCACCTTTAGGGACAGTAAAATTATGGAACTGTTTTATCAACTGTCTCCTCTTGGCCTTTCTTACTTGAGATGTTTCTTCGTGGATCATCTCAAGCTTTGTCCAAGCCTCATGAGCGAATTAGACACCTTGAATCTGAGCTCTCTCATTCGAGGAAAGAGAGCTGTTTAAAATAGCAAGAGCCTTGCTATTTATGGCCAACTAGAACTCCTCTTCAGGAGTAGGATCATCAATATCTATGGGAATCATAGAGCCTCTTGAGACCTCAACCCATATTCTGTGCCCACATGAACGTAGATAGGTTTCCATATTTGACTTCCATAGTGGGTAGTTTAGAGGATCAAACATGGGAACTTTGACATGAACATTTGAGATAGAAGGGAGTAGGGTTTCTTGCCTCCTTCTTCTAGAGGCATCAGCACTAGGAGAACCCACATCATCAAAAACAAAGGGATCCATACTATAATGACCAAATCTTGTATTTGGACTCAAATAAGCAAGATGTGGCTCTGATACCAATTGTTAGGTCCCTTAAAACACACTAGAAGGGGGGGTTGAATAGTGTGTTCACCAAGTATGGATATTTTATGGATACTTTTCGTTTTGAGGTGCAACCAATACTTGGGTGTGTTTAGAAGAATAAAGACTTGCAAGAAAGTAAAGAACACAAGTATGTATAGAGGTTCAAGTCAAATGACTCTACTCCTCTACCTTCTTGATGTTTCACAAGAAGGATTTTGAAATGGGGATTGTTATTTCTTTTGGGGGAAACAACAATCAAAGAACAAAATCCAGAAAACAGAAAACTAGGCACTTTGCCTAGACCACAACCAAGAAGTCTAACCCTTTGAATTCTAGCCTCCAAAGATCTTCTTTGCCCTCAAAGAAATCTTGTAGGGAGAATAGTGCACCACACACTATCAACTAACCCTTCGAAGTCTAGAAATCTTAAACAAGAAGCACCCTTGCTCCTTGACCAACAATCTACCTAATCTCTCACAATAGAATCTCACCAAGAAGAAGACTCTTATTCCTCTTACAATAGTCACCCTCAACGATAAAGTAAAATGTACAATGTTTACAATTATTTTGAGATCTTGAGCTTGAGAGAAAATCTGAGAGCTTGCCAAGTAGAAAGTTGAAGAAGAAAAATGGAGGAAACCCTTCTTTTATAAACCTTCATGTTTCTTCCCGTTTGAAACCCTCTGCACAAACATTAATGGGTTTTGGCATCATGTGTTGGTGAGTCCTAATCATTGGAGATCTCCCTTTGGCATGTAGCAACATTCTTGGAGAGATTTCAAAATGAATACCAAGAAAGGAAACCTGAAATCTTCAGTAGAGAGGAACTTGTGAAAAAGACACTAAAAGAGGAGGGTACAAAGAGTCAACTGATGTTAAAAAGTGAAGTTTAAGACCTTTGTAACGTTGGTCACATGAAGCGCCTAATGTGCTAAAAGCACAGGCATTCAAAGTGACATCGAGCGCTTGATGTGAAAATGAACTGTCGTTCGAAGTCACATCAAGCGCCTAATGTGGGCTTCTTAAGGCGTTCGAAGTCACATGAAGCGCCTAATGTAGCCCTTCATGCTTGTTTGAACTAACTCTGACATTTTCTCAGAGAAAGTACTTAAGAGTACGTGCCCATTCAGGGAAAAAGTACTTTTGACTTGATGGACAACATAAAGCGCCTAATAAGGCGTTCGAAGTATTCGCATTTTTCAACAGGCCACATGAAGCGCCTAATCTGGCGTTCAAAGTGTCTTGATTTTCAAACACTTCACATGAAGCGCCTAATCTAGGCGTTCGAAGTGTACGCACATCCAGACACTTCACATAAAGCGCCTAATGTAGGCGTTCGAAGTGTACTGGACTCCACCAAGGTACATTAAGCGCCTAATGTAAGCGTTCGAAGTATACTGACTTCAAACAACACACATGAAGCGCCTAATCCCTTGTTCGAAGTACTAAATTGTGCAAATCATCAAAACTCAACATATTCTAACACATTTTTCTCTCCTTCAACCACCACAATCGATTGACATGTCTAGGTTTTAGGGTTTTTAGGTTTTTTGCTTCTTATACATCGTTTATGATACGCAATCTTGTTCTAATTGATTCAAAGGCGTAAGTGGAAGCGTATTTGTGAATACGTCTACTAATTGATCATTAGTTGAGACAAATTCAACACAAATAGAAAGAGCCAATGAAGTTATATCGGAAAGAAGAATGGCTAAATGGAAAAACTAGAAAGAAATGAAGATGAATAAGCTCCTTCATGATTTGCTCTTGACAAGAAAAATGGCCGATGACGAGGTCAAAATTGATGTCTAGAAAACAAAAAGAGTAACCTACCCGATCAGTTACAGTCAACATCATCTGACCCTTATAGGTATGTAGGTCGTATAGGACTTGGCCGTCAGGTCCCAATGCATTGTCATGTCAACATGACCAAAGGGACGCAGGATGCCTCCTCGACATCAACAAAGACTTCAGCTCAGCATCAGACAGCCTCACCTAGAGCATCAAACGTTTATCACCTCAGCTTCTGCTGGCCACTTTACTCGCAACCGCCATATCAGTATCAGTCATCACTGCGATTAGGACATGCACCTTAGACGCAAGATGTAGGTACGTCTTGGCCCAATGCCTAAAATCATCATGGTCGGCTCTACAAAAGCAAACTCCCACTAGAGCAGACATCTGCTAGGCAAACAGCTTAAACATGCTACTTGATAGGTCGTGACATGTGACTTTAAAGGACAAGTAGGACAGAGCACCTGACACTCTTCCGTAACTCCTCGACATGCATTGGTTTTCCAAGCCATACAAAAGAGAAAAATAACGTCCAACAAAGACCATGTTCCGTTTGAACAAAAGAATACATAATTCAAAGGCCACATAGACATGTTTCTTGATCACATTCTAGCCTAAAGATTTCTACTAATCGAAACACCCATAACTTACTTGATTGTTGGAGAATTTTTTCTAAAGAAAAACTTTTGGACCTCTAACATCGTTGCTAGCACATGTTTTCTGCATCAGTTACTGTTAGTTTCATTATTTGGATCATCTAGGGATCCTAGTTAGATGACGATCCGACCTCGCCGGCTGATATTCTAGATTTCATTCTCATTATCATCGTTGATATTTCCAAGTATAATTGTGCATATAGTCACCAAATAGTTTAAAAGTATGCATGTATGGCTTTCAAGAAGTATGAATGTGCATGCGAAATTCTCCTTTTATCAGAATGTTCCATTATTAATAATGAATTTTATGTATTACCCAGATATATACACAGATAACGCTTAGACACAGATATATGCGCAGATAATGCTCTTCATACGGCAGCTTCAAGAACTGCATGTATTATAAAATTATTGAATCTTCAAGATCAGCTTACTAAACCACTGTCCACCAAAGGGCGAACAAAACCCGTCTAAATCCCACCTGTCTAGCTGATTTCTTTGAAATTCAATTCGAATAGGTTAAGCTAGTTTATTTTAAAATGTTTGGCCACTAGCAGTTCGACGGTATGTTGACAGCCAATTAGTAATATGTCTTTATCTTTTATTTGTTCACTGGGTCACCATAAACACAGACCCATAAAAGATAATAATACTCATAATGATTATTATATCATGTGTTTTCTTTGTACCAAGTGCCAACATACATTGACTCTGATTTGGGAATATGGGTCATCGTTTATGTTTTTTTTTAATTGTGAAATCGTGTTTTGATGGTCTCGTGCCAGCTTCATTAGATTGGACCTAGTATACATATGTAAGACCTCTGAAATTTAAGTGGTTCGCCCAGGAGAAATGATTCATCTGCTATATGTATATCTTCCGATTAGGAGACACTTCGAACACTTGGTCTGCGTCAAGTTGGACCTTTGTATATGCCTAATAAAGCATTTTACATAAAATAGTATCATTGACTATGACCAATTCGATTATGATTAGAGGTCATGTCTCATTTTCATGCATTTTAGGCAAAAAAACGAGTTTTCCTGGTCGCGAGATAAGCATCAGCAGATTGAATCTCGTATCCATATTTGGTACCCTGAAATTGAAGTTGTTGGCATAGCAGAAATGATTCGTTTGTTATATGTCTATTTTTTATTTGACATAAGAAAAATTGTCAAAGATAAGGATGAAAGGAGTGGAACTGATGGAGAGAAGCAAGTGAAAAAACCTGTAGAGACTCATAGTTGATCCGAATGAATGATGGCCCATGTCAAGAAGACAGGTTGGAATCAAGGAATAAGAGATTAGTTGATGAGTTGAGTAGAAGCAACCGCAGGAGGACGACGGTTACATGGTAGGCCAGTGATGGGTGAAGGAAGTGATCAGCAGTGAAGAGTGAAGGAAGAAGGAAGAACGCGCGAATAGTGTTTAAATGTAGTAAAAGACAAGAATGCCATTTTATGTGTTGGTTGTAATGTAGTTAGATAAAGGGTGATTGTGTAATTTCATTGTATTCCATTCAGTTAAAAAGGCAGGAAGGTACCTGAAGTAACTGCCTCTTCTTCCCCCATTGTAATCCGCAGATATTTTCTGAGAATTCACCATGTTGGTGATTCCTCCTTCCCTTGGTTTTGCATTATTCATGCTATTCCTCTTAATTGTTCCTTAATTCTTGTTGTATGAGTATTAGTTTTGTGAAATTCTACATGGTATCAGAGCGTTGTAGATGAATTTTGGCACCTTCATGGCGACAAACGATCCTTCTTCTTCTAATCATTCTCCTTCCGCTTCGAGTAGCCAACCAGCAGCAGTAGCATATCCTATGGAGTATCCTTTCTATGTGCATCCAAGTGATAGTCCGTGTATAGTGCTTGTACAACCACTTTTGGACGGGAACGACTACCATAGTTGGAGCAGGTTGATGAGAAGGGCGTTAGAGTCCAAAAATAAGATAGGATTTATCAATGGATCCTATCCACGACCACTGGAGACAGCAAGAAGGTATAACTCATGGATTAAAGCGAATAATATGGTAGCGGTATAGCTGGTGAATTCGTTAACTCCGAGCATTGCACAAAGTGTCATGTGGTTTGACACTGCGGCAGAGATCTGGAATGATTTAATGTCGAGGTATGGAAATATCGATTCATTTAGATTATCTGATTTACAGGAAGCATTTTATGCAATTGGCAAGAAACTAACTCTATGACAGAATATTATACGAAACTGAAAGGTGTTTGGGAAGAATTATCAGTGTTAAGAGCAATTCCTAACTGTGAATGTAATCGTTGTACATGTAATCTGACTGCAAAGATGAACAAATTTTTGAAGATGATTGTATCATTAAGTTTTTGAAGGGGCTTAATGAAGAGTTTGAGGCAGTGAAATCACAAATTTTGTTGTCAACACCATTGCCTGATCTGAAGACGACGTTTGCAATAGCGGTCAAGTTGGAGAGGAAGATAATGTATACGAGCAATCAGAGTCATTTTGTAAGCAATCCATCCCCAGTGATGAATGTAAATTTTAATAACCAAGCAAAGCAGAACTCATATGGTAATAAACCTTATAATAGCATACTAGGATCAAATGGATCGTTTGGCAGGTCAGGAGGAAGGGGATTTGGTAGAGTTAGTCAAAAGAAAAATACATCCGAAGCACCAGTTTGTACCTATTGCAATATGATTGGACACACAATTGATAAATGCTATAAGAAGCATGGCTATCCATCAGGTTATAAGCCAAAGAGTCAAATCAATCTTGTGTATGGTGACACAAGATGACAACATTCCGGTGATCAGGTGTTTCAAAAGGAGTGTGAAGGATTTGAAGGATATGAAGAGAACGTCCAAGCACCCACAATGACACCAGCCTTAACGTCAGAGCAGTATTCACAATTGTTACATATACTGCATGAACATCAAGATAAGAGGAGTAGAGGAGTTGGTGAGTCCTCTGATGGTGCAATTACTCATCATGCTGTCATGTCAGTACAACAGACTAATGATTCTGGTAAGAATGTAGGTAATGTATTGCATGAAAACTTATACATATGGATATTGGATTCTTGATCTAGTGATCATGTGTGCTGTGACTTGAAAATCTTTGACTCTTATCTTTCTGTTAATACCTTGTTTGTAAAACTTCCAGACAATACTCTTGCCAAGGTTTCACATGTTGGGAAAGTTCAACTTAACTCTTATTTGGCTCTTAATGATGTGTTCTTTGTTCCATCATTTTCCTTCAATCTACTGTCCCTAAGAAAACTTAATAAATGCAATCATATCACCATCTCTTTTCATCGTAATATCTGTTGTATCTAGGACCTAAGGACCAAGAAGATGATTGGTTCAGCTAAGGAAAACCATTGTCTGTATCATCTTCATGGTAACCCCAAAGTCATCCATCATTCAGTTTCAGCATCAAAGGCCCTTGCAGTCACTTCAATGACATCTGAGTTGTGGCATGCTGGGCTTGGCCACTTATCATTTGCAAGACTTAAGGAAGTGCAGAAAATAGATCCAATAGTGCCAATAGAGTCTGATTCTCAGAATAAATGTATAGTATGTCCTCTAGCTAAACAAAAGCGACAGCCTTTCCCAGTTTCATCTTTTATGTCTTCTACTATATTTTCACTTGTTCATATTGACATTTGGTGACCCTATAGGTATCCCACAATGTACCAAAAGCGTTATTTCCTTACAGTTGTTGATGATTACAGTAGGCTTTGTTAGGTGTATTTGATGAAATGCAAGTCTGAAGCAAGATCTATTATATAGAGTTTTTGTGAGTATGCTCTTGTCCAATTCAACTGCCACATTAAAACCACCCGAACTGATAATGGACAAAAATTCAATATGAACTCAATTTATGCTGCCAAAGGAATCCTTCACCAAACTAGCTGTGTATACAGACCACAACAGAATGGCATTGTTGAGAGAAAGCATCAGCATATATTGTTTGTAGCAAGAGCTATAAAGTTTCTAGCCCATATACTTTCAGCATATTAGGGCTTTTGCATCTAGCATTCTGTTTAACTCATAAATATTACCCCACTCCCTTACTGAAAAACAAAACACCCTATCATCTTCTATATAATAAAGCTCCAACTTATTCTCATCTAAGGACATTTGAATGTCTTGCGTTTGGAACTGACATAAGAGCATACAGTGACAAGTTTGCCCGAGAGCTAGAAAAAGTGTCTTTTTGGGATTTTCATACACAACTAGCGGATATGTGTTGCAGGATCTGAATTCAAAGGATGTGTAAATATGCAGAGTTGTCATATTTCATGAAGATGTATTCCTTTTTGTTCTCAATCTATGTCCCAGGATAATCTGCCTACAAATTCACCCCCTCAATTATATTCTACTCCTCAGCCCACAAACAACAAATGTCCTGATCAAATACCTTAGCCTTATTCATCTGATTCTTCCACACTACCGTCGCTTACTCATAATTCCCCAGCATCAGAATCCCCATATAGTCACAGTACATCTTCTGCACCAATTGACTCACCTTGTAATCCTGTTCCTTCAATGTCTTCTATACCTCCTGGAGGTCAATTAATTGTTGAACTGCCTCCTATTAATCCTGCCATTGATAATGCTTCCCATGCTACTGGATCACATGCTAATAACAAGCCCCAACGAGCAAAACGCCCTCCAACGTACTTACAGGACTACTGCTGTAATCAAGCCTCCTTAGGCTCAAGACATACTGGTAACTCCTCTCCATATCTTTTGCATAAGTACTTTACACTTGACTCCCTAGCTCCAAAATACAAAGCATATACTTTAAGTCTAAATGCATATACAAAACCTAATTCTTATTTGGAAGCATCTAGTTCTTCTATTTGGCAGGAGGCAATGGCAACTGAGATAGCTGCTTTGGAAGCTAACAAGACCTGTCACTGGTACACTTGCCCCCTTGGAAGAAGCCTATTGGTTGCAAGTGGCTATACAAAGTTAAACTAAACTCTAATGGGACAATAGAGAGGTATAAGGCTGGCAGTTTGGAGTTGATTACCAAACCACATTCTCCCCAGTAGCAAAAATGACCACAGTTAGGATGATGTTGGCTCTTGCAGCTCAGAACCAGTGGCCTATTCACCAATTAGATGTGAATAATGCATTTTTGCATGGAGATTTGCATGAAGATATTTATATGACTCCTCCACCTGGCATAGATCTTCTAGATGGTGTGTAAACTAGAAAAGTCAGCTTGAAGCAAGCAAGTAGGGAGTGGAATGCTACTTTAATATAACTTTTGGTGTCTCCGGGCTTCAAGCAATCCAAGGCTGACTATACCCTCCTCACCAAGAAGGTAGGGTTTTCAATTCTCATATTGCTGGTATATGTTGATGATATTATAGTCAGTTTCCCTGATGGGGAGGCCATACATCAAGTCAAGCAAGCTCTTCATCACAGGTTTCAGATTAAAGATCTAGGTGACCTTAAATTTTTTCTTGGGATTGAGGTGGCTAAGGCAAAGGAGGGACTTTATGTAAATAAGAGAAAATACACTTTAGAATTACTGGAGTAGGCTGGCTTCCTAGAATGTAAGCCAACAAAGAGTCCTATAGAGAGCAATCTGAGGTTGGTGCATAATGACTCACCCTTCATGGAGGATGTATCACAGTACAGAAGATGGATTGGTAAATTTTTGTACCTTACTATATCAAGACCAGATATTTCATTTCTCGTGCAACAATTAAGTCAATTTTCGGACTGCTCTAAACAAAACTATCTGAAAGAAATACATAGGGTGGTGTGATACTTGAAGGGAACGGTGGGACAAGGTCTACTGTTCCCTAGAACGGTGGGACAAGGTCTTTGTGGATGCAGACTAGGGAGGTTGTAATAAGACAACAAAGTCTATTACAGGCTACTGTGTGTTTCTTGGGGGAGCATTGGTGTCTTGGAAGTCAAAGAAACAAACCACAGTGTCTAGGTCATCAGTAGAAGCAGAGTACAGGGCAATGGCGCTTGTCACTTGTGAAATTCAATGGCTCACGTATTTCATTAGGGATCTGGGAGTTCAATGTTGTGAGCCTGTGGATGTATTTTGTGATTGCAAAAGTGCTCTTTACATAGCAGAAAATCCAATGTTTCATGAGAGGACTAAGCACATTGAGATTGATTGCCATGTGGTAAGAGATAAGATGCAAGAGGGAGTGATCAAGTTGATGCCCACAAGAGCTGAGCTTCAGCTGGCGGATCTGTTCACAAAGTCTCTTGATTCCCGAAGGTTGGAGAGCTTCATAGTGCCATTGGGAGCATATAACATTTATTCCAAGCCCGGTTTGAGGGGGGGTGTCAAAGACAAGGATGAAAGGAGTGGAACAGATGGAGAGAGGCAAGTGAAAAACCTGCAGAGACTCATAGTTGATCCGAATGAATGATGGCCCATGTCAACAAGACGAAGGTTGGAATAAAGGAATAAGAGGTTTAGTTGATGAATTGAGTAGAAGCAACAGCAAGAGGACTACAGTTACATGGTGGGCCAGTGATGGGTGAAGGAAGTGATGAGCATTGAAGAGTGGAGGAAGAAGGAAGTATGCACGAAGAAGTGTTTAAATGTAGTAAAAGACAAGAATGCCCTTTTATGTGTTTGTTGTAATGTAGTTAGATAAAGGGTGATTGTGTAATTTCATTGTATTCCATTCGGTTAAAAAGGCAGGAAGGTACATGAAGTAACTGCCTCTTCTTCCCCATTTTAATCTGCAGATATTTTCGGAGAATTCACCATCTCGGTGCTTCCTACTTCCGTTGGTTTTGCATTATTCATGCTATTCCTCTTAATTATTCCTTAATTCTTGTTGTATGAGTATTAGTTTGTGAAGTTCTGCAAAAATTGCCAAAGAAGGGTTAATTCTTGTCTTTATAACATATACGCACATCCATTCTTACATAAATATATACCCGTTCAATCTGCTTCAGATGCCGAGCAAGGATGTTACACCTCCAACAACAAAGCTTTAGCATGAAATAGAAAGAGGAAATGAAATAATATCGGAAAGAAGAATGTTTAAGAGGAGAAACTAGAAAGAAATGAAGAAGTGTATCTACCCATCTCGAGCTCTAGAACTCGAAATGACTCACTATTGTATTTCACTGAAGAAAACACAAGGCACCGTGTTAAAAATAAGCAATGCAATCAAAAATATCATGAATAAGCATCGAAATGCACAAGTAGCAAGAAGAACAAACTGAAAAAGGCTGCGAGAATCTTTAATGGATTGCCAAAGGAAAACCTACCAGGTTCCTTCAGTGAACACGTACTTATGTTCAGTTACAAGGAGCAAGAAGAACGCAGCAAAAAAACGGAAATGGCCTTACTTGACTAATACAACAAACCTAATTACCAAGGGTATAATGGTAAAACCACTATATTTTAAACTATCCCGCCGACTGAGTCCTTCTTCCTTCGAATGCAGCTTCTACTTCTTGAATCTCTGCTGCAATTTGATCCATGTGCTCATATTCACACTTCTCTATCAACTTCTAGCCATTTCTTAACCATTTAATCAACGATCCTCTTTCACTCAATACCTCCTCACACAGATTGTGCTTCTTCCATCCACATTGTTCCTCCTGCCTCACATCATAGCTTTAGTTCATGACCACCATTGTTGTGCAGGTGCTGCAACTCTCAACACCCCCTTCAATCCTGACTGACTATAGATGTTGCACATTTCCAATGCATCAGACAGGATTGTGAATCTTCTTGAGTCCACGGTCTCAGTAAAGATGTCAGCCAGCTGTAAATCTGTTCTGATAGGCATTGGTCTTACTATTCCCTCCTGAAAATTGTCCCTCACAATGTGGCAATCAATCTCAACATGCTTTGTTATCTCAGAAAACACTGGATTCTGTACGATATATATGGCACTTCTGTTATCGCAAAACAGCACAACTGGTTCCTTGAATTCCACTTGTAGGTCCTTAAGCAGATAGAGTATCCATTGCACCTCACAAGTGGCTGAAACAAGAGCTATGTATTCTGCTTCTGAGGAGGACTTAGACACTGTATTTTGCTTCTTTGCCTTCCAAGACACCAATGCATCACCTAACAGCATGCAATAACAAGTTATTGACCTTCTACTTTTAATACATCCTCCCATGTCTGAATTTGTGTAAGCCTTCAACTGTAGTGTCCCTTTGCCTGGAAATAACAACCCTTGTCTTGGACACCCTATTAGATATCTTAGCAACCTTTGTGCTGTTTTTATATGGGATTCTGTGGGAGTATTCAAAAATTGGCTCAATTGTTGCACTATGTATGTAATGTCCGGCCTTGTTATAGTGACATATAACAACTTGACTATTAGTCTTCTATACGCTGACACATCCTCAATCAACTTGGAAAGCTGACATAGAGGCCAGGTAACTAGTTTCTTCTACCAGTTCAAGTGTGTACTTCCTTTGACTGATGAAGACCTCGCTTTGAACACTGGCTACTTATAAACAAAGAAAGTACTTAAGTTCACCCAAATCTTTGATTTTGAAAGCATGATGCAGACTAGTCTTGAGATCATTACTGAAAGGCACAGAGTTACTGGCAACTACAATGTCATCAACATAAACCAGTAATGCCTAAAAGGAGCCTTGATGGTGCTTGGTAAAGATTGTGTAATGATGCTTAGACTGATGATAGCTTGAGCAACCAAAACAGCAATAAGTTTCTCATTCCACTGCCTACATGCCTATTTAAGACCATACAGAGACTTGTTAAGTTTACAGACAGCATTTGGAATAGAAATAAATACACCAAGAGATATGTCCATCAGTAATGGGGATCACATTAGTGGGAATATAGGCCGATACGTCTCCAGCTTGTGTTTCAATGATAGGTAAGGGGGTCAAGCTACCAATTCCTCATTTTTGACATGCTACTCACGGGGGAAAGTGCCATTTGTTGGTTTTCCAACGGGGAGGGGCTCCTATAATCCTCCAATATGGAGGACGATTATGTGGGGAAGGTCTAAAGGCTAACATCTCATGCGCGGACAAGTCTACTACCTTAGAGCATCTAGTAAAGACATATAAATGTCTTCATGTAAATCTCCATATAAGAAAGCATTGTTGACATCAAGTTGGTGTAAGTGCCAACCCTGGAGAACTGCCAAAGCCAGAAGGAGCCTCACAGTAGACATTTTGGCCATAAGGGAAAAAAATGTCTGCATAATCGAGGCATGTTTGTTGTTTGTAACCCTTGGCAACCAACCTCGCTCTATAACGTTCAACACTACCATCTGCCTGGCGTTTGATCTTCTAGACCCATTTACAACCAATGAGTTTCTTTCCTGGGGGTAAAGATACAAGATTCCAAGTATAATTGGCGTCCAACACCATCTAGTTCTAAGTCCATAGCATTCCTCTAGTGTGCTGATGTAGCTGCCTGGTGATAAGAAGTAGGCTCTTGCTGCAAGCTAGCATTAAGCACATAATTCTTGTATTTAGGAGCTAAATGGTCAAATGAATGAGTGTGTTCAATATGATAGAGTGCAGGAGAGGATGCAGAGGGATGACTGATGGCAATATTAGTTGTTGAGATGTTCAGGTGGATGCCTTAGTCTGTGAGGACTGGAAGATGGAAATGGAAGAGGAGAAATTGTAGAACAAGATCGATCACTCGCATCTGGAAGTTCATGTAACAAAACATAATATGCTGATTCAATGGTTAAGGGATTGTCAAGGGTGATGTCAGGCATGGGAGAATGAATTGTGGCTGCTGGTGGAGAGGATGAATAAGCAGGAAAAAAGGAAGGTGAGACATGAGCTGGTGATGGCGAAGAAATGTTTGAGAATGTTGGTGAAGCAGGCTATGGAAAATTTGTGGTAAGACCAGTGTCACAGAAAGTAGACAAAGATGGAGAAGCTGGATAAGATGTAGTTGAGAATGAGTAAGGTTGGACAACCGTAGTGGCATATGAAAATTGAGATTCACAAAACTGAACATCTCTTGAGATAATAATCTCTTTACTTGTCAAGGTTTAGAGAATAAAACCCTTTGTGGTGGAAGAAACACCTAGGAAGGAATGCCCCTGGGAGAAAATTTGTGTTTGGGTCAATCCTTGTTGTGTGCATATGCCCAACATCCAAAAACTCTTAGATGTTGGTATATGGGTGCTGTTTGGAAAAGAACATCATGTGGGGTTTTGTTTTTAAGCACAGGAGCAGGAATAAGATTGATTAAGTAAACCTCATGAGAAATGGAAAACCCTAGTAGGATAGTGGCAGATGGGCCTGAAATAACAAAGATCTTGCCACGCTGATGCTTCCTTTCTACAAGTCCATTCTGCTAGGGTGTATACACGCAACTAGTCTGATGTATAATGCCACGTTGAGAATAAAAATCAGACAATGCAAATTCATGACCATTATGTGTTCTAAGTACTTTAATGTGTTTCTCAAACGGAGTATGAATAAACTGATAGAAATTTTGAAAAATTTGTCTAGCTTCACTCTTGGATTTCACCAAGTATATCCAATTATATCTACTACAATCATCAACAATAGCAAGGAAAAAGCTTTGAGCATACATGGTAGGGTGCCTGTTTGGCCCCCATATATCTATATGTATAAGGTCAAAAAGAGATTTGGTAACAGAAATGGAAATAGGGAAGGGAAATCTTTGAAATCTAGCCAAGAGATAAATGGAACAAGGAATAGAAAGAGGCCCTCCTGTCAAAGATGGATCATGTTTCTAGATTTCTTGGATTCTTAGAAGTGAAGCATGTCCAAGACTACAATGCACCCACAAAAAAGGAGACAGGGAGGTTGAAGAAGTCAAGCAAATGGAAGTCTGATCAGATCCTTGTCAACCTTAGTAGATAGAACAACGTTATGAGAAATAGCTCCTGGCTTAACTTCCTGACTCTCATCTTGCATGTTCAACTAGCTCATCAATTATTGATTCTGTTGAGTTGGTAGAATCAAGGACTGACAACTCCGATTTACCTAACTCATTTGAGACTTCTCAGAATGCAGTTCCACAGCCTCACTCATATGAACCTGATTCTTAGGCTTAAAACAAGGAGGATAACCATGAAATTCGTAAGTACGTCCTGACATACCACAGTGCGTACATTGGAAACATTTAGCCCCCTCTATGTGAGGCCCACTATTGCCCTTCCTATACCATCCATATTGCTGTATGTTTACATATGTGTTAGCAAACATACCCTGACATCGCTGACTGTCAGCCATCAAGGCAGTAACACCATTATCAAGAGCATTTAAACCATTATCAGCCATCACATTTCTCTCATACTTCAACGCCATTGAGAAGGTCGTAGTTATGCCAGGAAAAGGAGACATCACAAAGACATGTGACTTGACAGGGTCAAAACAATTTATTTAAACCTTTGGTGAACTTAATGACATAATCACTTTCTACGAATTTCTGCATCTTTCTAGTCACATCACATCTACAACCTCTACACACAGTTAGTTACAGGCCTGACTACCATCAATTCCTCCATCACTACCTTCAGCCTAGGGAAGTACTCATATCCACTAAGTTGTTCTTGTTTGATACAGTAAAAATTCTCAAGTAAATCACATAATCTGAACGGATCAATGCTACCGTACCTTGGTTTCAAATCATTCCACACATTCAAAGCAATGTCAAACAACATAATGCTCTGAGAAATAGATTAAGAGACTGAGTTCATAATCCATGATTGTACCATTGTATTGACCTGCCTCAAGATAGGAAACTGAGGATCTGTATTTAATTGTCTCAGAATAGTTCCATCAATAAAGCCTACCTTGTTCTTTACTACATAAGCCATCTCAACGGTACGACTCCACGTGTGATAATTGTGTACATTTAAAGGTGGTTTATATAACACAATGGCAGGACTATCATGAGGATGCATATCGTATGGATTCTGCAGTGGACTTTCCATAGGCCGAGCTTGGTTTCCCCTTGAACAAAACATCAGATTTTTCAAAAGGCTACCATCACCTTGATTCTGGTTTCCTCTTGATCCAGAAGCAACATTACATTGAGAGGCCATCTCAAACCATAAAAGTTGAGAATACTCACAACAATCCACCAAATTAAATTAAAAAACTGAAACTAGTACTTTAATTAAAAAACACCTCAACACTTAAACATCAACAAGGAAAAAATAGCTCTCGTACCATGTTAAAAATAAGCAATATAATAATAAATATCATGAAAAAGCATCGAAATGCACAAGAAGCAAAAAGAACTAACTGAAATAGGCAGAGAGAATCTTTGATGGATTGCCAAATGAAAAATTGCCAGGTTCCTTCACTGAACCTGTATTTATGTTCAATTACAAGGATAAAGAAGAACGCAACAAAAATGCGGAAATTCCCTTACTTAAATAATACAACCGACCTAACTAAGAGGGCATAATGGTAAAATCACACTATTTTAAACTGTCCCACCAACTAATTCATTCTTCCTTCAAATGCAGCTTCTACTTCTTGAATCTCTGCTATGATTCGATCCATGTGCTCAGATTCACACTTCTTCATCACCTCATATCCATTGATAAACTATTTAATCAATGATCAACCTTCACTCAACACCTTCTGCATACGGATTGTGCTTCTTCCTCCTGAATTGTTCCTCCTGCCTCATATCATAGCTTTGGTTCATGACCACCATTGCTGTGCAGGTGCTGCAACTCTCAACACCCCCCTTCAATCCTGACTGACTATGAATGTTGCACAATCCCAATGCATTAGACAGGATTGTCAATCTTCTTGAGTCCAAGGCCTTATTAAAGATGTCAGCCAGCTGTAAATCTGTTTTGATAGGCATTGGTTTTATTATTCCCTCCTGAAACTTGTCCCTCATAATAGGGCAATCAATCTCAATATGCTTTGTTCTCTCACAAAACACTGGATTCTGTACGATGTATATGGCACTTCTGTTATCAAAATGACTCACTTGTTGTATTACACTAAAGAAAACACAAGGCGCTGTGTTAAAACTAAGCAATGCAATCAAATATATCATTAATATGCATTGAAATGCACAAGTAGCAAGAAGAACAAACTGAAAAAGGCTGAGAGAATCTTTAATGGATTGCCAAAGTAAAAACTGTTGGGTTCCTTCAGTGAACCCATATTTATGCTCAGTTACAAGAAGGAAGAAGAACGCAGCAAAAAGATGGAAATGCCATTAATTGACTAATACAACCAACCTAACTACCAATGGGATAATGGTAAAACCACTCTATTTTAAACTGTGCCGTCGAATGATTCCTTCTTCCTTCGAATGCAGCTTCTACTTCTTGAATCTCTGCTGCAATTCGATCCATGTGCTCAGATTCACACTTCTCCATCATTTGCTAGCCATTGATAAACCATTTAATCAATGATCCTCTTTCACTCAATACCTTCTCACACGGATCGTGCTTCTTCCATCCACATTGTTTACCCTGCCTCACATCATAGCTTTGGTTCATGACCACCATTGCTGTGCCCGTGCTGCAACTCTCAACACCCCCTTCAATCCTGACTGACTATAGATGTTGCGCATTTCCAATGCATCAGACATGATTGTCACTCTTCTTGAGTCCAAGGCCATAGTAAAGATGCCAGCCAGCTATAAATCTGTTTTGATAGGCATTGGTCTTATTATTCCCTCCTAAAACTTGTCCCTCACAATGTGGCAATCAATCTCAATATGCTTTGTTATCTCATGAAACACTGGATTCTATACAATGTATATGGCACTTCTTTTATCGCATAACAGCATAACTGGTTCCTTTAATTCCACTTGTAGGTCCTTAAGCAGATAGAGTATCCATTTCACCTCATAAGTGGCTGAGCCAAGAGCTCTGTATCCTGCTTATGAGGATTACTTAGACATTGTAGTTTGCTTCTTTGCCTTCCAGGACACCAATGCATCACCTAACATCATGCAATAACAAGTTATTGACCTTCTATTTTTAATACATCCTCCCCTGTCTGAATTTGTGTAAGCCTTCAACTGTAGTGTCCCTTTGCCTGGAAATAACAACCCTTGTCTTGGAAACCCTTTTAGATATCTCAGCAATCTTCGTGCTGTTTTTATATGGGATTCTGTGGGAGTATTCAAAAATTGGCTCAATTGTTGCACTATGTATGTAATTTCCGGCCTTGTTATAGTGACATATAACAACTTGACTATTAGTCTTCTATAATCTGACACATCCTCAATCAACTTGGAATCATTGTGAGCCATTTTTAAGTTTTGCTCCATAAGACTTTTAGCTGACATAGAGGCCAGGTAACTAGTTTCTTCTACCAGTTCAAGTGTGTACTTCCTTAGACAGATGAAGACCCCCCGTTTGAATCCTGGCTACTTCTAAGCCAAGAAAATACTTCAGTTCACCCAAATCTTCGATTCAGAAAGCATGCTGCAGATTGGTCTTGAGATCATTATTGAAAGGCAAAGAGTTACTGGCGACAACAATGTCATCGCATAAACCAGTAATGCCAAAAAAGAACCTTGATGATGCTTGGTAAAGATTTTGTAATCGTGCTTACACTGATGATAGCTTGAGCACCAAAAAGGCAATAAATTTCCCATACCACTGCCTAAAGGCCTGTTTAAGACCATACAAAGACTTTTTGATCTTACAGACAGCATTTGGAACAGAAGTAAAGACATCATCTAGTAAAGAAATATAAATGTCTTCATGTAAATATCCATGTAAGAAAGCATTGTTGGCATCAAGTTGGTTTAAGTGCCAACCCTGGAGAGCTATTAAAGCCAGAAGAACCCTCACAGTAGTCATTTTGGCCTTAGGAGAAAACGTGTCTCCATAATCGATGCCTGCTTGCTGTGTGTAATCCTTGGCAACCAACCTTGCTTTATAACGTTCAACACTGCCATCTGCATTACGTTTGATCTTCTAGACCCATTTACAACCAATAAGTCTCCTGCCTGGGGTAAGGATACAAGGTTCCAATTATAATTGGCATCCAACGCATCTTGTTCTAAGTCCATTGCATTCCTCTAGTCTGCTGATCTGGCTGCCTGGTTATAAGAAGTAGGCTCTTGCTGTAAGGTAGCATTAATGACATAATTCTTGTATTTAGGGGCTTAATGATCAAATGTATGAGTGTGTTCAATATGATAGAGCACAGAAGAGGATGTAGAAGAATGGGAAGTAGACTGGGACTGATGGCAATACTAGTCGGTGAGACGTTCAGGTGGATGCTTTAGTTTTTGAGGCTTGGAAGATGGCAAAGGAAGAGGAGAAATAGTATAACAAGATATATAATTGGCAGCTGGAAGTTCATGTAACAAAACATGATCTGCTGAATCAATGGTTAAGGGAATGTCAAGGGTGATGTCAGGCATGCAAGAATGAATAGTGGCTACTGGTGGAGAGGATGAGCTAGCAGGAAAAAAAGAATGTGAGACATGGGCTGGTGATGACAAAGAAGGGTTTGAGAACGTTGGTGAAGAATGCCGTGGAAAATTGGTGGTAAGACCAGTGTCACAGAAAGTAGACAGGGATGGAGAAGCTGGATAAGAAGTAGGTGAGAATGAGTAAGGTTGGACAACCGTAGTGGCATAGGAAAATTGAGATTCACAAAACTGAACGTCTCTCGAGATAATAATCTCTTTACTGGTCAAGGTTTAGAGAATAAAACATTTTGTTGTGGAAGAAACACCTAGGAAGGAATGCCCCTAGGCGAAAATTTATGTTTGGTTGAATCCTTGTTGTGTGCATATACCCAACATCCAAAAACTCTTAGATGTTGGTATATGGGTGCTGTTTGGAAAAGAACATCATGTGGTGTTTTCTTTTTAAGCACAAGAGGAGGAATAAGATTGATTAAGTAAACCTCATGAGAAATAACCTAGTAGGACAGTGACAGATGTGTCTGAAATAACAAAGATCTTGCCACCACAAGTATATGCTGATGCTTCCTTTCTACAAGTCCGTTCTGCTGGGGTGTATACACACAACTAGTCTGATGTTTAATGCCATGTCGAGAGTAAAAATTAGACATTGCAAATTCTTGACCATTATCTGTTCTAAGTACTTTAATATGTTTCTCAAACGGAGTATGAATAAACCGATGTAAATTTTGAACAATTTGTCTAGCTTCACTCTTGGATTTCACTAAGTATATCCAAGTATATCTACTACGATCATCAACAATAGTAAGGAAAAACCTTTGAGCATACATGGTAAGGTGCCTGTTTGGCCCCCATATATCTATATGTACAAGGTCAAACAGAGATTTGGTAACAAAAATGGAAATAGGGAAGGGAAGTCTTCGAAATCTAGCCAAGAGATAAATGGAACAAGAAATAGAAAGAGGCCCTCCTGTCACAGATTGATCATGCCTTTAGATTTCTTGGATTCTTAGAACTGAAGCATGTCGTAGACTACAATGACACCAGAAAGAAGGAGACAGGGAGGTTGAAGAAGTCAAGCAAATGGAAGTCTGATCAGGTAAGACACTGCCGTACAGATAGTAAAGGCCTTGGGAAAGACTAGCTGAACCAATCATCCTCTTGGACAATTGATCCTGAATCGAAAAAAGAGAACCACGATATTGAATGATCAATGGGAGATTAACAAAATTTTGCCAAAGGATAACGAGTTCGAACTCAAAGAAGGAATATCTAAGTCATCATCTATTGTGAGCAGAGGATTAACACAACTGTTCCAATATGAGTGACAAGTACAGATAGGTCATTAGGCAATTGATCATAAGGTGATTAACAGGTTTATAGGAAAGAAACAGAGACAGATGTAAAACAATATAATCAATAGCTCCTGAATCAAGAGTCTATTTGTTTAACTCATTAGTTAATAGATTACCTGATACCTTGTCAACCTTAGCAGATAGAACAACGTTATGAGAAATAGCTCCTGGCTCAAGTTCCTGACTCTCATCTTGCATGTTCAACCAGCTCAGCAATTATTGATTCTGTTGAGTTGTTAGAATCAAGGATTGACAACTCCGATTTACCTGACTCATTTGAGACTTCTCAGACTGCAGTTCCACAGCCTCACTCATATGAACCTGATTCTTAGGCTTAAAACAAGGAGGATAACCATGAAATTCGTAAGTACGTCCTGACATACCATAGTGCGTACATTGGAAACGTTTGGCCCCCTCTATGTGAGGCCCACTATTGCCCTTCTTATACCCTTCATATTGCTGCATGTTTACATATGTGTTAGCAAACATACCCTGACATAGCTGACTGTCAGCCATCAAGGCAGTAACACCATTGTCAAGAGCATTTAAACCATTATCAGCCATCATATATCTCTCATACTTCAATGCCATTGAGAAGGTGGTATTTATGATAGGAAAAGGATTGCACTATAGCTTTTTCGACTACAGTTGTCTTTGGATTGCCTTTTGTAACTCATCATACAATAGCGCATATCAACATATCATCTATATAAATATATACGCTTTTTCCCTTCGCCAAGGTTTTATCCACAAGGGTGGTTTTACTTGGCAAGGTTTTAATGCGGCATATCATATATAGATTGATTGTTGATAATCATCAACTGCTATATTTTTTCGTATTTCATTTGATGTACTACGGTATTCCTCTGCCATAAGTGAGGGCTTTCTTTAATAAAAATCTCCTTTTCAAAAAAAAATATACATATATATATACATATACATATATATATATACATATATATATATATATACACACATATATATATATACATATTTGTACACATAGGAAAGCTAGAATACCTCTTTCATGATGTGCTCTTGACAAGAAAAATGGCCGATGACGAGGACAAAAGTATTGCCTGAAAAACAAAAAGAGTAACCAACTCGGCCTGTTAGAGTCGACATCATCAGACTCTTAAAGGTCGTAGGTCGTTTAGGACTTACTTTAGCTGCTCGAGTGCAAATGTATAGTCTAGTCGACACGAGCAAGGAGACGCAAGACGCCTCCTCGGTGTCAGCAAAGACTTTAGCTTGGCATTAGACAACCTAACTTAGGACATCGAAGATTTGTCACCTCATCTTCAGCCAGTCACCTTAGCTGCAGCCGCGAGCTCAGTGTCAGGTGTCACCTCGGTTAGGACGTGCACCTTAGCCACAAGACACAGGTCGGCCATAGGCCCAATGCCTAAAGTCATCCTGGTCTCTGCAAAAGCAAGCTCCCAACAGAGCAGACATCTGCTACGCTTGTAGCTTAGCCATGCAACAATAGGTCGCCACATGTCGCATCAAAGGACAAGTAGGACAGACCACCTGGCACTCTCCTATAGTTCCTCGGCAATCATTGGTTTTTCGAGACATACAAAAACAAAAAACAACGTCGGACATGGACCATGTTTAGTTTGGACAAAAGAATACATCATTGAAAGGTCACAGACAGGTTTTTCAAAAACATTCTAGCCTAAATATTTGTACTAACCAAATAGCCGTAACTGACTTGATTGATAGAGAACTTCGCCTAGAGAAACACTTTTAGACCTCTAACCTCGGCTTGCGGTATGTTTTCTCCAACAACTACCATTAGTTTTATTATTTCGATCATCTGAGGATCGTAGCTAGATGAAGATCTGATTTCGCCAGCCGATATTCTAGATTTAATTCCCATTATCATCGTTGGTGTTTCTAAAGTATTGTAGTGCGTATAGTCACCAAATAGTTTAAAAGTATGTGTATATGGCTTTCAAAAAGTATGAATGTGGATATGAAATTCTGTTTTTATAAGAATGTTCCACTATTGATAAGGACATCTATGTATAACCCAAATATATGAATAGATAATGGTTAGACCCTTCCCAGATAATTCTTAGACCCAGATATATGCATAGATAGAGCTCTTCATACGGAACATTTCATACTTCTCATTACTATTAGCTTTTAGGTCATTTTCACTTGCTTGGTTCCTTCATGGATATTGTCCAACCTTTTATATGCTTCTTGAGCCGTTTCAAGACCTTGAAGCATATAAAACTATGTGGTAGTTAGAGCACTTGAAAGAATACCAATTGCCTTGTCATTCATGGCAAACTTGAGCTTTTCTTCATCGATGTAGGCATCATCATGTTTGGATATGGTTTCACCTTTCGAGTTTGTAAGCATAGGAACTTTGATTTCTTTAACTACTCTCCATATATCAAAAACAAAACTTTTCAAATGATTCATCATTCTAAACTTCCACAGCGAATAATTTTGAGCATCACGCATGGACAATTTTGAATGATCTTGGACCTTACTACTTGCAAACATTGACCAAGAAATCAAGGCTAAGCTCTGAGGCTAAATGTAAGGTCGATAACAAATAGCGTAGAGGGGATGCAAACAGAATATTGGACAATTTTTGGGTTTTTCTCGACTAAGCTCAAGAAACTCTCAATGTTCACCAAAAAAAGAAAGAGCAAGATAAGAAATAATGAATTAGAGACACACAATTTTGAGTGGTTTGAATCTCATCGATTCTACTTCATTACCATTTTGTTTCCATGGAGGATTTTTCATAACTTTCTTAATACCTTCAAAAGGGGAAAAGAACAACAATAAGAACTACTACAGAAACTATTGCAATAATAGGTGCAATTTAAACTACTACAACGACTGCTATAACAACTACATGCAAGAGTCTTAGAGATTTTCTGCTTGCTTCTTCACAACTTCAATAAAGTTTTACCTAAGAAGTTTCACCAGATGAGTTTTCTGAGAAGAGGTGAACGACATTTTCAAAACAAGCCTGAATCATAAACAAGAGATCAAATACGTATAGTTCCTCTTTTGTTTAACGACTTCAATACTCTCACAATGCAATAATTAAAAACAAGCAACAAGTGTTTAATGAGCTTTATGTGCTTTTGCACTTTGAGAGCTTTTTGATATCAATTGTGTAATTGGCTTATCTTTGCTTCTTTAATATATAGAGAGATTTCGCGTTGTTTCAAAGTTCGTTAATTACTTTGGAGAAGTCAAACTTGTTTTCAACCACCTTACTCTTTAATTTGTTGAATCATAGCCACCCTAAAAGAGCTCAAATAGGTGTAACTAGTTCAAATAGTACAGATTCTTGTAAAATATTTGAACAATCGATTAGGGACAGATTGGAGAGAGAAAACAATTTAACTTCCCCATAGATCTGTCTGTAACGACTATAAAAATAATTCAGGACGATGTCGGTGGATCAATGTCCATAAGTTTAGAGATTGATGTACATATTCAATCGATCGATATACTTACTTTAGAGATTGATGCCACCTGTTCTATTTTGTGACATTTTTACTTTAATGAAATCAATCTCTCCACATCAGTGATTGACATTTGGAGTTGTACTCCTAATTGGGCACATTTCGTACATAGATTGATTGACGTCTCTATTTTAGATATTGATGTATATGTCAATCGGTCGATGTCACACGTTAGAGATCGATGTTCCACTTTCACTTGGAACATGAATCGATCCATGTAGAGATCGAAATTGGAGAGTGTGCTCCCAAGATTGCACAAATCTGACATAAATCAATTGATGTCTAGTTTTAGAGATCGATGTAAACGTAGATCTATCTACTTAGAGATCAATGAATATATTGTTCTCATTTTCAGAGACGTATGTAGAGATCGACATCACTATCCTTATTTTCAAACCTTTGTCATTTTCCAAGTATAAACCAATCTTTTGTACTTTTTTTCAAACATCTTTTAAATTCATCAAACCATTCATGCTCTAACAGTGTTAGAGTGTGTATCATGTATATCAAAGATTTAATGCGAATCTTCTAATTACTGGCCAATGATTTATGTATGCTTTTGTCTGTTTCCTTTTGTGTCTGTCGTGTTCTGTGAGACATCAATACAAGTAGGAAAAAAAGTTCCCCCATAATGTTTTCTTAAAGCATCAGTAAGCGACGAAACATGGTTGGCATCTTCATGAGAGTCGATACAAATTAATCAAAATTATGGAAGTAAAACCAGATTAATAACTTATTCTTCTCTAACTTTTTCGATTTGGTTTAAGATTAAGCCCGCAGCTTCAAAAATTGCATGTATTATAAAATTATTTAATCTTCAAGATCGGCTGACTAAACCACTGTGCACCAAAGGGCGAACAAAACCCGTCTAAATCCCACCTGTCTAGCTGATTACTTTGATTTTCAATTCGAATAGGTTAAGCTAATTTATTTTAAAATGTTTGGCCACAACCATTTCGACGGTACGTTGACTGCCAATTAGTATTATGTTTTATTTGTTCACTGGGTGACCATAAACACAGACCCATAAAAGATAATAATGATCATCATGATTATTATATTACAGTTATTTTTTGTACCAAGTGCCAACATAAATTGACTCTGATCTGGGAATATGCGTCATCGTTTATGGACTTTTTTTATTGTGAAATCGTGTTTGGATGGTATGTCAAACATATTGCCCAAGGTGAAGAAGAGGCAGGAGGCTTGACTGATGGGAGAGTTGAGGAGGATAAGAGGATCAATCCACGTCAATAGGAAGAGCTATCATCTAATTGGAGGATTAATACTTGAAATTAACTCATTGGACACGCGAAAGTCAATGGGATCGCTGGAAAAGAGTTAGAGCTGGAGAGCAGGACAAGATGGCGGAGCTGTGGAGTGGAAAAGAAAGAAGAGCCCTGGAGTAATTTGAAAGCTGTGAAATTACAGTTTTACCCTTTTAAATGACGTTGTAATAAACAGAGAAGTAGGGGTGTTTTTGTAATTTTAGCATGGCAGTTATTTTCTTCTCCCAGCTGAAGCCATATATGGCTCGTTCGACACCCAATGTAACAGAACAGATTTTGAGTTCTGCAACATCCTCGTTTTCCAAGTTTCCTCGTTCGCTCTCTCTTTCTAACCGTTTTTCTCATTCTTCTGTGATTGTGTTGATATCGCGGTTTCCGCCATTTGCTTAATCCTCTGATTCTTGATCATAATACCTGCTGTTTCGGATCTATTGTTGATCATTCAATCATAGAGTTGAAATTTCACATGGTATCAGAGACTTCTCCTCACGTCTGATGAATTTTTGTAGTTTCATGGTTAACATTCGGAATTCCCCAAGTTCTTCGAATAGTGTTGCGAACTTCACATCTATAGATCCTATAGAGGATTCACTCTACATACTCCCAAGTGACAGTCCTTCTCTCGTATTGGTTCAACCGTTACTCGATGGAAACAATTTTCATAGCTGGAGTAGGGCCTTCACAAGAGCATTAGAATCCAAGAATCAGGTAGGCTTCATAACTGGTATGATTCCTAAGCCTACTAAAATGGACAGCATGTATGTTGCCTGGACCAAGGCAAACAATACGGTTGCATCATGGATTGTTAATTCTGTCATACCCTCTATTGGTCAAAGTATTGTGTGGTTTGATAATGCTCATGATATAAGGAGTAATTTGAAATATAGATATGGTAATGCAGATGTCTTTCGAATGTCTGATTTGCAGGAGTAGTTCTATGCTACTAGACAAAAAAAAATTCAGTTACTGAGTACTATACTCGTTTGAAGGTAATCTGGGAAGAACTGATGGTATTACGTTCTATTCTTAATTGTGTTTATAACCACTACACTTGTAATGTGTCTGGACAAATAAACAAATTCATTGAGGATGACTATGTGATTATGTTCATTAAGGGATTGAATGAGGAGTTGAACTTGTTAAATCATAAGTGCTGCTAATGAGTCCTTTGCCTGATTTGAAAACTACATTTTCAATGGCTGTGAAATTGGAAAGGAAACTCCATTACAATCAAGTACATAGCACATTTACTAACAATCCTTCTATGGTTATGAATGCTAATGGTAGTTATAAGGTGGTTTCATACGGACAGAAGTCTATTAGCCCAGGGTCTGGTGCAGGTTCGCATAGATCAACTGGGAGAGGATTCAAAAAGGATTTTCAGAGATCATCATCTCAAAATCCTAATCTCTTTTATGTACCTTTTGTAACATGGTAGGCCATACAGTGGATAGATGTTACAAGAAACATGGTTTTTTCCTGGCTTCAAGCCTAGAAGTATGGTGAATCGTGTTGAGAATGAAGTGTATATTGGTAAAGATGGTGAGGAATGTAGTCAGAACTCTGTTGAGCAATATCAAAACAATGAATCTGTGCATGATGGTTTGTTGAATGCACCTCCACAGGTGGCTCCAGTGCTTACACCTGAACAATATGACCAGCTTATCAGACTATTACGGACCACAAAGATAGAAAATATGAGGACAGCATTGGTCAGAGCAATGAGCCCAAAGGACTCCATGCTATAATGTCAGCTCAAGAGACGGATGCCTCTGCCAAGCAGCCAGGTAATGTATCTTACAATGGTCCATGTATATGGATATTGGATTCTGGTGCCACAGATCATATTTGTTGTTCTTTGTCTTCCTTTGATTCCCGTCATCCTGTTAAAGCCATGTCAGTCAAGTTGCCAAATAACAATCTAGCCCCAGTCACTAACATTGGTATAGTACATATCAGTCCTCATTTGATACTTCATGATGTCTTATATGTTCCCTATTTTTCTTTCAATCTGTTGTCTCTGGGTCAGCTTACAAGGAGTGGTGACATAGACCAAACATTTCACTCTAATATGTGTCTGCTTCAAGATCATTCAAGCAAAAGGATAATTGGTTTAGCTAAAGTTAGCCAAGGCCTATATCATATGACTAGCCAGAACATATCATCCCTACTTCATGCTATTGCTTCTTCAGATTCACTTCTTTGGCATTCAAGGCTTGGACATCCTTCTTATTCTAGGCTTAAAGAAATTAACAAAGTTGATCCTCAAGTAGACATTTCCTTTCATTCTTCAACTTGTTCTTTATGTCCCTTAGCTAAACAAAATGAAGTTCATTTCATATTTCTTCTTCAGTATCTAATTCCCCTTTCTCTCTTGTACATATGGATATATGGGGTCCATATAAGCATTCCACAATGTATAAACAACATTACTTCCTTACTATTGTTGATGACTACGCTAGATATTGTTGGTTATATCTGATGAAATCAAAATTTGAGACCCGAAGCATCATTGAAAGCTTCTGGGAATATGTTCATGTTTAGTTTGGAACACATATAAAGATCATAAGAATTGACAATGAGAATGAATTTAAGATGAACCCATTACATGCATCTAATGGCATAATACATCAAACTAGTTACGTATATAACTCTCAACAGAATGGACTGGTTGAACGCAAACATCAACATATTCTCAATGTAGCTATAGCTTTGAAATTTCATGCTCAATTGCCAGTCAGCTATTGGGGATTTTGCTTACAACACACAGTTTACCTCATCAATCTAACTCCATCTCCTTTACTTAGCCATAAAACTCCTTACCAGATGCTCTTCAACAAGCCCCCATCATACAATCATCTTAGAGTGTTTGGCTGCCTATGCTTTGCTACCAATGTGTCTCCCTCAAAAGAGAAATTTACTCCTCAAGCCAGGAAAAGCATCTTTCTAGGACTATCACATACTATAAAAGGCTATATCCTGTAAGACATATCAACTAAACATGTGTTCATCTCAAGGGATGTAATTTTCCATGAGAATACCTTTCTTTTCGAGCATAGGTCTATCTCTGACATGTCTTCTCTTCCTTCTCATATCAGCCACTCCTCAATGTCTACCTTTCCTCCACAGACAGCTCAAAATCCCTCTCATACTCCATCTGAATACCCTCTTCATATACCATCCTCTATGATTCCTGAAGCAAAACTTGACGTTACTCCCTCAACTGATCAACATATTTTAGAATCTGAACCTTCTGTTGATTCACCTCAGCATAATACTAGTAGGCAAGAACCAGTTGTCTTTGAGTCACCATCAACACCACAATTAGCCAATGAAATTGATAGTCTTCCATTGTCACAACAGGAAGAACATCTGAGTCCAAATCCAGATAACCTTTTGTCTTCTCCAGAAAGGCCCATCAAACCTATCCAGATTGACATCCAATGGCCAGGCCAAAGCTTACCAAACATACTCCCAAGTACCTTAAAGAATACTATTGTAGTCAGATTCTCTTGAGCCATAACAATTCAAAGTCTATGTCCACACTACCATCAAACAATTCTACACCACATTCACTACACAAATACTTTTATTTTGACTTTGTGGAACCAAAATTCAAATCATATGCATTGAACATCAGTATGCATACAGAACCTGACTCCTTTGCAGAAGCTCCTAGTTCTGCTGAATGGCGGAAGGCCATGAATGATGAGATAGCAGCACTAGAAACTAACAATACTTGGACAATGAAAAACCTACCTCCAGGAAAGAAAGCCATTGGATGTAAGTGGGTGTATAAAATTAAGTATAGGCCTGATGGTTGAGTGGAATGGTACAAGGAAAGACTAGTTGCCAAGGTCTATACACAACAATTTATGGTGGACTATCAAGATACTTTTTCCGCAGTGGCTGAAATGACCACAGTGAGGATGGTGCTAGCTATGGCATCCAGAATTGGGTGGTATGTACATCAATTAGATGTTAATAATGCATTTTTACATGGTGATTTACATGAGAAAATATACAGGACGACACCTACTGGAATGTCAGTGAGTCAACCTGATATGGTGTGTAAGTTGTAGAAATCTTTATATGGCCTAAAGCAAGCAAGCAGGGAATGGAATGCTAGACTGACTGGTTTTCTTATATCACAAGGATTTTATCAATCTGAGAATGACTACACCTTGGTCACCAAGTTATCTGGTAAGTCACTGTTGGTCCTACTGGTATACGTTGATGATGTGATTGTAGACAGCAAAAGTTTGGATGATATTGAGGAAATCAAAAGAGCCTTATACCTGGAGTTTCACATCAAGAATCTGAGAGAGCTGAGATTCTTTCTTGGAATTGAGGTGGCTAAAATCACATAATGGGATGGTTATAAATCAGAGGAAATGCACACTGCAGCTCCTATAGGAAGCAGGATTTCTAGATTCTAAGCCTACAACATGGGGAGTCATGTGAAGCTGTTTTGTGGTGAATCAGATTTAGTGAATGATACTAGTGAATACAGAAGGCTTGTAAGGAAACTAATTTACCTCACAATAACAAGGCCTGACATAGCCTTCAATGTGCAGCAATTGAGTCAATTCTTAGATTGCCCTACTGTGAATCATTGGAAAGCGGTTCATAGAGTCCTAAAATATCTAAAAGGATCTATTGGACAAGGTATATTACTTTCTAGCAGTGGAGAGCTTAGGCTAAAGGAGTTTGTAAACTCTCACTAGGCAGGCTATCATGATACAAGGAGGTCAATAACATGCTACTGTATGTTCTTGGGCGATAGTTTGATATCTTGGAAGGCAAAGAAGCAAACTACGGTGTCAAGATCCTCAGTAGAGGCTGAGCACATGGCTATGGCTATGGCAGTGTGTGAGGTACAGTGGTTGATCTTTCTGGCTAAGGACCTTATGCTTACAGAACAGGAACCTTTGAACTGTTCTGTAATAGCAAGAGTACATTATACATTGCTGAGAACCTGATGTTTCATGAGAGAAAGAAGCATATAGAAATTGATTGCCACGTTGTGAGAGACAAGGTACATCAAGGAATTGTGAAGCTGAAGCCAGTTAGGACTCAATTCAAATTAGCAGATCTGTTTACCAAGGCTTTGGACAGTTAGAAGATGGTTCAGTTGCTCAGAATGCTGGGAACGTACAATATCTATAGCAAGCAGCTTGAAGGGAGTGTCAAACATATTGCCTAAGGTGAAATAGATGCATGAGGCTTGGCTGATGGGAGAGTTGAGGAGGATAAGAGGAACAATCCGCGTCAATAAGAGAGCTATCATCTGATTGGAGGGTTAATGCTGGAAATTAACTCATTGGACACACAAAAGTGAATAAGATCGCTGGAAAAGAATTGGAGATGGAGATGGCTGGACAATTTGGTGGAGCTGTGGAGAGGAGAAGAAAGAAGAGCGCGGGAGTAATTTGAAAGCTGTGAAATTACAGCTTTGCCCTTTCAAATGACGTTGTAATAAACAAAGAAGTAGGGGTGTTCTTGTAATTTTAGCATGACAATTATTTTGTTCTCCCAGTTAAATCCATATATGGCTCGTTCGACACCCAGTGTGACAGAATAGATTTTGAGTTCTGCAGCATCCTCGTTTTTCAAGTTTCCTCATCCTCTCTCTGTTTCTAACCATTTTTCTCATTCTTCTGTGATTGTGTTGATATCATGGTTTTTGCCATTTGCTTAATCCTCTGATTCTTGATCATAATACCTGCTATTTAAATTTCACACTCTTGGCTAGCTTCATTAGATTGGACCTAGTATTCATGTGTAAGACCCCTGAAATTTAACTGGTTCATCCAGGAGAGATGATTCATCTGTTATATGCATATCGTCAGATTAGGAGATTAGGAGACATTTCCAACACGTTGTCCACATCAAGTTGGGCCTTTGTGTATGTCTAATAAAACATTTTACATAAAATAATATCAGTGAGTATGACCGATTCGATTATGATTAGAGGTCATGTCTCATTTTCGTGCCTTAAAGGAAAAAAACGTGTTTGCCCGGTCTCAAGATCGGCATCAACAGATTGAACCTCGTATTCATATTTGGTAATGTTACACCCTGATTTCTGATACATACTCAATCAGTTAAATCGTTATATCGTACCGAGTATTCCTTAATAAATTAAAATTGCCCTAAGTAACATAGTAGGTATAAGGATAATTAATGGAATTATAAAGTAGGGTACAAACTTTATTGTATATTTAAATTAAAGAAAAAGAAAGTTAGGACATGGAAATGAGGTGGACAAATTTTGTCCTATCCTACCCCCACCCAAGCACCATACCCGCAACTACCATGCCCTAAGTGGGGAAGTTATTTTATTTTTATCCCACGATCATTAGTTATCTTACGATATTGTAGGAAAAATTTAACAAGTGTATAATTTCTACTCACTTTCTTCCAACAAATCTTCACTTTGTCATCTTCCTCATATTATCAAAACACCATAAATTTCCTTCTTTTTCCTCATGTGGCTGCCTATATAAGACAAGAAAGGAGAAAAATACCTTCTTCCAATATCCATTTTCACCTACTCACACAATATGCAATTCTTACACAAAGTCATATTCTTACATTTTATAGACACAATCATTTCTTTCTTATACCATTTCATAGACACAATCATTTCTTTCTTATACCATTCACATGGACAACCTTACATGCAAAGAAGGTGGAAGAATATTTTCTTACACACTCCATTCCCCACGAATAGTTCTTTATGCAACCCTTACACCTCATCATTTCCCCCTCTTTCCGAGCAAAAGCACGATGAAGATTCTTCCCTCCACCACTACTAAAATTCGGCCTAACAAGAGAAAAGGGGAAGACACTTCACCCCTCTTTAACTCTTTCTTCCATTTCACCCTCATTCCACTCCAAGACAGTTCCAAGCCTTCATCTTTCCTCTCCAAGCCACAATGACAACAAAAACAACAACAACAATCATACCCAGTATATCCAAACGACAGCAAAAGCTATTGCTAGGGTCTGAGGAGGGTGAGGCAGGCAGGCAAACAATACCCCCATCCCAAGGGATAGAGAGTTTGCCTTCTGTGAGACCCCCGGCTCTATATGTACCTGAATATATAGCATAATAATAGGAACATGTACTAGTGAAATGACTTTATTAAACATAAACAGAAAGCTTCCGATATTCAAATAGTCCTAAGAGTTGATATGCACTAATAGTTGAAAGACAAATAAAGAAACAAAAATGTGCAAATTCAACCTACAACGTAAATACTATCTAATCTTCTAAAACAAAAACAAGAACAAGTCTTGCAATTCAAGAGATCAAAAACGCCTAGCTCTTCTTCTTCTACACTCTCTTTCTTTCTTCTTCCTAAAAGCCTATTGTACTTACATTCATCTACTTGAATAGGCTTATCTTAGACCACCACACATTCTTTATCTTTGTAAAAGATTGATCAAGGTGTGATCAATCTTTAATCTTGCAAGGTGGTGGTGTTCGTGTGCATTGTATTCATCATACAAGGTTTGTAAAGGGTTGGAATTGGTGTGTAACTCCATCAACCCTGTGGTAAGGTGTATTTGTGTTGTGTGATTAGTGTGAACCGAGGAAGCTGTTCCTCGAAGACTGGAGTAGGTTGTTTATAGCCGAACCAGTATAAAATTCTTGGTGTCATTTACTTTCAGCACTTATATTCTTTTTCAGCACTGTTTATCATTTTAGATTACGTTCATAAAAATAGTAAACGTTTTTCAAAAATTATGAAACTTTTCAGAATCTTATCCACACGTCTTAGGGTTAATTAGGCACAAGTTTCAACCCTTTTGGACAAGTATAAGTCAATCAAATGTCCAAAGTTCTGAGACTAGTGCAGTCTGATTTTTAGGCTTGCAAAGGTTGAGACTTTGATCGTATTTGACTAACTTCCCAAAAGAATTTTTCAAAACTGTTTCAACCCATTTAAATACAATTTATAAGGGGTTAGTCTTTAAATTTTCAGAGCATTTTGAGGCAAGGATAAATAGGAATTAATTTTTCAAAACAGACTACCAGTTCTGGCAGATTTGCGCAATATGACCACCAACGAATTTTCAAGGGGTTAGCGGTTGAATTTAAATCTGAAATCTTTAGGAGACACTAACAACATCTGAGGCTAAGTTCTCTCCAAATTTCAAAATTTTGAAGACCTGCAACCTAGTTTTTAAAACGTTTTAAAACTGGTCCTGAAAACAAAAACTGTTTTCAAAAGTTGGGTTTTTGGTTTAAAACTATTTTAAAAACCACATTTTCCGCACCCATATTCAACCCCCCACCTTCTAGTGGTGCCTTGCAGATCCTACACACAGTACAACGTATTCCTATATATTGTTATAGTATGAGCGTTATATCTTATCTAAGAACCCCATACTACACTCTAAGGCCAAGCATATAGAAGTATGCTATCATTTTCTTCGTGATCACGTAAATAATGGTGATATTGTCATAGATCACGTACGCCGAGGCACACGCAGCTGACATTTTCAGTAAAGCATTAAATCAAGCCACGTATGAAAATCTTCGTTCTAAATTAGGCATGATTTCTGCTGATTTGATTTGATTGTATTTCCATATTTACATGCATTTTTGATTGACTTTCCAAAATAAAAGGGGAGAGAATGCATGATTTAAGGGGGAGAGAGAAACTGATTGCATAAATCAAGCGGGAGAGAATTTGAAATTTGAAATTCAAAATTTGAATTTGTACACAATTGGAGGGGGAGCGACAAGATTTAAATCATATATGTAAGTTATTTTGTAAATCATTAAAAGGGGGAGATTGTAGAGAAAAAGGGGTTTGAGTGATTACAAAATGCATGATTTAAATAAACGTGTATTAAATAAATGCATGACATATTTCATTACATGACACGTTGTTGTATAAAACTTTCCTTATATAGTTCATATATATTGTTGCCGTACTAATGAGCCATGAAGCTTTAAAGCTTACATCAAATGGCAAGCATTTGTTGTATTTGAACTATTTTCAGGTGCCATCATTGATGAAGTAAACTAGTTCATTAAGTGAAGTACTTAGTTAAATAAACTAAGTAGTTCATTAAAGGAAGCCATATTTGGAAAAGGCACAAAGGCAACAAGTTGAAGAAAAGAAAGTCCTCCATTCCCTCCTACACGCCATTTACCATATATATATACATATTTAGATTTTATTTTTAAAAAGGCACATACACATACATTCCAACGTACTACCGACACGTTATATATTTTACGTACGTACGTTAACGTCACACCACTATATTTAACTCATATTTATGAGTATATTCAGGTCTTATATCATATGATATAATTCATGGTGATGACAAATTTATTACGACATGTTATAAGGTTCTAAACCAAAAATTATCGTATCGGGTGAATACCGAAATTTCACCAACGTGTCATGTACTTGCCATATATAGATGGCCATCCCCTACACTTCACAAATGGCCACAAATTTCGTGGCTTACATGGTATGTACAGCCATAAAATCATTCCATGTTGGCACACACAAATCACCCCAAATTAAGGCCAAATTATGGAGATTTCAAATTCAATTTTGTCACATGCTGGGCGCCACTTTAGATCAGCCTAAGTGCTGAATATTAAAGTTTAATTTATGTATATTACGTGTAACATAATATATATAATATGTGAAAAAAGTTGGAATTGAATTAGAGAAAAATCGGGTAATCGATAAACGTCGAAAATTCGGTTTGCTACGTATACGACACATGGAACATTTTTGGCATGGCATATAACATGTATCTAGACACTTTTTACATACTTCATACATTCTAAAGTGTTCTAGAAAAATCAATTAGGGGTTGATTGGAATATACCATATATGTATAATTATATGTGCACTATATTACAAAGTTTGCAAAAATAAAATTCAGCATATGTACAACTATCATACATGCCTAGCTCAGCCTTCTTGGAGCATATGTGGAGCTTTTTTGGTGTCTTGATTGGCCAATAATGAAGCATGCAATATTGGTGACATAAAGAAAGGGGCTATACAAGGTAACATCTCAAACTTTGTCACATTTGTGACACATGCTGAAAATTCAGCATGTGTTGTCTTAGGCTGGCCAAAATTTTCAACTTAATGAGCCATATTTTACTATCTTGAATCATGTGGATTAATTGAAAGATGTTATGGCAATGTTTTGAATATTTTATGGAAATAAATAAAGTGATATTTTCAAATATCACACATGCTGAAAATTTCAGCATGTGTGTAATGTACTTGGCCGAATTCATGGCCCTATTGGTGATCAATTTTTTTTCCAAAATTGATAAGAATGTTATGTACTAAATGATGATTGATTTCTTCTTTATTTTCAAGGAATAAATCAAAGCAAACTTGGAAACAATTTGAATTAAGTGAGAATGTTACACATGCTGAAATTTCAGCATGTGGAGAGGTGTAATGGCCGAATTTTGCAAGGAAATGGAGATTATTTGTCTTGCTAATTATGTGGGATGATTATATACATTATGGAAATAATTTTATGGCTAATTGGCAGATGATTTTTAAGGTTTATTTTCATATTTGTCTAGTCATCAAATAATGACAACTTCCATCCAATCAATGAGTGCCAAGTAAGCAAGAGCTCAATGACCATCCAATGAGGAGTTGCCAATTAAGCAAGGACATGTCACAATGATGCAATACACTCTTCCAAGGACTTAGAAGATAATTTTCAAGAGGAAGAGAAAGGCTAAGGGGACAGCCATATGGTGATAAAAAGGAAATAAGGGAGCAAATAAAAGACAAGAACAAGTCTTGCAAATTTCAAAGATCAAAACGTTGCATCCTTCTTCTTTCTACACTTCTTTCTTTCTTCTCTCGAAAATCCTATTGTACTCATATTCATACATTTTAATAGGCTTCATAAAGACCACCGCATACTCTCTTTATTGTTGTAAAAGATTGATCAAGGTGTGATCAATCTTGCACTTGCAAGGTGGTGGTGTTCGTGATCGTTGTATTCACATACAAGGTTTGTAAAGGGTCGGAGTTGGTGTGTAAATCCATCAAACCTGTGGTATGGTGTTATTTGTGTTTTTGGATTAGTGCTAACCGAGGAAGGTGTACTCGAAGACTAGAGTAGGTTGCTTTAACCGAACCAGTATAAAATTCCTGGTGTTATTTACTTTAAGCACTTAATTTCAGTTTCAGCATTGTGCATCGTTTTTAATCACGTTTGTAAAAATAGTAAACGAATTTCAAAAATCATGAAACTTTTCAGAATCATAGACACACGTCTTAAGGTTAATTTGGCGCAAGTTCCAACCCTTTTGGACAAGGATAAGTCATCCAAACGTCTAAATTTCTGAGACTAGTGCAGTCTGATTTTCAGGCTTGTAAAGGTTGAAACTTTGAACGTATTTGACTAACTTCCCAAAAGAATTCTTCAAAACTGTTTCAACCAAATTAAATAAACCTAATAAGGGGTAGTCATTAAATTTTCAGAGCATTCGGAGTTACGGATAAATAGGAATTAAGTTTTCAAATCAGACTACTGTTTCTGGCAGATTTGTGCAATCTGACCACCAACGATTTTTCAGGGTGTTAGAGGTTGAATTTTAATCTGAAATTTTTAGGAGATACTTAAAACATCTGAGACTAAGTTCTTTTAAAATTTCAGAATTTTTGAAGATCTGAAAACTAGTTTTCTAAACGTTTCAAAATTGGTCCTGAAAATAGAAACTGTTTTCAGAAGTTGAGTTTTTGGTTTAAAACAATTTTAAAAACCACATTTTCCACACCCACTATTCAACCCCCCTTCTAGTGGTGTCTTGCAGACCCTACAAGAAATTGTCATATCACAGGGGGGATTGTCTTATGTCAAAGGAAATACACTTTGGAGTTGTTACAAGAAACTTGGGTTCTGGCCTCTAAGCCTGCTAAACATCCTATGGAGAAAAACTTAAAATTAGCAGATAATGACTCAGAGTTGATAGAGGATGTATCTACCTACAGAAGGATGATTGGGAAATTGCTGTACTTAACCATTACCAGACCAGACATTACATATGCGGTGCAGCAACTTAGTCAATTTCTTGATGTTCCTACGAAATTACAGCTCAAAGCAGCTCAAAGAGTTTTAAGATATCTAAAGGGCACACCAGGGCAAGGACTTTTTTATCCTAGTAAGGGTGATCTGAGGCTCACAAGTTTCTCAAACTCGGACTGGGCAAGTTGTTTAGAAAGTAGGAGGTCGATTACAGGTTATTGTGTGTTGTTGGAAAACTCTTTAATATCTTTGAAAGCCAAGAAGCAAACTACAAACTCTAAGTCTCCTCAGAGGCTGAGTATAGAGCTCTTGCCTCAACAACTTGTGAGGTGCAATTGATACTCTATTTGCTAACGGATCTAAGAGTTGTGCTTAGTGAACCAGTTGATATATTTTGTGACAACAGGAGTGCTATATACATTGTAGAAAATCCAGTATTTCATGAGAGGATCAAGCATATAGAAATTGATTGTCACATTTTGAGGGACAAATATCAGGAAGGTGTTGTTAGACCGGTACCCATTAACACTCAGTTGCAGCTGGCTGATGTGTTTACAAAGGTAGTGGATTCACAGAGACTAGGCATCCTGATTGAGGCTTTAGGAGTATGTGATTTTTTTGCTCAGTCAGGATTGAGGAGGGGTGTCGTAGGATGTAGTTCTCAGCACAACAATGCTGAGGACAAAAGTACACTTCATAGCAATCAAGCACAATCTGCAGGAAGGAGATTAAGTTGAATCCATTACGTAAGATTAATGATGCAATCAAAGGCTGAGATGGTATGTTGGCAGGATCAAGCAGCTGGATTGAGGCTAAAGAATGTATGGTGAGAACGAAGATGCAGAGGAGAAAGGTTGAAGAAGGCAGGCACACGGAAAGTTTTAAATGGGTGTGAAATTATGTTGTTGACCCTCAACTGTAATCTGTACTGTTTATATTAGTAAGGGTAATATTGTAATAATTTACCATTTTCAATTCTGTTAAACTCGTGGCCTATAAACATGTTCTGGCTGTACCCATTGGAGGCAGTTATCAATTCCAAGAATTTGGCAATCTGTGCACTTTTGTTCTTCTTGGTTTTGCTCTCATTCGATTCCTCTCTTTGTTGAAGGAGCTTCTAGGCAGTGTGAGGAAGATCATGGACATGAGAAGCGTTATGTTGATATGAACAATACGCAATTAAATTGATGCAGCAGGTTGTAACCACATGGATTTAGTATCAAGATCGGAGGTTCAGTTTGTATGATTGAATAAAGTGGCATTTGGAATGGAGGTGTGGTGTTGGTAGCCAGCATTAGCAGGAGACAGAGCTGGAAGAAGAAGTTGAAACGCGGGAATGTTTAAAAGACCGGTGAAATTACTACTTTGCCCTTTTGTTTGTAATATGTACAGTCGGTTAAGTAAGGGCAGTTTGGTAATTTTGCATATTCCTTCTTCTTGCTGCATTGTATATAAACCGGGTTATAGTTGTAACCCGGGTAACACGGTTAAGTTTGTAGAAGCTTTCTTCTGCTCATGATTTGCTCACATTTCCACAGCTACCAGTTTCTTCGTCTCTCTCCATTCGTTCTTCCGTTTATTGAATTCTATCATGGTATCAGAGACTAAGAGCTTGTGATCAGTGTGTTTTTTGTTACCAAGTATTATGAGTAAAGTGCTTTTGTATTTTGTTGATTCCCTTGATTTTGATTGGAATGGCATCTCCAAGCAATAATCGGAGTACACCTGCTGATAGTCAATCGTAGAATCTAGTGTTTGGATCGAGAGTCAATCAGAATCCAAATGTTGAGAATTTGATGCAAAATCCTTACTATCTATATCCTGGCGATAGTCCTGCAACGGTGTTGGCTCAGCCTCCTCTTAATGCTTATAATTTCCATACGTGGAGCAATACTTTCAGAATGGCGCAGCTAGTGAAGAATAAAATAGGCTTCATAGACGGTACAATCCCCAAAACCTCTAAAATTGATCCTCAGTATTCTGTATGGAGACAGGTGAATTCTATGGTTCAATCTTGGATAATGAATTCAGTTTCTCCTTCTATTGCACAAAGGATTATGTGGCATGATAGTGCTGTTGATATGTGGAATAACTTGTTGTTAAGATATGGTAGTATAGATCCTTTCAGATTGTCTGAATTGCTTGAAAACTTCTATTCTGTTAAACAAGATGTTATGACTGTGTCAGATTACTTCACTAAGATGAAGGTTGTGTGGGAAGAACTTATGGCTTTAAGGCCTGTGCCTGTCTGTAACTGTAGAGGTTGCAAGTGCAATGTAACCGCAGAGATGAGAAGGTATGTTGAGAGCAATTATGTCATCAAATTTGTAAAAGGACTTAAGATAATTTTGATCCAGTTAAGTCTCAGGTTTTTGTGATGACACCTGAACCTGATATTAACACAGCTTTTTCCATGACTTTGAAATTTGAAAGAAAAGTGTTGTCTGATTCGTCATTGGTTTCTGTGGATGGTAATATTGCACTGATGAATAAGGTGGAGAATTCAGAAGCTATGGCTTCTAATGTATATGTGAAAAGCAGCAGTCTGGTTGATTTAGGAGAGGAGGTGGCAAGTTTAATTCTGGTGATAATAGAAAGTTTCAATGCACCTATTATGGTTTGGCAGGACACACCATTGAAAGATGCTTTAAGAAGCATGGATATCCACCATAATTTGGTAGTTACAAGCCTAGAGTTAATATGGCTGAGGTGAATGATGTTGAGGTTGAGAAGAGTATCCAGTCACTCATGCTAACACCTCAACAGAATCAGAGGTTGATGAAGCTGTTAAGCAAGCAAGATGATGAATCAGAGGGAGATGCAAAACCTGATGTTCAAGGTGTTGTCTTGTCTACTCAGGTTGATAAGATTGCTGGTAACACTCATACTAATGCTTTAAACACATGGATTTTAGACTCTGGTGCAACTGATCACATTGCATCCCATCTATCTTTGTTTTCTTCCTACAAGTCTGTTAAATGCATTACAATCAAAATCCCTACGAAGTCCACAGTATAAGCAACTCACATTGGCACAATTGCAGTTAGTCCTACTCTGATTCTTAAAGACGTTCTATATGTCCCAGCTTTTGCCTTTAATCTTCTTTCTCTCAGTAAACTTACTTCTGATCCTAGTTTACTTATTCAATTCCTTTGTGATAATTGTTTTATTCATGATCAATTGTCCAAGAGGATGATTGGTTCAGCTAAGCTGTCATGTGGCCTATACTATCTTCAAAGAACTGCTGTGGTGAATCCTAGTCCAGTTTGTCTTGCCACATAGTCATTTGATTCAAGCAGCTACTTATGGCACTACAGGCAAGGACATGCTTCTGTTCCTAGAGTAAAAGAGCTGCAGAAATATGATAGTTCAATAAAAGTGTTGGATTATGTTGTTCCTTGTTCTGTTTGCCCCTTGGCTAAACTTAGGAAATTTCCCTTTCCTGTTTCTTCTTCTGTAACTGAGAATCCCTTTGACTTGGTACATGTTGATATTTGGGGACCTAATAAACACCCCACACTGTATGCTCAAAGATTTTTTCTTACCATCGTTGATGATTATAGTAGATATACTTGGGTTTATCTGTTGAAATCCAAGTATGAGGTCAGGCCCTTACTACAAAAATTTTGCCAGCTTGTTGTCACTAAGTTTGAGAAAGCCATTAAAATTCTTAGGATAGACAATGGCCAGGAGTTTAACATGCCTGATTTTTACTTGAAGCATGGCATGATTCATCAAACAAGCTGTGTATACACACCACAACAGAATGGTTTAGTTGAAAGGAAACACCAACATATACTTACTCTGGCACGTTCCTTAAAGTTTCAGGAAAGCCTGCCTATGCCTTACTGGGGTTTTGCCATTACACATGTTGTTTACCTTATTAATCGAATTCCAACCCCTATATTCATCACAGAACTCCTTTTGAGATGTTGTACCAACAAAAACCTATTTATCAACAGCTCAAGGTGTTTCGCTGTTTGGCATATGCCTACAACCATTCACTTAACAAGACAAAGTTCACTCCCAGGGCCATTAAGTATGTCTTTCTAGGATTTTCATCTTCTACCAAAGGCTATTTGCTACAAAATCTTGAAACCAAAGACATGCTCACATCTAAGGATGTCCAATTTGTTGAACATCACTTTCCCTTCGTCTCCTCAAAATCTTCTTTAAGCACTAGCTTTCCTCCGCCAAACGCTCAACCATGCTCCAACTCACCCGTCATTATTTCATCGCATTCTCAACCTACACAAAGTGTCCATGCCAATCAGATTCCTCCAATTCCCTCACTGCATCCTGGTTCATGCTCTTTTGTGCCATTCCAGTCTTCTACTAATTCTACACCCTCACCTTCAGCACAAGACTCCATGTCTTGCAGTTCCTCTCCTCTCTTTGGTATTGACATTCCTCTCTCCATCAACCTAGAAGATCAACAGTTGCTTCATGATCCCAATATTCCACATTTCTCTTCACCTAATATTCCTTCAAGACCCATCAGGCAAAGGCATCCTCCAGCTTATCTCCATGACTATCACTGTAATCCCATGGCTTCCTCTGTCAGCCGCCTTCCTAAATATCCTTTGCAGAATCATTATTCCTTGCATCAGTTGACACCAAGTTATAAGAACTATGTGCTTAACAGTAGTGTGCAGCAAGAACCTACATCCTATAGCCAAGCAGCACAGTCAGCTCATTGGCAACATGCTATGCATATGGAGTTGACAGCACTAGAAGCAAATAACACTTGGTGCCTGATGCAGTTGCCTAAAGGAAAGAAGCTCATTGGCTGCAAGTGGGTATATAAAATTAAGAGAAATGTTGATGGAAGCATTGAGAGATACAAGGCAAGGCCGTTGCAAAGGGGTATACACAGCAGGCTGGTGTTAATTATGGTGACACTTTTTCTCGAGTGGCTAAGATGACCACTGTTAGACTGATATTGGCATTAGCGTCCATCAGAAACTGGCACATTCACCAGTTTGATGTGAACAATGCCTTCTTGCATGGAGATCTACATCAAGAGATTTACATGACATTACCTGAAGGTCTACCATCTCCTGCCCCTGGCACTGTCTGTAGGCTTACTAAGTCACTTTATGGTTTGAAACAGGCCAATAGGCAATGGAATAAGAAACTCACTCAGTTTTTGACATCTAATAGTACATTCAATCTAAAAATGATTATACGATGTTCATCAAGGAAACCATAGATGTGTTTCTGGTTCTCCTAGTGTATGTTGATGACATAGTTGTGGCTAGTGACTCTCTTCTTGCAATTCAGAATATCAAAAACATCTTGCATCAGACCTTCAAGATTAAAGACTTAGAGCCACTCAAGTACTTTCTAGGCTTAAAAGTTGCCAGGTCTCAGAGGGGATTGTACTGTGCCAGAGAAAATACACACTAGAGTTGCTTCAGGAGACTAGATCCCAGGCTTCTAAGCCTGCCAAGAGTCATATGGGGCAAAATTTGAAGTTGCCTCATAATGACTCAGATCTTATAGATGATGTGTCAGGATACAGAAGGTTGATTGGAAAGCTGCTGTATCTGACTATCACCAGACCAGATATTACCTATGCAGTACAACAACTTAGTCAGTTTCTTGATGTTCCACTACTATACACTTTAAGGCAGCTTAGAGAGTATTAAGATATTTGAAAGGCACGCCAGTACAGGGTTTGTTGTATCCTAGCACAGGTGATTTGAAGCTTAAAGGTTTTCAGATTCAGACTGGGCATGTTGTTCTGAAAGCAGGAGGTCTGTAACCAGTTACTATGTATTACTTGGAACTTCCCTGATTTCTTGGAAAGCAAAGAAGCAGACGACGGTTTCCAAGTCATCTTCAGAAGCTGAATATAGAGCTCGTGCCTCAACCACATGTGAGGTGCAATGGATTCTCTATATGTTGAAAGAATTGAAAGTTGAACATAGTAAACCAGTTGATATCTTTTGTGACAATTGAAGTGCCATTTATATTGTTGAGAACCCAATGTTTCACGAGAGGACCAAACATATTGAAATTGATTGTCACATTGTAAGGGACAAATATCAAGAAGGCATTGTTAGACCTGTACTCATTAACACTCATTTGCAGCTTGCTGATATCTTTACAAAAGCAGTTGATTCTCGTAGGTTGTGCATCCTAACTGAGGCTTTGATAGTCTGTAATATATTTGCTCAGTCGGATTGAGGGGGGGTGTTGAAGGAGCTTCTGGGTGGTATGAGGAAGATCATGGACATGAGAAGCGTTGTGTTGATATGAACAATACACAGTTAAATTGATGCAGCAGGTTGTAACCACATGGATCTAGTATCAAGATCGAAGGTTCAGTTGTATGATTAAATAAAGTGGCATTTGGAATGGAGGTGTGGTGTTGGCTGTGTTAGACAGCATTCGCAGGAGACAGAGGTGGAAGAAGAAGTTGGGACACGGGAATGTTTAAAAGAGCTGTGGAATTACTATTTTGTCCTTTTGTTTGTAATATGTACAGTCGGTTAAGTAAGGATAGTTTGGTAATTTTGCATATTCCTTCTTCTTCCTGTATTGTATATAAACCGGGTTACAATTGTAACCCGGGTAAGACGGTTACAGTTTACAGAAGCTTTCTTCTGCTCATCATTTGCTCTCATTTCCTCAGCTACCAGTTTCTTTGTCTCTTCTCCATTCGTTCTTCCGTTTATTGAATTCTGTCACTCTTTTTTATTGTTATGGTTGCTTGTTCAGTTTTTGACACAAGTGAGCACAACAAAAACTCATCGACTGATAACGTAATGGACTTACAGCATTTTCACACTTGGATCTTTCTTTCTAAGGCAAAAAAATTGTTCATATCTACATGAATTACATGATCGCAAAACCTTTTTAAGCGATTGGCAAAACAAAATACAAGTGTATCGCAAACATGATATGAGCTGGGTTACACATTAAAAATCTGGAACCTTCCACCGCCTGTCGTTACTTGTAGATGCATTTTAGTATTGGTAATCATGCACTATTCATGTGATTTGTAGGTGTTTCTTGTAGTATGATAAACTATAACCGAATCATCAGCTAGTCAATAACAGTCAACAGTTTAATCCCTAAAGCCGTATATTGAAGCACTGCAGTTCAGCAGCTTGGTGCCTAAAAATGGCTGTTCGACCTCAGCAGCACTTCAATAGGGCAACACAACGCCCTTACAACATCAAAGAATCTATTAAGGTTTGCACCTCGGCATTAACTTCAGCGTATGTTCAAATGCTGCACTCCGGACTATTTCATTTAAGACAAAGCCATGCACTTCGGCAAGGCTCAGCTGCGTACCATAGCAGCTAACGCACTTCGGCAGAAAACAGCTGTATACCAGAGCAAGACGAACCCAATACGATAATACTTTGTGGGACCCTCAGACGGAGATACTTCTCCAATATATCGACTACAGCAATTTAGCCTTCCTGAACACGCCAAAGTCACAACGGTCGACCTACTAAGTCACATCAGCCGGACTACTGATCACATCAGCAGACCTACGACGTCCTAGGCTCTCTGCCCTAAACGAAGCTTCTTCCCCAAGCTATCATCAGAGGATTTGGGGTGAGAAAGAAATCTATAAAGGTAAGGAGATCAAGACAAAGAAGGAGAGAGACTTAACAACATACACATACCCCTAGCTCCTTGGCAAACACTGTGAGAATTTCTCAACTTATCCCTTCACCTTATAATCTCATTGAAATATGACCCAAACTGACTTGAGCGTCGGAGGGTTTTTCCCGGGGCTAACCCCTCGGGACCTCTGACTTGTGCTACACCGTGCAGGATATTTGGCGCTATTCCAGCTACATATTATCAATCTCAGTAGACAAATTCTTCGTTCCAACTGACGAAATTAAATCGAGGTCACCTTGACCCTTGGTGAAGATCCGGCTTCATCATAGTACTAGGGTTGCATTGAGTGTAAATGTCATATCTTGCGAATTTGTTGTGTTTTTTATACTTCCTAATATGTTTGAATGTGAAGAAGTTGGTTCCTTCAGAGTTGGATCGACGGAATCAAAATAAGGAGCTGAAGAGGTTGGAAGCAAGGATTCAGGTACCTGGATCGACCCTCAAGTTGGCCAGACATACCCTTTTGGTCCATTGGGATCGATCCCCTCTTTTTCCAGGATCAAACTTCTTTAATATTTTGCACATGTGGGATTGTATGGGTTGCATCCCCCAAGATGCTTGGTTCTTGGTTAATACAAATTTATATTATAACCAAAAAAAACTTTAGAATTCAATATTTTCTTATTTTGATGATGTGGAGGCTCTCTATTGGTCGCATGCAGAGGGGCTTCATTAGGGGTACAATTACTTCGAAACTTGGAGAATTTATACATCTTCGAGAATTGTTTTAGTCTAGGCTATTTTAGATAGACCTAACTTCTTCATAAGGAAGCTATACAGTTTTACGAACAACTGTTTGCTTAGGATGAAACCCAGTAGCGTTCAACCGGCCAGATCAACTGAGTCAACATCAAGATACGTAGATAGTTTTAGCCTATTCTACTTTATAAATAGCTGATGGGCTTTATACTTGCACAACTTGATCAATATGGTAACATACAGCTTCTAAAAGAGCCTACTTTACAGGAGGTCAAGGAAGCAATTTGGCATTTGGATCCAAACAGTGCTGCATAACTTGATCGGTTTAATGGTTACTTCTATAGACATTGTTGGGATATTATCAAAGAGGACATTCACAAAGCTGTTCAAGAATTCTTCATTGGCTTTCCACTTCCTAAAGCAATGAGCAGCACTATGATCACCTTAATACCAAAATGTGATAACCCACAAACATTTTGTGATTCCAGACCAATTAGTCTCTCTATGTTTATGAGCAAGATCAATACAAGACTATTGGCCTGTAGACTTAGCAGCTCTCTGAGTAGACACATTTTCCCTGAACAGGCAGGCTTTATAAAAATGGAGACATCACAGATCAAGTCCAACTGGCTTAGAAAATGGTGCATTTACTTGAGAAGTGAAGAAGAGGATCTAATTTCATCTAAAGTTGGATATGGCAAAAACATTTGATACGGTTGATTAGGTATATCTTAAGACCGTCGTTACAAAGATGGGTGCTCAGCTGCATTTGTGAACATAATCTTTAACCATTTGAAGGACATTTACCTCTCTGTTTTACTGAATGGAGTGGCCAGTGGCTTCTTCAAACCAGGATATAATGTGAAGTAGGGAGACCATTGGTCTCCTATATTGTTTATCTTGGTTTCAGAAGGTTTTGGTAGAGGGTTGAAATCATTAGCTGAATCAGGAACTATACAGGGATTCTCTACCGACAGTCCCCTTTTCCCTATCTCACTTAGTCTTTGCAGATGATTTATCGGTGTTCTTAAGTGGGTCCACGGCTAATTTACAAAGATTCAAGAGGTTCCTCACGCAATATCAACGAGCTTCGGGTAAATCTTTCAATTTTAGTAAGAGCAATTTTGTTGCGGACTCCAAAGTATCTATTGTTTGAACCACAACAATGCAAAATACACCAGGGATGATGTTAGTCAGTTACCTATAAGTATTTGGACCCCCAATTATTCAGGGGAGTAAATAGAGCTACTTACTGCCTACCACTACAACATTTTGATACAAAACCCAACGGATGGCACAAGAAGTTACTCAATTCTGCAGGTAGGCTTATATTAATCAAACATGTCTTATCAACAGTGCCTTTATACCTTATGGCAACCTCCAAATGAGTAATCGGGAAACAACCTCTGTGTGTTTCTAACACATGGATATGGTTGCGTACGTCTAACCCCCCATACCTTGCCATAGGCGGGAGCTTCTAAGGCAATGGGGTAATGTTGTTGTTCTCAACTCTAACAGAAGAAAGTGGCAAGATTTTCTTAGGGATCATCTAAGCACTACTGGGTGTCTTGGGTCAACATTTGCTATCCCACAGAAGAAGAGGGATTGGGGATAATGAACTTGGAAAATCTACAGATTGCATACACTTTTTTTTTTTGGTTAAAATGTAAATATATTAACCATGATAAAGACATCTTGAGAGGGATGCAACCCATACAATCCAAGTCACGATTGCATACACTTGTAAACTCTGCTGGAAGTACCAAGCTTACAGAAGTCTTTGGAGCATCTATATGCATCTGAAGTATGGTGCTCGAGGGATTACTTACCTAGAATCTATCATTCTCCAGGTTGTAAGCGTTTTTGTTCAATCCATGAATTGTGTCTGGCAAGAAGCAGCTTTGAACAAGGCACTCTAAACTGGACAACTTCATCGAAAGGATCCTTCACACTAAAACAGGCTTATGAAGATTGCAGGATCTCTAAGCCCTCTTTGCTCTCTCATCAAGCACTAAAAATCCAAGACAATCTCATCGCAATTTTGTATATTCTTCCATCAAGGTGCCGTTTTTGCAGACAATCAGAGTCACATGGAACATATCCTATTACAGTGCATTGAGATCAGGCCTATATGGCTAAAATACGCGAGTATCCTAGAAGGACCTACCCCAGGGTCATCACCTTTCCGCCAATACTTTTTGCAATGGTGGATTTATGCACATACAAGGGAACTTGAGGGGCTATTACGGATTATAGCTCCAGGGTTGATCTGTTGGCACATCCGGAAATCATATAATGGACTTACTTATGATAATCTATCATGGAACCCTGGAAAACTCAATGAGCAAATCAGATTATCTATGTGGTGCATGCCCTTTGTTAAGGGATAGCCACCTTCCTCCAGGCGGACGCTGCGGACGCTGCAACAGACTTATCATTATTCAAATTGTAATTTAGGTTGTTAATATCTCGTGGTTATTTTGTTGTAACAAATAGGTGTTTGAGTTGTGCCAAACTACAAGTTGTAAAGTTCAACAAACCCTATTTAGTAGGGTATACCAATGTACACATTTTTTGTAGGAATGAAAATACATTCTTGCTCAATATCTATTATATGGTATCAGAGCCTTAACGACTCCAACGAGTTCTTGCTTTCCTTCCATCGCCGCGTGTTTCGGTATGGCAGAAAATTCCGCCACCAAGCATGGCTCTCTTGATGGATTGCCATCAATGTTGCAGCACATTTACCTCTCAAACTAAACAAGAACAACTTTCCTTCGTGGAAGGCTCAGTTCGATGCGTTACTCTATGGGTATGATCTCATGGGGTTTCTTGATGATAGCAAACCTTGTCCACCACAACACACCTGCGACAAGGACGGTGCCAAGCAGCCTAATCCAGATTATACTATCTGGGTTCGGCAGGATAAGATGCCACTCCATGCTCTACTTGCATCTGTTTCAGAAATGGTGGTTCCATTAATAGCCTCGGCCTCTACCTCACGTGATGTGTGGACGCGGCTTCATAAGTTATATGCGAACAAATCCCGATCTCGCATAATGAACCTCAAAGAGAAACTAACTAATCTCACATGTGACACTCAGTCAGTTTCTAACTATCTTCTGAGCCTCAAAGGCATTGCAGATGAATTGGCCCTAGTTGACACTCACATCCGTGATGATGATCTCACCATATTTGCTCTCAATGGTCTTGGCAGCAATTTTCGCGATATTGCAGCTGTTGTACGTGCTCGTGACACTGCAATCACCTTTGAAGAGCTACATGATAAACTAGTTGAACATGAAGCGTTCCTTAAGCGCGAAGAGGCTCGTAGTGGGTCTTCTGTTACTGTCCACGCAACTCAGCAGAAAACTTCTCACAATGGGAACATGCACTCCACGCAAGGCATGTCCCGTCCCAACAATGGTCGGCCGTTCTCTGGGAAGTCTGCGCCTCATCCCAACGTGCCGCAGTCAGCCTTCTACAACGGCGTTCGGCCAACCCCAATCCCAGGAACACACCCCACCATTCTCAGGATGGGGTGACGTGCCAATTTTTTCAGAAGAGTGGACATACAGCTCGACAGTGCTACTCTCTCAAATGGTCCTTGGAACAAGTACAGCAGCCCGAAGTCCATCTCACCACACCAAGCCCCAAACAAAACTGGATTCTAGATTCTAGCGTATCCCACCATGTCACTAACGACCTTACTACTCTTTCCCATCACCAACCTTATGAGGGTCCAGATGACGTTTTTCTCGGAGATGGCACCGGCCTTAACATCTCTAATACTGGTTCTTCTATCATCCCCTCTCATTCCAAGCCCTTTGTACTGTCTGATGTTTTACATGTTCCCTTACTTAATAAAAATCTCATTTCTGTTTCTAAATTTTGTCAGAATAACAACACATCTATTGAATTCTTTCTTTTTGCGTTTGTTGTGAAGGATCTCAAAACATGGGCGCACCTTGCTCGCAGGCAGACCAAGGGTGATCTCTACGAATGGGAAGCGTCCGTTACTGCGGCTGTTTTGGACTCGTCCGACGCTTCCAACCTAGCCCCGAAACGCGTCCTCACTCTCGCCAAGTCCTCTGTGTCCACGTGGCATCACCGTCTCGGACATCCTTCCTCTCATGTTTTTCAGTTTTTGCTTCATCACAATAATGTGTCTGTTTCATCTGATGCTTCGAACACTAAGTTTTTCTGTGAATCATGTCTTAGTAGTAAGAGTCACAAGCTACCATTTCATAGCTCTTCAGTCGAAAGTCGTAGACCGTTGGATCTAGTGTACTCGGATGTTTGGAGTCCTTCCCCGGTTGAATCAATTAATAATTATCATTATTACATTCTTTTCATTGATTATTATACTAAATATGTCTGGATATTTCCTATGTCTCGCAAAACTGATGTTTCAATAATTTTTCCCAAATACAAAAGAATGGTTGAGAAATTTTTTCATCAACCTCTTGTCACCCTCTACACCGATGGGGATACTGAATACAAAGGTCTTAAAGTATTTTTCGAGTCTGAGGGTGTCCAACATCGTGTCTCACCACCATACACTCCTGAACATGTTGGATCTGCTGAACGTAAACATCGTCATATAGTTGAAATTGGACTCGCTCTACTACACTATTCCTCGTTACCAACCAAGTTTTGGTCGCATGCGTTTCTTACAGCAGTTTATCTTATCAATCGTCTGCCTACTCCGCTTCTCCGAAACCAATCGCCATATGAGTCCCTGTTTTCTAAACCCCCTACTTATCACACTTTACGTGCATTTGGGTGTCTCTGCTTCCCTTGGCTTCGGCCTTATGCTGAACATAAGCTCGCTCCTTGTTCCAAGCCGTGTGTATTCGTTGGCTATTCTAATACGCACCATGCATATAAGTGCCTTGACATATCCACCAATCGGCTTTATGTCTCTCGGCATGTCCAGTTTTTTGAGCACCACTTTCCCTTTGCCACGCAATCATCTTCTCTTGAGCCGCCTCCATCCTTTTCTACTTGGGCTGCGTGTTCTCCTGTGCTTGCTGCTCTCCCGCCACCTGTACAGCTTGTGCCCGCGACACCCTTGGTTGCGTCACTTCCCATTCCGCCCGGAGCAGGTTCTGCGCCTCCCAGGTATGTTTCAGACTCTTCTACTTCCAGCCCCCCGCCCCACACCACGCCACCCAACACCGACTCAACCCCAGACCCATCCTGCATGCCTTCGGCCCCCACCTCCCCTCAGTCCGCGTCATCATCCAAAACTCGACCCTCTCCGCCTGGTCATCCTATGGTTACCCGTGCTCGTAATCAAATATTTCGCCCCAAGACCTTCCCTGACTATGTTACTTTAAATCACACCACCAAACATCTGCTCCCCCCTACACTTGAACCCACCTCTGTCAAACAAGCCCTTCATGACCCTAAGTTGTGTGCTGCAATGGATGATGAGCTTGCTGCCCTTGCTTGTAATGGCACGTGGGGTCTTGTAGCCCTGCCTCCCGGTCATAATGTTGTTGGTTGTAAGTGCGTCTTTCGCATTAAGCGTCATCCTGATGGCTCTATTGCACGTTATAAGGCTCGGTTAGTTGCCAAGGGGTTTCATCAATGTCCGGGTATTGATTATCGTGACACTTTTAGTCAGGTTGTCAAGCTCACCACTGTTCGTGTGGTTATTTCTGTTGCTCTTTGTCATGGCTGGTCCATTTCTCATTTAGATGTTAATAATTCTTTTCTTAATGGTCACTTAACAGAAGATGTTTATATGACGCAACCGCCAGGCTTCGTTGATCCAGTCCACCCTACTCATGTGTTTCATCTTAAGCGTGCGCTCTATGGTCTTAAGCAAGCCCCTCGAGCTTGGTATAACGAGTTGAAGATGTTTCTCCTACAATATGGGTTTTCTAACTCCTAGTCTGACACATCTATTTTTATCTATCGTTGCGGCCACACAGTTATATATTTCCTTGTCTATGTTGATGATCTGCTTGTCACAGGAAATTGTTCTAAATCCATACGCAAATTTGTGGACTCCCTCGGTGCACGGTTTTCACTAAAAGAGTTGGGCCCCTTGAACTACTTCCTTGGTATTGAGGCTTTGTTCACCCCCGCAGGTCTTTATCTGTCTAAACACAAATATATTCGTGACCTTCTCGAAAAGTTTCATTTCACAGGTATACAAAATGCAGCGACACCGTTGTCCGCCACTGGCCGTCTCACCCTTGCCGACAGGACACCTCCCGTGGATGCCTCTCAGTACTGCATCCTCATTGGGGGTCTGCAGTATCTCCAGCTTACCCGCCAGATATTGCCTTTGCTGTTAATAAACTCGCACAGTTTATGCATGCTCCCACACAAACGCACTGGACCGCAACCAAATGCCTACTTCGTTATCTTAAGCACACTTTTCATCGCGGCATTATGTTGCACCGCCATCAACCATTCAATCTTCGGGCGTTTTCTGATACTGACTGGGCAGGTAATCATGATTCTTACCGTTCTACTATAGCCTTTGTACTCTTTCTTGGTGGCAATCCCATCTCCTGGTGCTCCAAAAAGCAACAAACTATTGCCTAGTTGTCCACCGAAGCAGAGTACCGTGCCGCTGCTGCTGCCGATGTCAGTTGGGTCACAAACCTTCTCTCTGAACTTGGTGTTTCTCTATCTCAATCTCCAACTATTTACTGTGACAATTTAAGCACCACTTATTTATCAGTTAATCCAGTTTTTCATAGTCGCATGAAACATCTCGCGCTTGATTATCACTTTGTGCGTGAAAAAGTGGCTAGTGGCTCACTCTCAGTCCGTCATATCTCCACAGCAAATCAACTTGCGGACGCCCTCACCAAACCTCTTCCTAAAGTTCGTTTCCAACTTCTTCGATCCAAGATTGGCGTTTCCGACGGAACCACCATCTTGGGGGGACGTATTAAGGGATAGCCACCTTCCTCCAGGCAGACGCTGCCTAGGCTGTTGTAACAGCCTTATCATTATTCAAATTACAATTTAGGTTGTTAATATCCTGTGGTTATTTTGGTGTAACAAATAGGTGTTTGAGTTGTACCAAACTACAAGTTGTAAAGTCCAAGAAACCCTAAGTAGGGTATACCGATGTGGACATTTTTTGTAGGAATGAAAATACATTATTGCTCAATATCTCTTATATCCTTCTTTGGAACAAAATTGGCCAGAAATGTCCCCTCTTTAATCGAAGTTGGCTTATCTCTAAGAATAAACCACAAAAAACTCCAACCCTAGTTAAGTGGTCCTTACCTCCCTCAGAAAAAATGAAACTGAATTCTGATGTCGCCATAGATGGATTACGGGTAGCTGGAGGGGCTATTCTGAGGGACTCCTACGGCAACTTTATCCATGCAATCTCCCTTCCTCTCCCGGTTATGAACCCCCGAAGAGGAGAGTCCAAGCTCCATTGCTGAGTATTTTCTAGTATGCTATGAACTTTGATCAGCTGCTAATGATGGAAGTAGGCTGTCTTGAAATAGTCAGGAAACTCGACGAAGAAGGGAGAGAAGAAATGGATAGGGATGGGATGGAAATCACACTAGGAGTGTTAACGAATCGAGTCGAGACGAATATTAGATTTTTGAATTCAGATTCTTTAACTGTAACAAATTTCGAATTTTGTTCGATTTCGGCTTGATAACACGGTAATTGTTTAAGCGAGCCGAATGGTTCGCAAACAGTTCGGTGCGTTTTAGTAAATGAACCTAATTAGGTGTTCGAATTCCGCTCATTTAAGCAAAATTAACAAATGAACTTGAATCAAATACGAATCAAACTCAAACAGTTCATGAATTGTTCAGTTCGCTTAACACTCCTACAATAGACCCAAGCAATTTTCACATTTAAAAGGAATGACAATTGGCTTTTTTATGAGAGAGAAATCTATGCTACTCAGATCAAACACTTACTTTTGGTGATTTCAATGTCTTCTTGGCTCGATTTGTTAAATTTAGGACCCACAACCATGTGGTCTAAGTCAGCCTTTCCAAGAACCGAGTTGTCCATTTTTAACCACTCAACGATCGTGTTTACATTCTGGAGCATCAGTGCCACCTTACAGTACTCCTGGCACAATTTGAGGTTATTAGCTTTACCAATCTTTCAGTTGTCGGCGTATGTTGCGATGACCTTCTTTATATAGAAAAACCAACCTTTCTGGTATTTGTTAAAGGTGGATATGTTCCTAACAAAGCTTTATAGGTGAAAGAGCCTCTGAAAGTCTAGACATCAAACTCGGCCTCGACGGCCCAAAGGAAAATAAGGTATCACGTTATTGTCTTGAGGCCATTGGGTTAAATCTAGGAAGCCTTTAGCTTGTAAAAGTTCAAGATCAATCTCAGACGGCTAAGTAATATGGAGAAGACAAAATTGTTTCAAGCACCGACAGAACCAGAAGTGTCGCTTCTTTCAATGATTTCAAAGAGAGGAACAAGCATACAGAAACCAGATTTAGTGTACTCTTCATAGACAACCCCGTACCCTTTGGAGGGCTATCGGCTTTTTGACTATGCAGAGGCAGAATTGGATCAAATTGGCCATGCCAATCCTATACACATTACAAGGGTGAGCCAAGTCGGTCGTATTTAAGGTAAAGAGGGATTCCATAACTAGCTTAGATGGGAAACCCCTATAAACTGTACCAAATGAAAGATTTAAAGGATTTACTTCCCTAGGAATGAAAGATATAGCAGATTGCTAGCGTGAAGTGGATTCAGGTAGCAATGCTACTGGCTTCGCTGCTAGAGCAGTGTCACTAGGCCCAACTTCATTGCCAAATAGCATAAGAGACAATCACCCTTCGTAGCTTCCTCAAGAGAGGAGGGTGGCCGCCTGAAGCAAACCTCTCTGAAGAGGAGGAGGACTCAGACTCTTCTACACCACCGACATAGGAGGTTTTCTCCGAGATACTTTGGGAGTCATCGGAGTTGGAAGACATGACTAAATGAGAGAAACAGGAAACAAATATATGACAAACTTACATGGAGTAGGACAGAAGAGGTTTGAAGATCAGAGTCGAAAAGATTCTTAATAGGAGATGAACATACATAGATATGTGACACGGGAGAAAGTTTTTGCAGAAGCGGAGAGTGATGGAGACGAAAAGAAATTAAAAGAAAAGAGAAAATGAGACCGGGTATATCTAAAACTTTTTTGGGTCGGATAAGAACTTTTGGTGTTCACGTTCCTTGAAAATAGAGGCGTCGACGGAATAAATAAAATTGTGTAGAAACTACCCCAAAATTGACAGAAGAGAATCTCATGAATACCGCCTGTTAGACATCGAATCAAAACTTGACCCATCAAAGACGTGCAACAATAGAGAAGTTAGAGGGTTTTGATTATCACTACAAGGCCAGCCTTGTCGTTTAAATTAGTAAGGCTAGCCTAAGGCATCTAATGAGGACAAAACCCAACCCTCTGAAAAATGCCAAAGGATGGACAACATGGTATGTTATGCTTGACGTCAGCCAGCCTCACAGGGTTAACATCCGTCGCACTTGGTCTAAATATGCAATCAAGTCGGCGCGTGTATTTGCATATCCCTTCATCCTTAGGTGTGTATGTGTATTTGCATATTCCCTTCATCTTAAAAATATTATACTAGTTTCCATTTTGGTTTGTCTCAAGAATATTGTTTATTTTCCAAAAAATAATAATACATTAGCAGTGGCCATTTTCATACTAACTTTTTTGTTAACACTTAATTACATGATATTTTCTCGTTTATATTGATTAAGGAACTAAAAGTATATTATAAATAGTGGTCAAAATAGCTTCATTTTCTTACATGATGTCCATATCAAATTAAGAAGATATTTTTGGAAGGTTTTGAGTATATCGAATCACTCATAAGCGAGAAGGAAATGACCTAGTGAAACTGAACCCTTCAAGCCAAGAGCTGATACGATCTTGGACCGTTTGAATTGACGATCGCTTCTTTCAACTCCAAAAGACACCTTTGATCAACCCTTGCATGGGACAATTGCGCAAACACCACCTTCTTGGACAAGAGAAGCCAACAACGTCTACGTTGAGCAATTCGAATCTTCCAATCCAACACGTCGTTCTGTATCTTTGGATTGTGATTCACCAACTAGGTTTGCTCAAATCTTGATTGGCTCTAGCCTTGATTTTAGCTTATGAAAACCAAAGGAAAAACACATGAATGAAGGAAGCACAAAGCTACCGAACTTCTGGTCTCAATTCTGAAATTGAAAATTCTGAAAACCGTATTCCATTAGCTGCCGTTGTCTACCTAATATAAAGCTAAGTTTTTCTATTCCTAAAAAATAACTAATTAATTAAAGTCCTCAGATCACTATCTATTAATATAAATCAAATTTACATAAAAGATAAGTCAAAGCTAATCAAGGAAGATTACATGATTCAAATCCCTAAAATCTCGTCCTGGAATTATACCCTGTCGGTTATTTGCTTCTACCCTCTTCCAGACGCCGAATTAGGGTTTGCACTCTTCAGCAATGTTGTAGCTCAGAAATTTTCTTGAATTTGTGCTTTTGAATCACCTCATTTGGACTATTCTTGACAGAGATACGGGCTTCCAAAGACTATGTATCCATCCAGTGAACTTCAGTACTTTCCATTCTGGACTCCAAACTTCCACCTGATTTCGGTCCATCTTGTAGCCCAAATTAGAAAAAATATAAAACATGAAAATCGTCCCAAATTCAGTTTTCTAACGCCTCCAAGTGGTTGGAACTCATTTGAACATGTGTTCTGACCTGTGCATCTAAAATACCGAACTGTGTCAGGCTGCCTTCATGAAAAATAGGGATTCTCCAAGCCAATTTCCTTATTTAGCCTTGTCACCTTAGAAAACACTCAAAAATGGTAATTAGCACTATAAACACATATTACAAGACTCTATAAAATATCCTAGACCTAAAAAACAACACAAACAACTAGACTCGATATTACAACGACAACGCATGAAATGACCATCCTACCCTCCCGCCAACCCTAACATCTTATAATATGCATTAAAACACTTGGATAATCAGATCATAGCCTCAATAAACATAGAAAAGTCATATATCTATATTTCTTGGCTCATCTTGTACATGTTTGAAGAAGAAGCTCTTTAGTTTACATTTTCTATTTGTGCAAAAGCTTCTTGTTTTTGGAGTTTGTATGTTCAAGACCATTGTTTGTGAAGTTTGTATATTTAGGACTCCTGGAATCGCATCATTCCCCCCTCCTCAAAAGGATTCGACCTCGAATCCAAACACACAAATAGATAAGAGGGATACTCTACAAATGACTCATAAACTATTTAAGATACACGTCCAAGCAAACCAAGTACAATGATCATACATGATTTAAGTCTAACATGCTTAGGATGACCACGTACTTCAATTATGACACATCTAGACAACAATAAACACCTCTTCTTAACATGTTTAGGGTGCACAAAGACATACACCTCAAACTCTAACTCAATAAATGCATCTATAGAATCATGAACAAGTAAAAGATGATCGCAAAGAGATAAATAAGGAGTAGTGTCATACCTGTTTTGTATCTTCACTTTCACATGTTTAGGATGCATTAAGAAAGTACACGAGAGACACTTATGAAGCTTCCAAAAGAACGACTTATCACACATTAGATCACAACTCCACGTCAATACAAACCTCTTCTTGATGTGTTTAGGGTGTATAGGGATGCTTCTCTCAATCAAACATGAATGTCTAGGATGCAACCAAAATCCATCATGCAACAAACATTCAAACTCAATCAACACATAGACCAACAATTTATCATGGTAAACAAAGTCACATGTCACCAAGATTTGGAAAGGGAAACAAGACAATATGATATGGCATCTCTTATGAGCAAACAGGGCATGAATCATTCTATGAACAAGCATACTATGGGAATGGATCATGCTAAAGCCCGTGTGCGTACAATGCATATGAAAAGGGTCATGAAAACAATGTAGACTAGACAGTTTAACACACACTTTAAAAGATTTAGCAACAACCGATCCAACACTCTTAACTATCAACTCGGGTTCATCCAACTTAGATGCATCCGATTCATCATTTAAATCATCATCTAATTCATGTGACACAAGTTCAAGTTCAGGTTTCAATTCAAGATCACACAATGCATGTGGTTCACACAAATCAAGACAAATAGGCGATGCTACTTCAACATGTAAATCATCCTCATGTTCACTCGTTTTCTCATACAATTCAACCAAGATTTTATCATGCAATTCAGCTGTATTATTATGCAATCCATGCTCATTAGATGCATCAACTTTGACCTCATTCAAGTCATGTGGGGACAAATCAACTTTTGGTTTTGTGTTAGCATCAACTTTAGGTACAATTTCAGCTTTTTGCTCCTTTTTAGAAACAATTTCAGCTTTGCCACGCTTATGCATTTTAGCAAAAAAAATCATCCATGTCTTTCTTAAATTTTATCCTATTCTCAATGTTGGTTGCATGCTCATACATAGCTTCAAGTGATTCATATCTACAATGCATCATTTCATGTGCAATCTCTTTATTTAATCAATGAATCTAATCATGGTTAATTCTTCAATCTCTTCAATGTAAGCATAATATAAATCATATAGCAATTCATTGTAATATGCTTTAATGTCTTTATCATGTTGTGGATAATTTTGAAACTTAGGCACTTTGCAATGCCAATTTCTTACCCAGATACCATTTGATTTTCCAAAGGTAATCATGTGTTTTTCAACCTCTTTGTAGTCATGCTCATAACACGACTCCCCAAATGGTGCCAATAAACTCTTCAACTTGTGAACTTTGTTGATTCAAGGTTCTCCTATCAATTTCTTCCACCTTGTTGGAGATTTCTTGCAATTTCTCTAACACCATTTCAAGGGACAATTCGACCCTTGCCTCCTCTGCCACGACATTGGTTGACGATATATTTTTACCTGAAATGAATTAAAGAAAACAAGAAAAGGAAAACTAACACAAAGACAAGATATTTGGTTACGTGAGTGAAAATCAAAATCAAAGTGTATGTTCCTCTCTCGCTCTTGTATCGTCACTCAAGTTTGTGCTTTCCTCGAACAATATTGAGCTAGATACAACAAAATCAAGCTTCTCAAGTGGCTACCACAATCCGAGGATCCAATTCACCTTTTCCTTCAACGTGCCACCCAAATTTCAGCAACTAATAAGCAAAGGTATCACACTTAACCTTCTACGAATCAAAGAAAAATGAAACAAAAAATTATGTCAAAGGCTGAGCCAAAGAAAACTAAGGGTTGCCCTAGGAAATCTTTAGTTAATCTTAGCCTTATGCAAATTAATTACAAATTTGTTGATTTTATTAGAACTGTCAAGTATCCAAGAATAAAGACAAGAAAAGATGTAGTCTTTGCGGTCTTAAGGGGCATGGTTTTGTTTTGAACATAAAGGTCAGAAGGTGTTACAAATAATGGGAAAATAAATGCTTTAATAAGAATATGTATTAAAAAGTGACGTGCCATATATTGTTGGAATATATTTTGGACGCTGTGACCTTCACCAACGCTCAGAAGAGAAATTCAAATCTAATTGCTCTGATGGGTATTGATATATGCAATTTGCATCAAGTGCTCTTCTTTCTTTTCTTTTTTCTTTTGGTCTCGGCTTCACCTTTTTTTGCCGATTACTTTTTTTTAACTTTTTGTAGCAAGAACACAATGGAAAATAGGTAATTCACAATGTGCAACCTTTGATTTAGGGTTCAATAGGGCTTTTCTTGATGCTCAAGAAACTCTTAGGGGCTGTTTTGTGCAAAGTAGCAAAACAAATATTGTATCTCCACAATTAGGGTTTTTGTGACTTGATTTTGTTTGAAAGATGATAGCTTTGTATGACCGTATGTATGCTGAAGGAAGATTAGCTTGGATACAAGAAAAATTGCAACGCAATCCAAGCAACAATGCAATCAAGTCACACAAGTCTAAAATACACTAAAATGTCGTTAGCAACAAGATTTACGAGTGACTTTTGTAGGATCTGCAAGGCAACACTAGAAGAGAGGGGGTTTGAATAGGTGGTGCGGAAAGTGTGGTTTTTAAAATTTGTTTGAACCTAAACAATTCAACTTCTGAAAACAGATTCTGTTTTCAGGACCAGTTTTAAAACGTTTTTAAAACCAGGTTATAGGTCTCCAAAAATTATGAAATTTTGAAAGAACTTATCCGCAGATGTTATGAGGGTCCCCTAAAAATTTCAAATTAAAATTCAACCTTTAACCCCTTCAAAAACCGTTGGTACTCAGATTGCTCGAATCTGCCAAAAACGGTAGATGGTTTTGAAAAATTTATTCCTATTTGTGTGAACGTCCAAATGCTCTGAAAGTTTGACCACTAACTCCTTATACACTATATTTAAATGGGTTGAAACAGTTTTGCAAGATTCTTTTGGGAAGTAGGTCAAATACAATCAAAGTCTCAACCTTTGCAAGTCTAAAAATCAGACTGCACTAGTCTCAGAACTTTTGATGTTTGATTGACTTATACTTATCCAAAAGGGTTGAAACTTGTGCCAAATTAACCCTAGAACACGTGAGTATATTTCTGAAAATTTGCGTGATTTTTGAAATTCGTTAACTATTTTTACGAATGCGAACAAGAAGGATAATCAGTGCAGTAACTGAAAAGTAAATGCAGAAAGTAAATGACACCAAGAATTTTATACTGGTTCGGTTATAAACAACCTACTCCAGTCTTCAAGGAACACCTTCCTTGGTTCACACTAATCACACACACGCAATACACCTTACCACAGGGTTGATAGAGTTACACCTAACTCCAACCCTTTACAAACCTTGTACGGTGAATACAATTTGCACAAACACCACCACCTTGCAAGAATGAAGATTGATCACACCTTGATCAATCTTTTCCAAAGATATGGAATATGTGGTGGTCTATATCAAGCCTATTCAAGATTGAAAGATATGAATACAATAGGCTTACAAGAAGAGAGAAAGAAAGAGGATGTAGAAGAAGAAGAGCTAGGCTTTTTGATTAGTTTGATTTGCAATGCTTGTTACTTGTTTTATTTGCTCTCTTCTCTTTTCTTTTAATGATGCATGCTGTCCCATTGTGTAGCCTCCCCCTCTTGAAAATTATCTTTTAAGTCCTTGGGAGAGTGTAAGACATCACTGTGACAAGGTCTTGCATACTTGGCATCTTCTTATTGGATGATCATTTAGTCTTCGCTTACTTGGCACCTTCTCATTGGATGAATGTTGTCATCATTGATGACATGGAAAAAAAATCTGAGAATTACACTTAAACATGTGCCAAAATGATCACAAAATAACTTCCATAAATCATAAGATATATCACATAAATTGCAAGACAAAAATCCTTCCCAACTAAGGCAAAAATCGGCCATCAAGTGCTTGTTGCCATGCTGAATTTTCAGAATGTGCATCATTCAATTTTATTCAAAATAATACCCAATTTAATTTGATTTTTCTTTAAAAAATGAATCACCAATTTATGGTAATTATTCCTATCACATGAGAAATGAATATGGACATCTTTATGCTCTAACATTCGGCCACACCATGTCTTCACACATGCTGAAAAATTTCAGCATGTGTGATATGTAGAATATCACATTTTATTAATTTAAATAATATTCAAATCATTTCCATTTCTTCTTCCAATCAATCACAAAAAAAAAATGACAAGTTATGTCACATTTAAGTCACAAAATCGGCCAGCTTGTTGTAGTATGCTGAAATTTTCAGCATGTGATATAAGAGAGACAAATGTTGAATTCTTACCATTTGTAGCTTCTCTCTTTAATTCACCAACATTGTATGATTGATCCTTGACCAATCAATATGGCAACAAGGCTCCAAATAAGCTCCATCTCAGCTGTAGGTGGCGTTGGATATGTATGTGTATGTGCTGAAATTTATTTTTGCTAACTTTGTAAAATAATGCACATTTAATAATACACACATTTTATATTCCAATCAGCCCTTAATTTAATTTTCTAGAACACTTTAAGATGTATATCATATGTAAAAATTGTCTAGATACGTGTCACATGATGTACCATAAACGTTCCATGTGTTGTGTGCGTTGAAAACCGAACCGAATTTTCGATATTTATCGATTACCCGATTTTTCTCTAATTTAAATTCCAACTTTTGCACATGCTATACATATTATGTTATACATAATATATATAATATATACTTTAAATCTCAGCACTTGGCTGGTCTAAAGTGGTACCATTAACATGTGATAAAATTAAACTTGGAATCTTCACATTTTGGCCTTAATGTGGGGTGATTTGTGTGTGCCAACATGGAAAGTATTTTTGGCTGATTTTTCTGTCATGTGCACGAAATTTTCATCCATTTTTGAAGTATAGAGGCTGGCAATTTATTTGTGGCAAGTACGTGACACGTTGGTGAAGTTTCGGTATTCGCCCGATATGACAATTTTCAGTTTAGAACCTTTTATCGTGTCGTATTTAATTTGTCATCACCATATCTTATATCATATGATATAAGACCTGAATATAATCATAAATATGAGTTAAGTATAGTGGTGTGACGTATACGTACGTACGAAAAATATATAACGTGTCGGTAGTACGTTGGAATACATGTGTATGTGTCTTTTCTTAAAAAATCTGAAAATATATGTAATATACGTATATGTGGCGTGTATAATTAAGAGGGGAGGAGGAGAAAACTTTCCTTCATTAGCTTTGTTGCCTTTGTGCCTTTTCCAAATGTGGCTTCTTTTAATGAACTACTTATTTTAACAAACTAAGTACTTTACTTAATGAACTAGTTTAGTTCATTAATGGTGGCACCTGAAAATAGTATAAACACAACAAATATTTGCCATATGATGTAAGCTTTAACGCTTCATGGCTCGTTAGTCCGGCAAGAATATATATAAGCTAAATAAGGCAAGTAATAGCAAAGTATCATGCATACATGTACATGTTTATATATATCATGTATTTAAGTCACTTATTTTGAAATCACTCAAATCCCCTTATCTCTACAATCTCCCACTTTTGATGATTTTCAAAATAACTTATGCACATGATTTAAATGCTATCGCTCCCCCTTGAAACATGCACAAATTTGGAATTTCAATTTCGAATTTCAAATCTAGCTCCCCCTTGATTTGTGCAATTAGTATCAATTAGTGTCTCTCTCTCCCCCTTAAATCATGCTTTTCTCTCCCCCTTTATTTGGGAAAGTAAATCAAAAGATTCATGTCAATAAGGAAAGAGAATCAAATCACATCAAATAAAATCATATCAACGGGAATCATGCCTAATTTAGAACGAAGAGATTCATACGTGGCTTGATTTAAGGCTTTTGTAAAAATATCCGCTACTTGTGCGTCTGTGCGTACGTGATCTATGAAAATATCACCATTGTTTACGTGATCACGAAGAAAGTGATAGCGTACTTCTATATGCTTGGCCTTAAAATGTAACACGGGGTTCTTAGACAAATTTATGGCACTCATACTATCACAATATATAGGAATTTTATTTACGGTAATTCCAAAGTCCGAAAGTTGTTGTTTTATCCACAACAACTGTGTGCAACAAAGGCTAAGAGCCATGTACTCAGCCTCAGTAGTGGACAAAGCAACGCTTGCTTGCTTTTTGGAAAACCATGAAATGAGTGAGTTTCCTATAAATTGGCAAGTTCCACTCGTGCTTTTTCTATCTAATTTGCAGCCACCATAATCTGCATCAGTGTAAGCATGTAAGTTAAAGGTACAATCCTTATCGTACCGAATTCCTAAGGTGGGCGTGTGCTTAATATAACGAAATATTCTTTTTACCGCATTGAAGTGTGACACCTTAGGTTGACTTTGAAAAGGTGCACACATGCATACAGTAAACATGATATCAGGCCTACTAGCAGTTAAATATAGCAAAGAACCTATCATAGATCGATATAATCCATTATCAACGTCTTTACCATTTTCGTCTTTGTCCACTTTGGTAGTGACACTCATAGGGGTGGGGGATGGTTTCAAATTTTCAAAATTAAACTTTTTAATCATGTCATTAACATGTTTTGCTTGACTTATATGAATTCCTTTACTCGTTTGCTTAATCTGCAAGCCAAGAAAATAATTAAGTTCACCAACCATAGACATTTCAAATTCAGATTTCATGCAATTTTCAAAATCTTCAACAAGTCTATGTGAGGTAGAACCGAAAATAATGTCATCAACATAGATTTGGGTAATAAGTAAATCCGATTTATCTTGTTTCAAAAATAGTGTACTATCTATAGTACCTCGTTTAAAATTATTTTCTAAAAGGAAAGTAGCAAAACAATCATACCATGCTCTCGGTGCTTGTTTTAGGCCGTATAGTGCTTTCTTTAGTTTGTACACGTGATCGGGATGTTTCAAATCTTCAAAACCGGGTGGTTGCTTCACGTATACTTCTTCTTGTATAAATCCGTTTAGGAATGCACTTTTTACGTCCATTTGATATAATCTGAAATCTTTCATGCAAGCAATAGCAAGTAATAGTCGTACAGCTTCTAAACGTGCTACGGGTGCAAATGTTTCATCGTAGTCAATTCCTTCTTCTTGATTATAGCCTTGTGCTACAAGTCTCGCTTTATTTCTAACAACCCTTCCTTCTTCATTCATTTTATTCCTAAACACCCACTTTGTGCCTATTATAGTTTTATCTTGTGGTCGTGGCACTAAATCCCATACATCGTTTCTAACAAATTGATTAAGTTCATCATGCATAGCATCAATCCAAGAAGAATCACTCAAAGCATCATGCACATTTTTGGGTTCAATTTCAGAAATCATAGCATGAAATTCATTTATTTCGTCCGATGTAATTCTTCTACGTGGTCGCACACCGTGAGTGAGGTCGCCTATGATGAGATCATGTGGGTGATCTCTATGCCATCTTGGTTGATTATTTTCTATGTTATCATGCATTTCTAGTGTGTCATTCATATCATGCATATCAAAAGAACCATCATCTTCATTCAACACGGGTTTCAATTCAAAGTCATCGTCATATTCCTTATCTTTATCAATCTCACCAAATTCATTGAATTTCACATGAATAGATTCCATGATTTGTCTAGTGAGAGGATCATAACATCTATATGCCTTTGAATTTATAGAATATCCAACAAAAATGCACTCAATTAATTTGGATTCAAATTTATCTAAATTATCTGTTGTATTCAAGACAAAGCATTTGCATCCAAACACACGAAAATAGTCAATCTTAGGCATGCGATCATTCAAAATCTCATAAGACGTCTTATTTATTTTCTTTCTTATAGATAGGCGATTTACAATATAGCATGCACAATTTACGGCTTCCGCCCACAGAAATCTAGGCAATTTATTTTCGCATAACATAGTCCTAGCGATTTCTTGTAATGTACGATTCTTTCTTTCTACTACTCCATTTAATTGTGGAGTTCTAGGTGGCAAAACTCATGCTTGACTCCTTTTTCTTCGCAAAACGAAATCATCTCTTTGTTTTTAAACTCATTGCCTCTATCACTTCTTATCTTTTTCACATTTACACCGTATTGATTTTCAACTTGTTTAATTAATTTTGCAATCTCAACGGCGCTATCATCCTTATGTGCAAGAAATAAAGTCCAAGTATAACGAGAAAAGTCATCAACAATCACGCATGCATAGTGGCGCCCACCAAGGCTTGTAGTGCGACTAGGACCAAACAAATCAATATGCAATAGTTCTAAGATTCTAGTTGTGCTTATTTCGTTTTTAGGCTTAAGTGACTCACGTGTTTGTTTGCCTTTTATGCAAGATTCACACAACTAAAAGTTGTCTAAATCAAGCTTAGGCAATCCCCGTATTAGGTTCTTTCGTTGAAGCTTTTCTAGTGTGGAAATGCCAATGTGTCCTAAACGTCTATGCCATAAATTCACATTGGGTTCATTTGACATAAAACACTTAACTTTAGCGTCTACTACATCATCCATAGAAAGCGTAAAAATGTTACCTTCTCATTTTCTTTTTAAACGGTTTCTCTATTTTTATTTATTATGTTGCAGTAAGGATGAGTAAAACATACATTAAAACCATTGTCAACAAATTGAGAAATTCTAAGAAGATTGTAGGATAAGTTGCTTACCAAAAATACGTTGGAGATTTGGAGAGTGTTTGGATTTCCAATCGTACCTTTTCCGATGATCTTGCCTTCATTGTTGTCTCCAAAGGTCACGGATCTGCCTTTTGTGACCTTCTTTAGTTTGGTGAATAGGCTCGGGTCACCCGTCATGTGTCTCGAGCATCCACTATCAAGGAACCACTTAATAGATGTATCTTTCGATGTGTGGGCTCCCTGCAATGTGCAAAGATAATTTAGGTATCCTTTTAACTTTGGGTCCTTTCGAGTTAGTTAATCACCTCTCAGTAAAAGTACCTTTCGGTACCCATACTTGGGTGATCCTTCTCGGTCTATTAAAAGGCAAGAATGAAGGTGCGACACAGTAGACATGTGGTGCATGCACTTTGGGCCTTTGCCCAAGGACTCCTCTATACTCACTAAATGAAGGACGTTTTTGATATGTCCTTGTGTGTGTGTGCGTAGTGCGTGGATGATATGAATTTCGTGTATGCATTGTTCTTTTCTTTTCATATCTATATGGTACAAAGTTACATTTCACATGATATGAAGAAGAAGTGGGGCGTGATGAGGAAAAGGGCGCCTTATGCGTCATCTTAGACTCCACTTGAGGCTTACGGGTGTCTACTTTTTTAGACACCACAAACATGGTTGGTTTGTTTGATACTTCATTTGTATCAACGTATCCCAAACCCATTTTGTCGTTGTCATGCTTTTGTGATAATATAATGCGATGCAGCATGTTGGACCCCGTATCAAACTGTTTCATCATTTTCTCTAAATCGGTATTCCTTGATTTCAAACTTGAAATCTCGGATTTCATTTCCTTATTTTGAGTGGTCAATGATGAAATCTCTATCTTTAATGCAGTAATGACACATGATGACTCCTTTCTTTGGATCGCTTAATTGCGCGACAAGATTCTCGTTAGAAGATTCTAACAGTTTCTTGTCTTCAATTAATCGCTTCTTTTCCTTAGCGAGAGTCTTAGTGAATTTATGCAGTTCTAAATACTGACTAAAAAGATCTTCATAAGATGGTTCAGAGTCAGAATCAGAATCAGATGATACCTCATTAGATGCTTTGGATGCAAAGCATACTTGTGCAGTCTCCTCTTCGGTCTCAGTTTCAGAATCAGATGAATCACTCCAGGTGGAGGCCTTTAGAGCACGTTTCCTTTGTTTGGGTTCCGAGACGAGTCTATTTTTGTTCCTCTCCTTGTCAGGGTATTTATTTGTTTGCTTTTCTTTATTGGGGCAGTCATATGATAAGTGTCCGAGTTTGCCACATTCATAACATTTAACATCTTTATCATTTGACTTGTTTTTATTTCTCTTGGTTGTAGTACCCTTATTTTTGTTTCTAAATGACCTTCTCATAAATTTCCTTAAGCCTTTAGCTAATAGAATTAAGTCATCGTTATCCGTTTCAGAATCACTATCATCTACGTGATCGGAGGGAGGGGAGACGTATTCATTTGATTTAAAAGCAATAGCTTTACCTTGTTTAGATGACTCCGATTTCCGTATGGTGAGTTTATTCTCATAAACTTTAAGTAATCCGATTAATTCTTCCATCTTTATTGACTTAGTTTCCTTGCTTTCTTCTATAGCGGTCACTTTAGGATCCCATTCGGATAGAAAGCTTCGTAGGACTTTCTGTAACTTTTCATGCGTGGTAAAAGCTTTACCAAGAGACTCAAGAGAGTTGTAAATGTTAGTCAAACGAAGATCCATATCAACAATAGACTCATTAGGCAGTAATTTAAACCACTCAAGTGTGGACATAAGCATGTTTATTTTTGACTCTTTTACTTGACTCATGCCTTCGTGTTTCATTTCTAGTATCCTCCACATTTCTTGTGCACTCGAACAGTTTGACACATAACTAGACTCACTTTTACTTAATCCGTTCAGAAGCGATTGCATAGCCCTAACTTTCATACTAAGTTTCTTTTTATCATCACTCGTATATTCATGTCTAGTTTTAACAACTTCTACTGTGACTCCGTCTACGGTGGATACCTTAGATGGGACATAAGGACCATCTTCAACGATTGACCAAAGATCTATATCTATAGCCATAAGAAAAAGCTTCATTCTAAGTTTCCACTGAATAAACGACTCACCGTCAAAAAGTGGAGGCCTTTGGCTCGACATACCTTCTTGCTCGGTTTTGAGATTTGTGGTTGCCATCTCACTGAATCGTTGGATTCGTTGAAGTGAGTGTTCCTGCGCTCTGATACCAATTGTAGGATCTTCAAGGCACCACTAGAAGGGGGGGGGGGGGTTGAATAGGTGGTGCGGAAAGTGTGGTTTTTAAAATTTGTTTGAACCTAAACAATTCAACTTCTGAAAACAGATTCTGTTTTCAGGACCAGTTTTAAAAAGTTTTTAACACCAGGTTATAGGTCTCCAAAAATTATGAAATTTTGAGAGAACTTAGCCTCAGATGTTATGAGGGTCCCCTGAAAATTTCAAATTAAAATTCAACCTTTAACCCCTTCAAAAACCGTTGTTACTCAGATTGCTCGAATCTGCCAGAAACGGTAGATGATGTTGAAAAATTTATTCCTATTTATGTGAACGTCCAAATGCTCTGAAAATTTGACCATTAACTCCTTATACACTATATTTAAATGGGTCGAAACATTTTTGCAAAATTCCTTTGGGAAGTAGGTCAAATACAATCAAAGTCTCAACCTTTGCAAGTCTGAAAATCAGACTGCACTAGTCTCAGACCTTTTGATGTTTGATTGACTTATACTTATCCAAAAGGGTTGAAACTTGTGCCAAATTAACCTAGAAAATGTGAGTATATTTCTGAAAATTTTCGTGATTTTTGAAATTCGTTAACTATTTTTACGAATGCGAACAAGAAGGATAATCAGTGCAGTAACTGAAAAGTAAATGCAGAAAATAAATGGCACCAAGAATTTTATACTGGTTCGGTTATAAACAACCTACTCCAGTCTTCAAGGAACACCTTCCTTGGTTCACACTAATAACACACACGCAATACACCTTACCACAGGGTTGATAGAGTTACACCTAACTCTAACCCTTTACAAACCTTGTACGGTGAATACAATTTACACGAACACCACCACCTCGCAAGAATGAAGATTGATCACACCTTGATCAATCTTTTACAAAGATATCGAATATGTGGTGGTCTATATCAAGCCTATTCACGATTGAAAGATATGAATACAATAGGCTTACAAGAAGAGAGAAAGAAAGAGGATGTAGAAGAAGAAGAGCTAGGCTTTTTGATTACTTTGATTTGCAATGCTTGTTACTTGTTTTGTTTGCTCTCTTCTCTTTTCTTTTAATGATGCATGCCGTCCCCTTGTGTAGCCTCCCCCTCTTGAAAATTATCTTTTATGTCCTTGGGAGAGTGTAAGACATCATTGTGACAAGGTCTTGCTTACTTGGCATCTTCTTATTGGATGATCATTTAGTCTTCGCTTACTTGGCACCTTCTCATTGGATGAATGTTGTCATCATTGATGACTTGGAAAAAAAATCTGAGAATTACACTTAAATATGTGCCAAAATCATCACAAAATAACTTCCATAAATCATAAGATATATCACATAAATTGCAAGACAAAAATCCTTCCCAACTAAGGCAAAAATCGGCCATCAAGTGCTTGTTGCCATGCTGAATTTTCAGTATGTGCATCATTCAATTTTATTCAAAATAATGCCCAATTTACTTTGATTTTTCTTTAAAAAATGAATCACCAATTTATGGTAATTATTCCAATCACATGAGAAATGAATATGGACATCTTTATGCTCTAACATTCGGCCACACCATGTCTTCACACATGCTGAAAAATTTCAGCATGTGTGATATGTAGAATATCACATTTTATTAATTTAAATAATATTCAAATCATTTCCATTTCTTCTTCCAATCAATCACACAAAAAAAATGACAAGTTATGTCACATTTAAGTCACAAAATCGGCCAGCTTGTTGTAGTATGCTGAAATTTTCAGCATGTGATATAAGAGAGACAAATTTTGAATTCTTACCATTTGTAGCTTCTCTCTTTAATTCACCAACATTGTATGATTGATCCTTGACCAATCAATATGCAACAAGGATCCAAATAAGCTCCATCTCAGCTGTAGGTGGCGTTGGATATGTATGTGTATGTGCTGAAATTTATTTTTGCTAACTTTGTAAAATAATGCACATTTAATAATACACACATGTTATATTCCAATCAGCCCTTAATTTAATTTTCTAGAACACTTTAAGATATATATCATATGTAAAAAGTGTCTAGATACGTGTCACATGATGTACCATAAACGTTCCATGTGTTGTGCACGTTGAAAACTGAATTTTCGATATTTATCGATTACCCGATTTTTCTCTAATTAAATTCCAACTTTTGCACATGCTATATATATTATGTTATACATAATATATATATTATATACTTTAAATCTCAGCACTTGGCTGGTCTAAAGTGGTACCATTAACATGTGATAAAATTAAACTTGGAATCTTCACATTTTGGCCTTAATGTGGGGTGATTTGTGTGTGCCAATATGGAAATTATTTTTGGCTGAATTTTCTGTCATGTGCACGAAATTTTCATCCATTTTTGAAGTATAGGGGCTGGCAATTTATTTATGGCAAGTACGTGACATGTTGGCGAAGTTTCGGTATTCGCCCGATACGACAATTTTCGGTTTAGAACCTTTTATCGTGTCGTATTTAATTTGTCATCACCATATCTTATATAATATGATATAAGACCTGAATATACTCATAAATATGACTTAAGTATAGTGGTGTGACGTTAACGTACGTACGTAAAATATATAACGTGTCGGTAGTACGTTGGAATGCATGTGTATGTGTCTTTTCTTAAAAAATCTGGAAATATATGTAATATATGTATATGTGGCGTGTATAATTAAGAGGGGAGGAGGAGAAAACTTTCCTTCCTTAGCTTTGTTGCCTTTGTGCCTTTTCCAAATGTGGCTTCCTTTAATGAACTACTTAGTTTAACAAACTAAGTACTTTACTTAATGAACTAGTTTAGTTCATTAATGGTGGCACCTGAAAATAGTATAAACACAATAAATGTTTGCCATATGATGTAAGCTTTAATGCTTCATGGCTCGTTAGTCCGGCAACAATATATATAAGCTAAATAAGGCAAGTAATAGCAAAGTATCATGCATACATATACACGTTTATATATATCATGCATTTAAGTCCACTTATTTTGAAATCACTCAAACCCCCTTATTTCTACAACTTTAGGTAGCTCTTTTAGGAAATGGACTTGAGTTATATGTTATGGCTGAATTTAAACCCTAATATGATGAACCTATTGTCAAGTGTGTGTAAAAATTTGATCTTGAGGAGCAAAAATATGTGTAAAGTCCAAACTTTCTGTTGGAGTTGCACGTTCTGCCTGAATGTATAGAAGCAAAGAAAGGTAACCTCTTCTTGTTGTTTGGATACCATGGCTGTTCAACAACAGCCCCTCTATATGTTTTTTTTATACAACAGAAGGAAAATAGCATGAATCAAGCAGAAGGAAAAAATTTCCCAGCAGTATTCTCAGTAGTTGGTGTGCATGCATGGGTGGAAGAAATTCAGTGGGGTTTTGATAAAAGATCCAAAAGATGTAATTTTTTTTATAAAATGGATTGAATATGCCATGAGTCAAGCAAAGGACAAAGGTTCCCTTGCAATAGTTAAATTATCAGGTGCATGCATGGGATGTAGAGAGGGACAGTAGAGTGATGAAAAAGATCCAAAAGGTATAAAATTTCTTTTTGTGGAAAACAAACGAAAGCTTCCTGTGAGGGTATGTTTTCAATAAGATGACACTTTGAAATTGAACCAAAAGGTGTGCAAGGGAATGTAAGGAGCAGTAGGGTGATCTGAAGCAAAAGGTAGGATCTTTTGTTTTGTTTTTTTGGTTGTCTTCGTACGACCTGAAATGAATAAAGGGAAACGCAGCCTTTTTTTTATAATAACGTGACAGGCCAAACGTACTGTGGGGATGGGTTTTGAATAAGTTGAGACTTGTAATTGAGGGAAAAGAAAGAGCAGAGGTGGGAGATTGTCGTTTGGGGTAGGAGGAGAAACAGTGAGAAAATACAAGAACAAAAAAGAAAGGATATGAGAGTTGTAAAGAAGAAACATTCACCCTGATACCATTTTGATACGATCTTGGACCCTATGAATTGACGATCGCTTCTTTCAACTCCAAAAGACACCTTTGATCAACCCTTGCATGGGATAATTGCGCAAACACCACCTTCTTGGACAAGAGAAGCCAACAACGTCTACGTCGAGCAATTCGAATCTCCCAATCCAACACGTCTTTCCGTATCCTTGGATTGTGATTCACCAACTAGGTTTGCTCAAACCTTGATTAGATCTAGTCTTGATTTTAGTTTGTGAAAACTAAAGTAAAAACACAAGAATGAAGGAAGCACAAAGATGCCGAAATTCTGGTCTCAATTCTCAAATTGAAAATTCTGAAAACTGTATTCCATTAGCTGTCGTTGTCTACGTAATATAAAGCTAAGTTTTGTTAGGTCCGAAATACACTCTAGAGGGGGGTGAATAGAGTGTTTGGCTCTTTTGCGGAATTTTTTCGTTTGTCTCAACTCAAAAGGATATTCAAATCAGAGCAAGAATTGGAGATGAGAGATAATGAATGAGTACACCGGATATAGAGTGGTTCGAATCGTAAATGATTCTACTCCACTACCACTTTGTTTCCAAAGTGGATTTTCAACAACTACTCTTCTTATTATGAACAATAAGAACAACCACAGCAACATTTACACTAACACTTTAGTGTAAGCAACAACAACAGCAACTTCTTTCACAAAACACACTTGTGCAACTACAGCAACTACAGCTCTTAGCAAGAACAACTTCTTGCTTCCTCACAACGTCAACAAAAGTTCCCTCAAGAACTTCTCACAGTGGGTTGAAGAGATATAGTAAGGTTCACACTTTCTCACAAGTCTAAGCACAAGCAAGAGATCAAATAATTATGGTTCCTCTTGTGCTTGACTCTCTTTCTCTCAATATACAACAATGAAGATCAAAGAAAGCTAGACAAGCTTGAAACAAATTTACAAGTATGAGAGAAATATACAACAATGGAAAATGAAGTTAGATGATGTTGAAAGTGTGTATTTGCTTCATCCAAGCCTCCTCTATTTATAGATGAAGTTCATCACGTTTTTGAGGCTCTCCACCAAGTCTTCATCTTCAAAAATGTCAAGATAATGCCCAAATAGTCTCTAGCCACCCTATGGAGTGATTTGATCTTGGATAGCCACCCTAGGAAATCTTAGACATGTATACAATAGTCAAGGAAGCATGCAATCAGTTGGGTTAAAGTCCACAAGAAGTTCGAACAAAATTGGAAAGAGAAAACATCATAAATCTCTCTTGGATTTTGTTCCAATGTTCAAAAAATTTTGAATTATGTAATACATCGATCGATCGATGTCTCTTATTTGAGAGACTGAATTATACATCGATCGATCGATGTCTTGTAGCTTAGAGATCGATGTTTCACAGAAAGTTCCAGGTTTTGATCTCTCATACATCGATCGATCGATGTATGTTCTTCTAGAGATCGATGTACACATCGATCGATCGATGTGCATAACTTCAGAGATCGATGTCTCACAGAAAGTTCCTGGGTTTGTTCTGTCATACATCGATCGATCGATGTCTCTTATTCAAGAGACTGATGTATACATCGATCGGTCGATGTCCTTCAATTTAGAGATCGATGTCTCACAGTATGTTTTCTTATATTCCAAGTGTTAGATTCCTTTTTGTCTTTTCCAAACCATCATTTAATTTCATCAAAACTCTTCATATCCTGACATTCTCCCCCTTTTTGATGATTTCAAAACCAAGATTTAAAAGATGTTTTTGAAAAGTATGTTTAAGCTACCAAAGAGTTTAAGTGATATGAAAATTCAATCTCCCCCTTTCTCCATGCATTTTATGCTCCCCCTCAACTTATGAAATAAGTTATTATGTCCAAAGACTCCCCCTCAACCATACATCCAAATCATATTTTTGTCTCTTTACACATATGTCCTTCAACATATACCTATATGTATCATTTCATACAATGTATTACCCAATCATGTTTTATATCAAGCAAGCAAACTATACGAAGTTATCTTAAGGTCCTAAAATATGTCGATATATCCTTTAAGCAAACATATTAAGCAAAGCCAATATATCCATCAAGCAATTTAGCATATGTCAATCTATCAGTCAAGCACTCAAGTATGCTACTATATCCATCAGCCAATTTAGCATACCAAAATATTAAGCAATTTAGCATACCAAAATATTAAGCCAATCATGACATATTAAACAAAACTACTTCTCCTCCTTTTTGAAATTATCAAAAACCATGAAATAAAAGTAGATACGATAGTCTTACGATAGTCATAAAAACATACGATAGTCATAAAACATCCTAAGTTAAGCAACAAGAGAGATAATAGTTATTTTACTCTAGAATTACTACGGGACACGGGGAATGAAGGAATGCTAGTCCTAATCCTCGTCCGATGAGTAAGTTAAGCCTGGGATGCATGCCTTCATCTTAGCTTTGAACCTTGCAAATTTGTTTTTCAAGGTTCCCACCTCGTGTTGAAGCTCCACGACTTGTTGTTGTAATTCTGGAATACTTGAGCTAGGTCCGCTTTGTGTTCCTTCTTCAGATTCAGGAATAGGTAACTGTGTATCTCTCGGGCCTGTGTCCTCATCAGCTGCAGGTGGCTGAGCTTCATCGTCCTCTTCTTCTATTTCTTGTTCCACTCCTTTTCGGGCTTCTCTTCTTGATTTGTTGATTTGTTGAATGTTGATTTTGTCGTAATAGTCCTTAACAGAAATTTTCTCAACCTCCGAATCATCAATCTCAATACCCGACTTTTTGAGCATATAGTAGATAAGGTTTGCATATGGAAGGGCTTTGGACTTTTTGGTGGCGGCTTCTATAACATTTGCAATGAAGATCTCTCCAAAATTTAATTGTTCCCTATTGGACATTCTATAGGCAATATAAAAGTCAAGATTGCTAGGAAGTTTTGCCGATTACCCATTGATACAGAAGGTGACAATGGCAGTTAATACCCTATATACTAATGGCATGTCATTAGTATTTTTGGTCGGATAGAAGCCTAGAAAGCTCTTAACATGCTCTTCACTTACTTGCCATTTGTTCTCATCCCAATACCAAACTTCAAACGATTCTAAACCTTCATCTGGAACTCCAATGTATTCGCAAATCATTCTACACGTCCATTCAATATGTTGACCATCAATTATGCTATTCAAGGAGTAAGGAAAACCATTCACATACTCAATCCACAGATTTGCATAGAAAAGTCTAGTATACTTCTTAGACATTTTCATCATATTACTTCCAATCCAAAGATTTCTCCAAATTTGAGCATCTATCCAATCAACAATTGGACTTAATTCATTGTTAGATGCAATATCCTCTAATTGTAACAGTTTCAATGGAATAGTTGCTCTCTCAGTACTTTGCCATTCTATAAACAACTCTTGAGCTCTAAGAGAAATGAATCCGAATTTACCTGTTCCAAATGGTTTTTCCAAAACTCCTTTGACATTTCTTTTGATCCAAGGGAAATTTTTATAGGTAAGACCACTGCGAATCCGATCCAAAATTTCAGCTTTACTTAAATCTGCTTGCCTCTGCCTAGTTTCTCCACTCCTAGGTTGTGTGGGGGCTTGAGACCTAGAAGAATGCCCTTGTTGCACATGACTTGACCCTTCTTCTTCAGGTTGAGATGCTCTAGCTTTCTTGAATGTGTGTTTTGATTTTGACATTTTCGGATTTGAGGTCTAGGGTTTGAAAAAAAATTGGAACTTAATTGAAGGAAGGAAGATGATATAATGGAGTTGATAGAGATGGAGATTTTGAAGAGTTTCAGAAGAAAATTAGGGAAGAATCTGTTTTGAGGAAGAAGAAATCGCCAGAGAGTTTTTGTAGGGTTGAGAATGCGTATTTCTGGTGAAGAAGGAAGAATTCTGCGTGTTTAAGTCGACTGCAGAAATTCTGGATTCGTCTACATCGATCGATCGATGTAGAGATCGATGTACATCGATCTCTCAGATAGGTACATCGATCGATCGATGTACCTGTTTTTCTGAAATTTGATTTTCATAATTTTTAAGCATTGTTTATCATTCCTAGTCTTGTTCTAATTGATTCAAAGGTATCGATAGAGAGTGACTTTGTAAAAATATCCGCTAGTTGGTCATTTGTTGGAACAAATTCAATGCATACCGATCCTTTTTGGATGCAATCCCTTATAAAGTGATGCCTCACTTCTATATGTTTAGTCCTACTATGATGTACCGGGTTTTGTGCTATACTTATGGCTGATGTGTTGTCACATAGGATGGGAACTTTATCAAACTTAACATTATAATCGTTCAAGGTGTTGATCATCCAAAGTAGCTGTGCACAACACGAAGCGGCCGATACATATTCGGATTCCGCCGTTGAGAGTGACACACTCTTTTGTTTCTTGGAGAACCAAGAAACCAAGCAATCCCCAAGGAATTGACACGTCCCGGAGGTGCTTTTCCCATCAACAAGATTTCCGGCATAGTCAGAGTCACTATATCCTCTTAGATCAAAACACTCATTTTTGGGATAAAACAACCCAAAGTTCAAAGTTCCTTTTAAATACCTGAAGATACGTTTGATGGCAAGTAAATGCGATTCCTTAGGTATACTTTGAAATCTAGCAGATAAGCATACAGCTTGCAAAATATCCGGCCTACTAGCGGTTAAATAAAGTAAACTACCAATCATACCCCTATATTTGGTTACCTCAACTGGCTTTCCTTTTTCGTCTTTGTCAAGCTTTGTACTTGTGCTCATCGGAGTGCTCACACTTCTTCCATCCTCGAATTTGTAATTCTTGAGCAAATCCTTCGTATACTTTGTTTGAGATATGTACACTCCATCTTGGGTTTGCTTGATTTGTAGACCAAGAAAGTAGTTGAGTTCACCCATCATGCTCATTTCAAATTCTCCTTCCATTAATTTTGCAAAATGCTCACAAAGAGAATCATTAGTAGCACCAAATATGATATCATCCACATAAATTTGAACAAGAAATTGATGATTTCCTTGTGCTTTAATAAAAAGAGTAGTGTCGACTTTTCCTCTTGAAAACTCATTCTCAAGTAGGAAGTTACTTAATCTATCATACCAAGCCCTAGGAGCTTGTTTAAGTCCATAAAGGGCCTTTTTGAGTCTAAAAACATGATTTGGATAATCATGATTTTCAAACCCCGGAGGTTGAGCTACATAGACCTCTTCTTGAATTATTCCATTCAAGAATGCGGATTTCACATCCATTTGATATAGTTTGAAATCCTGATAGCATGCATATGCTAATAACATCCTAATAGCATCTAACCTAGCCACGGGGGCAAAAGTCTCATCATAGTCTATGCCTTCCTCTTGCCTATAGCCTTGAGCTACTAACCTAGCTTTGTTTCTAGTGATGTTTCCTTTATCATCCATTTTGTTTCTAAATACCCATTTAGTGCCAATTACGGGATGATCACTAGGTTTAGCAACTAATTCCTAAACATCACTTCTTTCAAATTGATTTAATTCTTCTTGCATAGCTAATACCCAATCTTCATCATTTATTGCCTCCTTTATATTTTTAGGCTCAGCTTGTGAAATGAAAGCATTTTCATTGAATTTTCTTCTAGTCATTATGCCTTGGCTAGTTTCTCCTAATATCAACTCTTTAGGGTGATCTTTCCTATACTTATATGAATCCGGTAAATTTGAGGTATCCCCTCCTACTTCTTCATCTTCCTCCTTAGGTTCAAGAGGATCAATCCTAAGGTCAATAACGATATTACCTTTTGGATTCTCAAATTTCTCTATATGACTTACTTCAATTATTTCTTCATCATCATCATATTCATTAATGTTTGATTTATCCTCAGTGAGTTCGCTAAATTTGACATGGATTGATTCTTCAACTTTCATGCTTCTTTTATTATATACTCTAAATGCCTTACTATTTTGAGCATAACCCATAAAGATTCCTTCATCCGCTTTGAAGTCGAATTTATCCAAGTTGTCTTTGGTGTTAAGTATAAAACACTTACAACCAAATACCTTGAAATAACCAATATTTGGTACTCTACCTTTCCAAAGCTCATAAGGAGTCTTTTTGAGAGATGGTCTCAAATAAACTCTATTTATCACATGACAAGCGGTATTTACCGCTTCGGCCCAAAAATATTTGGGTAGCTCAAATTCGTTTAGCATGGCTCTACTCAGTTCTTGAAGTGTTCTATTTTTCCTTTCCGCAACACCATTTTGTTGAGGAGTTCTTGGAGCTGAAAAATTGTGTCCATACCCTTTGGATACACAAAATTCTTGAAATTCTCCATCAAATTCACCACCTCTATCACTTCTAATTTCCTTAATTGTGTCTTCTCTTTGATTTTCTAATTTCTTACAAAGTTTTATAAATTCTTGACATGCATCATTCTTTTTAGCTAAGAACATTGCCCAAGTGTACCTAGAGTAGTCATCTACCACCACAAAGGTGTAATGTTTTCCACTTAGACTTGCTGTACCAATATCCCCATACAAATCCATATGAAGCAATTGTAGAGGTTTGGTGGTGGAGATTTCACTTTTGGGCTTGAAACTTGTTTTAACAAGCTTTGCCAAGTGTCACATAAGCCATGGTTTTTGAAATTTAATTTTGGAAGACCTTGGACTTTTTCATTTTTACAAATCTCTTTGAAATTCTTAAAACTAATGTGTCTAAGTCGTCTATGCCATAGTTGAGTCAAATCATTTTTGGCAACTAGGCAAGAAACATTTTGTGATATCAAATCATGTGTGCTAAATTTGTAAACATCATTTTTACGAATAGCTTCGAAAACAATCTTATCGTTCTTTTTCACAACACATTTTCTTTTCACAAACTCAATTTGAAAATTAGCATCACATAGTTGGCTAACACTTATCAAATTGTACTTAAGCCCTTCTACATATAGTACATTATTAATAGTAAAGGAAGAATTACCAATTTCTCCATGTCCAAGGATTTTTGCTCTCCCATTGCCAAAATGCAGCGTTCCACCATCTTGGAGCTTGAGCTTGGTGAACAACATCTTGTCTCTGGTCATGTGAGTTGAACATCCGCTGTCCATAAGCCATTTGGTTTCTTCTTCTTTGGCTACTCCATTTATCTTGAGAGCCTACAAAACCAAAAGATGTATGCATTGGTACCCTTTGATGGTTGGGTCCTTTAGGGTTAGTTTTTCGACCCTTAGGCTTCCAAACATATGTGCTCTCAAATCGAGCTCTACATGCTTTCTTTACATGTCTAGTTTGTTGCAATAAAAACAAGTGGGTACAAGCTTTGGTTTAGAAGATGAAAAATTTTGTTGTGTTTTTCTATTGTTTGCCTTTTTCATTAAGGACTTAGGTTTAATAGAGGAAGATGATGAGTTAAATCCTAAACCAGATTTATCATTTCCAATTCTTTGATTTCCAAGTAGTATGTCTAAGTTGTTTTTGCCATTTGTTAGTCTTTGTAAGTCTAACTTTAGTTTCTCACATTCTTTTCTAATTTCTTCATTTTCAAGAGCTACGGTTTTATGCATAGTAAGTATGATATCATGCTCTTGAAACATCAAAATATTTTTGTCATGCAAGCTCTTATTTTCTAAGATGCATTTCTTGAATTCTTTCTTTAAATGCTTATATTTCAAATTTAATTTCTCAAAGTCATCTTGCAAATCTCCTATTTCATCATGCAAATTTGAAGGGTTAGAATTTACCTCAAGGTCATCTTCAATCGCCATAAGACAAGTATGTTGAAACTTTGGATTGTCAACCATTGCCACAAGTCCAACACCTTGATCTTCACTCTCTTCTCCTTCCGATTCCAAAAGGAGATCGTCCCACGTGTTACCTCCGCATTGAGGGCTTTCTTCTCTCTTCTCTTGCTTTTGAGGCTCTTTTACGTGGCAATCGGCAATGAAGTGACTGGGTCGACCACATCTATAGCATTTTTCACTTGCTTCCTTTTCTTTAGATGGTTTCTTGAAAAACTTTCTTGCTTAAGCTTTGTTTCTAGTTGCCATTCTTCTAAATTTCTTACTAGAAGGGCAACTTCCTCATCCGATTCATCGGACTCTACCACCAATCCTTTGTGTGATGTTTGTGTAGGCTTGATGGGATTCATCCTATTTTGTTCATCAATAAGAATTTCATGAGTAAGAAGATTACCAGATAGCTCATCAAGAGTAAGAGTCTTCAGATTCTTTGATTCGGTGATGGCGGTGACTTTGGGTGTCCATTCTCTTGGCAAGGAGTTGAGGAGTTTTGAGACAAGATCTTCATTTGAGATTTTCTTGTCAACCATGGAGTGTTGATTCACTATTCGTGTGAATCGATCGATTGTCTCCTCAATCCTCTCACCGCTTTTCATTCCGAACATCTCATACTCCTTCATGAGCATGAGTCTTTTGGCCATTCTTACTTGCTCAGTTCCTTCATGTATCATTTCAAGCCTTTTCCATGCCTCATGGGCTGTTTCAAGACCTTGGAGTCTAATTAGTTCAGTGGTGGTAAGAGCACTTGAGAGAATGTCAAAAGCTTTGCCATTGATGGCAAACTTTATCTTCTCTTCGTCGGTGTAGTCATCCTCATCTTTGAACATTGATTCTCCTTTTGAGTTGGTAATCATAGGAACTTCAATTCCTTTGACAACAGCTCTCCATATATCAAATCCACAGCCTTTCAAATGATTGATCATTCGAAATTTCCATAAAGAATAGTTTTAGGCATCAAACATAGGAGCTTTAGTGTTTGATCCGGAAAATAGTGCAGTAGGCTTAGGAGATGAAGAGGTTGAGGTTGAGGTTGTCATTGCCATGATCTTTAACCTTGCTACTTGCAAAGATTGGCCAAGCCATCAAGGTTAGGCTCTGATACCAATTGTTAGGTCCGAAATACACTCTAAAGGTGGGGTGAATAGAGTGTTTGGCTCTTTTGCGGAATTTTTTCGTTTGTCTCAACTTAAAAGGATATTCAAATCAGAGCAAGAATTGGAAATGAGAGATAATGAATGAGTACACCGGATATAGAGTGGTTCGAATCGTAAATGATTCTACTCCACTACCACTTTGTTTCCAAAGTGGATTTTCAACAACTACTCTTCTTATTATGAACAATAAGAACAACCACAGCAACACTTACACTAACACTTTATTGTAAGCAACAACAACAGCAACTTGTTGCACAAAACACACTTGTGCAACTACAGCAACTACAGCTCTTAGCAAGAACAACTTCTTGCTTCCTCACAACTTCAACAAAAGTTCCCTCAAGAACTTCTCACAGTGGGTTGAAGAGATATAGTAAGGTTCACACTTTCTCACAAGTCTAAGCACAAGCAAGAGATGAAATAATTATGGTTCCTCTTGTGCTTGACTCTCTTTCTCTCAATATACAACAATGAAGATCAAAGAAAGCTAGACAAGCTTGAAACAAATTTACAAGTATGAGAGAAATATACAACAATGGAAAATGAAGCTAGATGATGTTGAAAGTGTGTATTTGCTTCATCCAAGCCTCCTCTATTTATAGATGAAGTTTACCACGTTTTTGAGGCTCTCTACCAAGTCTTCATCTTCAAAAATGTCAAGATAATGCCCAAATAGTCTCTAGCCACCCTATGGAGTGATTTGATCTTGGATAGCCACCCTAGAGAATCTTAGACATGTATACAATAGTCAAGAAAGCATGTAATCAGTTGGGTTAAAGTCCACAAGAAGTTTGAACAAAATTGGAAAGAGAAAATATCATAAATCTCTCTTGGATTTTGTTCCAACGTTCAAAAAATTTTGAATTCTGTAATACATCGATCGATCGATGTCTCTTATTTGAGAGACTGAAGTATACATCGATCGATCGATGTCTTGTAGCTTAGAGATCGATGTTACACAGAAAGTTCCAGGTTTTGATCTCTCATACATCGATCGATCGATGTATGTTCTTCTAGAGATCGATGTACACATCGATCGATCGATGTGCATGACTTCAGAGATCGATGTCTCACAGAAAGTTCCTGGGTTTGTTCTGTCATACATCGATCGATCGATGTCTCTTATTCAAGAGACTGATGTATACATCGATCGGTCGATGTCCTTCAATTTAGAGATCGATGTCTCACAGTGTGTTTTTCTTATATTCCAAGTGTTAGATTCCTTTTTGTCTTTTCCAAACCATCTTTTAATTTCATCAAAACTCTTCATATCCTGACAAGTTTTTCTATTCCTAAAAAAAATAACTAATTAATTAATGTCCTCGGATCACTATCTATTAATCTAAATCAAATTTACATAAATGATAAGTCAAAGCTAATCAAGGAAGATTACATAATTCAAATCCCTGAAATCTCATCCTGGAATTAGACCCTGTCGGTTATTGGCTTCTAGCCGTTTCTAGACTTCAAATTAGGGTTTTCACTCTTCACCGACATTGTAGATCATGCAATTCTCTTGAATTTGGACTTTTGAATCACCTCATTTGGACTCTTTTGTACAGAGATACGGGCTTCCAAAGACTAGGTATCCATCCAGTGAACTTCAGTACTTTCCATTCTAGACTCCCAACTTCCACCTGATTTCGGTCCATCTTGTAGACCGAATTAGAAAAAGTGTAAAACAAGAAAATCGTTCCAAATTGAGTTTTCTAACGCCTCCAAGTCGTTTGAACTCATTTGAACATGTGTTCCGACCTGTGTGTCTAAAATACCGAACGGTGTCCGGCTGCTTTCTTGAAAAATAGGGATTCTCCAAGCCACTTTCTTTATTTAGCCTTGTCACCTTAGAAAACACTCAAAAACGGTAATTAGCACTATAAACACATATTACAAGACTCAATGAAATATCCTAGACCTAAAACAAAGACAACGCAAACAACTAGACTCGATATTACAACGACAACGCATGAAATGGCCATCCTATCCTCCCGCCAACCCTTACATCTTATAATATGCATTAAAACACTTGGATAATCAGATCATAGCCTCAATAAACATAGAAAAATCATGTATCTATATTCACTGGCTCATCTTGTACATGTTTGAACAAGAAGCTCTTTAGTTTACATTTTATATTTGTGCAAAAGCTTCTTGTTTTTGGAGTTTGTATGTTCAAGACCCTTGTTTGTGAAATTTGTATGTTTAGGACTCCTGGAATCGCATCAAGAGCAGAAGCGGATTTTATTGTGGACGTCAAAAACTTGTTATCCAAACGTCCTTACATATTCTAACTTCTAAAAATGTTATTTCTTTACCCACCCCTACCTCCTCCTATTTCTTACTCTGCACCTCAATACACACTTTATTTTTATACTTTTCCATCATGTGGTTTCCCCCCATAAAATAGTTAAATTATTCATATAAACTAATCAATTCATACTTAAAAACTGCATTGCAATTGTTAAAATGAATATGATTTGTATATTGAACCATTTATAGTATATATCTTGATAATTTAGTTTACGCCATCAAAATAAGACATAAGGAAAAAAGTTTGAAGAAATACAGATCTTCAACTTCGGGACTTCTTTGAAGCTACAAGGCAACAAATCAAGCGGTAGACAAAATTTTCATCTCGGACTTGCTTAATATTCAATTCAATCGTCTAATAATATGAATTTGTATTCTATAAACTTTTTTCTTAAGAAGAGCAAAAGAATTTTTAAGATCATTAATTTTCAAATGATATGAGTTTTTATTTAAGACAAAATGATGAGTTTAAATTCTATTAAAGAGGTTTTGAGACCATAAATTTAATGAAACAAAGGTATGCATTCACAGTTTTGACCCATAAGCTCAAAATGATAGAGTCAACTTTTGTGATTATAGGTTCATAACCTTTTCTTATTTGATGCGGATATATATACCTATTGAATTTTTGATTTCAGTTAGTGAGGGGGACGTCGACCAACATTGTAAATAGAAATTGAAACTTGAAAGTTACATGATCAGCTTATTCATCTACATACAGATTTTAAAGCCTAATTCAGACAATATGCTTTATGTGTTGGAAGATTACGCAATATATCCCGTAATGAACAAGATAATCTGGATTCTTTTTTTATGTAAAGCAATTTTTATTAACTATCCTCGTTTATGGCAGAGGAAAACCATATTACAGACAAACCAAAAAAATGTAGTGTCATCATATGAAAAGAACTTATGAAGCATATCAAGTAAACGCAACCTCCAGTCATATATGATATGCCGCATTAATACCTTGTCAAGTAAAACCACCCTTGTGGATAAAACCTTGACGAAGGAAAAAGCATACATATTTATATGAGTGGAAGGTTGATAAAAGCAAAAGGACAAAAGTATAGTGAGGAACAAGAGGAGGGGCATCTGAATGTAGGCGAAATTAGGTTTGCCATTGTCATGCAGCCCGAGTAGTCCAAATATGATCCAGCACCATCATCATACTATTGTAATTAATTATGTAATTTTTACTATATTTTGCTTACCAATATACTTTATTAAGACCACCTATGCATACACAAAACGTAAATGAAAGAATACAATTTCTTCCATTAAAACTCTTTTTCTAACATGGTATCAGAGTAGTGTTCTTGATTCTTGAGACTAAACAAAAACTTTATCATCGCCTATAAACCTTTTCTGACACAATCCATCAAATTCAAGCTACTGTTCTAGCACCTTTTTCAGCCCAGCACAAATCAAACAAAAAATATTCACCGCAGAACAACACAATGATTCCACAAAGTTCTGTCAAAGAACTTTCACCAAGTGGTCTTGAGATGTAGTGGGATTACACGTTCGAAGATGTCTAGATCACAAGCAAGACATCAAATTTGTATAGTTCCTCTTGTTTTAGACTTCTATTCTCACGATACAATAATGAAAAAAAGAAACAAGAGCTTAATAAGTTTTAAGCATTTTTGCACACCTGAAATCTTTTTAACAACAAAGGATGAAGCTTGAAGAGGTTGAAAGTGTGTAAATGTCTCATCTGAGGTTCTTCAATATATAGAGAGTGTGAGCCACGTTTTTACAGCATTCCTCAAGACTTCAACTCAACCAAATGTCTTGAAAATATTCAAATAGTCTTTAGCCACCTCATAGTTGGATTTGATGCTCCATAGCTATGCTAGAATATCTTAGACATGTTTGTCATAGTCAAGAAAGCATTATAGATGTTAAGAGAAAGTCCACAAGAAATTTGAGTAAGATTGAAGTGAGAAAACACTTTAAATCTTCCTTGGATTTTGTCTTAATGGTTATAAAAATTTGAATTTTGGATGACCTCGATCGATCTATGTCTCATGCTTTAGAGACTGATGTCTACATCAATCGATCGATGTCTTCAGGTTGACAGAATAATGTCTTCTAGTGAGGTTTCAGTTTTGCACCTTCCATAAATCAATCGATCGATGTCTCTTCTTTGAGAAGCTGAAGTATACATCGACTGATCGATGTCTTCACCTAGAAAAATCGATTTTTGACAATGAAGTTTCAATTTTGAAGCTTAACCACATCGATCGATCGATGTCTCTAACTTTAGAGACTGATGTCACATCGATCGATCAATGTGTCCCCACCTGAGTTATCGATGATAGATAGTGAGGTTTCAACTTTGAACAATGTCTCTTATTTCAGAGACTGATGTACATATTGATCGATCTACGTGAGATAATAATGTCTCACAATGTGGTTTTCTTATTTTGTTTCAATTCCAAAGTATGAACAACATTTTTAACTCTTTTTCAAACATCTTTTAAAATTCATCAAAGCAATTCAATTCCAACATAAGGTACACAACATAAGATGAATTTTTATTAGTAAAGCATGTAGCATCAAGTAACAAGTATCCCACAGAGAAAAATCCTTTCCAAATAAACTCCACATTCATAGACAGTACTAGTTTATCAGAATTAAAAACAAGCTTAACATTAGCATGGTTAAGAAGTACTCCGAAAATCAAGTTCTCACTTATAGCACGAAGATGAAGCACATTGCTCAAGTCTAGCATTTTGCTCGAAGTTAACTTAAGGAGAAGCTTTTCCTTCCCAATTACATGGTTTCCTCGCGCATCCCCTAGGAAAACTTGTTCTCCCATTCTATTTCTTGATAATCAAGAAATAGATCTCTGTTAGTACCAATATGCTTGGTGGCTCCGATGTTTACCACCCACTCTGTCACACTTTTAATAAGGTTTACCTCAGAGAGGATGACTACTGTAATGATTTCCTCGTCCTCTGTATTATCCTTGACAAGGTTGGCTTGATTGCTTGCATGTCCTTTCTTGCTTATTGCAAATGAACACCTTGTGTTCGAGTTTTCCACACATCCAACATACTTTTTTTGGTTTGGTTTGATTTTGTTCCTGCAATTTATCGTTGTCTTTGACACCTTTTGAGTTGTTGGTTTCGATTCTTTGTCTTTTTAGAATGCACTCCACTATGTTAGCCTTCATCTCCCTTCCATCGTCACTTGCCTCTTCCAATATGTTTCTTCTGTACGGATATGTTTGATTTCACTATCTATAGAGAGTTTTGCATCCTCATGCTTGCATCCTTTTGTACTTGCTCCAAGAAGAAGAAAACTTTTCAAGAAAGGAAGCGGCTTGAAATGTTTCATCGATCTTGATTCCTTCTTGATGACCCAAGATGAAAAAGTTGCATCAACTCATTAAAAGACACCACTGATGAGGTCATTAAACGCAGCCACTAAACGTTCAATGAATTTCACTAACTGTTCGGTCAACCGTTTGCTGAGCCTCAGATTCTCACGCTAAACTTTAAACTCTTTATCAAACGTCCGATGAAAATTCAACGAACGTTCGGTGACTTCAAGGTTCGGTGTGACTTGTCCAATCTATGTTTCTCTCTTTTCTCTAGTCATCTTTTGTACATGTTTTTATATAAATTTGGAGCACATTCTAAAATACTTTTATGTACTTTATCCAAAAATAAGTGACCATGAGATCAGCCTAATTCCACGTGCTGCATTAGTTGGATAATAGGAATCGGATTACAACACTGATCGAACATCCACGCTAGAAATGTACATACTTGTATCTTAACCGAACAATAACCATATCTATGCATGTATACTAATTAACTAGTTTCACACGTGTAACTTTGGGACTTTTGTATGTTTGGTTGTTTTCTTTAAATAGATTTTTCTAAAATTAAGACCACATACGAAAACCTACCAAAAGAAGGAGAGGAAAAAATCCACAAATCACTGTGGATGATGGGCTTGTGAAGGAACACCTAGTTGTCTTGATTGTAGACTGTTCACTTTTATGTCAAAAAATATGTATTATTTTGGAAGAGAAAAGCTTGGTATTGAAGAAATTAAATTTCCATTCAAGTTAAGTGTAATTTACAAATGTTGCTCTTTTTATAGGGATAATTATCTACTCCTAACAGCTACCTTTTTCCTTTGTCAGCTGTCACTGTCTATCACTATCAACTACAACGGTTGTGGTAATGGCAAGTTACCAACGCAGCCTTGTTATGTACAGTAAAATTAATATAATATTTACAAGCGTGGCAGTTCCGCCTGTTGCATTACTTCCTTGACTGTGCTTCACCTCGTTGTCTCGGCTCAACACTTTCCTGGTAAGTTCAGCTCTGCTGATGCATTGGTCTCTGATGTTCTTCACCTAGTCACCTCGGCTCGGCACTATTCTGCTCAGGTCATCTCGGCTGACTTCTTTGCTCAGCATCACCTTGTCTTAGTTTTGCTCGGCCTAGTTCAGCTCGGCATACCCTTGTCCAGATTTATCTTTTTCTGTTCAGCTCGGCATACCTTAGCTGAGTTTATTTCTACACTCTCCCTCAGTCTTAGTTGTATATATTCATACAACTAAGCTTGGACATTAAGTATTGAAAATTTTTGTAGAGACTGGTTTTGTAAGTATATCTGCTATTTGATTTTTTGTAAGAATGTATTGTATACTGATCTCATATCCTTCAATTTTTTCACGGATGAAATGTCTATCTATTTCTACATGTTTTGACTTATCATACTAAACTGGATTTTCTACTATACTTATGGTAGAAACAGTATCACAAAAGATTTATATGGGTAGTTTTGCCTGGATGCCGAGGTCTTCCAAAATCCTTCTAATCCAAATGCCTCGCAGATCCCTAGTGTAAGTGCTCTCAGTTCAGCCTCTGCAATGCTTCTTGAAACTACTGGTTGCTTCTTGCTCCGCCATGTAACCAGGTAGCCCTAGAGAAAAGTTCCATAACCGGTGGTTGATCTCAGATCTGCCTTGCATCCTGCCCAATCTGCATTTGTGTAAATTTGAAGGCCTTGTTCCAAATTTGTCTTGAAGTATATTCCTTGTCCTGGTGCATTCTTTAAATACCTAAGAATTCTAAGAGCAGCTTGGAAATGTTCATTAGTAGGACAGTGCATAAACTGTGATACATAACTTACTGCATAGCAATTGTCAGGCTTAGTATATGATAAATAAATTAATTTTCCAACTAATTTTTGATATCCTAGTTTATTAGTTGGGGTGTTATCCCATTGATCTCTAGGCTTGTATCCCGGCTCAACAGGGGCGCTAGCTGGTCTGCATCCGAACATACCAGTTTTTTTAAGGAGATCGAGTATGTAATTTATTTGTGATATATAGAGTCCATCTTTGTTTCTCGCAATTTCCATTTCAAGAAAATATCTTAATTTTCCTAGATCTTTCATTTCAAATTGTTGCAAAAGTTTATTCTTAATTTTTTCTATGCCTTGTCTATCTCTTCGTGTCAGTATAATATCATCTACATAAACAATAATAAGAGTTAGCTCTCCATGAGCCAAACTTCTGGTGAATAATGTATGATCACTACGTTTTTGATTGAACCCCAGATTAATCACTGTTTGGGTGAAAGTTTTAAACCATTTCTGAGGTGACTGTTTCAGCCCATACAACGACTTCTTCAGTCTGCGGACCTGACCTCGGTTGGTTTCACTGTTAAAGCCTGGAGGTATGGTCATATATACCTCTTCAGTCAGGTCTCCATTTTAAAAATCGTTGTTTACATCCATTTGATGTAATTCCCAATCAAGGTTAACTGCTATAGAAAAAATCACTCTTATAATATTATTATTAGCTACTGGTGCGAATGTTTCTAAGTAATCTATTCCATAGGTCTGAGTAAATCTCTTGCCTACCAATCTAGCCTTGTATTTATTGATTGTGCAATCATTATTATATTTAGTAATGAATACCCACCGACATCCTACTGGTTTTATTTTGGCCGAGCTGGGTATAAGCTCCCAGTTGTCATTTTTCGCTAAGGCATCCATTTCTTCATACACAGCTTGTTTCCATCCAAGTCGGCTAAGTGCATCTTCTATATCCTTGGGAATAATGTTATTATTAAGTGAGCACACAAATGTTCTGAAGTTTCGGTTTAATTTACTATAGGATATGTATTCTTCTATAGGATACTTAGTGCAGGTCGGATTCTTAGTGCATTCACATTTGAGTCCTGTGGTCATATTCAATGTTTTCTTCTTCTTCCCCAAAACAAGGAGTTTGGTCTGATGTACTAGGCTCATCTTGATCCGCTTGATTACTTAACCTGGTTGGAGAGTTGATCCTAGATTGTATTTCAGTAGTTCCGAGCTGAGGTGCTTCACCCAGCCGAGCTGTTGAGTGCAGCTCGGCTGAGTAGTTAGGCTCGGCATATTTGGTGCTAGAAAGCTAGGCTCGTAATAATTTTCACTTAATTCTATTGTTTCTTCTTCAGACCTATAATATGCAAGTTCTTCATCAAATGTAACATCTAAGGTGATATACATTCGCCTATCGGTTGGTCGGTAGCACTTATATCCTTTCCGTGAGTTGGCATATCCTAGAAAAACACATTTTACTGGCTTAGGATCCAGTTTACTTCTATGGCCGGGCTGAACATGCACATATGATGTACATCCAAACGGCTTAGGTGGCAATTCTGTAAGTAGATTAGTATAAGGATAATGGTTGATATGTATTTCTCTTGGTGTTCAAAATGAGAATGTTCTAGATGCCATTCTCTTTATTAGGTAGGTGGTTGTAATAAGAGCTTCACCCCAAAACTGTTTGGGTACATTCATTTTAAGCATAATTGATCTAGTTACCTCAAGAAGATGTCTGTTCTTTCTTTCAGCAACACTATTCTGTTGAGGTGTATAAGTGCAGGAGGTTTGATGATGTGTGCCATTTTTAATCATAAACTCTTGAACATTTCTATCTAAGTATTCAGCCCCATTGTCTGACCTTAAGGTTTTAATGATACTTCCAAACTGAGTTTTAATGAAAGATATGTATCTTACAAATGTTTGTCCTACTTCACTTTTATTTCTTAGCAAATAGACCCAAGTTATCCGTATGTGATCATCTATAAAAAGCTACAAACCATTTTGCACCACTAATGTTGGTTATTCTTGAAGGACCCTATATGTCGGAGTGTACCAGATTAAATGGTGTTGATGCGTTATATTCTTTTCCAGGATAACTTTGTTTAGTGTGATTGACCAGTTGACAAATTTCACAACTATGTTTTTTAAGACATGTTGAGCTGAATAATTTTGGCATTAACTGTTTAGGATGTACAAAATTGGGATGATCCAGCCTGTCATGCCACAACAAAATTTCCACCATACATGGATTTCTAGGGAGAAAAATACGGGTGTCTTGGTCTCTTGTCAGCTCGACTGCACTATACAAGGCTTTGTTTTCTGACTCTACTAAGTAGAGTCCTGCTATATTTTTAGCACTGCCAATCATCCTCTTCAATTTGTTTTCCTGAAAACAACATTCCGTGGATGAGAAGCAGGCTAAACAGTTATTATCCTTAGTAAGTTTTCCAATAGACAATAGATTGAAACTTAGCCTGGGGACATGAAGGACATTTTTAAGGGTAATCTGATTATTAATTATAGCAGATCAGATACCAATTACTTCTAGAGTAATTCCATTTGCAATTCTTACCTTCTTTGGTTCAGAAAATACAGTGCATGAGTTTAGAAGAGTACTATTATAGGCCATGTGATCGGTAGTGCCACAGTCAACTATCCATGAGCTGCTAGTGCTGGGCTGAAGGTAGCCTGCCATAGTTGCCTGGTGCTGGTCAGCTCGGCCCCCTTGTCTGTTCAGCAAATTACTCAGAGTAGCTATTGATCTTTAGTTACAGCCTCAGCATCTGCTCCTGGAGCCGAGCTGAGGTTGTTTGAGTTTGGCCGACCTGCTTCTAGTTTATTTGTGCTGCTTACATGATGTGCTGCACTTTGCCTTGTAGTATGTGTTCTCTGTTGTGACCTCCATGGTGCATTGCTGGTCTTTAAAGGATGTTTTCCTTCTTTGACCGCTTTGCCAGCAGTTTCCAACAGTCAACGACTGTATGACCTTCCTTTTTACAAAATTTTCACACTTTTCGTCCAGTAGATGCAAAGTGTTGTTTAACAGCCAGCCCAGAAGCTTCTGCTGGCTGTTCGGTTTGCAATGCACAGGACTCAATTTCAGAAGATGAAGATCCTCCCATAATTACCTTCATCCGGTTTTCTCCATGTTTGATTTTAGTAAAGGCAGCCTTTAGAGATGGCAGTTGTTTTGTACTCAGAATTCGACTCCGTGCAGTGTCAAATTCTGGGTTTAATCCAGTAATGAAACGAAAGACTCGCTTCCTTTTAGATATTTCTTTATATAGTGCAGCATCAGTGGTACAGGACCATTGATGTGCTTCGAATGTATCAATCTGCTGCCACACTTTCGTCAAGAGTGTGTAGTATTTGTGTACACCAAGCTTGCCCTGTTTTAGCTCATGAAGATGGGCTTCAACCTCATATAATTCTGAGATGTTCTCTTTAACTGCAGCCCAAATTTCTGCTGCAATTTTATACATTATAAATCATCAGCAATGTCTGGCTACATAGATCGTATCAGCCAAGACATTATCATATTGTTTTTTGACTTCCATAGTTGGAAATTTGTGTTAGTTTGAGATGGGGCAGAGACTGTCCCATATAAACATTCTTCCTTTCCTTTACCAGTGATGTACATTTCTACCCCTCGAGACCATGAGAGCTAATTATCTCCATTTAGTTTATGGCTAGTAATGGATGTAGAAGAATTGTCAGTGACTGGATGAGAAACACGCACTACCGAGTGGTATCCTAAGAAAAACTTAACTTGGTCCTCACTGTCCTTCCACGGAGTCTCATCCCATTTTCAGACATCAAACTCATCTAATCCCCTATTAGGAACTCTTAGCGAATCACAAATAGTCCCCGCATCCAATTCGAGATGTGTGCCATGAATCACACTGTGCCAAGCATAAGGAAAATTAATATTCAAGCATTCAACCTTTAAGTTTGTATAAAAGAGTTTGGTGCACATCCTAGACATTTTAATCATCTTGTTCTCAATCCTAAGGAATAGCAAATTTATGATTGGTTTCAAATCTTCATTTTTCTTAACACCCTTAATCTTAAGCAACTATAAAGGAATATTAGCTCTCTCATTCATCTCCCACTCAGTGAATAAGTATTGAGCACGTGAGCAATATACCAAAATTTACTTGTGCCTCCAAGCTCATCCATGACTCTCGAGAAATCAGCAGGTTTCATCCACAAAAAGCTATGGATAGTTAACCCTCTCCTTAGTTCTGCCAATTCTTCCGCCTTGGTGAAATCCATTCCTCTACCCTTGAAACTCCTTCACATTCATTAGAGTCTATTGACCTCTTTGAAGTGTTCTTGCTACTTATTTTTAGTTTTCTCTTAATTCGGAGGTATTAGGCTTGAGAGGGAGGATAGGGATGAAGAAGATGATGTTAGAATGAGGATTGTTGAAAATGAATGGAAAGAAGTTGTTTGAATTGAAGTTGAAGGAGTGACTTCAGAGATAAAAATTGCCAAAGATGGATGTGGTGCGATCGAAATTGAAGCAGATGAAATTATAGATTTTCAGATATTTGACAACTTGATAGCTAACACTGATCGATCGATTGACTGATTTACGTTACATTGATCGCTCGGTGTAGAGATCTATATATACATTGATCTCTCCTTCAACCACCACAATCGATTGACATGTCTAGGTTTTAGGGTTTTTAGGTTTTGGCTTCTTATACATCGTTTATAATACGCAATCTTGTTCTAATTGATTCAAAGGCGTAAGTGGAAGCGTATTTGTGAATATGTCTATTAATTGATCATTAGTTGAGACAAATTCAACACAAATAGAAAGAGCCAATGAAGTTATATCGGAAAGAAGAATGGCTAAAAGGAAAAACTAGAAAGAAATGAAGAAGAATAACCTCCTTCATGATGTGCTCTTGACCAGAAAAATGGCCGATGACGAGGTCAAAACTGATGTCTAGAAAACACAAAAAGTAACCAAACCGATCAGTTACAATCAACATCATCTGACCTTATAGGTACGTGGGTCGTATAGGACTTGGCCGTCAGGTCCAAATGCATTGTCATGTCGACATGACCAAAGGGACGCAGGATGCCTCCTCGACATCAGCCAAGACTTCAGCTCAGCATCAGACAGCCTCACCTAGAGACATCAAACGTTTATCACCTCAGCTTCAGCTGGCCACTTTACTCGCAGCCGCCATATCAGTATCAGTTATCACCGCGATTAGGACATGCACCTTAGACGCAAGATGTAGGTACGTCTTGGCCCAATGCCTAAAATCATCATGGTCGGCTCTACAAAAGCAAACTCCCACTAGAGCAGACATCTGCTAGGCAAGCAGCTTAAACATGCTACTTGATAGGTCGTGACATGTGACATCAAAGGACAAGTAGGACAGAGCACCTGGCACTCTCCCGTAACTCCTCGACATGCATTGGTTTTCCAAGCCATACAAAAGAGAAAAATAACGTCCAACAGAGACCACGTTCCGTTTGAACAAAAGAATACATAATTCAAAGGCCACAGAGACATGTTTCTTGATCACATTCCTGCCTAAATATTTCTACTAATCGAAACACCTGTAACTTACTTGATTGTTGGAGAATTTTTTCTAAAGAAAAACTTTTGGACCTCTAACATCGTTGCTAGCGCATGTTTTCTGCATCCGTTAGTGTTAGTTTCATTATTTGGATCATCTAGGGATCCTAGTTAGATGAAGATCCGACCTTGCCAGCCGATATTCTAGATTTCAATCCCATTATCATCGTTGATATTTCCAAGTATAATTGTGCATATAGTCACCAAATAGTTTAAAAGTATGCATGTATGGCTTTCAAGAAGTATGAATGTGGATGTGAAATTCTCCTTTTATCAGAATGTTCCATTTTTAATAAAGAATTTTATGTATTACCCAGATATATACACAGATAACGCTCAGACACAGATGTATGCGCAGATAATGCTCTTCATACGGCAGCTTCAAGAACTGCATGTATTATAAAATTATTGAATCTTCAAGATCGGCTTACTAAACCACTGTCCACCAAAGGGCGAACAAAACCCGTCTAAATCCCACCTGTCTAGCTGATTTCTTTGAAATTCAATTCGAATAGGTTAAGCTAATTTATTTTAAAATGTTTGGCCACTAGCAGTTCGACGGTATGTTGACAGCCAATTAGTAAAATGTCTGGGTCACCATAAACACAGACCCATAAAAGATAATAATACTCATAATGATTATTATATCATGTGTTTTCTTTGTACCAAGTGCCAACATACATTGACTCTGATTTGGGAATAAGGGTCATCGTTTATGTTTTTTTTTTTAAATTGTGAAATCGTGTTTGGATGGTCTCGTGGCCAGCTTCATTAGATTGGACCTAGTATACATATGTAAGACCCCTGAAATTTAAGTGGTTCGCCCAGGAGAAATGATTCATCTGCTATATGTATATCTCCGATTAGGAGATTAGGAGACACTTCGAACACTTGGTCTGCGTCAAGTTGGGCCTTTGTATATGTCTAATAAAGCATTTTACATAAAATAGTATCATTGGCTATGACCAATTCGATTGTGATTAGAGGTCATGTTTCATTTTCATGCATTTTAGGCAAAAAAACGAGTTTTCCTGGTCGCGAGATAAGCATCAGCAGATTGAACCTCGTATCCATATTTGGTACCCTGAAATTGAAGTTGTTGGCATAGCAGAAATGATTCGTTTGTTATATGTCTATTTTTTATTTGACATAAGAAAAATTGTCAAAGATAAGGATGAAAGGAGTGGAACAGATGGAGAGAAGCAAGTGAAAAAACCTGTAGAGACTCATAGTTGATCCGAATGAATGATGACCCATGTCAACATGACGAAGATTGGAATCAAGGAATAAGAGGTTTAGTTGATGAGTTGAGTAGAAGCAACCGCAGGAGGACGATGGTTACATCGTGGGCCAGTGATGGGTGAAGGAAGTGATCGGCAGTGAAGAGTGGAGGAAGAAGGAAGAACGCGCGAAGAAGTGTTTAAATGTAGTAAAAGCCAAGAATGCCATTTTATGTGTTGGTTGTAATGTAGTTACATAAAGGGTGATTGTGTAATTTCATTGTATTCCATTTGGTTAAAAAAGCAGGAAGGTACCTGAAGTAACTGCCTCTTCTTCCCCATTGTAATCCGCAGATATTTTCTGAGAATTCACCATCTCGGTGCTTCCTCCTTCCCTTGGTTTTGCATTATTCATGCTATTCCTCTTAATTGTTCCTTAATTCTTGTTGTATGAGAATTAGTTTTGTGAAATTCTACATAGTATCAGAGCGTTGTAGATAAATTTTGGTACCTTAATGGCTACAAACGATCCTTCTTCTTCTAATCATTCTCATTCCGCTTCGAGTAGCCATCCAGCAGCAGTAGCATATCCTACGGAGGATCCTTTCTATGTGCATCAAAGTGATAGGCCGTCTATAGATCTTGTACAACCAGTTTTGGACGGGAACGACTACCATAGTTGGAGCAGGTTGATGAGAAGGGCGTTAGAGTCCAAAAATAGGATAGGATTTATCAATGGATCCTATCCACGACTAGTGGAGACAGCAAGAAGATATAACTCATGGATTAAAGCGAATAATATGGTAGCGGTACTTGTCACTTGTGAAATTCAATGAGGGATCTGGGAGTTCAATGTTGCAAGCCCGTGGATGTATTTTGTGATTGCAAAAGTGCTCTTTACATAGCACAAAATCCGATGTTTCATGAGAGAACTAAGCACATTGAGATTGATTGCCATATGGTAAGAGATAAGGTGCAAGAGGGAGTGATCAAGTTGATGCCCACAAGAACTGAGCTTCAGCTGGCGGATCTGTTCACAAAGTCTCTTGATTCCCGAAGGTTGGAGAGCTTCATAGTGTCATTGGGAGCATATAACATTTATTCCAAGCCCGGTTTGAGGGGGGGTGTCAAAGACAAGGATGAAAGGAGTGGAACAGATGGAGAGAGGCAAGTGAAAAACCTGTAGAGACTCATAGTTGATCCGAATGAATGATGGCCCATGTCAACAAGACGAAGGTTGGAATAAAGGAATAAGAGGTTTAGTTGACGACAGTTACATGGTGGGCCAGTGATGGGTGGAGGAAGTGATGAGCAGTGAAGAGTGGAGGAAGAAGGAAGTACGCGCGAAGACGTGTTTAAATGTAGTAAAAGACAACAATGCCCTTTTATGTGTTTGTTGTAATGTAGTCAGATAAAGGGTGATTGTGTAATTTCATTGTATTCCATTCGGTTAAAAAGGCAACAAGGTACCTGAAGTAACTGCCTCTTCTTCCCCATTTTAATCCGCAGATATTTTCGGAGAATTCACCATCTCGGTGCTTCCTCCTTCCGTTGGTTTTGCATTATTCACGCTATTCCCTTTAATTGTTCCTTAATTCTTGTTGTATGAGTATTAGTATTGTGCAGTTCTACAAAAATTGCCAAAGAAGGGTTAATTCACATGTCTTTCTAACATATACGTACTTCCATTCTTACATAAATATATACCCGTTCAATCTGCTTCTGATGCTGAACAAGTCTGTTACACCTCCAACAACAAAGCTTTAGCATGAAATAGAAAGAGGAAATGAAATAATATTGGAAAGAAGAATGTTTAAGAGGAGAAACTACAAAGAAATGAAGAAGTGTATCTACCCATCTCGAGCTCTAGAACTCGAAATGACTCACCTATTGTATTTCACTGAAGAAAACACAAGGCACCGTGTTAAAAATAAGCAATGCAACCAAAAATATCATGAATAAGCATTGAAATGCACAAGTAGCAAGAAGAACAAACTGAAAAAGGCTGCGAGAATCTTTAATGGATTGCCAAAGGAAAACCTGTCGGGTTCCTTCAGTGAACACGTACTTATGTTCAGTTACAAGGAGGAAGCAGAACGCAGTAAAAAGACGGAAATGGTCTTACTTGACTAATACAACTAACCTAATTACCAAGGGTATAATGGTAAAACCACTCTATTTTAAACTGTCCCGCCGACTGAGCCTTCTTCCTTCGAATGCAGCTTCTACTTCTTGAATCTCTGCTACAATTCGATCCATGTGCTCATATTCACACTTCTCTATCAACTTCTAGCCATTTATTAACCATTTAATCAACGATCCTCTTTAACTCAATACCTCCTCACACGGATTGTGCTTCTTCCATCCACATTGTTCCTCCTGCCTCACATCATAGCTTTGGTTCATGACCACCGTTGTTGTGCAGGTGCTGCAACTCTCAACACCCCTTCAATCCTGACTGACTATAGATGTTGCACATTTCTAATGCATCAGACAGGATTGTCAATCTTCTTGAGTCCACGGTCTCAGTAAAGATGTCAGCCAGCTGTAAATCTGTTCTGATAGGCATTGGTCTTATTATTCCCTCCTGAAACTTGTCCCTCACAATGTGGCAATCAATCTCAATATGCTTTGTTATCTCACGAAACATTGGATTCTGTACGATATATATGGCACTTCTGTTATCGCAAAACAGCACAGTTGGTTCCTTGAATTCCACTTGTAGGTCCTCAAGCAGATAGAGTATCCATTGCACCTCACAAGTGGCTAAAGCAAGAGTTATGTATTCTGCTTCTGAGGATGATTTAGACACTGTAGTTTGCTTCTTTGCCTTCCAAGACACCAATGCATCACCTAACATCATGCAATAACAAGTTATTGACCTTCTGTTTTTAATACATCCTCCCATGTCTGAATTTGTGTAAGCCTTCAACTGTAGTGTCCCTTTGCATGGAAATAAAAACCCTTGTCTTGGACACCCTTTTAGATATCTCAGCAACCTTTGTGCTATTTTTATATGGGATTCTGTGGTAGTATTCAAAAATTGGCTCAATTGTTGCACTATGTATGTAATGTCCGGCCTTGTTATAGTGACATATAACAACTTGACTATTAGTCTTCTAAACGCTGACACATCCTCAATCAACTTGGAATCATTGTGAGCCATTTTTAAGTTTTGCTCCATAAGACTTTTAGATGACATAGAGGCCAGATAACTAGTTTCTTCTAGCGGTTCAAGTGTGTACTTTCTTTGACTGATGAAGACCTCGCTTTGAACCCTGGCTACTTATAAGCAAAGAAAGTACTTCAGTTCACCCAAATCTTCGATTTTGAAAGCATGATGCAGACTAGTCTTGAGATCATTATTGAAAGGCAAAGAGTTACTGGCAACTACAATGTCATCAACATAACCCAGTAATGCCTAAAAGGAGCCTTGATGGTGCTTGGTAAAGATTGTGTAATGATGCTTAGACTGATGATAGCTTGAGCAACCAAAACGGTAATAAGTTTCTCATTCCATTGCCTACAGGCCTATTTAAGACCATACAGAGACTTGTTGAGTTTACAGATAGCATTTGGAATAGAAATAGATACACCAAGAGATATGTCCATTAGTAAATGGGATCACATTAGTGGGAATATAGGCCGATACATCTCCAGCTTGTGTTTCAGTGACAGGTAAGGCGGTCAAGCTACAAATTCCTCATTTTTGACATGCTACTCACAAGGGAAAGTGCCATTTGTTGGTTTTCCATGGGGAGGGGCTCCTATAATCCTACTACCTTAGAGCATCTAGTAAAGACATATAAATGTCTTCATGTAAATCTCCATATAAGAAAGCATTGTTGACATCAAGTTGGTGTAAGTCCCAACCCTGGAGAGCTGCCAAAGCCAGAAGGAGCTTCACAGTAGTCATTTTGGCCATAAGGGAAAAAAAATGTCACCATAATTAAGGCCTGTTTGTTGTGGTGTAACCCTTAGTAACCAACCTCTCTTTATAACGTTCAACACTACCTTCTGCCTGGCGTTTGATCTTCTAGACCCATTTACAACCAATGAGTTTCTTTCCTGGGGGTAAAGATACAAGATTCCAAGTATAATTGGCGTCCAACAGCAGCTAGTTCTAAGTCTATAGCATTCCTCTAGTGTGCTGATGTAGCTGCCTGGTGATAAGAAGTAGGCTTTTGCTGCAAACTAGCATTAAGCACATAATTCTTGTATTTAGGAGCTAAATGATCAAATAAATGAGTGTGTTCAATATGATAGAGTGCAGAAGAGGATGTAGAGGGATGACTGATGGGAATAGTAGTCGTTGAGATGTTCAAGTGGATGCTTTATCCTGTGAGGACTGAAAGATGGCAATGGAAGAGGAGAAATTGTAGAACAAGATAGATCATTCGCATCTGGAAGTTCATGTAACAAAACATTATATGCTGATTCAATGGTTAAGGGAATGTCAAGGGTGATGTCAGGCATGGGAGAATGAATTGTGGCTGCTGGTGGAGAGGATGAATTAGCAGGAAAAAAAAGAAGGTGAGACATGAGCTGGTGATGGCGAAGAAAGGTTTGAGAACGTTGGTGAAGCAGGTTGTGGAAAATTTGTGGTAAGACCAGTGTCACACAAAGTAGACAAGGATGGAGAAGCTGGACAAGATATAGGTGAGAATGAGTAAGGTTGGACAACCATAGTGGCATAGGAAAATTCAGATTAACAAAACTGAACATCTCTTGAGATAATAATCTCTTTACTAGTCAAGGTTTAGATAATAAAACCCTTTGTGGTGGAAGAAACACCTAGGAAGGAATGCCCCTGGGAGAAATTTGTGTTTGGTTGAATCCTGGTTGTGTGCATATGCCCAACATTCAAAAACTCTTAGATGTTGGTATATGGTGCTGTTTGGAAAAGAATATCATGTGGGGTTTTCTTTTTAAGCACAGGAGTAGGAATAAGATTGATTACGTAAACCTCATGAGAAATGGAAAACCCAGTAGGGTAGTGGCAGATGGGCCTGAAATAACAAAGATCTTGCCACGCTGATGCTTCCTTTCTACAAGTCCATTCTGCTAGGGTGTATGCACGCAACTAGTCTGATGTATAATGCCATGTTGAGAATAAAAATCAGACAATGCAAATTCATGACCATTATGTGTTCTAAGTACTTTAATGTGTTTCTCAAACGGAGTATGAATAAACTGATAGAAATTTTGAACAATTTGTGTAGCTTCACTCTTAGATTTCACCAAGTATATCCAAGTATATCTACTACGATCATCAACAATAGTAAAGAAAAACCTTTGAGCATACATGGTAGGATGCCTGTTTGGCCCCCATATATCTATACGTACAAGGTCAAAAGAGATTTGGTAACAGAAATGGAAATAGGGAAGGGAAGTCTTTGAAATCTAGCCAAGAGATAAATGGAACAAGGAATAGAAAGAGGCCCTCCTGTCACAGATGGATCTTGTTTCTAGATTTCTTGGATTCTTAGAACTGAAGCATGTCCAAGGCTACAATGCCCCCATATAGAAGGAGACAGGGAGGCTGAAGAAGTCAAGCAAATGGAAGTCTGATCAGATAAGACACTGCCATACAGATAGTAAAGGCCTTTGGAAAGACTAGCTGAACCAATCATTCTCTTGGACAATTGAGCCTGAATCAAACAAAGCAAAAAACGATATTGAATGGTCAATGGGAGATCAACAAAATTTTACCGAGGGATAAAAGGAATATCTAAGTCATCATCTATTGCGAGCAGAGGATTAACACAATCGTTCCAATATGAGTGACAGATACAGATAGGTCATTTGGCAATTTGATCATGAGGTGCTTAACAGGTTTATAGGGAAAAAAGAGAGACGGATGTGAAACAATATAATCAATAGCTTCTGAATTAAGAATTCATTTGTTTAACCCATTAGTTAATAGATTACCTGATACCTTGTCAACCTTAGTAGATAGAACAACGTTATGAGAAATAGCTCCTGGCTCAACTTCCTGAATCTCATCTTGCATGTTCAACCAGCTCAGCAATTATTGATTCTGTTGAGTTGTTAGAATCAAGGACTCACAGCTCCGATTTACCTGACTCATTTGAGACTTCTCAGACTGCAGTTCCACAGCCTCACTCATATGAAACTGATTCTTAGGCTTAAAACAAGGAGGATAACCATGAAATTCGTAAGTACGTCCGGACATACCACAGTGCATACATTGGAAACGTTTGGCCCCCTCTATGTGAGGCCCACTATTGCCCTTCCTATACCCTCCATATTGCTGCATGTTTACATATGTGTTAGCAAACATACCCTGACATAGCTGACTGTCAGCCATCAAGGCAGTAACACCATTGTCAAGAGCATTTAAATCATTATCAGCCATCACATTTCTCTCATACTTCAACGTCATTGAGAAGGTGGTATTTATGCCAGGAAAAGGAGACATCACAAAGACATGTGACTTGACAGGGTCAAAAAAATTTATTTAAACCTTTGATGAACTTAATGACATAATCACTTTCTACGAATTTCTGCATCTTGCTAGTCACCTCACATCTACAACCTCTACACACACAGTTAGTTACAGGCCTGACTGCCATCAATTCCTCCAACACTACCTTCAGCCTAGGGAAGTACTCATATCCACTAAGTTGTTCCTGCTTGATACAGTAAAAATTCTCAAGTAAATCAGATAATCTAAACGGATCAGTGCTACCATACCTTGGTTTCAAATCATTCAACACATTCAAAGCAATGCCAAACCACATAATGCTCTGAGAAATAGATTAAGAGATTGAGTTCATAATCCATGATTGTACCATTGTATTGACCTGCCTCCAGATAGAAAACTGAGGATCTGTATTTAATTGTCTCAGAATAGTTCCACCGATGAAGCCTATCTTGTTCTTTACTACAAAAGCCATCTCAATGGTACGACTCCACGTGTGATAATTATGTACATTTAAAGGTGGTTTATATAACACAATGGCAGGACTATCATGAGAATGCAGATAGTATGGATTCTGTGGTGGACTTTCCATAGGCCGAGCTTGGTTTTCCCTTGAACCAAACATCAGATTTTTCAAAAGACTACCATCACCTTGATTCTGTTTCCTCTTGATCCAGAAGCAACATTACATTGAGAGGCCATCACAAACCATAAAAGTTGAGAATACTCACAACAATCCACCAAATTCAATTAAAAAACTGAAACTAGTACTTTAATTAAAAAACACCTCAACACTTAAACATCAACAAGGAAAAAATAGCTCTTATACCATGTTAAAAATAAGCAATGCAATCAAAAATATCATGAAAAAGCATCGAAATGCACAAGAAGCAAAAAGAACAAACTGAAATAGGCTGAGAGAATCTTTGATGGATTGCCAAATGAAAAATTGTCGGGTTCCTTCACTGAGCCTATATTTATGTTCAGTTACAAGGAGAAAGAAGAACGCAACAAAAATACGGAAATGCCCTTACTTAAATAATACAACGGACCTAACTACGAAGGGCATAATGGTAAAATCACACTATTTTAAACTGTCCTACCAACTGATTCCTTCTTCCTTCAAATGCAGCTTCTACTTCTTGAATCTCTGCTACAATTTAATCCATGTGCTCAGATTCACACTTCTTCATCACCTTATATCAGTTGATAAACTATTTAATTAACGATCCTCCTTCACTCAACACCTTCTGCACACGAATTGTGCTTCTTCCACCTAAATTGTTCCTCCTGCCTCATATCATAGCTTTGGTTCATGACCACCATTGCTCTGTAGGTGCTGCAAATCTCAACACCCCCCTTTAATCCTGATTGACTATAGATGTTGCACATTCCTAATGCATTAGACAGGATTGTCAATCTTCTCGAGTCCAAGGCCTTAGTAAAGATGTCAGCCAGCTGTAAATCTGTTTTGATAGGCATTGGTTTTATTATTCCCTCCTAAAACTTGTCCCTTATAATGGGGCAATCAATCTCAATATGCTTGGTTCTCTCACGAAACACTGGATTCTGTACGATGTATATGGCACTTCTGTTATCAAAACGACTCACGTGTTGTATTACACTAAAGAAAACACAAGGCGATATGTTAAAAATAAGCAATGCAATCAAATATATCATTAATAAGCATTGAAATGCACAAGTAGCAAGAAGAACAAACTGAAAAAGGCTGAGAGAATCTTTAATGGATTGCCAAAGTAAAAACTGATGGGTTCCTTCAGTGAACCCATATTTATGCTCAGTTACAAGGAGGAAGAAGAACGCAACAAAAAGATGGAAATGCCCTTACTTGACTAATACAACCAACCTAACTACCAATGGCATAATGGTAAAACCACTTTATTTTAAACTGTCCTATCGAATGATTCCTTCTTCCTTTGAATGCAGCTTCTACTTCTTGAATCTCTGCTGCAATTCGATCCATGTGCTCAGATTCACACTTCTCCATCATTTTCTAGCCATTGATGAACCATTTCATCAATGATCCTCTTTCACTCAATACCTTCTCACATGGATTGTGCTTCTTCCATTCACATTGTTTACCCTGCCTCACATCATAGCTTTGGTTCATGACCACCGTTGTTGTGCAGGTGCTGCAACTCTCAACACCACCTTCAATCCTGACTGACTATAGATGCTGCACATTTCCAATGCATCAGACATGATTGTCAATCTTCTTGAGTCCAAGGCCTTAGTAAAGATGTCAGCCAGCTATAAATCTGTTTTGATAGGCATTGGTCTTATTATTCCCTCCTGAAACTTGTCCCTCACAATGTGGCAATTGTAGGATTTGCAAGGCACCACTAGAAGGGGGGGTTGAATAGGTGGTGTAAAAAGTGTGGTTTTTAAAATTTGTTTAAACCCAAAAAACTCAACTTCTAAAAACAGATTCTGTTTTCAGGACCAGTTTGAAAACGTTTTTAAAACCAGGTTATAGGTCTCCAAAAATTCTGAAATTTTGAGAGAACTTAGCCTCAGATGTTATGAGGGTCCCCTCAAAATTTCAAATTAAAATTCAACCTTTAACCCCTTCAAAAACCGTTGGTAATCAGATTGCTTGAATCTGCCAGAAACGGTAGACGGTTTTGAAAAATTTATTCCTATTTGTGTGTATGTTTAAATTCTCTGAAAATTTAACCACTAACTTCCTATATACTATATTTAATTGGTTTGAAACAGTTTTGCAAAATTCTTTTGAAAAGTAGGTCAACTACAATCAAAGTCTCAACCTTTGCAAGTCTGAAAATCAGACTCCACTATTCTTAGAACTTTTGATGTTTGATCGACTTATAATTATCCAAAAGGGTTGAAACTTGTGCCAAATTAACCCTATAACGTGTTGGTATATTTCTGAAAATTTTCCTGATTTTTGAATGTCGTTTACTATTTTTAAGAATGCAAACAAAAAGAGTAAACTGTGCAGTAACTGAAAGTAAATGCTGAAAATAAATGGCACCAAGATTTTTATACTGGTTCGGTTATAAACAACCTACTCCAGTCTTCAAGGAACTCCTTCCTTGGTTCACACTAATCACACACACACAACACACCTTAGCACAGGGTTGATAGAGTTACGCCTAACTCTAACCCTTTACAAATCTTGTACGATTAATACAATTCGCACGAACACCACCACCTCGCAAGAATGAAGATTGATCACACCTTGATCAATCTTTTACAAATATACAGAATATGTGGTGGTCTATATCAAGCCTATTCAAGAATAAAAGATATGAATACAATAGGCTTACAAGAAGAAAGAAAGAGAATGTAGAAGAAGAAGAGCTAGGCATTTTGATCACTTTGATTTTGCAATGCTTGTGCTTGTCTTGTTTTTGCTCATCTTCTTTCCTTTAATGTTGTTGCAGCCGTCCACCCTTAGTCCTCCCCCTCTTGAAAATTATCTTCTAAGTCCTTGGGAGAACGTAAGACATCATTGTGACATGGTCTTGCTTACTTGGCATCTCCTTATTGGATAATCATTTAAGCATTGCTTACTTGGCACTTCTTGATTGGTCTGATGGTGTCATCATTTGATGACTTGGAAAATCTTAATATATCACTAAAACATGTGACAATATCAATCATAAAATTATTTCTATAATGCACAAGATTATCACATAAATTGCAAGACAAAATTCCTTCCTTGCTAAGACACAAAAAATCGGCCATAATGGTTTTTTACCATGCTGAATTTTCAGCATGTGTTACATGGTTGTACAATTCAAAATATTACCATTTTTCTTTGATTTTTCTTTTTAAAATAAATCAGCAATTGATGGTAAATATATTTATTACATTGGAAATGAACTTGGACACTTTTAAGCTCAAGAATTCGGTCATCACAAGTCACACACATGCTGAAAAATTTTCTGCATGTGTGATATATAAAATATCACACTTTATGAATTTAAATAATATTCAAATTACTTCCATTTCTTTTCCCAATCAATCACATAATTTAAGATGATAAAATATGTCATATGAATATCAAAAAATCGGCCAGCCTTGTTTCAACATGCTAAAGTTTTCAGCATGTGTTATAAGTGAGACAAAGTTTGAAATCTTACCATTTGTAGCTTCTCTCTTTAATTCACCAACATTGTATGATTGATTCTTGACTAATCAATATGCCAACAAGGCTCCAAATAAGCTCCATCTCAACTGCAATGTGCGTGTATGATGTATATACATATGCTGAAAATTATTTTTGCTAACTTTATAAATAATGCACATTTAATAATACACACATGTTATATTCCAATCAGCCCTTAATTTAATTTTCTAGAACACTTTAAGATGTATTAAATATGTAAAAAGTGTCTAGATACGTGTCACATGATGTACTAAAAACGTTCCATGTGTTGTGTGCGTAGAAAACCGAATTTTTGATATTTATCGATTACCCGATTTTTCTCTAATTAAATTCCAACTTCTTGCACATGTTATATATATTATGTTACACATAATATATATAATATATAATTTAAATCTCAGCACTTGGTTGGTCTAAAGTGGCGCCATTTATCATGTGTCAAAATTAAAATTGGAATCTTTAAATTTTGGCCTTAATGTGGGGTGATTTGTGGGTGCCAACATGGAAAGTATTTTTTGCTGAATATTACTTGTAACCCACAAAAATAATAATGATTTTTGAGGTATAGGGGCTGGCCATTTATTTATGGCAAGTACGTGACACGTTGGCGAAGTTTCGGTATTCGCCCGATACGACAATTTTTGGTTTAGAACCTTTTAACGTGTCGTATTTAATTTGTCATCATCATGACTTATATCATATTATATAAGACCTGAATATACTCATAAATGTGAGTTAAGTATAGTGGTGTGACGTTAACGTACGTACGTAAAGTATATAACGTGTCGGTAGTACGTTGGAATACATGTGTATGTTCCTTTTTGAAAAAATCTGAAAATATATATGATTATATATTTATAGGCGTGTATATATATTAATGAGGGGAGGAGGAGAAAACTTTCCTTCCTTAGCCTTGTTGCCTTTGTGCCTTTTCCAAATGTGGATTCCTTTAATGAACTACTTAGTTTAATAAACTAAGTACTTCACTTAATGAACTAGTTTAGTTCATTAATGGTGGCACCTAAAAATAGTATAAACACAAAAAATGTTTTCCGTATGATGTAAGCTTTAACGCTTCATGGCTCGTTAGTCCGGCAACATTATACATAAGCTAAATAAGGCAAGTAATAGCAATGTATCATGCATACATGTATATCTTATGCACGTTTGTGTATATATATATCATGCATTTAAGTCACTTATTTTGAAATCACTCAAACCCCTTTTTCTCTACAATCTCCCCCTTTTAATGATTTTAAAAATAACTTATGCACATGATTTAAATGCTATCGCTCCCCCTTCAAACATGCACAAATTTGAAATTTGAATTTCTAATTTCAAATCCGGCTCCCCCTTGATTTGTGCAATTAGTATCAATTAGTCTCTCTCTCCCCCTTTATTTTGGAAAGTAAATAAAAAGATTCCTGTCAACAAGGAATGAAAATCAAATCACGTCAAATCAAATCATATCAACGGGAATCATGCCTAATTTGGAACGAAGAGATTCATACGTGGCTTGATTTAAGGCTTTTGTAAAGATATCCGCTACTTGTGCTTCTGTGCGTACGTGATCTATGACGATATCACCATTGTTTACGTGATCACGAAGAAAGTGATAGCGTACTTCTATAAGTTTAGCCTTAGAATGTAACACGGGGTTCTTAGACAAGTTAATGGCGCTAAATCCCATACATCGTTTCTAACAAATTGATTAAGTTCATCATGCATGGCATCAATCCAAGAAGAATCACCCAAAGCATCATGCACATTTTTGGGCTCAATTTCAGAAATCATAGAATGAAATTCATTTATTTCGTCCGAAGTAATTCTTCTACGTGGTCGCACACCGTGAGTGAGGTCGCCTATGATGAGATCATGTGGGTAATCTCTATGCCATCTTGGTTGATTATTTTCCATGTTATCATGCATTTCTATGTGATCATGCATTTCTAGTATGTCATTCATATCATGCATATCAAAAGAACCATCATCCTCATTCAACACGGGTTTTAATTCAAAGTCATCGTCATATTCCTTATCTTTATCAATCTCACCAAATTCATTGAATTTCACATGAATAGATTCCATGATTTGTCTAGTGAGAGGATCATAACATCTATATGCCTTTGAATTTATAGAATATCCAACAAAAATGCACTCAATTGATTTCAAATTTGTCTAAATTATCTTTTGTATTTAAAACAAAACATTTGCATCCAAACACACGAAAATAGTCAATCTTAGACATGCGATCATTCAAAATCTCATAAGGCGTCTTGTTTATTTTCTTTCTTATAGATAGGCGATTTACAATATAGCATGCACAATTTACGGCTTCCGCCCACAGAAATCTAGGCAATTTATTTTCGCATAGCATAGTCCTAGCGATTTCTTGTAAGGTACGATTCTTTCTTTCTACTACTCCATTTAATTGTGGAGTTCTAGGTGGCGAAAACTCATGCTTAATGCCCATTTCTTCGCAAAACAAAATCATCTCTTTGTTTTTAAACTCACTGCCTCTATCGCTTCTAATCTTTTTCACTTTTACACCGTATTGATTTTCAAGTTGTTTAATTAATTTTGCAATCTTAACGGCGCCATCATCCTTATGTGCAAGAAATAAAGTCCAAGTGTAATGAGAAAAATCATCAACAATCACGCATGCATAGTGGCGCCCACCAAGGCTTGTAGTGCGACTAGGACCAAAAAAATCAATATGCAATAGTTCTAAGATTCTAGTCGTGCTTATTTAATTTTTAGGCTTGAGTGACTCACGTGTTTGTTTGCCATTTATGCAAGATTCACACAACTGAAAGTTGTCTAAATCAAGCGTAGGCAATCCCCGTACTAGGTTCTTTCGTTGAAGTTTTTCTTGTGTGGAAATGCCAATTTTTCCTAAACGTCTATGCCATAAGTTCACATTGGGTTCATTTGACATAAAACACTTAACTTTAGCGTCTACTACATCATCCATAGAAAACGTAAAAACATTACCTTCTCGTTTTCCTTTTAAAACGGTTTCTCTATTTTTATTTATTATATTGCAATAAGGGTGAGTAAAGCACACATTGAAACCATTGTTAACAAATAGAGAAATGCTAAGAAGATTGTAGGATAAGTTGCTTACCAAAAATACGTTGGAGATTTGGAGAGTGTTTGAATTTCCAATCGTACCTTTTCCGATGATCTTGCCTTCGTTGTTGTCTCCAAAGGTCACGAATCCGCCTTTTGTGACATTCTTTAGTTTGGTGATTAGGTTTGGGTCGCCCGTCATGTGTCTCGAGCATCCACTGTCAAGGAACCAATTAATAGTTGTATCTTTCGATGTGTGGGCTCCCTGCAATGTGCAAAGATGATTTAGGTACCCCTTTAACTTTGGGTCCTTTCGAGTTAGTTAATCACCTCTTGGTAAAAGTACCTTTTGGTACCCATACTTGGGTGATCCTTCTCGGTCTATCAATTGGGAAGAATGAAGGTGCGATATAGTAGATATGTGGTGCATGCACTTTGGGCCTTTGCCCAAGGACTTCTTTATACTCATTGAATGAAGGACGTTTTTGATGTGTCCTTGTGTGTGTGTGCGTAGTACGTGGATGATATGAATTTCGTGTATGCATTATTCTTTTCTTTTTATATCTATATGGTACAAAGTTATATTTCACATGAGGCGGCTTTTGCATCATCTTAGACGCCACTTTGAGGCTTAGGGGTGTCTACTTTCTTAGACACCACAAACTTAGTTGGTTTGGTTGATACTTCATTTGTACCAACGTATCCTAAACCCGTTTTGTCGCTGTCATGCTTTTGTGATAATATAATGCGATGCAGCATGTTGGACCCTGTATCAAACTGTTTCATCATTTTCTCTAAATCGGTATTCCTTGATTTCAAATTTAAAATCTCTGATTTCATTTCATTATTTTGAGTGGTTAATGATGAAATCTCTGTCTTTAATGCAGTAATGACACATGATGACTCTTTCTTTGAATCGCTTAATTGAGCGACAAGATTCTTGTTAGAGGATTCTAACAGTTTCTTGTCTTCAATTAATCGCTTCTTTTCCTTAGCGAGAGTCTTAGTAAATTTGTGCAATTCTAAATACTGACTAAAAAGATCATCATAAGAAGGTTCAGAGTCAGAGTCAGAGTCAGATGATACCTTATTAGATGCTTTGGATGCAAAGCATACTTGTGCAATCTCCTCTTCGGTCTCAGTTTCAGAATCCGATGAATCACTCCAGGTGGAGGCCTTTAGAGCATGTTTTCTTTGTTTGGGTTCTGAGACGAGTCTATTTTTGTTCCGCTCCTTGTCAGGGTATTTAGTAGTTTGCTTGCCTTTATTGGGGCAGTCATATGATAAATGTCCGAGTTTGCCACATTCATAACATTTAACGTCTTTATCATTTGGCTTGTTATTATTTCTCTTAGTTGTAGTACCCTTATTTTTGTTTCTGAATGACCTTCTCATAAATTTTCTCAATCCTTTAGCAAATAGAATTAGGTCATCATTATCCGATTCAGAATCACTATCATCTACGTGATCGGAGGGAGGGGAGACGTATTCATTTGATTTAAAAGCAATAGCTTTACCTTGTTTAGATGATTCCGATTTCCGTATGGTGAGTTTATTCTCATAAACTTTAAGTGATCCGATTAGTTCTTCCATCTTTATTGACTTAGTTTCCTTGCTTTCTTCTATTGCGGTCACTTTAGGGTCCCATTCGGAAGGAAGGCTTCATAGGACTTTCAGTACCTTTTCCTGCGTGGTAAAAGCTTTACCAAGAGACTCAAGAGAGTTGTAGATGTTAGTCAAACGAAGATCCATATCAATAATAGACTCATTAGGCAATAATTTAAACGACTCAAGTGTAGACATAAGCATGTTTATTTTTGACTCTTTTACTTGATTCGTGCCTTCGTGTTTCATTTCTAGTATCCTCCACATTTCTTGTGCACTCGAACAGTTTGACACATAACTAGACCCACTCTTACTTAATCCGTTTAGAAGCAATTACATAGCCTTAGCATTCATACTAAGTTTCTTTTTATCATCACTCGTATAATCTTGTCTAGTTTTAATTACTTCTAATGTGACTCCGTCTACGGTGGATAACTTAGATGGGACATAAGGACCATCTTCAATAATTGACCAAAGATCTCTATATATAGCCATAAGAAAAAGCTTCATTCTAAGTTTTCACTGAATAAACGACTCACCGTCAAAAAGTGGAGGCCTTTGGCTCGACATACCTTCTTCCTCGGTTTTGAGATTTGTGGTTGCCATCTCACTGAATCGTTGGATTCCTTGAAGTTAGTGTTCCTACGCTCTGATACCACTTGTAGGATGTGCAAGGCACCACTAGAAGGGGGGTTGAATAGGTGGTGCGGAAAGTGTGGTTTCTAAAATTTGTTTAAACCTAAACAACTCAACTTCTGAAAGCAGATTCTGTTTTCAGTTCCAGTTTTAAAACGTTTTTAAAACCAGGTTATAGGTCTCCAAAAATTCTGAAATTTTGAGAGAACTTAGCCTCAGATGTTATGAGGGTCCCCTAAAAATTTCAAATTAAAATTCAACCTTTAACCCCTTCAAAAATCGTTGGTAATCAGATTGCTCGAATCTGCCAGAAACGGTAGACGGTTTTGAAAAATTTATTCCTATTTGTGTGTATGTCCAAATGCTCTAAAAATTTAACCACTAACTCCTTATATACTATATCTAATTGGGTTGAAACAGTTTTGCAAAATGCTTTTGGGAGTAGGTCAACTACAATCAAAGTCTCAACCTTTGGAAGTCTGAAAATCAGACTGCACTAGTCTTAGAACTTTTGATTTTTGATCGACTTATACTTATCAAAAAGGGTTGAAACTTGTGCCAAATTAACCCTAGAACATGCGGGTATATTTCTAGAAATTTTCGTCATTTTTGAATATCGTTTACTATTTTTACGAATGCAAACAAAAGGAGTAAATTGTACGGTAACTGAAAGTAAATGCTGAAAATAAATGGCACCAAGATTTTTATACTGGTTCGGTTATAAACAACCTACTCCAATCTTCAAGGAACACCTTCCTTGGTCCACACTAATCACACACACACAACACTCCTTACCACATGATTGATAGAGTTACACCTAACTCCAACCCTTTACAAACCTTGTACGATTAATACAATTCGCACGAACACCACCACCTCGCAAGAATGAAGATTGATCACACCTTGATCAATCTTTTACAAAGATATGGAATATGTGGTGGTCTATATCAAGCCTATTCAAGATTGAAAGATATGAATACAATAGGCTTACAAGAAGAAAGAAAGAGAATGTAGAAGAAGAAGAGCTAGGCGTTTTGATCACTTTGATTTTGCAATGCTTGTGCTTGTCTTGTTTTTGCTCATCTTCTTTCCTTTAATGTTGTTGCAGCCGTCGACCCTTAGTCCTCCCCCTCTTGAAAATTATCTTCTAAGTCCTTGGGAGAACGTAAGACATCATTGTGACATGGTCTTGCTTACTTGGCATCTTCTTATTGGATGATCATTTAAGCATTACTTAATTGGCACTTCATGATTGGTTGGATGGTGTCATCATTTGATGACTTGGAAAATCTGAAATATATCACTCAAACATGTGCCAATATCAATCATAAAATTTTTTCCATAATGCACAAGATTATCACATAAATTGCAAGACAAAATTCCTTCCTTGCTAAGACACAAAAAATCGGCCATAATGGTTTTTTTACCATGCTGAATTTTCAGCATGTGTTACATGGTTGTACAATTCAAAATATTACCATTTTTCTTTGATTTTTCTTTTTAAAATAAATCACCAATTGATGGTAAATATCTTTATCACATTGGAAATGAACTTGGACACTTTTAAGCTCAAGAATTCGGCCATCACAAGTCACACACATGCTGAAAAATTTTCAGCATGTGTGATACATAAAATATCACACTTGATGAATTTAAATAATATTCAAATTACTTCCATTTTTTCTCCCAATCAATCACATAATTTAAGATGATAAAATATGTCATATGAATATCAAAAACTCGGCCAGCCTTGTTTCAACATGCTGAAATTTTCAGCATGTGTTATAAGTGAGACAAAGTTTGAAATCTTACCATTTGTAGCTTCTCTCTTTAATTCACCAACATTGTATGATTGATTCTTGACCAATCAATATGCCAACAAGTCTCCAAATAAGCTCCATCTCAGCTGCAATGTGCGTGTATGATGTATATACATATGCTGAAAATTATTTTGGCTAACTTTGTAAAATAATGCACATTTAATAACACACACATGTTATATTCCAATAAGCCCTTAATTTAATTTTCTAGAACAATTTAAGATGTATAACATATGTAAAAATTGTCTAGATACGTGTCACATGATGTACCAAAAACGTTCCATGTGTTGTGTGCGTAGAAAACCGAATTTTCGATATTTATCGATTACCCGATTTTTCTCTAATTAAATTCCAACTTCTTGCATATGTTATATATATTGTTACACATATTATATATAATATATACTTTAAATCTCAGCACTTGGCTAGTCTAAAGTGGCTCCAATTATCATGTGTCAAAATTAAAATTAGAATCTTCATATTTTGGCCTTAATGTGGGGTGATTTGTGGGTGCCAACATGGAAAGTATTTTTGGCTGAATATTACGTGTAACCCACAAAAATAATAATGATTTTTGAGGTATTGGGGCTGGCCATTTATTTATGGCAAGTACGTGACACGTTGGCGAAGTTTCGGTATTCGCCCGATATGACAATTTTTGGTTTAGAACCTTTTAACGTGTCGTATTTAATTTGTCATCACCATGACTTATATCATATGATATAAGACCTGAATATACTCATAAATATGAGTTAAGTATAGTGGCGTGACGTTAACATACATACGTAAAGTATATAACGTGTCGGTAGTACGTTGGAATACATGTGTATGTTCCTTTTTGAAAAAATCTGAAAATATATATGATTATATATATATAGGCGTGTATATATATTAATGAGGGGAGGAGGAGAAAACTTTCCTTCCTTAGCCTTGTTGCCTTTGTGCCTTTTCCAAATGTGGATTCCTTTAATGAACTACTTAGTTTAATAAACTAAGTACTTCACTTAATGAACTAAACTGGTGGCACCTGAAAATAGTATAAACACAAAAAATGTTTTCCATATGATGTAAGCTTTAACGCTTCATGTCTTGTTAGTCCGACAACATTATACATAAGCTAAATAAGGCAAGTAATTGCAATGTATCATGCATACATGTATATCTTATGCACGTTTGTGTATATATATCATGCATTTAAGTCACTTATTTTGAAATCACTTAAACCCCCTTTTCTCAACAGCAATCAATCTCAATATGCTTTGTTATCTCACGAAACACTAGATTCTATACAATGTATATGGCACTTCTTTTATCGCAAAACAGCACAACTGGTTCCTCGAATTCCACTTGTAGGTCCTTAAGAAGATAGAGTATCCATTGCACCTGACAAGTGGCGGAGGCAAGAGCTCTTTCCACAAACTTCCGGTAGTATCTAGCTAGGCCCAGAAAACTTCTTACCTTAGTGACGTTGGTCAGTCTTGGCCATTAAGTGATCGCCTCGGTCTTTTTTGGGTCTACTGCAATGCCATCCTCCGAGATTACATGACCCAAGAACGTCACACTCCTTAGCCAAAACTCGCACTTGCTAAACTTTGCGAATAACTTTTTCTTCTGGAGAATCTCCAACACCTCTCACAAATGCTCTGCTTGCGTCACTTCGTCGGGCGAGTACACTAGAATCTCACCAATGAACACCACCATGAATCAGTCCAACTGGTCTCTAAACATGGTATGAATGCGGTAGGTGCATTCGTCAATACAAAATGCATCATGAGAAATTCGTAGTGCCCATATCTTCTGCGAAACACCGTCTTCGCAACGTCTTGATCCTCAATTAGTGGTACCCTGACCGGAGATCAATATTTGTAAATACTTTAGCGCCCTGTACAAAATCGCATTATATTCATGTTGATAGTTAGGGTATAAACAACTTGCTGAATCAAATAGTGTTACCATTAGCTGATTGAATAGGTCATCGATCCTCGGTAGCAGATATTATTTATTGTGATTTTGTTCTACTCATGATAGTCAATGCATAACCTTATGCTACCGTCTTTCTTTTTTCCAAATAAGACCACTGCTCCGCAAGACAAAACACTGGGTCTTATAAACTTTGATCTGACAGCTCCTGCACCTTCTCTTTATGCTCCTTCAACTAAGCTGGAGCCATCCAGTAGGGCGCTTTCGAAATCGGATCCACTCCAATATCAAGCTGATTTTGAATTCTACTTCCCTGTTGGGTGGCAATCCGGGCAATTCATTAGGGAAGACATCTTAGTATTCCTTCACCAATGGAATGTCGTCGATGGATGGTGTCACTTGTTCAGGGTTCAGGCCATACATCAAGAATTCTTCACTCCTTTTTCTCAGTGCTATGTAAGCTCGTTCAGCAGTCAGATATATTACGAGGCAGTTTCAGTAATTTAGTGTTCCCTTGAAAATTAAACTCTTCCTTCGTGGGATCCTTGAACATCACCTGTTTCTTTCGGCGATCAGTATGAGCATAATATATCGAGCCACCGATCCATACCAAAGATGACATCAAAATCGCTCATTTGGATTGGTATTAAAACAGCATCGAACTCGCGATCCTTGAACTCCAATTGGTAGGTCCTGAATAAATGGTGAGAGACAATCACTTGGTCTCCAGCTGCTAGCACTCGATAAGGAGTGTGTAGCCATTCGAGGCAGCTTAGGAGGTTCTTGACAAACCTCTTTGTGACAAATGAGTGGCTCACACCACAATTGAATAACATGTTTGTTGGGACCTTGTTTATCAGTAATGCATCTACGGGTTTAGACGTTCAAACACAAGGTTACACGGATACAATATTCATTATTCATAAATGCAAAAAGCCTTAGACATCAATGTTCTTCAACGGATGGACCCGGGCGTTAGGCCGTGGGCGGCCTCTCTTGTTTTTTTGCGGTGTAGGTCTTGGTGGCAACCTCCAAGGCTCAGGGCAACCTCGCTGTATGTGGCCCACATTGCCATAGTTGAAACATGCGCCAGCCTTCCTCCAACACTCACCAGCGTGGGGACGCCATCAAATAGGACACAGTAGAGTCATCGCTGGCTGATAATTTAGTGGTTGCAGCGGTGGCTGTGTCTACGGACGCGGCTTCTGTGGCCACTATTGCTCCCCTCCGGGGCATCTTGACCCACCTATCGGGCTGATCTCCTGTCTCCTCACGGGGCCACTTGACCCTAAGCTCCTCATCCCGTCTCTGTATGTCGCTCCACACGATAACATGCGTTGAGCAACTCAGTGAAATCTCGGGCTAGCATTTAACACACCAGGGTGAATGCGGCTATTAAGGCCCCTCTCAAACTTCACCATCTGCAACTGCATATCACCCATCACTGCTGGCACAAACTTCCCCAAGGCGTTGAACTTATTGGCATAATCGGATACCACCATCCTTGGACCCTGTCGCAAAGACTCAAATGCAGTAATCTTTTGTGGAGTAAACACTAGTGGAGTATAAAATCTGCGAAACTCTAGTCTGAACTTCACCCAACTAATAGGGTGAGGCAGATCCATCGAGACTAATGCTGACCACTTATCTGCCTCGCTAATCAGAAAGGGGCAGATCACCTGCGTTTGCATCCCTCAGGTACCTGAAGAAGGGGGAAGATATTTTCGACTTTGCCAATCGTTTCTCTGCACCATCTGGAGCAACGTCCCATCAAATGTAAAGACATAAACCGTCTTCATCTTGCATAGTAGTAGCGAGTCCCCTGTTGCTGTGGCTGGGGAACCGCCCTACTCACCGCATCACCTATCTGCACCAGAGCATCTACCAATGCCTGAGATAAAGCACCTCGGTTATTACTATTGCCGTTGCCGCTATTGCTGTTGTCTCTTCTAGGTGGCATCCTGCTGTAACATTACAATTTACACAGTTTATAATTTTATAGACAAAATTTAGGAACAAAGGGCCAGGTATGATGGTATATGCAAAAGCAGAAGTAACTTAAGTGCGGCAATAATTAAAGCAATTCAGTGTATACTAAGCGCACACATCCCCCACCCAATCATCACTTAAGTCTAAGATCATGTCTTAAGAGCGAAATCGTAACCTAGTTCTAAAATCATGACCTAAATCTACGTTTTAGCCATGGATCTAGAACCATGCCCTCATACTGTTGAGAAAAAGGGGTTTGAGTGATTACAAAATGCATGATTTAAATAATGTGCACTAAAGAAATGCATGACACTTTTTATATCTTGACACATTTTTGCATGAAACCTGCCTTATATAGTACATATATAATGTTGCCGTACTAACGAGACATGAAGCTTTAAAGCTTACATCAAATGGCAAACATTTGTTGTGTTTGAAGTATTTTCAGGTGCCACCATTAATGAACTAAACTAGTTCACTAAGTGAAGTACTTAGTTAAATGAACTAAGTAGTTAATTAAATGGTGATATATTGGGAGAAGGCACAAAGGCAACAAATTGAAGAATGGAAAGTCTTCTTCTCTCCTTTATACACGCCTTTTAATACATATATATATGTATATTCAGATTTTTTTAAAGGCACTATACACATATATTCCAACGTACTACCGACACGTTATATATTTTACAAACATACGTTAACGTCACACCACTATATTTACCTCATATTTATGAGTATATTCAGGTATTATATCATATGATATAAGTCATGGTGATGACAAAATTATTACGACATGTTACAAGGTTTTAAACAAAAAATTGTCGTATCGGGTGAATACCAAAACTTCGTCAACGTGTCACGTACTTGCCATATATAAATGGCCAGCCCTTACACATCAAAAATGGCCACAAATTTCGTGGCTTACATAGCATATACAGCCATAAAATCATTCCATGTTGGCACACACAAATCACACTCAATTAATGCCAAATTGTGGAGATTTCAAATTTAACTTTTTTGTCACATGGGGTGAAACTTACTTCAGCCATTAGAGCTGAATATTCAATTTATTCTATGTATATTATGTGTAACATAACATATATAACATGTGCAAAAAGTTTGAATTCAATCGGAGAAAAATTGCGTAATCAACAAAAGTCGAAAATTCTGTTTTCTGCGAACACGACACATGGAACATTTTTGGCATGACATATAACATGTATCTAGACACTTTTTACATATTTTATACATTTTAAAGTTCTCTATAAAAATAAATTAAGGACTGATTGGAATATACCATATATGTATAATTATTGTGCACTATTTTACAAAGTTTGCCAAAATAGAATCCAGCACATGTACAAGATATAGCACACGCCTACTTCAGCCTTGTTGGAGCATATGTGGAGCTTTGTTGGCATCTTGATTAGCCAAGAATGAAGTATACAAGGTTGGTGACATAAAGGAAGGAGCTACACAAGGTAACATTTCAAACTATGTCACATTCGTAACACACGCTGAAAATTTCAGCATGTGTGCCTTGAGTTGGCCGAAATTATTCGGCTAAATTGTGCCATATTTACTTCCTTACATTGAATAGATTGATTGGAAGATAAAATGGCAATGTTTTAAAAATATTATGGAAATAATATGATGATATTTTTAAATATCACACATGCTGAAAATTTCAGCATGTGTTGGAATGTATATAGTCTAATTTGTGTCTTGAAATTAAGCCTAATTGAGTTGTTATTTTCAAGGGATAAATCTACTACCTACATGGCAATAATTTGAACTTATCTTGGATATTGCACATGCTGAAAATTTCAGCATGTGGAGAATCAAGTGGCCAATTTTTTGGAAGGAAAATAGAGATTAATTTGCCTTGCAAATTATGTGGAATTAATATGAGACTTATGGCAACATTTTTTTGGCTAATTGGCACATGTTTTAAGTGATATTTTTCATATGTATCTAGTCATCAAATGATGACAACTTTCATCCAATCAATGAGTGCCAGTAAGCAAGGCTTTAATGATCATCCAATGAGGAGTTGCCAAGTAAGCAAGTGAATGTCACAATGATGCAAGATATTATTCCAAGAACTTAAAAGATAATTTTGAAGAGGAAGAAGAGGCAAAAAGGGGCGGCCATTGTTGATAAAAAGGAAAGAAGGAGAGCAAACAATATACAAGAAAAGTGTTGCAAGTCCAAGAGAGCAAAAACGTTTCTACACTTTTTTCTACATTTCTTTCTTTCTTCTCTCTCAAAGCCTATTGTATTCATATTCATACATCTTGAATAGGCTTCATAGAAACCACCATACACGCTATATAGTTGTAAAAGATCGATCAAGGTGTGATCAATCTTGCATCCGCTCGGTGGTGGTGTTCGTGATCGTTGTAATCACGTACAAGGTTTGTAAAGGGTTGGAGTTGGTGTGTAACTCCATCAAACCTATGTGGTAAGGTGTTGTTTATTGTTTTGTGATTAGTGATAACCGAACAAGGTGTACTCAAAGACTGGAGTAGGTTGATTTAACCAAACCAGTATAAAATTCCTTGTGTTCTTTACTTTTCAGCACTTACTTTCTGTTTCCAGCACAGTGCATCATTTCCTCACGTTCTTAAAAATAGTAAACGAACTTCAAAAATCACAAAACTTTTCAGAAACATAGCCACACGTCTTAAGGTTCATTTAGCACAAGTTTCAATCCTTTTGGACAAGTATAAGTCATCCAAATGTCAAAAGTTCTGAGACTAGTGCAGTCTGATTTTTAGGCTTGCAAAGGTTGAGACTTTGAACATATTTGACTAACTTCCCAAAAGCATTTTTCAAAAACTGTTTCAGCCAAATTAAACAAACATAATTAGGGGTGTTTCATTAAATTTTCAGAGCATTTAGAGTCACGGTTTAATAGGAATTAATTTTTCAAATCATACTACCGTTTCTGGCAGATTTATGCAATCTGACCACCGACGATTTTTAAAAGGGTTAAAGGCTGAATTTTAATATGAAATTTTTAGGAGATACTCAGAACATCTGAGACTAAAATCTCTCCAAATTTCAGAATTTTTGAAGACCTGTAACCTAGTTTTGAAAACGTTTCAAAACAGGTCCTGAAAACAGAAACTGTTTTCAGAAGTTGAGTTTTTGGTCTAAAACGATTTTAAAAACCAAATTTTCTGCACCCACTATTCAACCCCCCCTTCTAGTAGTGCCTTGCAGATCCTACACATACCACCTATAGTGACCCATCCCAAGCCCTAAAACTTGAAACGACTCATCCGCCGTATTTCACTAAGAAAAATACAAAGCATCCATATAATAAAGTACACGTCAGCCTAAATAACATAAATCGATATCAGTGGAAACCATGCAAATTAAGACCTCGATATAAATAGTCATCCCCACTCCTGGTCATCCTCGACATTGACTAACTTGAAATCCTAGGGATCTGCAAAAAATATGGTAAAGCGTAGTATGAACGACACATCGCCTAGCAAGTAACCTGGCTATATTTACCATGTGATCATACACGGATAAAGTGTAATAAAGTAAATAAATAACAAAATAGAAAATACATACATCTTTTCGCAAATATAATTTACCTTTTTACCCCTATACCATTCAAGCAACAAAGTGACACTTAACTAAATCAGCAACACACAAGTGTTAGTACAACCAAAATCAATGATGCAACTTTTCAAATCAATGCGATGCAAAACGATACGATGTTTTCATTCGATACGGTATTTCCATTCAAGCAACAAAGTGAAACTTAACTAAATCAGCAACACACAAGTGTTCGTACAACCAAAATCAATGATGCAACTTTTCAAATCAATAAGATGCAAAACGATATGATGTTTTCATTCGATATGGCACTTCCATTAGGTACAATTTCCGATACAATTTCCCATACGATCTCAACGCCATGCAATGGACATGGATCTTACCTTAAAAGCGACATATATTGCAATACTTACGAACTTGGTCCTCCCAATGGTCGATTGTCCAGGCGGCCTATCTCAATATAGTCATATGTGTTTAGACGGCCAAAATGGTATCCATATGTGTCCGAGCGGCCTATCTCACTATAGTCATATGTGCTCACACGACCCGTTTGTTCGGAACCAATCCAGCTTGGTAATATATTTCATTTGTAAGGGTGACTTTTAAAATATGCAATTTCGATTTCCCAAACGATTTCTTAGAAAATTTTGATTTTTCCAAAGTTTGATAATTTCCAAAAATCCATTCTGATCCCAAACACAAATAACAAATACAATCACATTTCCCATTTATGATTCTGATGTTCTATCTGCACCACTCACGTATACATGTACACACATACATGCCCACGCCTATACATGTGTGCGTATATGCATATACATACACGCATCTCCATCAACCCACTTTTCTCTAACCTCCTACCCAACTCACCTCACCCTCGCCCCTACCCCTCGGCCTCCTCACTGCCCTTAGCCCAGTTGCTCACTCCACCCCATCTTCCTCGGCCCAGCCCTTCTTTCCCCTCACAATACCCTAATTTTTCTCCCCGCACCTAACTCACCTTGGCCTAGCCTACACTTCGCACCACTCATATTTTCTCACATCTAACCCCATAAACAACAAGTATGGTTCATGCCTAACATACTACGGCAAAAATCTTGCCAAACTCTAACCACGCACCGCCTTTAGGCTCACACACCACCTTGGTCCTAGACCTCTTACCACCGGAATTTTTCTATCCTCATTTCCAACCATATTCCACCCTCAAACAATGAAAATTCTCGCTTTTCAAAATTTATTTTCCCTTATTTCGATGATGAAAACCCTAATTCAATAATACGGATAATCTTACAATTTATCCCACATGTATTCATCACCATTAACTTCATACACACCCTTACAGTCCAGCACCACCATGTTTTGGCCATAACCCCTTTATATTTTATCAAATTCGATTTCTGAATCACATAAACTCAACTACATGAAATAACACACATAATAATAGTTATGATTATAACATGCATAATACATACATATATGTCATATCTTGGCTGGTGCCCTAGGCAGTAGCACCTCCCAGCCCAACGACACCCCAAGCAAGACAAGCCAAAAAGAAATAAACATCATGTATATACATACACAATCGATACTTACATATAGCACATAAGTAGAAGATCAACCATCTATGCAATCACAATTACATTATGCATGATCTGGTTTTACTACGAAAATAACGCCATAAGTTATGCAAAATCATAGCAAAGATAGGTAGTGTACTTGCCTTGATCTTGATTACACTATACGGCAATAAAATCAGGGTTGAAATTAGATGGATTTTGGTTCCTTCTCTTTTTTTGCTGGCGGCCGAATGGTTGTGGGAGGGGTTCGGGCTGACGATTTTCTTAATAGTAGGTGTAGGGTTTATTTTGCTTGATCTTGGGTGTATATATAGATGGTATGAAGACTAGATAGGGATGTAACTTTTCCCATGTAGATAAGAATTTTCCTTTTAGTTTGCATATATCTTAATGTCCTAATCTAATTAGGATGCTATATTTTAGGCCTTTTTTTCTAACCGTCACTTACTTATATATATATATATATATATATATATATATATATATGTATATAGATATATATATATGTATATATATATATGTATATATATATATACATATATATATGGTAAAAAATGCCGATTCTCTCTGGCGATCGTCTACCCCGGCAGCGCTAGCCGCCGCCGCTGCCGGCACTCTCTCCTTCCGATTATTCAATCCGACCAATACCCCTTCCTCATCATTATCTCCAATCCTTGACTTTGCTTTCGCAGTTTCTTTTCTCTGTTTGGATCACGCGGATCATGACAACCGCATCGAGTTTTGCTGCGGTTGTCGCCGCCGCAGGCCATTTCGGCAGTATTGATATTGCGCCGAAAATAGTTTCCAGATACAAAGGACTCCCGTTGATCACTTTCCTTGATGCTGAAATCGACGCATTGGCTGAACCCTATAGGTATTCTTTGGTTGGCACTTTTTGGTATGGCAGGCCACCACTAAAAGTTATACGTCAGGATTTTGAGAAAATCGGCTTTCATCAAGATTTACGTATTGCATTGATTGATCAATCGCATATCCTTTTGAATTTCCGCAATGAAGCGGATTATTTGCGTTGCTTCTATCGCCGTTCATGGCATATTTCTGGATGTCATATGAGGATTACAAAGTGGACAATAGATTTTGATCCAAGCGCTGACGTTCCTATTGTTCCAGTCTGGGTTGCGCTACCCTCTCTTCCGATTCATCTACACCATCGTGCAGCCCTATTTGAAGTCGTGCGACTGATTGGTACAGCTTTGAAATTGGATGTCGCCACTTGAGATGGCTTGCGTCCATCAGTGGCTCGAGTCTGTGTTGAAGTTGATGTCTCACAAGATTTGCCACAGAAAATTTATCTGCAGGCAAAGGGAAGATTTATCTTAAATCTATAGTTTACGAGGACCTACCTTTATTCTGCACAGCCTGCCGCAGATTGGGTCATGCAGCAGCTGCATGTCCACCTAAGGCGAATGGTACGGCCCCCCACCGCCGCCTCCTCCCCCGCCACCTCCTCCACCAAAGCCGGATCGTCCATCGCGGCAACGTTGGACCCCAATCAAGAAGCGAGTGACGGAACCAATTTTGTCTCAGCCCGAAATCACTGCTGAACCATCTCCTTGTGCTGATTGCAGCCCAACTATGATAGAACCGCAACAGCATATGGCCATGCACGCAGCGGTTGAAGATGTTCCTCCATTGGATCCAACCCACCTTTGTACATCTGCGGTCCCCCCTGAAGAGGAATTTTGTGATGCGGCGGATCAGCAGCTACCAGTGGAGCCAATCCACGTAGAAACAGGTCATTCATCCGACACGGATTTGCCCATAGAAGGTGCTGTTGATGATATTTCTACTGTTCCAGAGGACATTGCCCGTCGAATGCAGCGTATACCTCCTTCGCCTGATGAGGAGGTTTTGATATCACGGTTGACAGATCACGAGACTGCGACGGAGTTCATTCCAGTAGTGCCAAGACGCAAGCGCAGGGCTCGTAAAGATTTGCCACCTCTTCCGCCGTCCACGATCTTAACACGTAGCGCTTCTCACATCGTCCAGGGAAGTACCTCTCTTTCTCAATGAATACACTAGTTTCGAACATCCGGGGCATGCGTGCCTCGTTGCCTAGATTAAAACAATTGATTTTGGAGCATCGTTTACATTTGCTAGCTTTACTAGAGCCCAAACATCCTCCTTCAAGTGTACATCGATTTATGTTGCAGCTTTGTTTTACACATTCTTATGCTTCACAGTCGCGTCTTATTTGGTTTTTTTGGTGTGATGCTGAGTTTCGTTTGCTTGCTACTCAGGATCAGGATCAGGTGGTGCATTTTACCCTCCAGTCCGTTTCTCTACAATGGATCTTTGTATTTTCGGTGGTATACGCCAAGCATACAAATATACAGCGTCGACTGCTTTGGCAGTCGTTGTGTGACTTTGCTGTTTCGTGTCATTTGCCTTGGATGGTTGGTGGTGATTTTAACACGTTTCGAGCATTAGATGATCATAGCGGCCAGTCTGTTCCATCTTTAACAGCATTACAAGACATTAATGACTGTATTAAACAGTGCTCTCTCATGGAACCTCCGCACCAAGGCTCTAGATTTACTTGGGCAGATGGGAGAGGTCTTGGCCGTATCAGACGCAGATTAGATTGGCTTTTTATCAATTCTGCTTATCAGGATAGTTTTGCAGAGCTGCAGTTATCACATCTGCCGAGGGTTGCCTCTGATCATATGCCATTGCTAATTTTGTGTCGGCGGAGTGTGACTAATAGCAAATGCACATTCCGATTTTTGGACGCCTGGTTACATCACTCAGACTTTCATACTTATATGCAGCAGGCATGGTTATCATACCCTACGACTGGCGGTATGTTTGGTTTCTATAAAAAATTATTCTCATTCAGAAAGGATATTCAACGGTGGAATAAAGACATCTTTGGCAATATTTTCAACAACCTACGACATGCGGAGACTCAACTAAATTGCGCAGAGGCAGCCTTGGATGCCCAGCCAACTGAAGAAAACAGGGTTGAATCTCATAGATCCAAGGCCGAGTATCTAAGAGCGTCCACCTCTGAACTACTTTTCTGGAAGCAAAAAGCTAGATTTAAATGGCTTAATGAGGGTGATGAAAATACAAAGTTTTTCCATTCTATCGTTAAAGGGAAGTGGACACACTTGCGTATTAAAAACATACGCAATGCGGAGGGCCAGCTATTAACAGAGCCGTGTGACATCATGGCAGCGGCGGTCTCTTTTTATACTGAGTTGTTTGCGCCGGCATCAACGCAGAATCATTCTGCCATACTGTCGCACATCCCTCGGATGCTAACAGATGGGGACAATATTATGTTGACGAGACTTACTAATGCTGTGGAAGTTAAGGAAGCGGTATGGCATCTGGACCCTCACAGTGCAGCTGGCCCAGATGGTTTCCATGGTATGTTTTATCGTTTATGTTGGTCGGTCATACATTCTGATGTGGTTAAGGTTGTGCAGGAATTCTTCCTTGGTATCCCGCAATCGACTGTTATGGCTAGCGCATTTATTACTCTGATACCCAAAAAGTCATCTCCGCAGTCTTTCAGTGATTTTCGACCCATCTGCCTGACAAATTTCATAAGTAAAGTATGTACCCGAATTATAGCTACACGTTTGGGTCTGCTTCTTCCCAAGCTAATTTCTCTAGAACAAACGGGTTTCCTTCCTGGGTAAGATATTTCCACCAAAGTTTTATTGGCACGAGAGATGGTACATATGTTGGATAGCGGTTCTTCACATCTATGCCTGAAATTGGACATGATGAAAGCTTTTGATTGGGTTAGTTGAGATTATCTGGAACGTCTTTTGTTACAATTTGGTTTTTCAGGATTTTTCACTCGGCTTATCATCAATCATCTTCGTACCACTACGTTATCAATTTTGATCAATGGTGAGCCTTCTCCCTCTTTTCGTCCACAGCGCGGGGTCAAGCAAGGGGACCCTTTATCCCCTTTGCTTTTCATTCTGGCATCAGAGGGCTTCAGCAGAGGATTATCATCATTAGTGGCTGTGGGCCACATACAGCCATTTCGGCTTGGCCGTATTCCATTCGCCATATCTCATTTAGCTTATGCAGATGATCTTCTTATTTTCCTGCAAGGCACACAGCGTAATATAAGCCATTTTAAAAGATTCTTAACAGAATACGAAATTGCTTCTGGTCAAAAGGTAAATTTTCAAAAGAGTAGTCTCATTCCATCGGCCCGCCTTTCCACACGACGCGTTCGAAACTTGCAGGAAATACTTGGGATGCAACTATCGGCATTGCCATTTAAATACTTGGGTTCCTATCTTCACAAGGGTATTAATCGCTCTCGGTTTTGCACTACTCTGTTACAGCATTTTGATGACCGTTTACATGGTTGGCATGCCTGTCTTATCTCTTCCGCGGGTCGCTTAGTCTTATTGCGCTCGGTCCTTTCTGCGCTTCCCCTTCATGTCATGGCTGCAGGAGGATTGCCAAAGTCTGTCATTAGAATGATTAACATGAAAATGGCTACTTTTTATTGGGGGAATCGACACCACTTGGTTGCCTGGTCTAAAATTACATTGCCAGTTGAAGAAGGCGGCTTGGGGCTAAGGGATCTCAATGTGTTACAGCAGGCATATCATTGCAGAATATGGTGGTTATATCATAAACAAGACACTTTATGGAGTCGTTATATGCATGCCAAATATGGACGGAGAGGAGATTTTCAACCACGACTACCGGATTCGCCAGTTTGGAAGCTTATTTGTCGGATTAATAATGTATGTCTTTCGCATGCAGCAGGCGCGAATACTCACCTCACATGTCAACCATCGCCCTCGGGAGAATTCACTCTAAAATCAGCTTACGAAGTTTGTCGATCATCTAGACCAACATTGCTCTCCGCTAAGTTCATTTGGTTTAAGCATCATTCACCATCCATCAAGTTATTGTTGTGGCGTTTGTTTCATGCTGCCCTGCCATTTGAAGATTATATTGGCAGTTATGCTGCAGGCCGTCCTACGCAATGCCCCTTTTGCAAGCAGCACTCAGCAACGTTGATCATGTTTCCTGTATTGTTCGCCAATTCGGCTATTCTGGACGTTCTTTGCCGCAGAGTTGCACGGTGTTTTCCTCACTTCTCTACCTCTACGCCAATATTTATTGTCTTGGTGGTATAGATCCTCTTCTGCTTCGATATATGGGGTTCTAAAAGTTGTTGTCCCTGGAATCTTAGTACATAACATATGGCGTTGCTATGCTAGTTTAGTATATGGGGACCATACATCCTTTTCTATATCTGCGCTACGGGCAACAATCCATTTTGATATAGACATGTGGGTTCATACACTCCACGGTTCCAAGCTAGACGCAGGGTCTCCCCCTCCGATATCATGGATTCCAAAGGTTCGATCTCCGCGTCTCCAAGTGGTCAAATGGCTCACTCCTCCATCAGGGCGGTTTAAACTTAATGTTGATGCAACTGTTGGACGCCACTATGCGGCAGGCGGAGTCATCCTGCGTGACTCTAATGGCGCTTGTGTGCGTGCCATCGCATTCTGCCTGCCTCCGTGTACGCCACTGCTGCCTGAAATTCAGGCAGCATTATTTGGATTGCTATATTTTCTTCCTTTATATAGGACACTTATCATAGAGACAGTGATACGTGCAAGAATGGATCTTTCTTTAACTCTAAAGCTCCTTCTCCAAATATGGTTTAGGCACAATGAAGATAGCTTCACCTTGCTTTCAAATAAGTTGAAGAAAACCTTTTGAACATAAGTCCTCCAATGAGTTTCACATAACCCAAGCAAGATACCTCCCTCTTGGATGTTTCCCTCCCCAGAATTGGACAACTCTCACAAGGATGTTCAAGCCTTGAAAGATTCTAGCCTTTATTTTGAATATGAACCAAGAAAACACACAAGAATTGCTCTTGAAGAAGAAGAAATTTTCATTAAAGGTGTGTTTTTACAAGGCTTCTCTTATGTGCCTTTTATAGGCAAAAATAACGCAAGACAACAAACTATCTTACAAATTGAAATGATGATTGAAAAGACTACACATTTCTAAAAACTATTCATGTAAGCTCCATAAAAACTAGTCTTGCAAGTCTTGAATGATGATTTTCAAACTAGGCCCCTCAAGTACTATTCATGGAAGACTTTAAGGATTTGTCTTCAACTTGAAAATCTTATCTGATTTGTGACAGAATTTTGGACACCTTCCAGATCGAAATAGGCCTTGACTTCTTCTAGAGAATTGTAGTCAATTGAGTGTAGAAAATAAGCATATAAAGTTCTTTGCATTTGGCTCAACCATTGAGGAGATACATCCAAAATACTGAAGGTATGTCACAGAATTCGGTAGAAACAGTATTTCAACTTGCATGCTGATTTTTGCTATTAAGACGACCAAATTTGGAGACGTGCAAAACATGAAAGTAGTAGATCTTTGTCTTAGCTTTCCAAAACATCTTGAAACTTGTAAATTGGCCTTGTGGTTGCAGAGATACGTTAATTCTACCAAAACTGGTCCTGCAGAAACTCACAATCCGAGATAGGCCTAAACTAATACAACATAAACATTTACAAAGCAAAATAAAGAACACATTCTAACTTAATGATATTTTACAATGGTTCTAAAAACTCTTACAAATCATGTTATAGGTTCAATAAGGTGAACACAATGTATACATTCCTTTGGTTCATCTTGCACATGTTTAAAAAGAAAGGCCCCTACTTCATGCATTAGTTTCTTAGTTTTACTTCTTGTTAAGGGTCCTTGATCTTGCATTTTTGTAACATTATGTGCATTCTCATTAACTTGACATGGATGAGAGTTATGGACCTCACCATTCCCCCCTTCTTCAAAATGATTCGACCTCGTATCTAAATCATCACCAAAAGGGGTAAGATCAGCAACGTTAAACGTATGAGAAATTGAACCATACTTACTCTCAGGAAGGTCAAGAATGTAAGCATTATCTCCGACCTTTTGAAGTACCTTAAAAGGGCCATCTCCTCTTGGCATGAGCTTAGATTTCCTTTCTCTAGGAAACCTTTCTTTCCTTAAATGTAGCCAAACAAGATCACCTGGTTCAAACAGAACTTCCTTGCGTCCTTTGTTAGCTTGTTTTGCATACTGTTTGTTTTTCTTTTCAAATTGTAGCTTAACCTTAGCATGCAATTTCTTAATCAGTTCAGCCTTATTCTTACCATCAATACTTGCACGTTCATGAAGAGGAATAGGCACAAGATCAAGTGGAGACAAAGGATTGAAACCATATACAACTTCAAACGGTGAATGTGTGGTGCCACTGTGAACGCTCCTATTATAAGAAAATTCAATATATGGCAAGCAATCTCTCCAATTCTTAAGGTTCTCCTGAATGATAGTACGCAATAATTGAGACAAAGTTCGATTCACAACTTCATTTTGACCATCTGTTTGGGGGTGAGCAGTAGTAGAAAACAAGAGTTTTGTTCCAAGTTTACCCCACAACACACGCCAAAAGTGACTTAAGAACTTAGTATCTCTATCACTAACAATGGTTCTAGGCATGCCATGTAGACGGACAACTTCCTGAAAGAACAAGTTTGCAACGTGAGATGCATCATCTACCTTTTTACAAGCTATAAAGTGTCATTTTAGAAAATCTGTCAACGACAACAAACACACTATCACTTCCATCTTTTGATCTGAGCAATCCAAAAACAAAGTCTATAGATATATCAATCCAAGGTGACATAGGGACAGGTAATGGGGTATACAAACCATGTTGATGTGATGTAGATTTAGCTTTCTTGCAAGTTATACAACTTCCACAAATCTTCTCTACATCAACTCTCATATGAGGCCAAAAGAAACGTTCCTTTAACATCTCTAATGTCTTAAAGATGCCAAAATGGCCCATTAAACCTCCAGCATGTGCTTCTTTGACAAGTATGTCTCTGACAGAACACTTAGGTATGCACACTTTTTTTTCTTTAAACAAATATCCATCATGTAAATAATACTTACCAAATGGAGAATCGGCACATGCATCAAATATTGACTGAAAGTCAGGATCAGATGTATACAATTCCTTGATGCACTCAAATCCAAGCAAATGAGATGACAATGTAGTAATCAAAGAGTATCTCCTAGATAATGCATCAGCTACAATGTTATCTTTTCCTTGCTTATATTTTATCACATAAGGAAATTGTTCAATGAATTCAACCCATTTTGCATGCCTCTTATTTAACTTTCCTTGGCTTTTAAGGAACTTAAGACTTTCGTGATCAGTGTGAACCACAAACTCCTTATGTTGCAAATAATGTTGCCAAGTCTGCAATGATCTAACAAGTGCGTACAACTCTTTGTCATAGGTTGAATAATTCAATTGTGCTCCCTTAAGCTTTTCACTAAAATAAGCAATCGGTTGTTGAGACTGAGATAGTACAGCTCCTATACCAACACCACTAGCATCACATTCAATTTCAAATGTTTCATCAAAGCTAGGTAGTCTTAGAATAGGTGCAGAAGTTAACCTTGCTTTAAGTTCATCAAAGGCTTTCTGTTGTGACTCTCCCCACTAAATCCTACGTCTTTTTTAACAATCTCATTCAAAGGTGCAGCAATAGTGGAAAAGTCCTTAACAAATCTTCTATAGAAACTAGCCAATCCATGAAAGCTTCTCACTTCTCCAACAGTTGTGGGAATTGGCCATTCTGAAATTGAGTTCACTTTATCTTGATCCATTTCAATTCCATTTGCACTAACCACAAATCCTAGAAACACAACTTTTTCCATACAAAAAGAACATTTCTTGAAATTTGCATATAACTGTTCTTTCTTTAATGCTTCAAAAACGCTTCTTAGGTGGCCTATGTGTTCATGCAAAGTCTTAGAGTAAATCAAGATATCGTCAAAGTACACAACAACAAATTTTCCAATGAATGCACGTAAGACTTCATTCATTAATCTCATGAAAGTACTAGGTGCATTAGTTAAGCCAAATGGCATGACTAACCACTCATACAATCCAAACTTAGTCTTAAATGCAGTTTTCCATTCATCACCTTCTTTAATGCGTACTTGAAAGTAACCACTTTTAAGATCAATCTTGGTAAAATACTTAGCACCGTGCAATTCATCAAGCATATCATCAAGTCTCGGAATGGGATACCTGTATTTTACAGTTATCTTGTTGATGGCTCTACAATCAGTACACATCCTCCAGGTACCATCTTTCTTTGGTACAACGATCACAGGAACGGCACAAGGACTCATGCTTTCCCTCACTTTTCCTTTGGCCAAGAGTTCTTCTACTTGGCGTTGAATTTCCTTCGTTTCAGCAGGGTTTGCTCTGTAGGCTGGCCTATTAGGCAGGACAGCACCAGGTATGAAGTCTATTTGGTGCTCAATTCCTCTTAAAGGCGGCAACCCAGAAGGTTCTTCTTCAGGAAACAGCCCTGAAAACTCATCAAGCAAAGATACAACTCCACTGGGCAAAGTGGAGGGTAAGTCACTCATAGAAAACAGAGACTCCTTAAACATCAAAACATAGAGAGTTTTCTTTGAGTTTAGGGCATGTGACACTTGACTTGGTTTGGCAAAGAAAGCAAATTTCTTTTGAGATTTGTCTTCATCAATGTTTACTATCTCTTTGCCTTTAGACTCATTTTTCTTTCTTTCACTCTTAATACACTCCAGAAATTTCTTTTCTGCCTCTTTCTCCTTAGGGTCATTCCTATTCTTACACATTCTCTTTTGATCTTCAAATACCTTGTGTGGGGGTAAGTGCATGTAGCTTGAACAACTTATTGTTAAACCTGAACGAATACCTATTCAAGTATCCATCATAAGTAACTTTCTTATCAAACTGCCATGGTCTACCTAACAGGATATGACTTGCATGCATAGGAGCTACATCACATAAGATATCATCTTTATACCCACCAATAGACAATGAGATCAAAACTTGTTTGCTAACACTCACTTCTCCACAATCATTCAACCAAGATAGTTTATAAGGGTGTGGATGGTTAAGTAATGGCAAATCAAGTTTTCTAACGAGTTCAACACTTGCCACATTAGTACATGATCCAGAGTCAATAATCAAAGTACAAACTTTCCCTTTAACCATGCAATGGATATGAAAAATGTTGTCTCTATGTTGATCTTGTTCATCAATCTTAACATGTGCATTAAGAGCTCTTCTAACAAGCAAGAATTCTTTTGATGCAAGTTCTTCATCCTCACTCACACTTTCTTCATTTTCATCATGATTTTCCTCAACATTAACATGTTCCACTTCCTCATCATCAGAATAATATTCATTAGATTCTTCAATGAACATGATACGTTTAGGGTTGGGACATTGATTTGCAAAATGACCTGTACCTAAACATTTATAGCATTGAATGTCTCTAAATCTAGTAGTGGAATTAGAAATGTTACCTTCAACCTTGTTTTTCCCTTTATCCAAGTTTTGTTGAGGTGGTTGAGGTGGTCTTTGATTTGGTTGAGTCTTGCCCTGGAATCCACGGCCTTGAGGTGCAGTTGGCCTGAAACTTGTCCCTTGATTTGTCCTAGGCGGCGTTCTTGGATAGGATGAACTATTAGCTCGAAAAGATAAACTTGATGCAAAGGGTTTTACCTTGAGTTGTCTCTCAATCTTTTAGCTTTATGAACCATGGAAGTCATATCAATATATGTGGTAAGTTCAACTCTGTTTGTAATTTCCTTGTTCAATCCAGCTAGAAATCTAGCCATAGTAGCTTCCTCTGGTTCTTCAATGTTAGCTCTTATCAATAAGATCTCTAACTCTTTGAAATACTCCTCTACACTACGGCTTCCTTGAGTGAGTTTTTGCAAGTTTTGGTAGATGGTCCTTTCATAGTCTGAAGGAATGAATTTTTTTCTCATCTCAATTTTCATTTCTTCCCAAGTAGAGATTGGGGCTTGTCGGGTTCTTCTCCTTACGTTGTGTAGTTGATCCCACCAAATTAAGGCATAATCTGCAAACTCTATAGCTGCATAGCGCACTTTAGTCAAATCAGTATAATTTGTACAAGAGTATATGAGATCTACCTTTTTCTCCCATTCAAAATATGCCGCAGCATCACTCTTTCCATGAAATGTGGGGATGTTCACTTTTGTTTTGATGAATTCATCTTCTTGTGGATTATTCTTTTGATTCCCATGGTTTCAAAATTGGTTGTACTCTTCCTCAATGTTATAATCATCAAACATTTGGTTTTGTTCTTCTTCTCTTTCATCAAAGGTCCTCATAGGTATGAAATCCCGATTAAGCCATCTTCCTCTGCCTCTGCCTCTACCTCTTCCTCTTTCCGGAGCAAAAGACCCATGGCTTTCAAGCCTACGTTCCGGTACATGTGATGTTTGTCCTTCAAGTAAAGGATTTTCTGGATGAGATTGTGATTGTTTTTCTAGTCCCTCTACACGACTACTCATCAATTTCATTTCCCACAACATCTTTTGCATTAGTTGTGCTAAATCGTCCACGTTTGTGGGCAATCTTTCTCCTTCTTTGTTAAGTCCCATGGTACTCTCAGGTGTCTTATCCATGGTAAAATTACCCGAAATTGAACAAGAAAACAAAGAAAAAAAGGAAAACTAACACAAAGACAAAAGAAACTTGATTATGTTACTGGAAAACAAAAAAGTGTTTGTCCCTCTCTCTCTCTTTTTGTAGTTCACACAATCTTGTGTCTTCTTGAAGAATCTGAGGCTAGAACAATTCAAAACAAACTTTCCAAGTGAGTATCAATTCCGATAACTTCAATCATGTAAAGTAAACCTTCTTCACAAGTCTCTCACCAATTCACTCACAATTCCAATGTTATAAACAACAAACTTGGACTATACTAAGATTCAAAGAGAATTGAAACCAAATTTGATGTAATAAGCTGAGCCAAAGAAATGCTAAGGGGTTGCCCTGGGCAATCCTTAACTTAATCTTAGGCTTTATGCAAGCTAGATGCAAGTATGAATGAACTAGAAGCACTCAAGTGTTCAAAAGTGAAAACAAATGGGTACTTCGGGTTTATGAAGGAAACAAGACCAGCTCTTTTGCTCTTTGCACTTTAATTGTTTTGTGCAAACTTTTCTTTGAAATAAGCTTCTCTTTCTTTCTTTTTCTTTTTCCTTGTTCAAAGCTAAACAAGGTGTATATATCTCGGTAAAATTGATCGATAAGGCTTTGTGTATTTGGATGGATATCTTGATGTTTTTGTGTGTAGTAGGCTGTCAAGTTGTTCAAGATGAACAAATTGATTTTCTTTCTTGTCGAGGTTGCCAAATTAGATATTGAACACAAGAAAATGCAACTAAAATCACCACACAATACAACTAAACAAACACAAAGTCTAAAACAAGTTAAGAGCTTCGATAACAACAAGAATATAGGATAGACCAAGGTAGATATATAAGCAATGGACTGAATATAAGTAATGCAGAAAAGCTTCTTAAACAAAGAACTTAAAGTCCAAGAAAGTGTCTAAACATAAAGAAATTAAAATCCAACCAAATGAAATAAACAAACCATAAATCATCACAAAGAAATAATCTTTAAGTGTTTTATGGTATGTTTGTCCTTAGTCCTTTCCAATTTCATATAGGTCCAACGTCACGGTAAGTTCTTAGAGTCCAATCCAACCTTATATCACCAATGTCATGTAGGTCCAGTGTTACGGTAATTGTCCAGAGTCCAATCCAACCTTATATCACCAATTTCATGTAGGTCCAGTGTTACGGTAATTATCCAGAGTTCAATCCAACCTTATATCACCAATTGATACGGTAAGCTTGTATATCAGTTTTTTTTGAGTTTTTTTTGCTTGTTGAACAGGAAGAAACAAAGAAACTTGATAAAAAAAAGATTTCGTTGAGCAACAAGATGTAACAGAAAAAGAAGTGAATTTAATAGACAAAACAATGAACTAGAAAACACACGGATAAACTGTTTTGGTTTTGGTTTCTTTTTGTTTCTGAATTATACAATTCAAAACAAGAAGAAGACACTAAACCAAATAGAATTCAACCTTCTAGGAAGATGATTGAATGGTGGATGAAGATAAGAACGAAAGAAAAGAAAAATTGACACAAAGAAATGATAAGTTGAGTTAAAGAAAAACCTTGGCTCTGATACCACTTTGATACGTGCAAGAATGGACCTTTCTTTAACTCTAAAGCTCCTTCTCCAAATATGGTTTAGGCACAATGAAGATAGCTCCACCTTGCTTCCAAATAAGTTGAAGAAAACCTTTTGAACATAAGTCCTCCAATGAGTTTCACATAACCCAAGCAAGATACCTCCCTCTTGGATGTTTCCCTCCCCAGAATTGGACAACTCTCATAAGGATGTTCAAGCCTTGAAAGATTCTAGCCTTGATTTTGAATATGAACCAAGAAAACACACAAGAATTGCTCTTGAAGAAGAAGAAATTTTCATTAAAGGTCTGTTTTTACAAGGCTTCTCTTATGTGCCTTTTATAGGCAAAAATAACACAAGACAACAAACTATCTTACAAATTGAAATGATGATTGAAAAGACTACACACTTCTAAAAACTATTCATGTAAGCTCCATAAAAACTATTCTTGCAAGTCTTGAATGATAAATTTCAAACTAGGCCCCTCAAGTACTATTCATGGAAGACTTTAAGGATTTGTCTTCAACTTGAAAATCTTATCTGATTTGTGACAGAATTTTGGACACCTTCCAGATCGAAATAGGCCTTGACTTCTTCTAGAGAATTGTATCCAATTGAGTGTAGAAAATAAGCATATAAAGTTCTTTGCATTTGGCCCAGCCATTGAGGAGATACATCCAAAATACTGAAGATATGTCACAGAATTCGGTAGAAACAGTATTTCAACTTGCATGCTGAGTTTGGCTATTAAGACGACCGAATTTGGAGAAGTGCAAAACATGAAAGTTGTAAATCATTGTCTTAGCTTTCCAAACCATCTTGAAACTTGTAAAGTGGCCTTGTGGTTGCAGAGATACGTTAATTCTACCAAAACTGGTCCTGCAGAAACTCACAATCCGAGATAGGCCTAAACTAATACAACATAAACATTTACAAAGCAAAATAAAGAACACATTCTAACTTAATGATATTTTACAATGGTTCTAAAAACTCTTACAAATCATGTTATAGGTTCAATAAGGTGAACCCAATGTATACATTCCTTTGGTTCATCTTGCACATGTTTAAAAAGAAAGGCCCCTACTTCATGCATTAGTTTCTTAGTTTTACTTCTTGTTAAGGGTCCTTGATCTTGCATTTTTATAACATTATGTGCATTCTCATTAACTTGACATGGATGAGGGTTATGGACCTCATCAGACAGACTGTGCTCAAATGCTGCAGCGGTTACGTCAGCGACAGCCAATCTTTGGCAACTTTCATCTCAAACTACTACACATTTTGGTTATTCAAAACAACTTGGACATTAATCATATATATCGAGAGGCCAATATGCCCGCACATTACCTTGCTCATCATGCAATGACATCGCCGCTCACTTCCTACTTTTCCTCCTCCAGTCTGCCTCCTATGGTTTGGGCTGCAGTCATTTTGGACCTTACGTCGGCATCCTTGAGTAGGCGGTAATCATTAGGTCTTCCGAATGGATTGGCGCACTTTCTTATCCTCTGCCTGTGCTCATGTGAGTGCAGGCAGACATGGTACGTTGCATGTACTTTTTCATCTACTCATCATTGGTCTTCTGAATACTTATACACACATTATTTTCCCTTCCGCATAGATTACACTTTGCGAGGGTTTGAGGACTATCACAGTATATGGCGAGTGCAACCCTACCAATGTCTTCCACATGGATTGGCGTCTATATGCTGTCGCTGCCTGTACTCTTGTCAGTGCAGGCAGCTTTGGTGAGATTAACATCTTGTCGTTACATTTTCTTAGTAAATATTTCCTGTGCATGATTGATGTAATTTTCGGTAATACTGCTGCATGGGCATTTTGGCGTCTTCAACATCTGATGGTCGCCGCTCTCCTGAGTTTCCGTATGGATTGGCTCATCTTTCGCTCCCCTGCCTGTGCCTCAGAGGGTACAGGCAGACCGGATATGTATTACATTCATTGGGTTGGTTTCTTTTCCTCATGTGGCCAATATGTGTTTCACGCATGCTGTTGTTTGCATGCTGCATGGACGGACACGATGGATGCTTGTTTCCACGAGGATGCTATATGTACTGACAACGGCAATTGGAAGCTTCTATGGCGCCTTCATAATCTTCTTCAAACGCAACTCATGATGACGCGTAAATTCTCATGTATAGAGCTTGGTCACGCAATGGAGGTGCTTCTCGCTTGGACGACAATCCATGCCAGATCATTCTATTCAATCTTTTACACACTTGATATCAATGACAGTCGTATAAATATGTACGCTTTTTCCTTCGCCAAGGTTTTATCCACAAGGGTGGTTTTACTTGGCGAGGTTTTAATGCGGCATATCATATACGACTGGAGATATATCATCCTTAGCTTTTTAATTCATATATTTGCATATTCGGACACTTGTAATATGGTTTTCCTCCGCCATAAGTGAGGCTTCATCATAATAAAATTTTGCTTTTCATCAAAAAAAATATATATACATATATATATTTTTTTATGTATATATATATACATATATATATACACATATATATATACATATTTGTACACATAGGAAAGCTAGAATAACCTCTTTCATGGCGTGCTCTTTACCAGAAAAATGGCCGATGACGAGGACAAAACTATTGCCTGAAAAACAAAAAGAGTAACCAACTCGGCCTGTTAGAGTCGACATCATCAGACTCTTAAAGGTCGTAGGTCGTTTAGGACTTACTTTAGCTGCTCGAGTGCAAATGTATAGTCTAGTCGACACGAGCAAGGAGACGCAAGACGCCTCCTCGGTGTCAGCAAAGACTTTAGCTTGGCATTAGACAACCTAACCTAGGATATCGAAGATTTGTCACCTCATCTTCAGCCAGTCACCTTAGCTGCAGCCGCGAGCTTAGTGTCAGGTGTCACCTCGGTTAGGACGTGCACCTTAGCCACATGACACAGGTCGGCCATAGGCCCAATGCCTAAAGTCATCCTGGTCTATGCAAAAGCAAGCTCCCAACATAGCAGACATGTGCTACGCTTGTAGCTTAGCCATGCAACAATAGGTCGCCACATGTCGCATCAAAGGACAAGTAGGACAGACCACCTGGCACTCTCCTATAGTTCCTCGGCAATCAATGGTTTTTCGAGCCATACAAAAACGAAAAACAACGTCAGACAGGGACCATGTTTAGTTTGGACAAAAGAATACATCATTCAAAGGTCACAGACAGGTTTTTCAAAAACATTCTAGCCTAAATATTTGTACTAACCAAATAGCCGTAACTGACTTGATTGATAGAGAATTTCGCCTAGAGAAACACTTTTAGACCTCTAACGTTGGCTTGCGGTATGTTTTCTCCAACAACTACCGTTAGTTTTATTATTTCGATCATCTGAGGATCGTAGCTAGATGAAGATCTGATTTCGCCCGCCGATATTCTAGATTTAATTCCCATTATCATCGTTGGTGTTTCTACAAGTATTGTAGTGCGTATAGTCACCAAATAGTTTAAAAGTATGTGTATACGGCTTTCAAAAAGTATGAATGTGGATATGAAATTCTGTTTTTATCAGAATGTTCCACTATTGATAAGGACTTCTATGTATAACCCAAATATATGACTAGATAACGCTTAGACCCTTCCCAGATAATTCTTAGACCCATATATATGCATAGATAGAGCTCTTCATGCGGAACATTTCATACTTCTCATTACTATTAGCTTTTAGGTCATTTTCACTTGCTTGGTTCCTTCATGGATATTGTCCAACCTTTTATGTGCTTCTTGAGCCGTTTCAAGACCTTGAAGCATATAAAACTATGTGGTAGTTAGAGCACTTGAAAGAATACCAATTGCCTTGTCATTCATGGCAAACTTGAGTTTTTTTTCATCGGTGTAGGCATCATCATGTTTGGATATGGTTTCACCTTTCGAGTTTGTAAGCATAGGAACTTTGATTTCTTTAACTACTCTCCATATATCAAAAACGAAACTTTTCAAATGATTCATCATTCTAAACTTCCACAGAGAATAATTTTGAGCATCACACATGGACAATTTTCAATGATCTTGGAGCTTACTACTTGCAAACATTGACCAAGAAATCAAGGCTAAGCTCTGAGGCTAAATGTAAGGTCGATAACAAATAGCGTAGAGGGGATGCAAACAGAATATTGGACAATTTTTGGGTTTTTCTCGACTAAGCTCAACAAACTCTCAATGTTCACCAAAAAAAGAAAGAGGAAGATAAGAAATAATGAATTAGAGACACACAATTTTGAGTGGTTCGAATCTCATCGATTCTACTTCATTACCATTTTTTTCCATGGAGGATTTTTCATAACTTTCTTAATACCTTCAAAAGGGGAAAAGAACGACAATAAGAACTACTACAGAAACTATTGCAATAACAGGTGCAATTTAAACTACTACAACGACTTCTATAACAACTACATGCAAGAGTCTTAGAGATTTTCTACTTGCTTCTTCACAACTTCAATAAAGTTTTACCTAAGAAGTTTCACCAGATGAGTTTTCTGAGAAGAGGTGAACGACATTTGCAAAACAAGCCTGAATCATAAACAAGAGATCAAATACGTATAGTTCCTCTTTTGTTTAACGACTTCAATACTCTCACAATGCAATAATGAAAAACAAGCAACAAGTGTTTAATGAGCTTTATGTGCTTTTTCTCTTTGAGAGCTTTTTGATATCAATTGTGTAATTGGCTTATCTTTGCTTCTTTAATATATAGAGAGATGAATCTCGTTTTGCAGCCTTTCGCGTTGTTTCAAAGTTCATTAATTACTTTGGAGAAGTCAAACTTGTTTTCAACCACCTTGCTCTTTAATTTGTTGAATCATAGCCACCCTAAAAGAGCTCAAATAGGTGTAACTAGTTCAAATAGTACAGGTGCTGGTAAAATATTTGAACAATCGATTAGGGACAGATTGGAGAGAGAAAACAATTTAACTTCCCCAATGATCTGTTTGTAACGACTATAAAAATAATTCAGGACGATGTCGGTGGATCAATGTCCATAAGTTTAGAGATTGATGTACATATTCAATCGATCGATATACTCACTTTAGAGATTGATGCCACCTGTTCTATTTTGTGACATTTTTACTTTAATGAAATCGATCTCTCCACATCAGTGATCGACATTGGGAGTTGTACTCCTAATTGGGCACATTTCGTACATAGATTGATTGACGTCTCTATTTTAGATATTGATGTATATGTCAATCGGTCGGCGTCACACGTTAGAGATCGATGTTCCACTTTCACTTGGAACATGAATCGATCCATGTAGAGATCGAAATTGGAGAGTGTGCTCCCAAGATTGCACAAATCTGACATAAATCAATTGATGTCTAGTTTTAGAGATCGATGTAAACGTAGATCTATCTACTTAGAGATCAATGAATATATTGTTCTCATTTTCAGAGACGTATGTAGAGATCGACATCACTATCCTTATTTTCAAACCTTTGTCATTTTCCAAGTATAAACCAATCTTTTGTACTTTTTTTCCAACATCTTTTAAATTCATCAAACCATTCATGTTCTAACAGTGTTAGAGTGTGTATCATGTATATCAAAGATTTTATGCGAATCTTCTAATTACTGGCCAATGGTTTAGGTATGCTTTTGTCTGTTTCCTTTTGTGTCTGTCGTGTTCTGTGAGACATCAATACAAGTAGGGAAAAAATTCCCCCATAATGTTTTCTTACAGCATCAGTAAGCGACGAAACATGGTTGACATCTTCATGAGAGTCGATACAAATTAATCAAAATTATGGAAGTAAAACCAGATTAATAACTTATTCTTCTCTAACTTTTTCGATGTGGTTTGAGATTAAGCCCGCAGCTTCAAGAACTGCATGTATTATAAAATTATTTAATCTTCAAGATCGGCTGACCAAACCATTGTGCACCAAAGGGCGAACAAAACCCGTCTAAATCCCACCTGTCTAGCTGATTACTTTGATTTTCAATTCGAATAGGTTAAGCTAATTTATTGTAAAATGTTTGGCCACAACCATTTCGACGGTACGTTGACTGCCAATTAGTAATACGCCTTATGTTTTATTTGTTCACTGGGTGACCATAAACACAGACCCATAAAAGATAATAATGATCATCATGATTATTATATTACATTTATTTTTTTTTTCTACCAAGTGCCAACATAAATTGACTCTGATCTGGGAATATGCGTCATCGTTTATCGACTTTTTTTTATTGTGAAATCGTGTTTGGATGGTATGTGAAACATATTGCCCAAGGTGAAGAAGAGGCAGGAGGCTTGACTGATGGGAGAGTTGAAGAGAATAAGAGGATCAATCCACGTCAATAGGAAGAGCTATCATCTAATTGGAGGATTAATACTTGAAATTAACTCATTGGACACGCAAAAGTCAATCTGGAAAAGAGTTAGAGCTGGAGATGGCTGGACATGTTGGCGGAGCTGTGGAGTGGAAAAGAAAGAAGAGCGCGGGAGTAATTTGAAAGCTGTGAAATTACAGTTTTGCCCTTTTAAATGACGTTGTAATAAACAGAGAAGTAGGGGTGTTCTTGTAATTTTAGCATGGCAGTTATTTTCTTCTCCCAGCTGAAGCCATATATGGCTCGTTCGACACCCAATGTAACAAAACAGATTTTGAGTTCTGCAGCATCATCGTTTTCCAAGTTTCCTCGTTTGCTCTCTCTTTCTAACCGTTTTTCTCATTCTTCTGTGATTGTGTTGATATCATGGTTTTCGCCATTTGCTTAATCCTCTGATTCTTGATCATAATACCTGTTGTTTCGGATCTATTGTTGATCATTCGATCATAGAATTGAAATTTCACATGGTATCAGAGACTTCTCTTCACGTCTGATGAATTTTTGTAGTTTCATGGCCAACATTCAGAATTCCCCAATTTCATCGAATAGTGTTGCGAACTTCACATCTATAGATCCTATAGAGGATTCGCTCTACATACTCCCAAGTGACAGTCCTTCTCTCATATAGGTTCAGCCGTTACTCGATGGAAACAATTTTCATAGCTGTAGTAGAGCCTTCAGAAGAGCATTAGAATCCAAGAATCAGGTAGGCTTCATAACTGGTATGATTCCTAAGCCTACTAAAATGGACCGCATGTATGTTGCCGGGACCAAGGCAAACAATATTGTTGCATCATGGATTCTTAATTCTGTCATACCCTCTATTGGTCAAAGTATTGTGTGGTTTGATAATGCTCATGATATATGGAGTATTTTGAAATATAGATATGGTAATGCATATGTCTTTAGAATGTCTGATTTGTAGGAGCAGTTCTATGCTACTAGACAAGAAAATAATTCAGTTACTTAGTACTATACTTGTTTGAAGGTAATCTGGAAAGAACTGATGGTATTACGTTCTATTCCTAATTGTGTTTGTAACCTCTACACTTGTAATGTGTCTGGACAAATAAAAAAATTCATTGAGGATGACTATTTGATTAGGTTCATTAAGGGATTGAATGAGGAGCTGAACTTGTTAAATCACAAGTGCTGCTAATGAGTCCTTTGCCTGATTTGAAAACTAGATTTGCAATGGGAAACTCCATTACAATCCAGTACATAGCACATTTACTAACAATCCTTCTATGGTTATGAATTCTAATGGTAGTTATAAAATGGTTTTATACGGACAGAAGTCTGTTAGCCCAGGGTCTGGTGCAGGTTCGCACAGATCGACTGGGAGAGGATTCTAAAAGGATTTTCATAGATCATCATCTCAAAATCCTAAAGCTCTTGTGTGTACCTTTTGTAACATGGTAGGCCATACGGTGGATAGACGTTACAAGAAACATGGTTTTCCCTGGCTTCAAGCCTAGAAGTATGGTAAATCGTGTTGAGAATGAAGTGTATATTGGTAAAGATGGTGAGGCATGTAGTCAAAACTCTGTTGAGCAATATCAAAACAATGAATCTGTGCATGATGGTTTGTTGAATGCACCTCTACAGGTGGCTCTAGTGCTTACACCTGAACAATATGACCACCTTATCATACTATTACGGGACCACAAAGATAGAAAATATGAGGACAGCATTGGTCAAAGCAATGAGCCCAAAGGACTCCATGCCATAATGTCAGCTCAACAGACGGATGCGTCTGCCAAGCAGCCAGGTAATGTATCTTGCAATTGTCCATGTATATGGATATTGAATTATGGTGCCACAGATCATATTTGTTGTTCTTTGTCTTCCTTTGATTCCCATCATCCTGTTAAAGCCATGTCAGTCAAGTTGCCAAATAACAATCTAGCCCCAGTCACTCACATTGGTATAGTACATATCAGTCCTCATTTGATACTTCATGATGTCTTATATGTTCCCTATTTTTCTTTCAATATGTTGTCTCTGGGTCAGCTTACAAAGAGTGGTGACATAGACCTGACATTTCTCTCTAATATGTGTCTGCTTCAGGATCATTCCAACAAGAGGATAATTGGTTTAGCTAAAGTTAGCCAAGGCCTATATCATATGACTAGCCAGAACATATCATCCCTAGTTCATGCTATTGCTTCTTCAGATTCACTTCTTTGGCATTCAAGGCTTGGACATCCTTCTTATTCTTATCTTAAAGAAATTAACAAAGTTGATCCTCAAGTAGACATTTCCTTTCATTCTTCAACCTGTTCTTTATGTCCCTTAGCTAAAGAAAACGAAGTTCACTTCTTCAGTATCTGATTCCCCTTTCTCTCTTGTACATATAGATATATGGGGTCCATATAAGCATTCCAAAAATATATAAACAACATTACTTCCTTACTATTGTTGATGACTACGCTATATATTGTTGGTTATATATGATGAAATAAAAATTTGAGACCAGAAGCATCATTGAAAGCTTCTGGGAATATGTTCATGTTTAGTTTGGAACACATATAAAGATCATAAGAATTGATAATGAGAATGAATTTAAGATGAACCCATTCTATGCATCTAAAGGCATAGTACATCAAACTAGTTACGTATATAACTCTCAACAGAATGGACTGGTTGAACGCAAACATCAACATATTCTCAATGTAGCTATAGCTTTTAAATTTCATGCTCAATTGCCAGTCAGCTATTGGGGATTTTGCGTACAACACGCATTTTACCACATCAATCTAACTCCATCTCCTTTTCTTAGCCATAAAACTCCTTACCAGATGCTCTTCAACAAGCACCCATCGTACAATCATCTTAGAGTGTTTGGCTGCCTATGCTTTTCTACCAATGTGTCTCCCTCAAAAGAGAAATTTACTCCTAGAGCCAGGAAAAGCATCTTTCTAGGACTGTCACATACTATGAAAGGCTATATCCTGTAGGACATATCAACTAAAGATGTGTTCATCTCAAGGGATGTAATTTTCCATGAGAATACCTTTCCTTTCGAGCGTAGGTCTATCTCTGACATGTCTTCTCTTCCTTCTCATATCAGCCACTCCTCAATGTCTACCTTTCCTCCGCAGACAGCTCAAAATCCCTCTCATACTCCATCTGAATACCCTCTTTATATACCATCTTCTATGATTCCTGAAGCAAAACTTGACGTTACTCCCTCAACTGATCAACATATTTTAGAATCTCAACCTTCTGTTGATTCACCTCAGCATAATACTAGTAGGCAAGAACCAGTTGTCTCTGAGTCACCATCAAAACCACAATTAGCCAATCAAATTGATAGTCTTCCATTGTCACAACAGGCAGAACATCTGAGTCCAAAGCAAGATAACCTTTTGTCTTCTCCAAAAAGGCCCATCAAATCTATCCAGATTGACATCCCAATGGCAAGGCCAAAGCGTACCAAACATACTCCCAAGTACCTTAAAGAATACTATTGTAGTCAGATTCTCTTGAGCCATAAAAATTCAAAGTCTATGTCCACACTACCATCAAACAATTCTACACCACATTCACTCCATAAATACTTTTCTTTTGACTTTGTGGAACCAAAATTCAAATCATATGCATTGAACATCAGTATGCATAGAAAACCTGACTCCTTTGTAGAAGATTCTAATTCTGCTGAATGGCAGAAGGCCATGAATGATGAGATAGCAGCACTAGAAACTAACAATACTTGGACAATCAAAAAACTGCCTCCTAGAAAGAAAGCCATTGGATGTAAGTGGGTGTATAAAATTAAGTATAAGCTTGATGTTTTAGTGGAATGGTACAAGGAAAGACTAGTTGCCAAGAGCTATACGCAACAATTTAGGGTGGACTATCAAGATACTTTTTCCGCAGTGGCTAAAATGACCACAGTGAGGATGGTGCTAGCTATGGCATCCAGAATTGGGTGGTATGACATCAATTAGATGTTAATAATGCATTTTTACATGGTGATTTACATGAGGAAATATACAGGACGACACCTCCTGGAATGTCAGTGAGTCAACAAGATATGGTGTGTAAGTTGCAGAAATCTTTATATGGCCTAAAGCAAGCAAGCAGGGAATGGAATGCTAGACTGACTGATTTTCTTATATCACAAGGATTTTATCAATCTAAGAATGACTACACCTTGTTCACCAAGTTATCTGGTAAGTCACTGTTGGCTCCTACTGGTATACGTTGATGATGTGATTGTAGACAGCAAAAGTTTGGATGATATTGAGGAAATCAAAAGAGCCTTATACCTGGAGTTTCACATCAAGAATCTGGGATAGCTGAGATTCTTTCTTGGAATTGAGGTGGCTATAATTACACAATGGGATGGTTACAAATCTGAGGAAATGCACACTGCAGCTCCTATAGGAAGCAGGATTTCTAGATTATAAGCCTACAACATGGGGAGTCATGTGAAGCTGTTTTGTGGTGAACCAGATTTGGTGAATGACACTAGTGAATACAGAAGGCTTGTAAGGAAACTAATTTACCTCACAATAACAAGGCCTGACATAGCCTTCAGTGTGCAGCAATTGAGTCAATTCTTAGATTGCCCTACTGTGAATCATTGGAAAGCAGTTCAAAGAATCCTAAAATATCTAAAAGGGTCCATTGGACAAGGTATATTACTTTCTAGCAGTGGAGAGCTTAGGCTAAAGGAGTTTGTAGTCTCTGACTAGGCAGGCTATCATGATACAAGGAGGTCAATAACATGCTACTGTATGTTCTTGGGTGATAGTTTGATATCTTGGAAGGCAAAGAAGCAAACTACGATGTCAGGATCATCAGCAGAGGCTGAGTACAGGGCTATGGCTATGGCAGTGTGTGAGGTACAGTGGTTGATCTTTCTGGTTAAGGACCTTATGCTTACAGAACAGGAACCTATTGAACTGTTCTGTAACAGCAAGAGTGGATAATACATTGCTGAGAACCTGATGTTTCATGAGAGAAAGAAGCATATAGAAATTGATTGCCACGTTGTGAGAGACAAGGTACAGCAAGAAATTGTGAAGTTGATGCCAGTTAGGACTCAATTCAAATTAGCAGATCTGTTTACCAAGGCTTTGGACAGTAAGAGGATGGTTCAGTTGCTCAGAATGCTGGGAACGTACAATATCTATAGAAAGCGGCTTGAGGGGAGTGTCAAACATATTGCCTAAGGTGAAATAGATGCATGATGCTTGGCTGATAGGAGAGTTGAGGAGGATAAGAGGAACAATCCGCGTCAATAGGAAGAGCTATCATCGGATTGGAGGATTAATACTTGAAATTAACTCATTGGACACACAAAACTGAATAGAATCGCTGGAAAAGAGTTGGAGCTGGAGATGGCTGGACAATTTGGTGGAGCTGTTGAGAGGAGAAGAAAGAAGAGCGCGGGAGTAATTTGAAAGCTGTGAAATTACAACTTTACCCTTTTAAATGACTTTGTAATAAACAAAGAAGTAGGGGTGTTCTTGTAATTTTAGCATGACAATTATTTTGTTCTCCCAGTTGAAGCCATATATGGCCCGTTCGACACCTAGTGTAACAGAATAGATTTTGAGTTCTGCAGCATCATCGTTTTCCAAGTTTCCTCGTCCTCCCTCTGTTTCTAACCATTTTTCTCATTCTTCTTTGATTGCGTTGATTGCGTTGATATCATGGTTTTTGCCATTTGCTTAATCCTCTGATTCTTGATCATAATTCCTGCTATTCTTGATCTGTTGTTGATCATTCGATCATAGAATTCAAATTTCACACTCGTGGCTAGCTTCATTAGATTGGACCTAGTATTCATATGTAAGACCCCTGAAATTTAACTGGTTCGTCCAGGAGAGAAGATTCGGCTGTTATATGCATATCGTCAGATTAGGAGATTAGGAGACATTTCCAACACATTGTCTACGTCAAGTTGGTCCTTTGTGTATGTCTAATAAAACATTTTACATAAAATAATATCAGTGAGTATGACCAATTCGATTATGATTAGAGGTCATCTCTCATTTTCATGCCTTAAATGCAAAAAACGTGTTTGCCCGGTCGCGAGATCGGCATCAACAGATTGAACCTAGTATTCATATTTGGTACTGTTACACCCTGATTTCTGATACATACGTAATCAGTTAAATCGTTATATCGTACTGAGTATGCCTTAATAAATTAAAATTGCCCTAAGTAACATAGTAGGTCTAAGGATAATTAATGGAATTATAAAGTAGGGTACAAACTTTATTGTATATTTAAATTAAAGAAAAAGAAAGTTAGGACATGGAAATGAGGTGGACAAATTTTGTCATATCCTACCCCCCACCCAAGCACCATACCAGCAACTACCATGCCCTAAGTGGGCAAGTTATTTTATTTTTATCCCACGATCATTAGTAAATTTAACAAGTGTATAATTTCTATTCACTTTCTTCCAACAAATCTTCACTTTGTCATCCTCCTCACATTATCAAAACACCATCAATTTCCTTCTTTTTCCTCATGTGGCTGCCTATATAAGACGAGAAAGGAGAAAAATACCTTCTTCCAATATCCATTTTCACCTACTCACAACATATGCAATTCTTACACAAAGTCATCTTCTTAAATTTCATAGACACAATGATTTCTTTCTTATACCATTTCATAGACAATCATTTCTGTCTTATACCATTCACATGGACAACCTTACATGAAAAGAAGGTGGAAGAATAGTTTCTTACACACTCCATTCCCCACGAATAGTTCTTTATGCAACCCTTACACCTCATCATTTCCCCCTCTTTCCAAGCAAAAGCACGATGAAGATTCTTCCCTCCACCACTACTAAATTTCGGCCAAATAAGAAAAAAGGGGAAGACACTTCACCCCTTTTTAACTCTCTCTTCCATTTCACCCTCATTCCACTCCAAGACAGTTCCAAGCCTTCATCTTTCCTCTCCAAGCCACAATTACAACAACAACAACAACAATCATACACAGTATATCCAAACGACAGTAAAAGCTATTGTTATGGTCTGGGGAGGGTGAGGCAGGCAAACAATACCTCCATCCCAAGGGATAGAGAGTTTGCTTCCTGTGAGACCCCTGGCTCTATATGTACCTGAATATATAGCATAATAATAGGAACACGTACTAGTGAAATGATTTTATTAAACATAAACAGAAAGCTTCCGATATTCAAATAGTCCTAAGAGTTGATATGCACTAATAGTTGAAAGACAAATAAAGAAACAAAAATGCGCAAATGCAACCTACAACGTAAATACTATCTAATCCTCTAAGTATGCTCTAGGGTGCCACTATATCCTGTCTACCCCTCCTTAACCTTAATGTTCTACCTCTATGAACTCCTATCTTGTAACATGTCCTCAGAAAGGTGCAACTCGAGTAAGTCATGCCTAATTTTCTCATCCTACATCAATTTGTGCCTGCTTTTACTCCTCTTCCCTTCTACTGTGAGGCTTTCAATTGCTTTGATGGACATCGTTGTCTGTCTTCTCTTGACATGCCCAAGCCATCTAAGTCTTCCCTCTCTTATCTTATCTGCTACACTAGCCACCTCTAATCTTTCTCTGTATACCTCATTTGTAATCCTATTTAGCCTTGTATGCCCACAAATCCACCTCAGCATCCTCATCTCTGCCACTTCCATCTTTTGTGATTGTGTCCTCTTGATGGCCCAGCATTCTGTTGTATATAACATTGTCGGCCGCACTGCCATCCTATAAAATTTTCTCTTTAGTTTAGTTGGAAAATTCTTGTCACATAATACCCCTGAGGCCACCCTCCACCTACACCAACCTACCTGGACTTGGTGTGCTACGTCACACTCTATGTCCCCATCTTTCTGTACAAATGATCCTAGGTACTTGAACTTACTTATATTCAGAACCGCTTGCCCCTCGATGTTGAGTTGGCTATTCTCATTATCGGTTGTGCCGCTGAAGTCGTAATGCAGATACTCAGTCTTAGAACGTCTAATCCTTAGGCCTTTTCTCTGTAAAGCACATCACTACTCCTCTAATCTGATACTCAGGTTATGTCTACTTTCCGTGACTAATACAATATCATCAGCAAAAAGCATACACCATGGGGCTTTCTCTTGGATCAGTTTTGACAACTCGTCTAGGACAACTGCATAAAGAAATGGGCTCAAAGCAAACCCTTGATGGAGGCCTATCTCCATCAGGAACAAGTATGTATTCCCTATAGGCGTATGAACGGTTGTTTTCGTCCTAGCATACATATCTCTAATTATGTCTAGATACTTCATAGGAACCCCTCTTGCATCCAGACTATCCCATATCAGTTTACGTGGCACACTATCGTACACTTTTTCAAGATCGATGAAAACCATATGTAAATCATGCTTCATCTCCCTATACTTCTCCATCAATCTTCTTACAATGTGTATTGCCTCCGTAGTTGAACGTCCTAGCATAAAACCAAATTGATTTACCGTAACTTGAGTTTTTCTCCTAATTCTAGTGCCGATTACTCTCTCCCATAACTTCACAGTATGACTTAGCCATTTGATCCCCCTGTAATTCCCACAATACTGTGCGTCTTCCTTTTTATTATATAGAGGGACCACTACACTCTTTCTCCACTCATCTGGCATTTTTCTATTTGAAAATAAGGTTGAACAGAGTAGTTAGCCATTGAACCCCCTCCACTCCCAAACACTTCCTCGTCTCAATGGGTATGTTATCCAGACCAACTTCCTTAGCTTTTTCCATCTTCTTAAGTGCTCTCTTCACCTCTCCTTGTGTGATGCTATGACAATCATAGGTGTTCTATTGTCTCTTTTGGGTAGTGATGCTTTCTCATTCTTCATAGTTGAACCCTCCGCTGTTGAAAGATTGTGAAAGTATGTTTGCCATTGTCCCTTGATGTCTTGTTCTTTGACTAAAACTTGTCCCTCTTCTCCTTTTATAAACTTCACGACTACTAGGTCTTGCCTCTTTTGATCACTAGCTTTTGCAATCTTAAACATATCTCACTCTATGTCTTTTGTTTCTAATCTTTTGTACATCCTTTTATAGGCTGCGTTATTTCCCTCCGTCACTGCCTTTTTTGCCTCCTTCCTGGCGATATTTTAGTTCTCACTCACTCTCTCTTTCTCCTCCCTGTCTGTTCAGCTTAACACCCCACTAAAACTCTTTTGCTCATTCCTTATTTTTCGCTGCACATCCTCGTTCCACCACTACGACTCTTTATGTATGGTTGTATTTCCTGTTGTTACCCTGATAGTTTCCCTCGCCGCGTGAGTAATGGTAGTCGACATAGCCTCCCATATCTGGTTTGTATCCTCAACTAGTGGCTCTGATGTCGTCGAGATGACCTTGTCTCTAAATATGTGAGTTTTTTCGTCCTTCAAACTTCTCCATCGAATCCTGGTGATAATTTTTTAACCCTCGTACTCAGCTTTTGGCTCAAAGCTATAACTACAACTGGTAAACGGTGTCACATAACTGCTCTCTCTCCCCTGGTATAACCTTGCAGTCCCTCCACAACTGCTGGTCGTCACGTCTCATCAGAAAGTAGTCGATCTGCGTGTTGCATCCTCCGCTGCTAAAAGTGATCAAATGTGCTCCATTTTCTGAAAGAACAAGTTTATAATACCTAGGTCGTGGGCCATCGGAAGGTCTAGCAAATCCCTACGCTGCTCGTTTCTATCTCTATAGCCAAACCCGTCATGTGCCGACTTAAAACCATCGATATCCTTTCCAATGTGGCCATTAAAATCACCTCCTATACATATTCGTTCCTCCCTTGGTATTGTCCTCAACACTACATCTAAACAATTCTAGAACTCTTTCTTCTCTTGGTCTCCTAGTCCCACTTGTGGTGGTAGGCGCAAACCACTGCCACCACCTCCTTGTTTAATACTAGCTTCAGCACCATATATCTGTCGTTATATCTTATCACATCGATCACGTTCATGTACAATTTAAATTTTACTAGAAATTCTATCACATTCTTGGTCCTATCAGACCCCGAATACAGCAATTTATACTCATTACACTCTTTACCTTTGTTTCCCTTCCACCTGGTCTCTTGGAGGCATGCTGCATCTATCTTATGCCTCTTAAGTACATTTACAACCTCCAACAATTTACCACTTAGAGTTTCTATATATCAACAGGCTACTCATAAACTATCCGCCGCTTCCTTCCCCTTTCCTACACCCCTCTTCCCTAGACATTGTCTCACTGAATCGTCATGACTCCTTCTAGCAATGTTTGCAATTTAAAACCAAATTCTCAAATATGCTACTGAATCGAAAGTTTGCAACCAACTGTAAAAAAAGCAAATTTCGGGACCTAAGATCTTAATACTATTTATATACTATTTATACACTGGTATATATACATGGATCAAAGAAAAAGAAACCTGGAATGCGTAAAGGAAAAAGCACCTGGATTGAACAAATGAAAAAAATGAACTCAAGAACCTGGACTTTTATCAGTGCGTCTTTGTAGTTCTGAGCTACAAATCGAGGGCGGTGGTGTGAAAGGGGGTTGTACCGGGGAAGATAGGCGTTGCAGAGAAGGAGAGAGGTGGAGATGAATAGAAGCAGCAATCAAAACGAAACAGAAGATAACGAAAAATCCAGAATTGAGATTTCTGCTCAAATAGAAGTTCTTGAGAAATTCTGGATTTAAAAATTTCTGCAGAAACCACCAAAAAGCTAGATGATTCGATGTAGGAAATTCAAGAACTTGGAAATTCAAGAAGTCTGTTCTTTCTGTGGAGAGGAAATAGCGTGTACTACTATAACAGGGTTCTTGACATATCTTTTTCCAGTATTTCTTAACAAAAACCGAAAACAAAAAACACCAAGCCGGAACAGATCCGGAGAACATTAACAAGCCAAACAATGAAATCAGAAAAATAGTAGAAGTGCCGGAGAAGGTAGCGAAAGGGAATCGCAAAATATTATGATACTGAAATACTTACAAGCAAATATAAAAATCTAAAACCCAAAATCTAGTTTTGGGAAAGGGATTACAAAATCGCTGGTTCAAGAAAGAAAGAGAAAAAGATTACTGTTTTTCGTTACACAAGTAATAAGAAATAAAGAAAAATGATAATTAGTAATTCTCCAAGCCACAATTAAGTCTTCAAAAAGCCTCCCCAACCCGTGGTCACCAAAGAAGAAGAAAAGAAAGATTTCTTCAAGCCTAAATGAAGGGGAGAACATTCAAGTGTTGGAAATCCTAAGGTAAGAACCAATATCATCTATTCTAGTAAGCTTCTCTTCCATCCATCTCCTAAATTAATCGATCTTTTCATTTATCTCACCAGCTAGGCCAAAGTCCCTCAAGAGAGAAAGGAAGATATTTCCTAAGTTGGAGAAGTAAGGTAGATATAAGAACCTTCAAAGGTGAGATTTTATTAAGGTTGATGTTAGGAATTTCTAAGTGTTCATCCTTTAAAATGACCCATTCCTCTCCATTTTTGGCCTTTAGGCCATGGGTTATCCAAGCAAAGGGGAGAAGAAATTTTGCCATTGTAAGGTCTAAGTCAAAATATAAAGCAAGTACCCTACTGAGTTTCTTCATTGAAAAACTAATTATTTATCTTCATCTACAAAGTTGGATCATACATGCAATATGTTGAAATGATTTTTCTCTTTAAGATATACGAAAAGTATGTTTGCACCTGCACGTGAAATTTAAGACAAGTGGTGTTCTTATATGTAGTTGCATGTCCCATTAGTAGGAAGGATATAACATGCATGTGACATTTCATGAAAAAGTGTTGAATGCATGTATCATCATATAAAAAGTGTGTTAAGAACTATTCATTTAACATGTTTTTATGTATTTTCATGATGAGCATCACTTGTGTGTTTCTTGATTTAGTAAAATCGTGAGGCACGACAATTTTTCTATAATGCTTGACCTTCAAAGATTTTTTTTTTTGATGATCATCATGCTCATTTTCATGCACACACACATGGTTGGGGGCTAATTTTTGCCACCCACTTGACCTTGATTGTTTTCCTTCCTAATGAAATGTAATCTTGATGATCATGGTTGAAGAATGCGTATTTTCATGGTTTCCATCATGCTCTATGTTTGCATGCAATATCATCATAAACATCACCATGATTATGGTTGTTAAAAGTCATATCTAAGATGAAACTCAGCATGCATGTGTTTTCTTAGTAAAATGTGTCACATGTCATGTGTATTTACACCATGAAATTCATGTTAATGATCATAGTAGTTTAGAATGTTAAGTGAGAATACATATAAGAAGAGGTATTAAAGTGGTAAATCAAGTGTTGCATGTCCTTAGACCATTCGTCCATGTGCATGAATATGTGTGCCAACAAAGTGTTTATTATCTACATAGATATATGTATATGAAATATATCTTAAACGATGAAATATGTGTTTTATGGCCATGTATATCCCTCGGCCCAAATGCATGTGTTTATGTATCCATAAAGTTGCTATCCTATCTATTTGCTATATAGTTATGTCTGAGGGTAACACCTTTTCCGGGACATGGGATCTCTGTCATAACGCGTCACTGTTAGATCCATGTACATATAATGTAACATCGTTTTTGGAACACTGGGATTCATATTTGTGCATACGACTACATAGGGAATCATTCAGTATGTGGTGTGTTACTGATCTTACGCAGTGAAAAATGCTATAGCGATGTTATGAAAGTTATGAAAGTGCCATGTTTTGAAAATCTTTATGAAATTAGAACCATGTTATAGATTTTAAAGATCATATGACATGAACTCATGAACCATAGTTATGATGCATTCATAAGCTTATGAGATGCCTTAGTTGAACAAAGAGGAATTTATGCGGGAGAGTTTACTTGATAATGACTTGAAGATTAAGAATGGTAATGCTTAAGTTTAGTTCCATATGGTTCTAGATTTAAGAAGTATGGTTTACTTATGCACTTTATATGACTTTGTTATGTTTTCAGTTACGTGCATTACCTGTTACATTATGTGTGAACGGATACAAGATATGTTTCATTATTTGTATTTGTATTTATTTTATCACGCATTCTTCCATGTATGATCCACATGACGAACCCGGATTGACTACATGCTAGGTGATTCATTATCGCTCATACCTTATTTTTATCATGCAGAGCCTCGAGGGCAGGACTTGGATTATATAGACCACGATTCGAGAGTAGGCTACCCGTGAGGATTATTACTAGGCCCTATGATGTTTATGTACTTATATTATTTCATCCATGTACTTGTTATCTTTTGTAATGATAACACTTATGATGTACTTGGATTTAGCTATGACGTATGATGCATGTCGATTATGCTTGGTTTATTTTATGATGCTTGAACTATATTGATATTCCGTTTTATGTCGATATGCATAAGAATCGTATTGACGTATTGTACTTCTCGTAGTAGAGTACGACGGGTGAACCGTTCTGAGACCAAAGTTTATGGGTCCTGGGACGGGGCGCCCGGTGGTATCAGGGCTAAGGCTCTTTATCCACGGCCGGCAACATAAAGCAAACATCGACATGATACTTAAGTTATGATCTTATAGTCTAAGTAATGATTTTAGACTGAGAATGCCAGCTTTAGTTAGGTTTCCTAGAGCAGTTTAGGATCACTATCAAATGAACCTTATTTTACTTAATTAGCGGATAAATACCTCAGAATCGTAACCCTTAAACTGTTTCCTTAGGATATGTTTAAATAATTTGAATTTAAAATTATTTATTTGTTTTTATGTGTGAACTAACTCTTATGTATTGATATGATCGTTTGATCGCGTGCTGATAGACTCGCTCAGTTACCTCCCCCACAGCAGGTACCACCGCCAACTAAGCCGGTACCGCAGCAGCAAGAGCATGTATTTTGTTTTAGGTTTTCCTAAAAATTCAAAATGTAATTTTTTATTTCTTATTTTAAAAGAAATAGAATTAATTCCTACCTTATATGGTGTAATTAAATTCAACTGCATGATGAATATCGTCTACAACTAAGAACATTGTTTTTATTGATGTATTTGATTTTATAATGTAAGCTTCAGTTTTACTTTTGACTTGTAATTTGGTATTATTTGCCGTAGAGAGTCTAGTAGTTATAGATTCTCTATACGATTTTGGGACTAAATTAGTTTTCATACAATTTAAACCTGCTCCTGTATCAAATAGAGCGATTGTGTCCAATTGATATCGTTCTGAGAATTTTATTGTTATTCTTATTAAATATTTTCTTTATGCTATTTCTCTTAAAAAAAATAAAAAATCTTCTGGCACATTAGAAATATTTTCTATTATATTTGTATCTATTTTTGTATCTATATGTACTGGTTCTGTTTCTGAAGATTGATCAGACTCTTCCTCAGTCTGTAATTTTGTAAGTTTTAATTTCATAACTTCTGAATCTTGTTTTTGTTTATTTTTTAATCAATTTTTATTTCTTTTATTTTTTTTTGTAGATCTGGGATTGTTGTACTTTTATTCTTGTTATTTTTATTTTTATCTAATATACTATTTAAATCATAATAACTAGTTGAAACATTTGGCAATATAACTGGTTTATTTGTTTCCTTTTGTTTTGAATTTATGTCTATTATTCTATCTAAATATTCTTTCTGTAATTGAGGATTTTCTATATGTTTTAACATTTCTAATATTGTTTCATGTTCTTTTGTTAGAACATAAAGATGTTTTTCTTCATCAGAGGACTCTGAAGATGTGTATAATTCATCAACCTGAAGATCTTCAGCAGACTCAAAAGATATTTCTTTTGTCTCCGAAGAAGATTCAACAAGTAGATTTGAAATTTTTTCTAGTATAGATTCTTCTAGATTTAATTCTTGTAATTTTGTTTTTAATCTACAATAATTTGCAGTATGGCCTTTCTTATGACATTTATAGCATTTAATATTTTTGTAATCTTTTGTATTTTTATTTTTCTTGTAATTTGTCTTTCTGTAAGGTTTTTTTAGTATACTTATTGTTGTAGTTATTTTTATAGAATTCATTAGAGGATTTTTGAAATCTTTTATTATATTTAGTGTTTTTATTATATCTATTATTATATTTGTTGTTATATGTTTTTCTAGTATTTCTATTATAAGGTTTTCTAAAACATTCTCCTTGACATTCTTTATTATAAGGTTTATATGGATCATTATCAAATTGTTTGTAGAAAGTGCCTGATTCAGACTTAGTCTGTCTTAATTCTTTCTTTAAAACACTTTGTAATCTTATATCTTGGCATAATCTTAATCCTTCTTTTTGTATAAAACTTATTAATTATCCATATGTATATTTTGAATAAGATATTATTTGTTGTCCTGAATTTTCTCTAATTTTATTTCTAAATTTTTCCCCTAGTAAATTTGGTAATCCTGCAAGGAATTTTTCCATCCAGAATGGCTGATTAGAATCCTCTCTAATCATGACTCTGGTTAGAAAAGTATTTTTATACCATTGAAAATCACTAAGTTTTTTACATCTTAAATTTGCTAATAATTTAGCATTTTTATCTTTAATATGTGATGTGTCGCCTATAAAATGTAATAATATACATAATATAAGTGTGGCAACTAAATCAGATATTGTTCCTTCATCAATAATTATAGGATTATTTTCTTCATCAACCTTTATTGCATTTAATATCTCTTGCCTCTGTATGGGAGTTAAATAATGATCCCACCAACCTTTAAGTTGGCCAGAGAAACCAGAAATAAGGTATTCAGCAATTGCTTTATCATCAGGTGTTAACTGAGTTCTATAAGCATTTGCTGCCATTGTCATTTGTTGTAATACATTTATTATTTGATATTCTGACATTCCATCTATATTCCAAGAATATATTGATTGTGCATTAAAACGATATTGGGAAATAGGTTTTATTTTTAGATCAGTGGACATTTGTACTGGTACTATAGATTTATCCCATTCTATTTTTTCTACTTTATTATTTCTAGAATTGTTATTCTGGAATTGTTCAAATGCTTCGCTTATTTCATTATCTGAACTATCAGAGTTATCAGAATTATTTGAAGATTCATTTTCTTCTAAATTATTAATTTTAGAAGAAGTAACTTCTTTTTCTTTATTTCTAGTTCTGCTAGCTATTGAAGTATTAACATTTGAATCTGGTACTACTTCATTTGTTATAGAATTACTATTTTCCAAGCTTTTTTCTATACGACTTAATTGTTGTTTTATAAATTGATTGAAATCATCTTTATTAGATATAGGTGGCATACTAGAAGATGATATTTGAAAGGGTTTGAATAATGGTTGTTTAAATTTTTGATTAGGTAATTCTTCACTTATAGATTTTATTGGTTGTGTTTGATAATATTTTTCTAACTTATCTAATTGTTTTCATATTGTATGTAGATGTGTATTTGTATAATTATTTTGTTAAATAATATGTTTGGTATTTGTAACATAATCTTCTGTGATATTTTTGTAAGGAATAGCCTCTATTGGATTCCCTGAGACTTCTACTTTTATCTTCCTGTTTATAATATCATTACATTTTATAGGCGATCCATCACATATTAAAGATAAAAATGCTGAATTATTAGAAAATTTGAGATGTAGAAAACATAGTGATTTTCAATGGTATAAAAATACTTTTTTAACCAGAGTCATGATTAGAGATGATTCTAATCAGCCATTCTAGAAGGAAATATATATATATATATACATATATATATATATATATATATATATATGAAAACGTGTGAAGAGGAGTGGGAGGAGACTTTCCATTTCCAAGTTTGTTGCCATCATGCCTTCTCCAAATATATCTCCATTTAATGAATTGATTAGTTCATTTAACTAAGTACTTCACTTAATGATCTCGTTTCGTTCATTAATGGTGGCACCTGAAAATAGTTCAAACACAACAAATGTTTGTCATTTGATGTAAGCTTTAAAGCTTCATGGCTTGTTAGTATATAAGGAAAGTTTGTCACAAACACGTGTCAAGTAACGATTTTTGTCATGCATTTCTTAAACACATTGTATTTAAATCATGTATTCGTAAATCACTCAAACTCTTTTTCTCAACAATCTCCCCCTTTGGATGATTTACAAAATAACATTATTTCAGGATTTAAATTTAACCACTCTCCCTCCAATTGGGCACAAATTCGAATTTTGAATGTTGAATTGTCTCCCCCTTGAATCGTGCAATCAGGCATTTTGTTAGTATGGAAACATTATATATAAAGCATATAGGGCAAGTTTGTCACAAAAGCGTGTCAAGTAACAAATTTTGTCATGTTTTTCTTAAACACGTTGTATTTAAATTATGTATTCGTAAATCACTCAAACTTTTTTTCTCAACAATCTTCCCCTTTTGATGATTTACAAAATAACATTATTTCATGATTTAAATTTAACCACTCCCCCTCTAATTGGGCACAAATTTGAATTTTGAATTGTCTCCCCCTTGAATCGTGCAATCATGCTCTTTCTTCCCCTTAAATCACTCACTCTCCCTTAAATCATGCAATTTCTCTCCCGCTTCATTTTGTAAATAATATCAAAAGTGCATGTAAGAAAGAAATAGCAATTAGTATGTCAACAAAAATCATGCATTTCAAGTGTGTTCTTAAGGGTTTTTTATTCAACCCTTTGCTAATGTCCCTTTCTGGTACCCAAATTTGGGTGTCCCTTCTAGATCTTCCAAAAGGTGAGAAAGGAGATGAAGACGTAACATAATAGACATTATGTGGGTATGTGTTTGGCCTTTGGTCGAGAATCCCATCATGCATATAGTATGATCTTTGTTTTTGATATGTTTTTATGTTGGTGTGCATGGAGTGTGATCTAGATGCATTTATGATAAATGAATGTCGTGTATGCATCAATGGTTCTTTTCATATTTGTACGTCATAAAATTATATCTCGTATAATATGAAGATGAAGCACGATGAGATGACATAGGGGGGATCTGGGCGTCTTCTTAGGCACCACATATGTTTTAGACGCATCTATTTTCTTAGACAGAATGAATTTGGTTGATTTGTTTAGTGTCTCATTTTTCTCAACGTACCCTAATCTGGTTTTCTCGTTATCATGCATTTGTGAAGAAATGATGCGATCTAGCATGTTTGTACCTGTGTCAAATTGTTTCATCATTTTTCTAGGTCTATGTTCCTTGATTTCAAGTTTGAAATCTCAGATTTCATTTCATTATTTTGTGCCGTTAATGATGAGATCTCTAATTTCAATGCATTGATGATGCAACACGACTCTTCTTTTGAATCGTTTAATTGAGAAACATGGTTCGTGCTAGAAGATTCTAACAACTTCTCCTCTTCAATTAATCGTTTCTTTTCTTTTGCAAGAGTGTTTGTGATTTGTGCAATTCTAAATATTGGCTAAACAAATCATTATAAGAAGGTTAAGAATCAGAATCAGAATCAGAGTCGGAAGATACCTCATTTGAGGCCTTAGATGTAAAACATACTTGTGCCATTTGTTCTTCCATATAGTCAGTCTCAGAGTCGGATGAATCACTCAAAGTGGAGGTTTTGAAGGCTCTTCTCCATTGTTTAGGTTCTGAGACGAGTCTAGTTTTGATCCGATCCTTGTCAAGGTGTTTGTTCGTTTGTTTGTCCTTGTTAGGACAATCATATGACAAGTGTCCAAGTTTCTCACATTCATAACACTTTATTTCCTCATTATTGTTTTCTATAGTTCTTAGATGGAGTAGGCTTGTGTTTGTTTTTAATTAATTTTGTCATGATCTTTCTTAATCTTCTAGCCATTGTGATTCGATCTTCATCGTCGGAATCTGTGTCACAATCATCTACGCGATCATATGAAGTAGAGACGTATTCATTTGATTTAAACGCTATAACCTTATCTTGTTTAGAAGTAGATCAGAATTTCTTAAAGTGAGTTTGTTTTCATATACCTTTAATGATCCGATCAATTCCTCCATTTTTATCGATTTAGTACCCTTACTTTCTTCGATTGCAGTGACTTTTGAATCCTATTCAGATGGGAGGCTTCTTAACACCATTTGAACCTTTTCTTATGCAGAAAAAACCTTGCCAAGAGACTCAAGAGAATTGTAGATGTTAGTCAATCGTAAATCCATATCAATAATAGATTCATTTGGTGATAATTTAAAAGACTCAAGAGTGGACATAAACATATTTGTTTTAGACTCCTTAACTTGGCTGGTACCTTTATGTTTCATTTCAAAGATTCTCCATATCTCTTGGGCACTAGAGCAATTAGGCACGTAACTTGATTCACTTTTACTTAGTCTGTTTAAAAGTACTTGCATAGCTCTAGCATTCATACTTAATCTCTTTTTGTCATCACTAGTACTTTCTTGTTTCATTTTTATAACCTCTAGTGTGACACCATCAACAATAGCTAACTTAGAAGGGACAAAAGGACCATATTCTATAATGGACCATAGGTCTATATCAATGGCTATAAAGAAAAGTTTCATTCTAAGTTTTCATTGAATAAAAGGCTCACCATCGAAAAGAGGAGGCCTTACGGTTGACATTTCTTCTTGCTCGATTTTGTAACTAATGGTTGCCATCTCACTAAGATCGTTGGATCTCCTTGTCATGAGTGTACCTGTGTTCTGATACCACTTGTAGGACCTGTATAGCGCAATTGGAAGGGGGGTTGAATATTAGGTGTGGAAAAATTTGGTTTTTAAAAAGTTTTGGCCCATAAACCTAACTTCTGAAAACAGTTTCTGTTTTTAAATCCTTATTTGAAACGTTTGAAAGACATGCTTACAGACCTTCAAAAATTCTGAAATTTGGAGAGATTTTACTCTCTGGTGCTCTGAGTATCTCCTAAAAATTTCAGATTAAAATTGAACCTGTAACCCTTTGAAAATCGTTTGTGGTCAGATTGCGCGAATCTGGCAAAAAGAGTACTCCAATTTGAATATTTTATTCCGATTAATTCATAACTCTGAATGGTTTGAAAATTTAATGACAAACCTCTTAAAATATTTTTTTTAATGGATTGAAAAAGTTTTGAAAAATTGCTTTAGTAAGTATGCCAAATGCGTTAATGTTCTCAACCTTTGCAAGTCTTAACATCAGATTGCATTAGTCTCAGAACTATTAATGTTTGATAGACTTATACTTATCCAAACAGGGTGAAACTTGTGCCAAATGAAAACTAAGAGGTGTGGCTATGTTTCTGAAAAATTTTACGATTTTTGAAATTCGTTTGATATTTTTACTATTGCAATAAAAACGATTCAAAGTGATGGAAACTGAAAGTAAAGTGCTGAAAGTAATAACACCGAGAATTTTATACTGGTTTGGTTAACGCAACCTACTCCTGTCTTTGAGGGTACCTTACTCGGTTATCACTAATCACAAAAAGCCACCTTACCATAAGGGTTGCTGGAGTTACACACCAGCTCCAACCCTTTACACATAATACAATTAATCACACTGATCACGAACACCACCACCAAACGGATGAAGGCTTGATCACACCCTGATCAATCCATTTACAGTAAATGAAACGTGCATGGTGGTCTAATCAAAGCCTATTCAATATGTTGAATATAAGAACAATAGGATTGAGAGAAGAAGAAGAAAGAAATGTAGAAGAAGAGAGTAGAAGACACTTTTTGCACTTGTGAGATTTTTATAATTGTTTTGCTTTTGTTTTCTACATCTCTTCTTCTTTTAAGCACATTATGGCCGCCCCCTAGGTCATCTTCCATCACCTTGAGAATTCTCTTTGATGACCTTGGAAGATTACCTTGTGTAGAGATGACACCATCTTACTTACTTGGCACAACTTGATTGGATAAATGTCTTGGCTTTGCTTACTTGGCACAACTTGATTGGATGAATCTTGTCACCATTTAGTAGCTGTAAAATCTGAGATTAAAGTGTAAATACATGTGCCAAGTCAAGTTCAAAATATTGCCAAATGATTAACAATTAATCCTTTCAATTTTGGGAAGCAAATTGATCACCATCAAGACACAAAAATCAGCCACACATATTCTCACATACTGAATTTTATGCATGTGTCACATTTGCTACAAAGTTTGAATTGTTACCTTGTGTGCTCCCTCCATTATGTCACTAACCTTGTGTGGCTTATTCTCCACCAATTGAGATGCAAACTAAGATCCACATAATCTCCACCAAGGCTGAGGTAGGCGTGCACTAGGTCTTGAACATGTGCTGAATTTCACTTTTGTAAACTTTTTCAAATATTGCACAATAATTACACATGTATGGTATATTCCAATCAGCCGTAATTTGAATATTCTAGTACACTTTAACATGTATTGAATATGTAAAAAGTGTCTAGATACATGTTATATGTCATGCCAAAAGCGTTCCATGTGTTGTGTTCGTAGAAAACCAAATTTTCGACTTTTGTCGATTACGCAATTTTTCTCCAATTAAATTCAAACTTTTTGCACATGTTATATATACTATGTCACACATAATATGCATAATAAATTAAATATTCAGCTCTAATGGCTGATTAAAGTGGCTCCCCATGTGACAAAAAAATTAAATTTGGAATCTCCACAATTTGGCCTTAATTGGAGGTGATTTGTGTGTGGGAACATGGAATGATTTTATAGATGAATATACCGTGTGAGCCACGAAAGTTTTGGCTCTTTTTAGAGTATATGGGCTGGCCATCTATATATAATAAGTATGTGACACATTGGTGAAGTTTCGGTAGTCATCAGATACGACAATTTTTGGTTTACAACCTTGTAACGCGTCATAATCATTTTGTCATCACCATGACTTATATCATAAGATATAAGACCTGAATATAGTCATAAATATAAAGTAAGTATAGTGGTGTGACGTTGACGTACGTTTGTAATATATGTACCGTGTCGGTAGTACATCGGAATATATGTGTATCGTACCTTTTTATAAAAAATCTGAATATAATATATATATATATATATATATATATACATATATATATGAAAATGTGTGAAGAGGAGTGGGAGGAGACTTTCCATTTCCACATTTGTTGCCATCATGCCTTCTCCAAATACATCTCCATTTAATGAACTACTTAATTCATTTAACTAAGTACTACACTTAATGAACTAGTTTAGTTCATTAATGGTGGCACCTGAAAATAGTTCAAACACAACAAATGTTTGCCATTTGATGTAAGCTTTAAAGCTTCATGGCTTGTTAGTACGACAACATTATATATAAAGTATATAAGGCAAGTTTGTCACAAACACGTGTCAAGTAACGAATTTTGTCATGCATTTCTTAATCATGTTATATTCAAATCATGTATTCGTAAATCACTCAAACTCTTTTTCTCAACAGGATCCTCTTGTAGTGAGTGTGTCTGGCTTTGGTACCACTTGTAAGACTTGTATAGCACCGCTAGAAGGGGGGTTGAATAGCGAATGTGGAAAATTCGGTTTTTAAAACTTTTGGAACCAAATTAATCACTTCTGAAAACAATTTCTGTTTTAAGATCCTTATTTGATTAATCTATATGAACTAGTTATGGACCTCCAAAAATTATGAAATTGGGTGAGAATGTACTCTCAGATGTTGTGTATGTTCCATGAAAATTTTTGATCAAAATTCAAAGTAGAAGACATTGAAAAAACATTTTTGCACAGATTGCGTCAATCTGCCTGAAACTGTGATCCGATATGAAAAATTCATTGCTATTAATTTACAACTCCAAATGATCTGAAAATTTTATTATTTGACCCTTAGGATATGTACTTTAATGGGTTGAAACAGTTTTTCAAAATTCCTTAATTGATACAGAAAATTGAAAACTGAAAGTAATGTGCTGAAAAGTAAGAATACCAAGAATTTTATACTGGTTCGGTTAAATCAACCTACTTCAGTCTTCGGGGGCACTTTCTTAGTTTATTACTAAACACAACAAACACCTTACCACAAGGGTGACTGGAGTTAAACACTAAATCCACCGTATTACAATCACAACAATCAAGCAAATCAATCACGAACACCATCACCGTTCGAATGAAACGATCACACCTTGATCAAACTTTTACAAACAATGAAAGCGTATGCATGGTATATTCAAAGTCTATATAATATGTGGAATATATGAACAATAGGCTTGAGACTAAGAAAAAGAAGAAAGAAAGGAGGAAGAAAAGAGTAGTCTAGCTTTTTGCACTGATAAGAATGTGAATTGTAGCTTGGCCTTGTTTTGCACTATCTTCTCCTTTTTATCACACCTTAGCCGCCCCCTTAGGGTTTTCTTCCTTCTTGAGAATTGTCTTTAATGTCATTGGAAGATTTTCTTGTGTAAGAGATGACACAATCTTGCTTACTTGGTGCAATATGATTGGAAGAATGACTTGACCTTGCTTACTTGTCACTTGTTGATTCGTCCACCTTGGCACCCTTGTAGTGAGCTGTAAATTCTACAAAAAAACTATAAAAACATGTGTTTAGAATTAATTTAAACAATTACCATAACATCACATTTCAATCCCTTGAATTTAGGAGGCAAATTGAGGACCATTAAGAGGTAAAAATCGCCCACTCTTCAGATCATATGCTGAAATTTTCAGCATGTATCTCTTTTGAATTCTTTTCTTGTGTGGTGCCCTCTTCAATATCATCAATCTTGTGTAGCATATTCTCCACAAATTGAAATGCCAAATAAGCTCCACCTAGGTTCCAACAAGATGTAATAGGCGTGTAGACTGAGCTGCACATGTGCTGAAATTTTATTTTAGTAAGCTTTGTCAAATAATGTACAATATTTACACATGTATGGTAAATAGTAATCAGCCATATTTTGAATTTTCTAGAAAACTTAAACATATCTTGAATGTGTAAAAAGTGTCCACATACATGTTACACCTATGCCAAAAAGTTCCATGTTTGTATGTTCGTAAAAAACCGAATTTTCGACTTTCGTCGATTACGCGAATTTTCTCTGATTAAATTCAAACTTCTTACGCATGTCATATATATTATCTCACACATTATATACATAAAATGAAGTGTATATTCAGCTCTAATGGCTGATAAAAACGTCACATGTGAAGAAAATAAAATAAAATTTTAATTCTGCTCAAATGCAACCTAAATTGTGGGTGATTTGGGTGTGCCAACATGGTATGATTTAGTGGATGATTTTAACATGTGAGCCATGAAAGATTTGAGAATTTTTTATGTATATGGGCTGGACCTATTTATATGGAAAGTACGTGACATGTCGGTGAAGTTTCGGTAGTCACCCGATATGACAATTTTCGGTTTCTGACCTTGTAACATGTCGTTGTAATTTTGACGTCACCATGAATTATATCATATGATATAAGACCTAAATATACTCAGAAACATGAGATGTATATATTGGTGTGACATCGACGTATGTATATAATATTTGTGACGTGTTGGTGGTACATCAGAATATAAGTTTGTAGTGCCTTTTATAAAATATGGATATGTATATATTATATATATAATTGGCGTGTGAAATGAGTGGGATGAGGAGACTTTCTATTTCTAATTTGTTGCCATATAGCTCTCTCCAAATATGTATTCATTTAATGAACTAGTTAGTTCATTAACTTAAGCACTTCACTTAATGAACTAGTTTAGATCATTAATCATGGCACCTGAAAATAGTACAAAGACAACAAATGTTTGCCATATGATGTAAGCCTTGACGCTTCATGGCTTGTTAGTATGCCAACAATATATATACACATATAGAGCATGTTTATTACATAAATGTGTCAAGTAATAATTTATTCATGCATTTCGTAAGCACATAACATTTAAATCATGCATTTGTAAATAACTGAAACTCTTTTTCTCAACACATTCCCCACTTGATTTAGTCCCTATTCCTATAAATGAACGTGCTAGTCTTGATGGTAAGAACAAAGCTGAAATGATTAAGAGATTGCATGCTAAAGTTAAATTGTAACTTGAACGTAAAAATGAACAATATGCTAGGAAGGCTAATAAAAATAGAAAACATGTTTTTTTGTTCCTAGTGATCTTGTTTGTTTGCAATTGAGAAAAGCTAGGTTTCCTACTGAGAGGAAGTCCAAGCTCTTGCTGATGGGAGATGGACCTTTCATGGTCCTACAAAAGGTTAATGAAAATGCTTATGTTCTTGATCTTCTGTCGGACAAGTACGGCTCTATCTCTAACACTTTTAATGTTAGCAATCTTACCCCTTTTGAGCATTTTGATGATTCCGATTCGAGGTCGAATCCTTTTGAGAAGGGAAGATTGATGAGGCTCAAGGACCTCCTCATGGTGATCTTGCGCAAGGACCCTCCAACGAGACACATACGGGTCCCTTAACAAAAAGCCAAACGAGACAATTATGTATTGACACTGGAGATTTCTTGAAACGGCATTTGCAAGAGTTACCAACACATGGTGGACAGCTGCGGGTGCTCATCATTGATGCCATGACTTTATTGTCCTTGACTTTATTGCATATAATATGATGTAAGGGTTGGTGGGAGGGTATGCTGGTCATTTCATGCGTTGTCGTCATAATATCGAGTCTAGTTGTTGGCGTTGTCTTTTTTTTGGTCTAGGATATTTAATAGAGTCTTTTAATATTTTTTATAGTGCTAATGGCCATTTTTGAGTGTTTTCTAAGGTGACAAGCCTAAATAAGGAAAGTGGCTTGGAGGATCCGTATTTTTTAGGAAGGCAGCCGGATACTGTTTGGTCTTTTGCATGCACAGGTCGGAGTACTTGTTCAAATGGATTCAAACTAATTGGAGGTGTTAGATAACTTAATTGGAGACGATTTTTATGCTTTGCGCTTTTCCTACTTTGGGCTACAAGATGGACCAAAATTAGATGGAAGATGGGAGTCTAGAATGGAATATAATGAAGCCCACTTGATGGATACCTTATCTTTGAAAGGCCGTATCTCTTTGAAGAAAAATTCAAATGAGGTGACTCAAAGTCCCAAATTCAAGGACGTTTTATGAGCTACAACTTTGCTGAAGAGAGCAAATCCTAATTCGGCGTCTAGAAGCGGATAGAAGCCAATAACCAATAGGATGTATTCCGAGATGAGATTTTAGAGATTTGAATTATGTAATCTTTCTTGATTAGCTTTCACTTATCTTTTATGTAAATTTGATTTAGATTGATAGGTAGTGATCTGAGGACTTCTATTGATTATTTATCTTTTAGGAATAGCCAAAATATATCCTTATAATAGCTAAGAAACGGCAGCAAGAGAATTCAGTTTTTTCATAATTTTCAATTTCAGAATTCCAAACTTTTGGCAGCTTTGTGCTTCCTCTACACATGTGTTTTTCCTTTGGTTTTTTACAAAATAAAATCAAGGCTAGATCCAATCAAGGTTTAAGCAAAACCTAGTTGGTGAATAACAATCTAAGGATATGGAACGACGTATTGGATTGGGAGATTCGAATTACTCGACGTAGACGTTGTTGACATCTCTTGTCCAAGAAGGTAGTGTTTATGCCATTGTCCCATGCAAGGGCTGATCAAATCTTTTGGAGTTGAAAGAAGATCTCATTAATTCAATACGATATAAGATTGTATCACTATCTCTGATTGAACATGCTGCTCACGCTGATCAAACGTGCTGCTTTCCTCCCTGCTGTTCCTTTGATCCATGAGGCTATCAATTGAGGACCAAGGTGAATCATACAGAACCAGCCCGATCTCCTTAACAAAAATAACTCCTTAAAATCTAAAGATAAATCTATACTTATTACCAAAATATCTGTGGAAATACAAGCATTCAGAACCCTTATCTGGATCTTGGTTCCGACAATGTTAGGTTGACAAAATTGATAACAGAATGATGAATTCTTCCCCTCTGGACAATTTCCTCCCCCCTCCAGGCTGCTTCTTCTTTTTTATTGTTTGTTGTGGGTTTAGGGTCTCATCCGGTATTTATAGATTATTTCCTTCCTATTGTTATGATGTTTTTGATTTTTACTAGTATTCTTTTTTTTCTAATCTTGATTAATAATTTTCTCATATAATCTATATATGTATCTTCCACACTGCTAGTAGGTATCTATCTATTTCTATAATTATCATGTAACAAGTTTATGCATTGTAATCATCTATCCCATTTATTTTCATTTGTTACCCCCTTTTTTCGGGCATAACCGATAAAGACATTTATGCATAACCAAGTTATATGCACGGATAATGTTTACCCTCCATAAGAAGGGATTATTTTCTTTCCGAGCAATTAGTTGTCATTCATTTACTTATTCTGTTTTCAGATGAATAGGAATTTGAGGAAGAGTCATAAGAGTACACGTACAGATGACCATGGTTATGTACTTTATAGCTTGACTTTTTGAAGTTTATGCACGGTTAAGAACTATGTAGTTTGACTGTGTGGGGGAATTCGATGTGGAGATACATTTCATAATATCTGGACTGGGCATATATAGAATGTAATCCTTTTAAGAAGGTATTCATATTTTAGAAATATAGCAAGATTATGCATTTGATTGGGCAGATTTGATGAGTTTTGATGCATGTTGTGAGATGTTAAAAAATCTTGAGTTTTGGATGCGCAATATATGTCGTAAAGAGTTAGGAGGGGTTGGAAATTAGGCGAAACTCCAGGGGTCACTTTTGATACCGTAAAAAAGAAAGTCGACTTTTCTACTTACTACTTTAATCAAGAAACCTAATGGTGAAAACCATCATCTAAGTATGATTCAAATCATGGCAAATCATTGTCAAATAGATCACACTAGTCAAGAGAGATACACACAAGGAAGAATTTGGAATAAATCAGAGAAAATTCTATAGAAGAAAATGGAACCAATTTCTTGATTGATTTCTCATGGGTTCAACCGTTTTGCTGCAACCCGTTTTATACATTTGAATGAAGAGGAAAAAACAATGTAAAATGACTTTATCACCCTTACTGAATATCACTTATTGAATGTTACATAAAGGGTATAAAAGTCATTTCACTAATTTGAAAACACTGACGCCAACTTCCTTCTTCTTCCCCAGCCTGCTTCTTCTTCGCTGCAACCTCCTGCACATTCGCAAAACTTGCAGCACCCAGGTGCCACACACCAGAGATGCTTCCTCAGATTGCCAGCACATCAAGACACCATCCTGACCGTTAACTCTCTGTTTGATCCAATGTATGATGTTGCACCGCGCCACTTTTGTTTCGATTGTGCTTTCTCCTTCTTCCTTCATTTTAGCACTTTTTGTAACGTCCTCCCATACCTGACTTACTTAAAACATTATAAACCCCCATAGTAGTAGTCCGGTTTCGTAGTGTCATTGAGCCCAAGGCCTTAGTGAAAACATCTGCTAATTGAAATTTTGACTTCACAGGCACAAGATGAATTACCCCATGTTGATATTTTTTCCTGACAATATGACAATCAATTTCAATGTGCTTTTCCTTTTCATGAAATACAGGATTCTCCACAATTTATGTGACACTTTTGTTATCACAAAACAACCTAGCTGGTCCAAGCTGTTCTATACCAATATCCTGCAACAAATACACCGGCCATTGTACCTCACAGGTTTCCATTGCCAAGGCTCTATATTTTGCTTCTAAAAAGGACTTAGATACAGTGCCTTGTTTCTTGGCCTTCCAAGAAATCAATGAATCACCCAAGAACACGCAATAACCTGTAACAGACCTTCTTGTTTCAATGCTTCTTACCCAATCAGAGTCCATAAATCCTTTAGTTCCAACTTACCACAATTGAGATAAAATAAACATTGGCCTGTTGTCCATTTCAAGTACTTGAATAATCTATGTGCTGCTTTAAGGTGTACTCTTTAGGAGTATCGAGAAATTGGCTTAGTTGTTGTACTGCAAACGAAATATCAGACATGGTTATAGTAAGGTATATTAGCTTGCCTGTAAGTCTCCTATAACTTGGCACTTCTTCTATAAGCCTTGAATCACCATAAGCCAGCTTCAAGTTCTGCTCCATAGGACTACCTGCAGGTTTTGCACATACAAACCCCGTCTGTTGTACCAACTCTGAGGCATATTTTCTTTGAGATAACATTGTCCCCCCTGTGACCTAGCCACTTCTATGCCAAAAAAATATTTTAAAAGACCTAGGTCTTTAATCCTAATTGTCTGATGTAGAGAATCCTTGAGAACTTTGATCTGTGACATTGTGTTGCCAGCAACAATTATGTCATCAACATAAACCAAAATAACTAGAAAGGTGCTATATGTTTGTCTTTTGAACATAGTATAATCATTTGTTGATTGTGTGTATCCTTGCCTAGTAAGAAACTTAGTAAGTTTCAGGTTTCATTCTCTACTTGCCTGCTTCAGTCCATATAGTGACTTATGAAGTTTACACACAACAATATCTTCAAATGCAATGACTCCTTCAGGCATATTCATGTATATCTCCTGGCTCACGTCACCATGTAAAAAGGCATTATTTACATCTAATTGATTCACATACCACTGTTTCTTTGCAGACATAGCTAGAAGTAGTCCGACAGTGGTTAACTTAGCAATAGGAGAAAATGTGTGTGAAATCAACCCCTAACTGATGTGTAAATCCCGTTGATACAAGCCTTGCTTTATACCTCTCTATACACCAATCAGACTTGCATTTCACGTTGTAAACCCATCTACATCCAATGGGTTTCTTACCATGATGAAGGGGAACCAAAAAACAGGTATTACTGGCTTCAAGTGCAGTTAGCTCCAACTGCATTGCTTTCCGCCAATGAACAGACCTGGCTGCTTCTTGATATGATGTTGGTTCCTATAGCATACTAATATTAAGAGAATGGGATTTATATTGAGGCGTCAGTAAACAAAAAATAATGTAATCCTCAATAGGGTAAGAAAGAGTATGCCTTTTTTGAAGTGATTGAGAGATGTCAAAAGAGGAAGACAAGAGACCACAATAGTAATCTTGTAGATAGATTGGAAGATGCTTGACTCTAGCTGATCTGGGAAGTTCATTGGGGTCAGGTTGAGATAAGGGCAGATGGATCTCAATCCTAGTACATGGATGAATGGAATGGGGAGAGATGATGGAGTTAGGACCATTGGAATTGTTTGAGGTTGTATAAGAATCCTTAGAAGACTCTTGAGGTGTGAGAATAACAGGAGAAGAATGATTTGGGACATGAATTGGATTTTCTGATGAAGTGTTCAAATGCTCAGAGGTATCAGAAGGAGAACTTGTATCAACAGGATAAGAAGCATCAGAACTAGAATTTGATGGAATATTTGAATGAATCAGAAGCAAAAGGAAAATTATGTTCATAAAACTAAACATATGTTAATATGAACTCTTTCTTTGTATCAGTATTTAATGTCAAATAACCCTTTGTATGATAGGGTATTTCAAGATAAACACGAGGAATAGCTCTGGGCTCAAATTTTGTTTTCTATGAAGAGGTATTACTAGCATATGCCATATATCCAAAAACTTTGAGACTGTTGTATGAGGGCATTGTCTTAAACAGACATTCATAGGGTGTATGTTGATGTAAAAAAGTCGTAGGCAAAATGTTAATGATATATACTGCATATTGAACAAAAAAAACCCCAATAATAGACAGGAATGTGTGCTTGAAATGGGAAGGCTCTTACTGTGTTGAGGATATGCTGGTGCTTATGTTCAACTATGCCATTTTGCTGTGGAGTGTTGACGCAATTAGTTTGCTGAATAATGTCCTTAGTCATGAAGAAATGGTCCATCTTAAACTCCTGACCATTTTCAGTTCTGATGCATTTTATAGTTTTGTCAAACTGATTACACACATACCGATAGAAACTCTGAATACTGTTTCTAGTTTCTTATTTGTGTTTAAGTACATACACCCAAGTATATCTTGCAATGGTGAGAAAGTAACGTTGCCCATAAAGAGTTGAATGCTTATAGGGACCTCAAATATCAATATGCAGAAGATCAAAAGGAAACTTGGAAAAAGAATCAGAAGTAGGAAAATGACTTCTTTTCATTTTGGCTAGAGGACACATAGTACATTCTTGTGAATTTTCATGAACATGTACGAACTTGTCAAGTTTTATGCATTTCTTATATTCTAGGTGTTGAAGCATGACCTAATATGTAATGTCACAACAAAGAAGTATTAGAGGAATTAACAGCACTAGATAGACAGTTAGAAGTGACAGCTACTTGCTTAGGATCCCCATGAAGATAATACAAGACATTGAACTACTTAGCTGAAACAATCGTCTTCAGAGACACACAGTCCTGAATGACACATGAATTTTTCAAAAACTGAATAAGCAAAGAAAGAATAGATAACAATTTTCTGACTAACAGAAGATTATAAGTAAAAGATTGAATATCTATGACATCATGAATAGTGAGAAAAGGATTCAAAACAACTGATCCAATAAATGTGGCAAAAGATGAAAAATTGTTTGGCAATTCGATGGATACATGCTAAACTGGTTTATAAGAATGAAAGAGACTAAGGTTACAAACTATATGATTAGTGGTACCTGAATCTAGTATCCGTATGTTCAAATTATTAGAATGACATTTGCCTTCATCCTTACCCGATAGAGCAGACATTACTGCTCCCTGACCTCTAGCATGCTTTCCATCATTCACATTCAACATTATCATAAGCCTCTATGTCTGATCTGAGTGAGCAATGGGGCTTGGCACATTTCATTGTTTCCATTCGTCTTAGGAGACTTACACACCTCACCAACCACCTCAGTCAGATTAACTTGGCTTCTTGACTTAAATCCTGGAGGATACCCATGTTTTCTATAACACCGTTGTTCCACATGCCCAATCGTACCAAAATGGGTGCATACTGATCTCTTAGTGCCTTTAGGGAAAAATTTTTCATTACCTCTCCTGTAATTGTTACCTCCATTTCTAATGGAATAAGTATTCACACTAGTACTAGTAGTCACTCTCGCACTATCCAAATCTGGTGCGAGCAGTGCTTTTGGACCATTGCTGAAACTGTTCTGATTGTTCAGACCATTCAATTTTCTTTTATATTTTAAAGTCATGGCAAATACAACATCAATCTTAGGCATAGGAGACATTACGAAAACTTGTAATTTGACAAGATCGAATTCCTTGTTCAACCCTTTCAAAAACCTTATGACATACTCACATTGAATGAATTCATGAATTTTAACTCCTACATCACATCTACATCCATGAAATACAAATCTTGGAATAGAACTCAATATCATTATCTCCTCCCACAACACCTTTAGTAATCATTTTCCCGCCTAACTCAAAAAAAAATTTCAAGCAAATTCGTGAGCCTAAAGGCATTTCCACTACTATACCTTCTCTTTAAATCATTCCAGACTTCGAATGCACTATCATACCACATAACACTTTGTGCAATAAAAGACATTACACTATTCATGATCCACGACTGGACCATTGAATATAGCTGTCTCCATGCTTGACATTGTAGATCATTTACCATCGGTTGTTGAATTGATCAATCAACAAATCCAATCTTGTCCTTCACGATCAACACCATCAAGAATATTCTACTCCAAGAGTGATTATTCTGAGGATTTAAAGGAGGTTGTGCAAGTATGATTACTCAACTATCATTTGGATAAAGATACAACGGGTTACTAGTAAGATTTTCAGTAGCCTGTGAGCTACTAGTCCTCTGACTACCATATGTGGAAGCCATGACTACTAAATCGTGATATCAAATACCTGATTGAGCTGAGAAGAAATTTCACCAAATTGAAAAACAAACCATGCAGACTCTATGATTTACATTGATCAAAAGAGCATACAAAAAAAAATTCAGAGTTTTTCATTATAAGTGATCAATATGTCTTGTTCTGATACCATAACAAATTGATCACAGTAATCAAAAGAGATACACACAGGGAAGAATTTGGAATAAAGCAGAGAAAATTCTATAGAAGAAAACGGAATCAATTTCTTGATGGATTTCTCACATGTTCAACCGCTTTGCTGCAACCCGTTTTATACATTGGAATGAAGAGAGAAAAAGAGTGCTGAATAACATCTACTAAAAGTTACATAAAGGATATAAAAGTCATTTCACTAATTTGAAAATGCTGGCGCCAACTTCCTCCTTCTTCCCCAGCCTGCTTTTTCTTCGCTGCAAGCTCCTGCACATCCACAAAACTCACAGTACCCACGTGACACACACTAGAGATGCTTCCATAGATTGGCAGTTCATTAAGACACCATCCTGACTCTTAACTCTCTGTTTGATCCAATGGATACTGTTGCACCAGCACCACTTTTGTTTGGATTGTGCTTTCTCCTTCTTCCTTCATTTTAGCACTTTCTGTAACAAAAATTGAGTGTCAAAATCAATGAAGGAGCTTAATGGTGAAAAATATCACCTATGTAAAATATACCTTAAGTTCATCTTACATTGCAATAAGATAAATGCGTTACTTTTCTTGATCGCCGATTAAAGCAACAAGTCTAACATCTTAGCCTTCAATATTTTCACCTTCCGATTCGGAAATAAGACCATTCCAAGTTGTCACTTCCGCATTAAAATCCTCCTTCTTTTGAAATAAAGACTTTCTTATCTTCTTTTTACGGCTACTTGATGTGGCAATCCGCAACGAAATGATCTACATGGCTACACCTTTAACTTTTTCATTTTCTTTTCCTTGGGTTAAGTTTTGAAAAACATCCTTGTTTGAGATTTGTTTCTAATTGCAAATCTTCCAAATTTCCTGATTAGAAGTGTAACTTATTCATCCGAACCTTCGGACTCAACAATCAACCCTTTGTGTAATATTTGTGGAGGCGTAATATGATCCAATCTATTTTAATTTAATCATTGACGTATAAATAATTAGCAAGTCATCGATAATTAGTCTAACATGATGTATCAGTTGAATCAAACGTGTTTTTTTTGAAGCATATAGTCTCCCATAGCATGATACTGTTATCCTGTTTTAGTTATTATATTGATGAATGACCTAATTTATAATGCTTAATAGTTCTTCCATTCATCACCGAAAGGTTCACTCATTCTTAAACCCTTTACAATCATCATTTACTCTATCTTTAATTGTTCTCCCACTTAACGAGAAATCCCAGAAACTCCATATTTACCTTTATCTCAAAATTAGGAGTAAAAATATATATATATATATATATATATATATATATATATATTATATACATATAATGGTTGCTTATGTGTGTATGTATATATACGTGTGAATGTATATACGTATTTGTGCATGTGTGTATACATCTACGAATGTTAAATTTCGAATATTTCTTAAAATTCAGGCTATAAAGATATTATGAAATTTTTATGTTTAGGGGTTAACATATATTGAACTGCCTCCATATATAAATGAATGTTGAAATGTCCAAGTATATATCTTAAAAACCAGGCTATAAAGACACTGTAAAATAAGGATTAACAAATGTGGAACTACCGATATATCTGTAGAGAAGCCATAGAGGGCAAACCTAGGAAGCTGTTTGCCAGAGTTCGAAATGGAGCCTGTAATGGTTGTTAATGATCAAAGGAATGGCCCATGATTCGTTTTTATGACCACTTTGCTAGATACTATATTTCATTAAAGTCTAAAATTTTATTTTCGTCACCTTGTTGAGTATTTTTTTTGCCTTGTAATTGATTCCTATAACTGGTTTACAATCAATACATCAATATATTTTTTTTTGTCATTTATACTTGATTTTACGATGAGTACACGTAACTGTTTAAACTAATATTTGAATTAAAAGTTCACTCTCTTGAACCGTTTGGTAAGTGTTAAAATTGCTATAGAAACTGAATCTAAGCATCAAAACAATGCAGTCACAATGAAAAACTGCAAAATAAACTTTGAATGTTGAAGAAAATGGCGCCAGGTGCGCAAGTCAAAGAACAAGGATGAAATAAAATATATTTTCTGTTTTTGTTATCTCAAACTGATATTTACAACATCATTAGATATTTATACTAGTCATACAAACAGCTAGAAGACAATTTGACACTTGGCAAGTCATCTCCGCTTGATGCAGCAGTTGCGTGCCAACTTTACTTCAGTCACCAGCATACCAAGCGCGCCAAGCATGCCAAGCCTCCCGTTCCTACGAGCTATCTTGCTGATCACTCTTTATTCTAGCGTGGTACCTTCAGTTAGATATCAATCACTCCTCTACATGGCTGCCGAGCTACACTCTCTTTGCACTAGATTGCCCTGGCTTTGATCAAATCGATGAAGGCGTGATCACAGGAGATCACAGCGCGTATCTCCATGCCATCACCTGCGCCAGATTGATGCACCTTTTCTTTCCTTCGTTTTGAGCTGTCAAGCCAACATCTTCAACACCCCCTCAATTCTGACTTATAAATGCTGCACACTCCCAATGCTGACGTCAGAAATTGCAGTCTCCATGAACCTAAGCTTTAGTGAACAAATCTGCCACTTGGTACGTTTTAATAGGCATTGGTTTAGTCACTCCTTCTTGAAACTTATCCCTGACCACATAGCAATCTACTTTTATATGTTTAGTCCTCTCATGAAACAGTAGATTTTCCGCTATATAGATGGCACTCTTGTTGTCACAGAACAATTCCATAGGCTGTTTTTTTTCTACTCCCAGATCTTTTAACAAATAAAGTAACCACTGTATTTCACAAGTTGCTGTAGCAAGTGATCTATATTCAGTTTCTAAAGAGAAACTAGATACAGTAGTCTGGTTTTTAGCTTTCCAAGACACCAAAGCATTGCCAAAGAACATACAATACCCTATGACAAACCTTCTGGTCTTAATGCACCCACCCAAATCTGAACCTGCATAAGCTTTGAGCAATTTTGATCCTATAATAGGAAGCAACAAACCCTGACCAGGATTTCCTTTCAAGTATCTCAGCAATCTGTAAACAGCCTTCGTATGTAATTTTGTAGTAGTGTCCAAAAATTGAATCAACTGTTGAACACTATATGACATGTCAAGCCTAGTGATAGTGAGATACAACAACTTTCCAATAATCCTTCTATAACAAGACACATCTGAAATCAATGGTGAATCATTATGTTCTAATTTCAGATTTTGTTCCATAGGAGTCAATGCAGGTTTAGAAGCTAGGAATCTTGTTTCTTCTAGTAGCTCCATTGTGTACTTCCTTTGACAGATCATCATCCCTCCCTTGAGACCTTGCCACCTCAAGGACTAGATGGTACCTGAGAATTCCTAAATCATTTATCTTAAATGTGGAGTGTAAGTGCTGTTTAAGCTGTTGTACCTAAGACAAAGAATCACTTGCCACAATAATATCATCAACATAAATGAGTAAAACTATAAAAGAATCTGGGGACCTTTTTGTAAACAAGGTGTAATCATTTTTAGATTGTTGGAACCATTGAGACAACAGATACAAGGTAAGTTTCTCATTCCACTGTCTGCTTGACTGTTTAAGACAATAAATAGATTTTCGAAGCTTACAGACAACATTAAGAATAGATGACTCAACTCCTGGTGGTAAATCCATATAAATCTCTTGATATAAGTTGCCATGAAGAAAGACATTATTGATATATAATTGATGCACATGCCAATGATTCACAGAAGCCAAAGCAAGATGGAGACGCACAGAGGTCATTTTTGCCACATGAGAGAAAATATCAGCATAGTCTATACCAGGCTGTTGAGTGTATCCTTTTGCCACAAGCCTTGCGTTATATCTTTCTATTGAATCATTGGCCTTCCTTTTAACTTTATCGACCTATTTACAGCCAATGGGTTGTTTACCAGGTGGCAAGGGAACAATGCTCCAGGTATTAGTGGCCTATAGTGCTGCTAACTCTACTTCCGTTGCCTGTTGCCATGCTGCTGATGAAGCTGCCAGTTGATATGTTACAGGTTCATGCTCAATACTTATATTAAGAATATAGGACCTATATTCAGGAGGCAAAGCATCAAGGGAATGATAAGACTGAATAGGTTAAGGTAAAGAAGATGAAGGAATTGATCGACAAGATAAAGGAGATGAATGATTGAGATTACAATAGTGATCCAACAAGTAGGATAGAGCATGCCTTGGTCTGGTGGGTCTATGATCAGTAGGCTCATGTGATGGCAACGCTGAAGATGATACTGGAGAAAATGGACATGTAACTGTATAATAGGCATTTGACCAAAAGTGAAAGAATGAGAATCATCATGCAATGAAGAAGGTGAGGGTGAAGGTGAAGTTACTGGTGATACATGAGATGACTCAATGCCATCTGAATGTATAAGATCAGGCGTAGAAGGTAGGATATGTAAAGGATTCAACTGTGGAGGAGTTTGATATGAGGTTGATGGATTATTAGTCATGCCAGAATCCATTGGCACTCATGCTGCTGGCAAGGAAGCATCATCAAGAAAAAGGAAAAGAATTCTTATGAAACAACACATCTCTAGATATAATGATAGATTTATCATCTATTTTTTGAAGAAAATATCCCTTAATATTTATAGGTATTCCAAGGAAAATACAAAGCATAGATCTGGGTGCAAACTTGGCCTTATGTAGAGTGTTATCACAAGCAAAGACCAAGCATCCGAATACTTTGAGATGATTATTGGTGGGATGTACTTGATGTAGAATTTCATAAGGAGTTTTATGCTGAAGAATAAGTGATGATATTAAATTTATCAAGTATGTAGCATGTTGGAGACATAAACCCCAGAAAGTAATGGGTAATGAAGTATGAAATCTGAGTGTTTTAGCCACAACAAGAAGATGCTGATGTTTTCTTTCTACTACACCATTCTGTCAAGGAGTGCAATTACATGTAGTCTGATGAATAACACCATGTTGCATATAGAACTCAAGCATTTTAAACTCAATCCCATTATCACTCCTAACAACCTTGACATGGGCATTAAACTGAGTAGAAGAATAATGAAAGAAACTTTGTAAAATTTGCCTAGATTCAGATTTGGTTTTAAGAAGGTATATCCAAGTATATCTGGAACAATCATCCACTATAGTCAAAGAATATTTTTGATTGTATATAGTGGGATGTCTATAAGAACCCCATATGTCTACATGTATGATATGAAAAGGAAGCTTGGAAGTTGTAACAGACACAGGAAAAAGGGTCCTCTTTAATTTTGCCAAAGGACAAACTGTACAATTATTTTTTGGGCGAAATGATGGTATATTCGGATGTAATTATGTAACTCTTGAATTCTGGCTGATGAAGTATGTTCAAGCCTGGGATGCCACAGATATAAATGGGAATCTAAGCTTGCAAAAGAAAGAACAGAAGTCAGTATAGAAAGAATTGAGACTTCAGACTATATAGGCAGGCTGGAATCATACATGTAGTAAAGTCTATGATACTTCCTAGCTGAACCAACCATTCTCCTGGACAACTAATCCTGATTAAACCAGCAAGAATCATGGAATGAAACAAGGAAATGAGGGAAGTCAGTAAGTTTACTCAAGAACACAAGGTTGAAAGAAAACAAAGGCACATATAATACATCCTTTAGGACAAGTCCCCTGTGTAGCTTAACCACCCTTTATGAGTTGCATCAACTGTGATATTATTTGGAAGCTTAATAGCCATATGATCAATAGGATAATAGGAATGAAACAAGGTCAAAGAACAAGAAATACGGTCAGTGGCTCCTGAATCAAAAATCCATACACAATCAATACTTGTAGAACATTTACCTAAAGACATATCAACTTGCACAGTCATGACAACACAATGCAATTCCATGCTCATACTTGTTCTTGAAACAACATCATCAACATCTAACAATTTCAAAAGTTTAGCAAACTGCCTTGGTGTAAGACAATGTGTAGACTATGGAGGAAGGCAAGGTGTTATGCCCTGCACCCTCCGTAGGACAATTAAAAGATGAAGAAGGAATTAAATTAGATTAATGACGGTCAACGGTAATGAATTACGAATTAAATAATAGGATTAATGGAAATTAATTGAGGGTTTAAATATTGGAATTAATTAGGATTTAATTTTGAAATAAATATTAGGAAATTTATCCTTTAAGGTAAATAAGATAATAGATATAATTTAGAAACTCCAAATTTTCTCCTTTCCATATAAAAACTGACTACACGTCAGTTTCTCTCATTCACAGAAAGAAACCGACGTTCATCTCCTCTCCTCTTAGGCGATTCCTCCCCCTATTGCAACCCTATGGAAGAAAGCTTCAAGATTTTCAACTCGTTCTTCATTCATACTCCAATCCGTCTTCGAGTAATCAAAGGCAAGTAATCTACTTATAAGTTCTTACGTTTTGTGAAAGAAAAAGGCCTACTTTTGATATTAAATTGGATCACCATGCAGTAGTTTCTTTCCGTGAATTCTATTTGTGGTTTCTGTGTTTTGGTATTGATGTTTTGGCCACTATATGTTGAAAAATCGTTTTGTTATTGTTGACTTCGTGAAATCGTGCGAATCCCGACCCCTTGAATCTCTTCTTGTTGTGATTTCATTGTTGTGGGGGAATTGAGGGTGAGAGGTGAAATCTTTGGTTGATCAGGTTGGGATAATTGAGTTATAGGCTTGAATCTTTGTCTGTTATTTGTATAGCGTTCAATCTGTGGTTTAAGCATGAGATGGTAGCAGGGATTAGGCTTGGATTGATTGGGATGAAGTTTGGGATCCATTGGAGTTAGGGTTCTGCAGTTTCTGCAGAAACCGCAAAGTTTTTGTCCTGAAATCATGGACATTGATCGATCGAAGTGAGGGGATGAAGTACTTAGATCGATCGATGTGGAGAGGAGTTGAGAGATCGATGTCCTCTGATGGACAACGATCGATCAATGTGGAAGAAGGTTAAGAGATTGATGTTCTCTGATGGACATCGATCGATCGATGTAGAGGGAGTTGAGAGATCGATCTTCTCTAATGAACATCGATCGATCGATGTGAGGGTATGAAGTCACATCGATCGATCAATGTGAGGTTATAATGTCCATCAGTTTTGGGAAGAATTAAGGGAAGAAAGAAGGAAGCTAAGGGACTCTTTGGGTGACCTTAGAGACTTCTTAGGACCTGATTGAATTTAGTCTAAGTCTTGGGAACATGACTTAAGATGGTGAATCAAGTTGGAGAATTTGAAGGGTATTTGAATCGGATTTCAACGTTGGTGACCTTAGAGACTTCTTAGGACCTGATTAAAGTTAGTCTAAGTCTTGGGAACATGACTTAGGATGGTGAATCAAGTTGGAGAATTCGAAGGGTATTTGAATCGGATTTCAACGTGGATGACCTAGGAGAGTTAGGAAAGGAAGGTACGAGGTTTTATAGAGTTCAATGAAGGAATGTAGGGGTTCTCACATTGGTTTGTGAATTTTAGAATCAAGGTTAAGTGCTGACGACCTAGCTTGAAGCATAAGCATTGATGTGTAAGTGAGGGGAATCTTGTGTGGTTGAGTGATATTGAATGCGAATTTAATATGTGAACGTGAATTGAATATGTGAATGAAGAATGTGTTTGATATGAGGAGTCTTGCATCATGGCACTTGCATTTGCATATTGTTTTGAAAAGAACTGCGCCTCGGCACAGGTTTGCGAAGGTGACCTGTAATGTTAATCGGGATGAAATATAAGCCGAGGTGCATTACAGGGCACAAAGTGTCTGTAACGTTAACCGGGATGGAAATATAAGCCGGGGAGCGTTACAGGGTATAAAGTTGTTTGTAATGTTAATCGGAATGGAAATATAAGCCGAGGTGCATTACAGGGTATAAAGTTGTCTGTAACATTAACCGGGATGGAAATATAAGTCGGGGTGCGTTACAGGGTATAAAGTTATGAGACCGGACATTGTGACATGCATTGCACTGTTTTGAAAAGAAATTGCTCATGCATTTGTGACTGTGTAGTGTAGTGCATATTTTGTCATGCATCATGTGAGTCAGTTGGGGTAATTGATATGTGACTTGAATGATTGTTAATTGTTAGTTGTTATTAATTACTGTTTTGTGTTCTTGTACTATTAAATCTATGCTTTTGAAAGTATACAGACATGTGCCACATTACCCCTTGATTTACATATTACTCATGTCTTGCCATGTGCTGATCATGTATGTCTTATAAGCGGGTTACTTGCTAGCGTTTTTCGCTAAGGGTACTAACTTTGTGATACAGGAGAACCTGAGTGTGACACGATCTTCATTGAGGATGACGGCGAGTGGGCAGAATGGGATGCCTAGATCATGTTGATGGAATTGATTAGACGGATTCTGGTTATTTCTGTTTCTTAGTTCATTTGAGGATTTAGATGGCTGCGACCATATACAATTATTGATAGTCCCTTTATCGTTTGGTGTACTGTATTGATGATTTAGATTCATAAGGTACATGTTTCCGCACTTATTTCTCTGACGTCATTGTCGATGTATACGCGAGAGATGAGACGTCTTGTAGTCTTCTCAGTAAACTACGACGGGTGCACTGGTTCGGATTCTGCTGTCCGGGTCGGGGCGCTACAGGTGGTATCAGAGCCTAGGCTTCAGATCTACCTCGGAGACCTAGGTTATGACATATAGAGTCTTAAGCTATGATCTTGACCTTAAGCTGATCTTTAGGTCTATGTACATGATCTTAAGTTAAGTTTGATTTGGTTGGGTGTGCGCGAGCGTGATAAAACTTAATCCACTCGTTTTATTTTCTTTTAGTTAAGAGTTTCGCTTTGTACAACATTTTTGGACCCCAAGTACTTACTTTTGGAACTGCCAGATATTAATAAGCGTGATCTTGCAGAAAATGCCTCCCCGACGTGATAACCAAGGAAATGGTGGCAATGGGAATGAGAACCCTCCACCACCACCACCCGTGCTAGTACCACAAGCACTGATAGATGCTATCACAGTGATAGCGCAAGGAGTTGCCCAGCAACAACAGCAACCTCCTCCTCTGCCGCCCCCTCAGCAAGGAATCAGATACTACATTGGGGAGATGCGGAAGATGCATGCCCCCAATTTTGAAAGGACCACCGACCCTGAAGTGGCCGGATTTTGGCTGGATGAAGTGGAGAAGTGTTTCAGGCTTGTGCAAGTGCCTGAGGAACTCAAGGTGGATGTAGCCACACCATTACTGATCGGTAGAGCTAATGCATGGTGGAATGGCATTCTGCCAAAGATGACTCCTCCTATTCAGTGGAGTCAGTTCGTGCAGGCTTACAAAGACTACTATGTGCCTGAGACTGCCATTTTGGAAAAGATGAGGCAGTTTGATAAGTTCGAGCAAGGGAGGATGACTATTTCTGATTACGCCGATAGGTTCCACACTTTGGGCAAATTCACGCCCATGGTGTTGGAAAACAACAGAATGAAAATGCTGAAATTTGAAGAAGGATTGAACCTCTGCATACAGACGGCTATAACGGGGTCCAGTTTGAAAACTTTTGAGGAAATGTTAGATGCATGTTACCATATGGAGAGTGACATGCGCAGGTCACTGGCCAGAGAGGCTCGTGAAGAGTCGAGCAAGAGGCTGAGTGAAGAGCAAAGTGGTGGTAGACCCGGACGTTGGGTCAAGATTCCCAGGAAAGGACAGACAGGACCAGTGCAGAGGGCACTGCAACGGAATCAGCCTGATCGCCAAGCACCCGCAGTATGCCCACACTGCCAGAGGAGACATGTGGGTGAATGTTGGAAAATTACCGGAGCATGCTTCAAATGTGGGAAGGCTGGCCATAGGATCAAAGATTGCCCCGAATGGAACCCTAAGCCTCAAGCAGAAGTAGGGCCGGCTCAGCAGCAGAGAGGCAGGCCCAATGTGAGAGTCCACGCAATGACAGACGCCGAAGTTTAGGAGGACGCCAACGTGGTGGCAGGTGCGACTTAAGTTTAATAATAGTAGCTTAAGTTGAATTTTAGCCTTGTTAAGTTGATGATTAAATACGTCTTATATGAAAACCTTTATGTGCTACACTTTTGTGTTTAGGTGTGATCCTAGTTAATAAAGTACCTGCAAACGTGTTGTTTAATAGCGGACCTAGTCACTCCTTCATCTCTAAGCGATTCGCCAAAGGACTCGACTGCTTACCCGAATGGCTTGAGAACCCCTTTAGAGTGCAAGCGGCCGGCGAACAAGTGCTGGTATCCCATCACCAGTACAAAGATTGTGAGTTGGAGTTGGATGGGAAATTGTTTTCAGTGACATTAGTTCCAATTCCGATGAAGGATTTCGACGTTATATTGGGCATGGATTGGTTGACCAAGAATCATGCCAATATTGACTGCAAACTCAAACGAGTGACCGTTAAGGACCCTGAGATGAATGAACTAATGGTACAAGGAAACTTCAAGTTAACAAAAGCTCCAAAAAAGATATACTAGACGGCGATTAAGGCCTTTAAAGCCTTACAGAAAGGAGCAGAGGGATTTATGGTGTATGCATTAGATGCGAAGCAGGAAGTTCCCTCTATAGATCAGATTCCAGTGATCAATGAGTTCAAGGACGTATTTCCGGATGATTTGCCGGGAGTTCCGCCATCCAGAGAAGTGGAGTTCGAAATCAATTTGATTCCCGGAGCCGAGCCTATATCTAAGGCACCCTATAGAATGGCTCCAACCGAACTTAAGGAGCTTAAAGGACAACTTCAAGAGTTGTTAGATAAGAAATTGATTCGCCCCAGTGTATTACCGTGAGGAGCTCTAGTTCTATTTGTAAAGAAGAAAGATGGCAGCATGAGGTTGTGTATTGATTACCGTGAGCTGAATAAGATTACCATCAAGAACAAATATCCCTTGCCAAGGATTGAGGATTTATTTGATCAGTTAATAGGAGCTCGTTGGTTTTCAAAAATTGACCTTCGTCAGGGGTATCATCAGCTGCTTGTGAAAGCCGGAGACGTACCTAAAACGGCTTTTTGGACTGGATACGGGCACTACGAATTCTTAGTGATGCCTTTTGGACTAACTAATGCCCCAGCAGCTTTCATGGATTTGATGAACATTGTATTCCGAGAACAGTTGGACCAATTTGTAGTAGTGTTCATCGACGACATCTTGGTATATTTTCCCGACGAGCAAGCACCTGCTGAACACTTGAGGGTAGTGTTGCAAATTTTAAGGCAACAAAAGCTTTATGCCAAATTCAGCAAGTGTGAATTTTGGCTAAGAAGTGTAGCCTTTCTCGGTCACGTGATTTTGGAGGATGGGATTTCTGCGGATCCTAAAAAGATAGAAGCCATCATGGAATGGCCAAGACCGACCAACGTGACTGAAGTGAGAAGCTTTCTATGCTTGGCAGGCTACTACAGGAAGTTTGTTGAGGGATTCTCAACAATAGCAGTTCCATTGAGCCGACTTACACAGAAGAAGACTAAGTTCGAATGGACTGCTGAGTGTGAACAGAGTTTTACCGAGCTCAAGAAGAGGTTGACCACAGCCCCGGTGTTGGCACAACCCTCCGGCACCGATGGTTTTGTGATCTATAGTGACGCGTCCAAGAAAGGACTAGGTATGTATATCGCTACGATTAACGCATTGTTTATACTTATGCTAGTCCTGAATTAACTTTCTGTTTATAGGTTGTGTCTTGATGCAAATTGAGCGAGTTATTTCGTACTCGTCAAGACAATTGAAACCATATGAGCAGAATTATCCGACACATGACTTGGAGCTCGCAGCTGTGGTATTCGCTCTTAAGATCTGGAGACACTATTTGTACGGAGAAAAATGTGTCGTATTCACTGATAACAAGAGCTTAAAGTACCTATTCTCGTAGAAAGAGTTAAACATGAGACAGATAAGATGGTTGGAGTTACTCAAGGATTATGACTTAACCATCAATTACAACCCGGGTAGGCCAACAGAGTGGCGGACGTATTGAGCAGAAAGTCTAGCCACGCAAGACAGTCTCCATTGGAAAGAGAGATTGAGGAGTTTGACCTCGAAGTGGTGGACTCAGTGGCGAATGTTCTCACGGCTTTATCTATCAGCCCAGACTTGGTTGACAGAATCAAAGAGGCGCAGTATGGTGACACAGGGCTAAGAGAAATCCGTGACAAACTAGCTGCTGGACCAGTAAAATATTTCCAGTTGCGAGGAGATGGAAGTTTATGGTTCCAAAATAGGTTGTGCGTACCTAACAATGATGAGCTTCGAAAGGAGTTGCTAAACAAAGCTCATAATTCAAGGTTATCTATCCTGGCAGCACAAAGATGTACAAGGACCTCAAAAGAAATTATTGGTGGATAGGGATGAAAAGATCTATAGCGGAGTATGTTAAAAGGTGTTTGGTTTGCCAACAAGTCAAAGCTGAACATCAACGACCTGGTGGTTTAATGAAGCCACTAGAGATTCCAAAATGGAAGTGGGAGCACGTGACTATGGACTTCGTGATGGGACTACCCAAGACCAGAAATTGAAATGAGATGATTTAGGTGATTGTAGACCATTTGACAAAGACAGCCCATTTCATAGCCATGCCACATGGTACCTCGTATGAGAAACTATCCAACACCTATGTGGATAACATTATGAGCTTGCATGGAATCCCAGTCAGCATTGTGTCGGACCGTGATCCCAAGTCCACCTCTAAGTTTTGGAGAGCATTCCAGAAGGCAATGGGTACCGAGCTGAGAATGAGTACCACGTACCACCCTCAAACGGATGGACAATCCGAGAGAACCATCCAAACCTTAGAAGATATGCTGAGAGCATGCGCGTTGGATTTTAAAGGAAACTGGGATAGCATGCTGAAGTTGATGGAGTTTTCATACAATAATAGCTATCACAGTGCAATTGGCATGGCGCCATTTGAAGCCTTATATGGACGTAAGTGCAGGTCCCCACTTTGTTGGGATGAAGTGGGGGAAAGGACAATCACTGCACCCGAGTTGGTTGAGCAAACAATTGAAAAGGTCAAAGTGATAAGAGAGAAACTAAAGGTGGCTCAAGATCGTAATAAGAGTTGGGCCGATGCCAAAAGACGACCCTTGGAGTTTGAGGAAGGTGAAAAGGTCTATTTACGAGTTTTACCCACCAAGGAAGTTGCAAGATTCGGAATGAAGGGCAAGTTAAGCCCTCGATATATTGGCCATACGAAGTGCTTGGCAAGCTTGGGGAAAAAGCATACAGATTAGCCTTGCCTCCGAGCCTGTCCCGATTCCATAAGGTATTTCACGTATCTCAACTAAGGAAATACGTATCGGACCCGAGCCATGTCTTTGAAGCACAACCATTGGATGTTAAGGAAGATGTATCATATGAAGAACATCCAATGAAAATTGTTGATAAAAAAGATCAAGTCCTACGCAGACGCGTCATTTCGTATGTCAAAGTTCAGTAGAGTAACCATATAGAGCATGAAGCCACGTGGGAGCTTGAGGAGAAAACGATGGAGCTATACCCACACCTTTTCCAATAAGGTACGCAAGTTTTGAGGACAAAAATTTTTGAAAAGGGGGGTGGAATGTTATGCCACGCACCCTCCGTAGGATAATTAAAAGACGAAGAAGGAATTAAATTAGATTAATGACGGTCAACGGTAATGAATTACGAATTAAATAATAGGATTAATATGAATTAATTGAGGGTTTAAATAGTAGAATTAAATAGGATTTAATTTTGAAATAAATATTAGGAAATTTATCCTTTAAGATAAATAAGATAATAGATATAATTTAGAAACTCCAAATTTTCCCCTTTCCATATAAAAACTGACTGAACGTCAGTTTCTCTCATTCAAAGAAAGAAACCGACGTTCATCTCCTCTCCTCTTAGGCGATTCCTCCCCCTTTTGCAACCCTAGGGAAGAAAGCTTCAAGATTTTCAACACGTTCTTCATTCGTGCTCCAATCCATCTTCGAGTAATCAAAGGCAAGTAATCTACTTATAAGTTCTTACGTTTTGTGAAATAAAAAGGCCTACTTTTGGTATTAAATTGCATCACCATGCAGTAGTTTCTTTCCGTGAATTCTATTTGTGGTTTCTGTGTTTTGGTATTGATGTTTTGGCCACTATATGTTGAAAAATCATTTTGTTGTTGTTGACTTCATGAAATCGTGCGAATCCCGACCCCTTGAATCTCTTCTTGTTGTGATTTCATTGTTCTGGGGGAATTGAGGGTGAGACGTGAAATCTTTGGTTGATCAGGTTAGGATAATTGAGTTATAGGCTTGAATCTTTGTCTGTTATTTGTATAGCGTTCAGTCTGTGGTTTAAGCATGAGATGGTTGCAGGGATTAGGCTTGGATTGATTGGGATGAAGTTTGGGATCCATTGGAGTTAGGGTTCTGCAGTTTCTGCAGAAACTGCAAAGTTTCTGTCCTGAAATCGTGGATATTGATCGATCAAAAGGAGGAGATGAAGTACTTCGATAGATTGATGTGGAGAGGAGTTGAGAGATCGATGTCCTCTGATGGACATCGATCGATCAATGTGAAAGAAGGTTGAGAGATCGATGTCCTCTGATGGACACCGATCGATCGATGTAGAGAGAGTTGAGAGATCGATGTTCTCTGATGGACATCGATTGATCGATGTGGAAGAGGGTTGAGAGATCGATGTCCTCTGATGGAGATCGATCGATCGATGTGAGGGTATGAAGTCACATTGATCAATAGATGTGAGGGTATGATGTCCATCAGTATTGGGAAGAATTAAAGGAAGAAAGAGGGAAGCTAAGTGACTCTTTGGGTGACCTTAGAGACTTCTTAGGACCTGATTGAAGTTAGTCTAAGTCTTGGGAACATGACTTAAGATGGTGAATAAAGTTGGAGAATTTGAAGGGTATTTGAATCGGATTTCAACGTGGGTGACCTTAGAGACTTCTTAGGACCTGATTGAAGTTAGTCTAAGTCTTGGGAACATGACTTAGAATGGTGAATCAAGTTGGAGAATTTGAAAGGTATTTGAATCGGATTTCAACGTGGATGACCTAGGAGGGTTAGGAAAGGAACGTACGAGGTTTTATAGAGTTCAATGAAGAAAGATAGGGGTTCTCACATTGGTTTGTGAATTTTAGAACCAAGGTTAAGTGCTGACGACTTAACTTGAAGCATAAGCATTGATGTGTAAGTGAGGGGAATCTTGTGTGGTTGAGTGATATTGAATGCGAATTGAATATGTGAACGTGAATTGAATATGTGAACGGAGAATGTGTTTGATATGAGGAGTCTTGCATCATGGCACTTGCATTTGCATATTCTTTTGAAAAGGGCTGTGCCTCGGCACAGGTTTGCGAAGGTGACCTGTAATGTTTATCAAGATGGAAATATAATCTGAGGTGCATTACAGGGCACAAAGTGTCTGTAACGTTAACCGGGATGGAAATATAAGCCGGGGTGCGTTACAGGGTATAAAGTTGTCTGTAATGTTAATCGGGATGGAAATATAAGCCGAGGTGCACTACAGGGTATAAAGTTGTCTGTAACGTTAACCGAGATGTAAATATAAGCTGGGGTGCGTTACAGGGTATAAAGTTACGAGACCGGACATTGTGACATGCATTGCACTGTTTTGAAAAGAAATTGCTCATGCATTTGTGAATGTGTAGTGTAGTACGTATTTTGTCATGCATCATGTGAGTCAGTTGGGGTAATTGATATGTGACTTGAATGATTGTTTATTGTTAGTGGTTATGAATTACTGTTTTGTGTTCGTGTACTGTTAAATCTATGCTTTTGAAAGTATACAAGACATGTGCCCCATTACCCCTTGATTTACATATTATTCATGTCATGCCATGTGCTGATCCCGTATGTCTTATAAGCGGGTTATTTGCTAGCGTTTTTCGCTAAGGGCACTACCTTTGTGATACAGAAGAACCTGAGTCTGACATGATCTTCATTGAGGATGACAGCGAGTGGGCAGAATGGGATGCCTAGATCATGTTGAGGGAATTGATTAGACGGATTCTGGTTATTTCTGTTTCCTAGTTCATTTGAGGATTTACATGGCTGTGACCGTATACAATTATTGATAGTCACTTTATCGTTTGGTGTACCATATTGATGATTTAGATTCATGAGATACATGTTTCCGCGCTTATTTCTCTGACGTCATTGTCGATGTGTATGCGAGAGATGAGACGTCTTGTAGTCTTCTCAGTAAGCTACGACGGGTGCACCAATTGCGGATTCTGCTGTCCGGGTCAGGGCGCTACACAAGGAGAAGCCTGAAATGTCTGGTCACCATAATTGTTTTGAGGCTTCTCTTCCATTGCCTCAGTTGTATTTACTTGGTTTGTGAATTTAAATCCAGGACGAAATCCATGTTTTCTATAACATCTGTCACTTGTATGCCCTATGATACCATAATGATTACATTGTAAACGTTTGTTTCCTTCCTGGTAGAATCTGTCATTTCCTCTCTTATAAACCGAGCCCTGTCTTTTGTTTGTATACGTATTGGCTATAAAACTTTCTTGCTCATTACAGTTACTCATTAGGGTCGTAGGTGCATTCGTAAAACCAGCTGGTGCATCGTTACTAGCAATCTTTCTTTCAAACTTCATAGCCATTGCAAACAGTGTTTTAATATCTGGCAATAGTGTCATCACAAACACCTGTGATCTAACTGGATCAAATTCTTTATTTAATCCTTTGACAAATTTTGCAACATAGCCATTTTCAATGAACTTACTTACTTTCTTTGTAACATCACAAACACATCCGAGACAATAACACTTTGGTATGGACCTTAAGGACATTAACTCTTCCCACAAAACTTTCGATTTTTGTGAAGTAGTCGTTCACACTGAGATCTCTTGTTTTACAGCATAGAATTAGACAGAAAATCAAACAATTTAAATAGATCACAACTACCATATCTCATTGCTATATCATTCAAGAAATCCAAGGCACAATTATACCACATTATAGTTTGTGCGATGGAAAGAGAAACGCGATTCATGATCCTGGATTGGATCATAGTATTTACCTAGCCTCCAGGCTTGAAACTGAGGATCCTTTGACGAAGGTTTTGGCATAGATCCATCAATAAAACACGTCTTGTTCTTCACCAATAATGCCATCTGAAAGGTCATGCTCCATGAGTGAAAATTATGCAGAGTGAGTGGTGGCTGAACTAGTACAATTGCTGGACCATCGTTTGGATGTAAGTAGTATGGATTATTCGCTGGATTATCATTGAGTGTATGGCAGTTACAAGAACTAGAGGATGTTGTACTTGCGTTTGACATAATCAAAATTTCAGCTGTGATCTAGCGTGTGCCAAGAAGAATTTATTCGAAACGAAATCGAATTGAGAAGAACAGAGAATAAATGGTGAATCACCAAAGATCTGATACTATGTTAAAATTTCTTTAGAAACTGAATCTAAGCATCAAAACAATGCAGTCACAATGAAAAACTACAAAACAAACTTTTGAAGGTTGAGGAAAATGGCGCCAAGTGCGCAAGTCAAAGAACAAGAATGAAACGGAAGATATTTTCTGTTTCTGCTATCTCAAACTGATAATTACAATATCATTAGGTATTTATACTAGTCATAGAAACAACTAGAAGACAATTTGGCACGTGGCAATTCATCTTAGCTTGATGCAGCAGTTTTGCGCCAACTTTACTTCAGTCAACAGCGTGTCAAGCCTCCCATGCCTACGAGCTATCTTGCTGATCACTCTTTATTCTAGCGTGGTACCCTCAGTCAGATATCAATCACTCCTCTACATGGCTGCTGAGCTACACTCTTTGGCACCAGATTACTCCTACACTTTGATCCAATTGTTGGACAGATCACATCTCCGATCAACATGCCAACACTTGCGCCAGATTTATGCACCTTTTCTTTCCTTTGTTTTGAGCGGTCAAGCCAACATCTTCAACCGTAAGCAGATTAGTTTAATTTCACCACGGTGAATGCAGCGTACTTCTACAATGAGATCGTAGGAAATCGGCTTTGCAACACAAACAATTACATAAAAACTTATATTTGTTAATTCACATGTGTTTGTAACATAATACTTACATCCGTTCTTACATAAATATATACCCACTCAATCAGTTTCTGATGCCGCACAAGGCTGTTACACCTCCAACAACAAAGCTTGAGCATGAAACAGCAAGAGCGAATGAAGTAATATCGGAAAGAAAAATGTCGAAAAGGAAAAACTAAAACGAAATGGAGAAGAATAACCTCCTTTATGCTGTGGTCTTGAATAGAAAAATGGCCGATGATGAAGACAAAGTTGGTACTCCATAAAGCAACAACAGTAACCAACCTGACCTGTTACATCCAACATCATCTGTCACTCATAGGGACATACGTCGTCTAGGATTCACGTCAATCATTTGAGTCTAAATTCATAGTCAACTCATAATGACTCATGAGACACAGGATGCCTCCTTAGTGTCGGTAAAGAATGTAGCGCAGCATCAGGCAACTTCACCTAGTGATGTCAAAGATTTGTCACCTCAACCTCAGCTGGAGCCACCAGCACAGTGTCAGGTGCCACCTCGGCCATAACGTGCACCTAAGCTACAAGATGCAAGTTGGTCGTGGACCCAATGTCTAAACTCATCCTAGTCGGCTCTGCGAAAGCAAGCTCCTGCCATATCAAACATGCAACACAAGCAACTTAGCTATATAACTCGACATGTCACGATACATGGCATCTAAGCACAAGCAAGAGATACCATCTGGCACTCTCTCGTAGCTCCTTAACATGCATCGGTTACCCAAGCCGTACAAAAGGAAAAGACAACGTCCAATAGGAACCATGTTCAGTTTGAACAAAAGAATACATCATTTCAATGCCACAGAGATAGATTTCTCTAAGCCATTCTATTCTAAATATTTCTACTAATGGAAACACCCGTAACTGACTTGATCGTTGAGAGTTTTTCCGTGAGTAAAACTTTTGGATCTCTAACATCGTTGCTTGCCATGGATTTTCTCCAGCAACTACCATTAATTTCATTATTTGGATAATCCAGGGATCCTAGCTACTTGAAGATCTGACTTTGCAAGCCAATATTATAGATGTCATTCCCATTATCATCGTTGATATTTCCATAGGTATAATAGTGCATATAGTCACCCCAAATAGTTTAAAAGTATGTATATATGTAGGGACATAGATAGGCGTAGACACTATCTACGCTTTAGGTTGACTGTCCACTTGGTGGCGTATGTGATACCGTTGTTTTACATTACATGTACATATATACGTGATGTGTATTTTAATATCGAAAGTCCTTTCTTTGTATTTCTTAAATTTACTCACTAACACACTAGCACAACATATCTCTATTATCATGTCATTTATGCAGGTAGAGCCGGGGGTCTCACTGGAAGCAGACTCTCTACCCCTTGGGATAGAGGTATTGTCTGCCTACCACTTACCCTCCCCAAACCCTAACGATAGCTTTTGCTGTCGTTGGGATATACTGGGTTCGGATGATGATGATGATGATGTATAACCCAGATATATGCACAGATAACGCTTAGACCCTCATATGAATGGATTATTTTCTCACCGAACAATTAGTTGTCATTCATTTGCTTATTCTGTTTTCAGATGAATAGGAATTTGAGGAAGAGTCATAAGAGTACTCGTACAGATTACCATGGTTATGTTATTTATATGAAGTTTATGCACGGTTAAGAACTATGTAGTTTAACTGTGTGGGGAATTCGATGTTAAGATACTTTTCATAATATCTTGGACGGGGTATATATAGGATGTAATCTCTTTAAGGAGAGATTCACATATCAAGTATATAGGCATGATTATGCTTTCGATTAGGCAGATTTGATGAGTTTTGATGTAAGTTGTAAGATGTTAAAGGATATAGCGTTTTGTATGTGAAATATGTCATAAAGGTTAGGAGGGGTTGAAAATTAGATGAAAGTTTAGGGTTCACGTTTGATACCGTAAAAAAGTGAGTGGACCTTTCCATTCACGACCTTAATGATGAAGCCTGGTGATGAAAACCATTGCCTATGGACGATCCAAATTATGTGGAATCATCAAAACAATGTGTCAAAATCAATAAAGGAACCTAATGGTGAAAAGTAACACCTAAGCATGTATATTGTATCTTAAAATCATCTTATATTGACATGAGGTAAGCGCATTACTTTTCTTGATTACCGGTTAAAGCAACAAGTCCAACATCCTGTCTTCGTCATCTTCACCTTGCAAATTCAGAAAGAAGATCCTCCCAAGTTGTCACTTCCACATTTAAAGCCTTCTTCATTTGAGAGAAATATTTCATATCATGTTTTTGTGGCTATTTGACATGGCAATCTGGAATGAAGTGATCTGCTCGGCTATGCCTAAAACTTTTTCAGCCTTTTCTTTTTCTTGGTCTTAACTTCTGAAAAAAAATCCTTGCTTGAGATCTGTTGCGATCCTTCTAAGTTTTCTAACTGGAAGTGAAACTTCTTCATTCGAATCTTTGACTCAAAAACCAACCCTTGTGTGATACTTGTGGAGGCTTAATAGAATCCAACCTATTTTGCTCATTAATCAAGACTTTATGTGTCAAAAGATCTCCATGTAGTTCATCAAGAGAGAGTGTCGAGATTTTTGGACTCGGGGATAGCTGTCACTTTGCTTGTCCACTCTGTTGGAAAGGTGTTAAGTAATTTTGAGGCAAGATATTCATTTCATATTTTCTTAGAAGCATGCAAAGTTGATTCATGATTTGGGTGAATCAAACTGTAGTTTCCTCACCGGTTTCACGACTCTTCATATGGAACATTTCATACTTGTCATGACTACTGCCTTTTTGGCCATATTCACTTACTTGGTTCTTTCATGGATAATCTCCAGTCTTTTTCATGCGTCATGAGCCATTTAACGACTTTGAAGTTTATAGAACTCGGTAGTGGTTAGAGCACCTGAAAGGTTATCAATTGCCTTCCCACTCATAGCAAGCTTGAGCTTTTTGTCATCAATGTAGTCATCATCATGTTTGGATATGGTTTCACTTTTTGAGTTTGTAATCATAGAAATTTCGATTCCTTTAACAGCTTTCCATATATTAAAACCGAAACTTTTCAGATGATTTATCATTCTAAACTTCCACAGAGAATAGTTTTGAACGTCAAACATGAGAACTTTAATGTATTGTGCTGTGGATTAATGGATGGTTATGGTGTTGAGCTAGAAAAGGTGGAGGTTTTCACTGCCATGTTTTTCGATGATCTTTAACCTTTAAATCCGCCATAGATCTGCTTTTAACAACTAAAAAAATTGAATTTAATATAACCCCGATTGATCAATGTCCACCAATTTAGAGATTGTTGCATGCAACAATTGATCGATATACTCAGTTTAGAAATCGATGTTAGTTTTTCTATTTTATGACCATTGTCATTTAATGAAATCGATCTCTCCACATTAGATATCAATGTTTGACATTGTACTCTTAATAGGGCTGATTATTAAGACATGTTAAAGTGTTGAAGAAATTCAAAACAGGGCCGATTATTATTACATTATATGTGTTAATATTGTGCATTATTTGACAAAGCTTGCCAAAATAAAATTTCAGCACATGTGCAACCAATTAACATGCCTACTACATCCATGTTGGAGCCAAGGTGGAGCTTATTTGGCACTTCAATTGGTAGAGAATATGGCACACAAGGTTGGTGACATTGAAGAGGGAACCACACAAGGAAAGAATTCAAAAGAGTTACATGCTGAAAATTTCAGCACATGCTCTTAAGTTGGGTGATTTTTTGCTCTTCGTTGCCTTCAATTTGTCTTCAAAAATTGAAGGGGGATTAATGTGTGATTGTATGATAAGGTTTTGACTACAATTTGAGCACATGTTTTCAGTATTTCTAGAATTTACATCTCAATAGAAAGGTGCCAAGGTGGACCAATCAACAAGTGACAACTAAGCAAGGTCAAGTCATCCTTCCAAGCATATAGCACCAAGTTAGCAAGATTGTATCATCTTCTACACAAGGAAATCTTTCATGGAAATTAAAGTCAATTCTCAAGAAGGAAGAGAGCCCTACAGGGGGCGGCCAAAAGGTAATAAAAAAGGAAGATCATGCAAGAGAGGCCAAGCTACAATTCATATTCTCACACGTGCAAAAAGCTAGACTACTCTCTTCTTCTTCCTTTCTTTCTTATTCTTCTTAGTCTCAAGCCTATTGTTCATATATTCTACATATTATATAGGCTTTGATTATATCACCCATACACGTTCACTTTTGCAAAAAATGGATCAAGGTGTGATCAAACCTTCATTCAATCCGTGGTGGTGTTCGTGAATTATTTGCTCGATTGTTTTGATTGTAAAAGGGTGGAGTTAGTTTTTAACTCTAGTCACCCTTGTGGTAAGGTATTTTTTGTGTTTAGTGATAAATGAGAAAGATGTCCTTCAAGACTGGAGTATTTTGTTTTGACCGAACCATGATAAAGTTCTTGGTTTTCTTACTTTTCTGTACATTACTTTCAGTTTGAAGCTTTCTGCATAAATTTCATTGCACCGGTAAAAATAGCAAACGATTTTAAAAATTCATAAAATTATGCAAAAACATAGCCACACATCCTATTTTTAATTTGGCGCAAGTTTCACCGATTTAGATAAGTATAGGTCAATCAAACGTTAATTGTTCTCAGACTGGTGGAATCTGGTTTTTAGATTTGCAAGGATTGAAAACATCAACGTTGTTGACATACTTCAGAAAGGAATTTTAAAAAAATGTTTCAAAACACAAATAAATATCTTGAGGTTCTTATCATAAAATTTTCAGACCATTTAAAAAAATGAATAAATAGGAATCAATTTTTTAATTCGGAGTACAGTTTCTGGATTTGTGCAATCTGACAAAAAACATATTTTCAAGGGGTTAAGCTTGAAGTTTTAATTTGAAATTTTTGTGAGCCACTCATTACATCTGAGAGTCCAACTTCACCCAATTTCATAATTTTTGGAGGTCGCAACTAGGCCTTTTAAGTAATTCAAATCAGGATCTAAAAACAGAAATTGTTTTTAGAAGTTTGTAATTTTGGCCAAAAACTTTTAAACACCAAATTTTTCGCACTCACCATTCAACTCCTCCTTCTACTGGTGCTATACAGGTCCTACACAAAGCAGCATTGATCTCTTCTACTGCTACAATATCCTCGCAGGAAACAATAACATCATCCACATATACTAATAATAGAAGCAAAGAATCTCTCACCATCTTAGTGAATAGGGTATAATCATTCCTTGAATGTGTAAGTCCTTGTGCAATCAGAAAACTAGTCAACTTGGCATTTCCCTCTCTGCTAGATTGTTTAAACCCATACAATGATTTCTACAGCTTGCACACTAGATGAGGTTTTGGTAGTTTAATCCCTTGAGGTAGTGTCCTGTAAATCTCCTCATGAAGATCCACACGTAAAAATGCATTGTTCACATCCAACTGGTGCACATGCCACCCATATCTTGCTACCATAGCCAGCAGCAGCATTACAATAGCCATTTTTGCTACTGGTCAGAATGTGTCCTGATAATCCACCCTATATAACTGAGTGTATCCTTTTACCACCAACCTTGCCTTATATTTTTCCACTAACCCATCAGCTTTGTGCTTAATCTTATATACCCATTTGCAACTAATTGATTTCTTATTATCAGGTAAAGGCACTATTAGATTCCAAGGTTGCTATCTCTTTCTCAATAGCCTACTTTCTTCAATGCATATGATTTTTAGTTTGGTGCGAAAGAGTCTAGAGTAAGATACTTGTCAAGTGAATGAGGGCTAGTGAGATTATGGACTGCATGCTGTAAAGCTCCTGATGGATTTCTGTCAGATGAGAATGATGCTTGATTGCAGTAGTATTGTTTCAGGTAGGATGGTGGATGTCTGATACGTTGAGGTTTAGGAAAGGATAAGGGTATGTCCAAGAAGGTGATGGGGATTTGATTTGAAGGTAATGACAAGCCAGATGGTGATGGAAGGGAAGAATGGCTAAGCTTGGGACTGGTGGATGTGGTTAATGGGTGAGTCACCAAGTTGAGATGATGATGAGGAAGTATTATGCTCTATAGGAATATTGGGTGCTATAGGCTACTGAGGTTCAGGATAAAGGTGAAGAGGTGTCCCCCAGTCGAGTAACCAGATGAAGTAGTAGTGTATGGATAATAGGAATGGACAGTAGAAGATGGAGAAGCACGTTGAGGTTGGATAGGTGTAGAGGCAAAAGCTGAAAAAGTGGTGGAAAAAGACTGACTGAATGGAATTCCATGCTCAAAAAATTGAACATTTCTAGAGACATACACATCAGAGGTTTCCAAGTCTTGGAGAATATAGCCTTTAGTGGTGTGGGAAGGGCCGGAAAATGCGCTTTTTCTAGCTCTAGATTGAATTTACCTTCGGTAGGTAAGGTGTTAGCAGTATATGCTAAAAATCTAAACACCTTAAGAAGGGAAAAGGTTAGAGCTTTCTGACAAATGAGATCAAAGAGAGTGTAAAGATTAAGCAGAGGAGAAGGTGTAATGTTAATAAGATGTGCAACATATTATACACAGAAACCCTAGTATTTAATGGGACCATTAGACTGAAATCTCAGGGCTCGAGCAACTGACAAAAGATGGTGTTTTCTCTCAACAATCTCATTCTGTTGAGGAGTATGTACATAGCTGGTTTGATGTTGCATGCCTTTTGTTGCATGAAAGGAATTCATTTTGAAATCAAGGTCATTGTCAATCCTTATGATTTTAATGAATGCATCAAAATGTACAGTTACAAAAACACAGAAACTCTAAATGACATTTCTCACTTCTTATTTAGCCTTCAGCAAATACACCTAAGTATCGAGTACAATCGCCTACTATGGTAAGGAAGTATTATTGGTGATATAATGTTGGGTTGCCTATAAGGACCACATATGTCCATATGAACAAGATCAAAAGAGGAACGGGATATAAAGGTTGAAATTGGAAAGGGTAATCTCTTTTGCTTGGCCAAGGGGCATATACTACACGACCCTTTATTGCTTATATTGTGGGAGTGGTCAGTCAGTTCATGCATAATCCACAGAAGCACCATTTCGATGCTGTGATCCGAATAGTGAGATACTTAAAGAAAACTCCAGGCGTTGGACTACTCTTTAAAAATAACGGTCATCTCAATATCGAGTCTTACACTAACACGGATGGGGTAGGGAATCAGGTAGATAGTTGCTCGACTTTCGGATACTTCACTCTAGTCGGAGGCAATGTTGTCACCTGGAGAAGTAAAAAGCAGAATTTCGTAGCATTGCCCAGTGCAGAAGCAGAATTTCGAGGTATCATTAAGGGCATTATTGAGATTGTTTGGATTCGGAAGCTGCTTGTTGAGCTTGGCTTCACGAAATCTGACCCAACGAATTCGAAGTGTGATAACAAGGCGTCGATTAGTATTTCAGAAAACCCAGTGCAGCATAATCGCACCAAACACAACGAGATAGACATACACTTTATAAGAGAAAAACTTGATGAAGGGACTATTGCGCTTCCATATATGTGATCTGAAGATCAACTTGTGGATATCTTAATTAAAGCAGTGAATGGACAAATCTTTGAATACGTGTAACGCAAGTTGAACATCAGCGATCCTACTGTTCAACTTGAGGGGGAGTGTTAATGTGTGAGATTTGATTGTACAGTAGAATATTCACTTACCATATATACGGGTGATTCTGTAGAGGAAAATATGCAATTATAATTAGTACATATTTTGTATACCATACTTAGGCAAATTTGTAATCTTTAAATACAGAGTTTTACAACACAATAAGTCAATGAAAAATATTTTTTTCCCTGCAATCGTTTTTAGCTCAATAGGTCGAACATGAAATGTCTATAAACGAATTGAAGATCACTTTTGAAAGTTGGGGGTTTCACTTGTTCATGCTCAAGCTTGAGGAGGGATGTTAACGCAATTGTGTTAGCTTGATTCTAGCATTTTACAATTGCGTTTAACCTGTGTAATAAATAAAAAAGAAATTTCGCCCCAATTGTTATGATAGAATATGGACTTGTAATACTAGTGTTGATCGTCTTATTGTTGAAGATAGTAAGTTGACCTCACACAAATCAAAGGTTCAAAAACAGCATCACCTAGTAACCGAAGAAAAGGAAAAAAATTTAGTAGATTCAGGGTTTCAAGATTACAGGCTGATCTTCTCCAAGAACTCACATCGACGGGAAGGTTTGACACTTGAAAAACTGAATTTAGACTGAGAAATATTATCTGATGTGAGCAATACATGGTGTGGCTAAGTTGTATGTAATTAAGTAGAGCTGAACTAATGCTGACAAATTGAATCAAGCGAGATGATTGAGCTACAAGGTAGCTGTGTCAGTTGGCACATGTAGTCCTATTTCTACATGTGCCAAACGGTTTCTAATCAGAGTGGTACATAGCGTAAGTACTTAATATTGATGTAAAAACAAGCATGAATGAGAAAACATACTTTTTCTTCCTCAAATTTTCTCTGTTCTTCGTATTACTCATTTTGATGATTTAATCATGTTTATTGAGTTTTTTTAACATGGTATCAACACTCTGGTGATTTACCATCGATTCTATGATTGAATTCTATTGTTTCCTTTTTTGATTTGTGAATTAAGTGTTTGTGTGTGATCGCGTTGTTTCGTCATGGAAAATTAAACTTGCTTCTAGTTCCAGTAATAATCAAGCTCCTGCTAATAATCATGCGAGTAATGCATATTATTTACAAACGACAGTCTAGATATTGTGCTAGTGCAACCACCGGTCAATCTACATAATTTTCACTCTTGGAGTCGAACCTTTCAAATGGTACTGCTCGTGAAGAATAAAACTTGCTTTATTGATGGATCCGCGTCCAGGCCTGCGGCTAATGATCCTCATCTCCGAGCTTGGAAACATATAAACAGAATGATTCGATCATTGATTATGAATTGTGTTTCACCTTCTATTGCTCAAAGCATACATGTGGTCCGATAGTGTCTTAGACGTGTGTAATGATTTAACCATGAGGTATGATGAACATAAAGGATTGGTGGCAAATACTCATGCAAATAGAAGTTCTGAACCTGTATATAGAAGAGGTAATGGAAGATTTTATCTAGAAGGAGGTAAGTGTAGTGTTATCATTGTGGCATGATAGACAATACAACAGATAGGCATTACAGGAAACATGGTTTTTCACATGCTTTTAGGTTCAAGAATAAAGTGAATGCTGCAGAAGTTGTGGAAGGACAATCTAAGCATAATTACATTGAAGAAAGAACTCAGGCTTTTCCTTCCCAATTTTCCCCTATTCTACAAAAACCTTCTCTTACACTTGATCAGTATGTTAAACTTGTTAAATTGTTGAATACTGATGATGTTGTTCCAGTCATAACTTGTGAAAAGATTTCTCAAGGTGCTGTGATGACTGCTAAGGTTGATATGGTATCAGGTAAGTATCTTGACCATATTAATAATGTATGGATCCTAGATTTAGGTGCCACTGATCATGTTGACTGCTCCTTAACTATGTTTTACTCTTACGTTCCCATTAATCATGTTACCATTAAGCTTTCAAATGAATTTTCAGTTGATGCCACTCACAAAGGTTATAAAGCTGAATAGTGGACTGGTTTCAGAAAATATGTTATATGTACCTTCTTTCTTATACAATCTTGTCTCTCTTAGTAAACTCACTGATTCATCTCACTTACTTGCTTCATTCCATGGTTGCTGCTGTTTCATTCAGGATCAGTTATCCAGGAGGATGACTAGTTCAGCTAGAAAGTGCCATGGTCTGTAGTACCTTTATGATACCAGTCTATCTTAAAAGTTATTAGTCTCAATGTCTTCTGTTTTCATTTCTGCTGGTCTTGAATAAGCCTCATACTTATGGCATACTAGACTTGGACATGCATCTTCAGCTAGAATTCAAGAGATAAACAAGCTAGATCCAGCTGTTCCGTCTAGCAGATTAGACAATGATTGTACTATTCATCCCTTAGCTAAACTGAAGAGGACCGCTTTCCCAGTGTGTGCTTCATTTTCAAAACATCCTTTTGATATTATACATGTTGATATCTGGGATCCTTATAAACATTCCATGATATACATAGTTGTATCTGCTCAATGCTAAACCTGAGGCCAGACAGATTTTTACAAAGCTTCTTTCGTTATGTTGTTACTTAGTTTAATGTCCATATCAA
>AP025058.1:9781366-10102676 GCA_036186865.1 Eustoma russellianum
CTCTTACGTTCCCATTAATCATGTTACCATTAAGCTTTCAAATGAATTTTCAGTTGATGCCACTCACAAAGGTTATAAAGCTGAATAGTGGACTGGTTTCAGAAAATATGTTATATGTACCTTCTTTCTTATACAATCTTGTCTCTCTTAGTAAACTCACTGATTCATCTCACTTACTTGCTTCATTCCATGGTTGCTGCTGTTTCATTCAGGATCAGTTATCCAGGAGGATGACTAGTTCAGCTAGAAAGTGCCATGGTCTGTAGTACCTTTATGATACCAGTCTATCTTAAAAGTTATTAGTCTCAATGTCTTCTGTTTTCATTTCTGCTGGTCTTGAATAAGCCTCATACTTATGGCATACTAGACTTGGACATGCATCTTCAGCTAGAATTCAAGAGATAAACAAGCTAGATCCAGCTGTTCCGTCTAGCAGATTAGACAATGATTGTACTATTCATCCCTTAGCTAAACTGAAGAGGACCGCTTTCCCAGTGTGTGCTTCATTTTCAAAACATCCTTTTGATATTATACATGTTGATATCTGGGATCCTTATAAACATTCCATGATATACATAGTTGTATCTGCTCAATGCTAAACCTGAGGCCAGACAGATTTACAAAGCTTCTTTCGTTATGTTGTTACTTAGTTTAATGTCCATATCAAGGTTGTAAGAAGTGATATGACCTTTAATTTAAAATGCCAGAGCATTATATGAATCATAGTGTTATCCATCAAACTACATGTGTTTATACTCCTCAACAGAATGGAGTAGTGGAAAGAAAGCATCAACATCTTCTTACTATGGGTAGAGCCCTTAGATTTCATACTTCTCCTCCCATCACTTACTGGGTTTTTGTCTTCAGCATGCTACCTATCTTATTAACTTAATTCCACCTGTTCTTCAACACAAAACTCCTTATACTGTTCTACATAAAACCCAGCCTATCTATAGCCACCTTAAAGTGTTTGGTTGTCTAGTATTTATTTGTGACACTACTCAAAACAAGGCTAATTTTGATTCTAGGTCCATACCTTGTGTTTTGTTGGGGATTCCTCTGAATACAAAAGGGTATATCCTCCAACGCCTGGGCACTCAAGCAATCATCATATTTAGGGATGTTTTCTTTCATGAACAATCTTTTCCCTTTTCTAATGCTACTCCTCTGCCAGCAACATCTCAGCCTATTGCTCCAAGCATTACAGATACTACACCCTCTACTTCTTCTGAGTAAATTCTTGAACATGATCCCTTGCATATTTTACCTCTTACTCCTGAACCTATGAATATTGATGCAGTTGAATTTCCATCCTATAATACTTCTCCCTCTTCTCATGATGAATCTATTTCTTCTTCTCCTGCTCAAGTTCCCATTACCCAAGTGCATTTTGACCTACCTCCTTTGGACCCTCCTGTTGTTACACCTAGTAAACATATTCCTCATTCAAGAGCTCAAAGGTCCAGAGCTGCACCATCATATTTAAATAATTCTCATTGCAACCTTGTTCATTCACCTGCTATCTCTCAAGTGTCTTCTTCAATCTATGTACCTTATCCTATTCAGTCTTATGTCTTTTATGATCGCTTGGCACATCAGTAAGGGTCTTACATTCTTAGCATGAGCATTGAACAGGAGCCTGTTACATATCAACATGCAGCAACATCAGCAGCTTGGCAACATGCTCTGCAGTTGGAGTTGGCTGCTTGGGAAGCTATTCACACGTGGTTCATTATCCCTTTCCAATCTGGTAAGCAGTCTATTGGGTGTAAATGGGTGTATAAAATAAAAAGCAAAGGTTGATGGCTTAGTGGAAAGGTATAGGGCTAAGTTAATTGCAAAGGGATATACTCAGCAACCTAGGATAGACAATGATGACACTTTTTCCCCTGTAGCTAAAATGACTTCTGTGCGTTTACTTCTTGCTTTGGTTGCTCTTTATAGTTGGCATATTCATCAGGTTGACATAAACAATGTCGTTCTACATAGTGATCTTTATCAAGAGATATATATGGTCTTACCCCAAGGAATAGAGTCACCTTTTCTCAATGAAGTTTTAAATTGCAAAAATTACTTTATGGACTTAAGCAGACTAGTAGGAAGTGGAATGAAAAGCTTACAAATTATTTGCTTTCTCAGAGGTTTCAGCAATCCAAACATGATTACACTCTCTTTACTAGACTGACTTCAGAGACATTTCTTTCCTTTCTAGTATATGCTGATGACATCATAGTAGTAAGTGATTCAATCCTTAAGATTCAGAAGCTTAAGGATCATCTTCATTGAACTTTTAAGATTAAAGACTTAGGATAGCTGAGATATTTCTTTGTATTTGAGATAGCAATATGTCAAAAAAGAATTTTGATGCTAGGCCCGTACCTTGTGTTTTGTTGGGGATTCCTTTGAATACAAAAGGGTATATCCTCCAACGCCTGGAACTCGAGCAATCATCATATTTAGGGAATTTTTTTTCATGAACAATCTTTTCCCTTTTCTAATGCTACTCCTCTGCCAGCAACATCTTAGCCTATTGCTCCAAGCATTACATATACTACACCCTCTACTTCTTCTGAGTAAATTCTTGAACATGATCCCTTGCATATTTTACCTCTTACTCCTGAACCTGTGAATATTGATGCAGCTGAATTTCCATCCTATAATACTTCTCCCTCTTCTCCTGATGAATCTATTTCTTCTTCTCCTGCTCAAGTTCCCATTACCCAAGTGCATATTGACCTACCTCCTTTGGACCCTCCTGTTGTTACACCTTGTAAATATATTCCTCATTCAAGAGTTCAAAGGTCCAGAGCTGCACCATCTTATTTAAATGATTATCATTGCAACCTTGTTCATTCACCTGCTATCTCTCAAGTGTCTTCTTCTCTCTATGTACCTTATCCTATTCAATCTTATGTCTCTTATGATCGCTTGGCACCTCAGTACCGGGCTTACATTCTTAGCATGAGATTGAACAGGAGTCTGTTACATATCAACATGCAGCAACATCAGGAGCTTGGCAACATGCTCTGCAGTTGGAGTTGGCTGCTTAAGAAGCTATTCGCATGTGGTTCATTATCCCTTTCCCATCTGGTAAGCTGTCTATTGGGTGTAAATGGGTGAATAAAATAAAAAACAAAGGTTGATGGCTTAGTGGAAAGGTATAGGGCTAGGTTGATTGTAAAGGGATATACTCAGCAACCTGGGATAGACTATGATGTCACTTTTTCCCCTGTAGCTAAAATGACTTCTGTGCGGTTTACTTCTTTCTTTGGCTGCTCTTTATAATTGGCATATTCATGAGGTTGATGTAAACAATTTCTTTCTACATAGTGATCTTTATCAAGAGATATATATGGACTTACCCCAAGGAATAAAGTTACCTTTTCCCAATGCAGTTTGTAAATTGCAAAAATCACTTTATGGACTTAAGCAGGCTAGTAGGCAGTGGAATGAAAAGCTTACAAATTATTTGCTTTCTCAGAGGTTTCAACAATCCAAACATGATTACACTCTCTTTACTAGACTTACTTCAGAGACATTTCTTTCCTTTCAAGTATATGTTGATGACATCATAGTAGTAATTGATTCAATCCTTAAGATTCAGAATCTTAAGGATCATCTTCATTGCACTTTTAAGATTAAAGACTTAGGATAGCTGAGATATTTCTTTGTACTTGATATAGAAATATGTGAAAAAAGAATTGTTCTTTGTCAAAGAAAGTATACAAGAGAACTGCTTGAAGAGTCAGGTTATGTGGCTGCTAAACCTGTATTGACTCCAATGGAGCAAAATCTAAGTTAGAGCATAATGGTTCATATTTGATCATGGATGTGCCTAGATACAGAAGGCTGATTACAAAGTTGTTGTATCATACAATCACTAGACCTGATATATCCTATAGTGTTCAACAGCTAAGCGAATTTTTACACACACCAACAGAGCTACATATGCAGGCTGCTCAGAGACGGTTGAGGTATTTGAAAGGAACTCCTCATCAAGGGTTATTATTTCCTAGTACAGGTTCAAAGGTGCTTAAGGCCTTTGCAAGCTCAGACTGGGGGTGGGGGATGTTCAGAAACTAGGCGATCAGTTACAGGGTATCATATGTTTCTTGGCAATGCTCTAAGTGTCCTGGAAAACCAAGAAGCAAACAACAGTTTCTAGATCTTCCTCAGAAGCTAAGTATAGATCATTAGCTACAGCAGCATGTGAAATTCTGTGGTTGTTTTAATTGCTGAAGGGTCTGGGGGGTGATTCATCGTCAGCCCGTTGAACTATATTGTGATAACAAGAGTGTCATCTATATAGTGGAAAATTCAGTCTTTTATGAGAGAGCACATAGAGGTGGACTGTCATGTAGTTAAGAATAAAGATAAGGAAGGGATAATTAAATCAATGTCTGTCAGGACAGAGTATCAAATAGTAGATTTGTTCACCAAGGCACTGGGCTCAAAGAGAATGCAATTCTTGACTTCAGCATTGGGGATGTATAACATCTAGAAGAAGTCAGAATTGAGGAGGAGGGGGAGGTTGAAGATTGTAAACTGGCCTCACACAAAGCAAAGATTCAGAGACAGCAGCAACTCATTACAAGTGGCAGTAGTGGCAGTCAGCTAAGATTGAGTTGAACCAGTCCATGAACAACTGAATTTGCACTGAGAAATATTATCTGATGTGAGCAATACATGGCGTGACTGAGTTGTATGGGATTAAATAGTGTTGAACTAATGTTGACACATCGAATCAAGCGAGATAACTGAGCTATAAGGCAGCTGCAACAGTTGGCACACGCAATGATATTTCTACTCATGCCAAATGGTTTCTAATTAGTGTAGTAGATAGTATAAATACTTAGCGTTGATGTATAAACAAGCATGAATGAGAAAACATAATTTTTCCTCCTCAAATTTTTCTCTGTTTTTCGTTCTCAATATTTGTACGTCAAATTTGTATTCAAACTTCTGTTATTGTTTTGATTAATTCAGCATGTTATATCATTCGTTTTGATAATTGAATCGTGTTTATTGAGTGATTTTAACACTTATGATGCTGCTGTCGTTGTTGCTTATGAGCACAATTGCATCAACAGCACCATTTGACTCTAGCAGAGCTAATACTGTGTAACAGTCAAGAAATCTGTTAGTGTTGCAAATGAGTCTTAAAAACTGTGATCTCACCAAAGTTTGACCTAAAATATAAGTAGTTAGTGATGTGCGAATAAGGAAGTTTCAGATCTTAAAATAACCACGACATATGCAGTTGAAGATATTATGTTTTGGTTTATAATATTGTTTTGTATAAATGAGAATTAAAGCTGAAGTTAGCCAACTGAATGTAGAAAAAAAGTTTAGCAAAAGGAAAACTCCTATATGGAATTCTTTCATACGCTACAATGCTTGCCTCGTCCGACTTGCAAATCCGACCACGTCCCTTACGAAAGACAAAACCTTTGCTGGAATGGTTACAACAATCGGAGCATGTCTGATACGCGCAAGAATGAACCTTTATTTAACTCTAAAGCTTCTCCTCCGAATATGGTTTAGGCACAACGAAGATAGCTTCACCATGCTTTCAAATAAGTTGAAAAAAACCTTTTGAACATAAGTCTTTCCAATGAGTTCTACATAACCCAAGCAAGATACCTCCCTCTTGGATGTTTCCCTCTCCGGAATTGGACAACTCTCACAAGGATGTTCAAGCCTTGAAAGATTTTAGCTTTGATTTTGAATATTAACCAAGAAAAACACACAAGAATTACTCTTGAAGAAGAAGAAATTTCCATTGAAGGTGTGAGATTACAAGGCTTCTCTTACGTACCTTTTATAGGCAAAAAAATATCACAAGACAACAAACTATCTTACAAATTGAAATGATGATTGAAAAGGCTACACACTTTAAAATAATATTCATGAAGGCTCCATAAAAGCTAGTCTTGCAAGTCTTGAATGATGAATTTCAAAGTATGTCCCTCAAGTGCCATTCAAGGAAAACTTTAAGAATTTGCCTTCAATTTTGAAATCTTTTGTGGTTGTGACTGGTTTTTGGACACTTTCCCAATTCGAATTAGGCCTTCCTTTTTTTAGAGAATTGTATTCCATTGAGTCTATAAAAACAACCATATAAAGTTCTTTTCATTTGGCCCAACCAATGAGGAGATACATCTAAATTACTGAAGGTATGTCACAGAATTCGGCATAAATAGTACTTCAACTTGCATGATGTTTTTGGCTATCAAGAAACCGATTTTGGAATCATACAAGAAACAAAATTTGTAGATCTTGTCTTAGATTTCCAATGCTTCTTAAAATTCCTCATTTGGCCATTTTGATTGGAGAGATATGTCAATTCTATCAAAACTGGTCCTGCAGAAACTCATAATCCGAGATTGGCCTAAACTAATACAACATAAACATTTAAATGCAAAATAAAGAACACATTCTAGCTTAATGATATTTTAAAATGGTTCTAAAAACTCTTATAAATCATGTTATAGGTTTAATAAGGTGAACCCAATGTATAAATTCCTTTGGTTCATCTTGCACATGTTTAAATAGGAAGGCCCCTACTTTATGCATTAGTTTCTTAGTTTTACCTATTGTTAAGGGTCCTTGATCTTCGCATTTTGTAACATTATATGCATTCTCATTATCTTGACATGGATGAAGGTTATGGATCTCATCATTGCCCCCTTCTTCAAAATGATTCGACCTCGAATCTAAATCATCACCAAAAGGGGAAGATCAACAATGTTAAAAGTATGACAAATTGAATCATACTTACTCTCCGGAAGGTCAACAATGTAAGAATTTCTCCGAAAGGGCCATCTCCTCTTGGCATGAGCTTAGATTTTCTTTCTCTAGGAAACCTTTTTTCTTTAAATGCAGCCAAACAAGATTACCTGGTTTTTAAAACAAAATTCCTTGTGTCTTTTGTTAGCTTGTTTTGTATACTTTTTTTTCCTGTTCAAGTTGTAGATTAACCTTAGCATGCAATTTCTTAATTAGTTTAGCCTTACTTTTACTATCAATACTTGCATGTTCATGAACACGAATAGGCACAAGATCAAGTGGAGAAAAAGGATTGAGACCATAAACAACTTCAAATGGTGAATGTGTGGTGCCACTGTGAACTCTTATATTATAAGAAAATTCAATATATGGCAAGCAATCTTCCCAATTCTTAAGGTTCTCTTGAATTAAAGCATGCATAATTCAGACAAAGTTCTATTCACAACTTCAGCTTGACCATCTGTTTTGGGGTGAGCAGTAGTAGAAAATAAGAGTTTTGTTTCCATGTTTACCACACAACACACGCCAACAGTGACTTAAGAACTTAGTATCTCTATCACTAACAATGGCTCTAGGTATGCCATGTAGACGTATAACTTCGTGAAAGAACAAGTTTGCAATGTGAGATGCATCATCAACCTTTTTATAAGCTATGCAGTGTGTCATTTTAGAAAATCTCTCAACGACAACAAACACACTATCACTTCCATTTTTTTATCTAGGTAACCCCAAACAAAAGTCCATAGATATATCAATTCAAAGTGAAATAATGACACGTAATGGGTGTGCAAACCATGGTTAATGTGATGTAGATTTAGCTTTCTTGCAAGTTATACAACTTCCACAACCTTATCCGCATCAACTCTCATATGGGGCCAAAAGAAACGTTCTTTTTAACATCCCTAATGTCTTAAAGATGCCAAAGTGGCCCATTAAACCTCCACCATGTGCTTCTTTGACAAGTATGTCTCTGACAGAACACTTAGGCATGCCACAATTTTCTTTGTTTAAAAAAAATATCCGTCATGTAAGTAATACTAACCAAATGGAGAATCAGCACATGCATAAAATATTGACTGAAAGTCATGATCAGAAGTATACAACTTCTTGATGCACTCCAATCCAAGCAAATAAAATTATAATGTAGTAATTAAAGAATATCTTCTAGATAATGCATCAGCAACAATGTTATCTTTTCTTGCTTATATTTTATCGCATAAGGAAATTGTTCAATACATTCAACCTATTTTGCATGCATCTTGTTTAACTTTCCTTGGGTTTTAAGGAACTTGAGACTTTCCTGATCTGTATGAACCACAAACTCCTTATGTTGCAAACAATGTTGCCCAGTCTGCAATGATCTAACAAGTCCATACAACTCTTTTTCATAGGTTGAATAGTTCCATCATGCTCCTTTAAGATTTTAACTAAATAAGCAATCGGTTGTTTAGACTGAGATAGTAGATCTCCTATACCAACATCACTAGCATCACATTCAATTTCAAATGTTTCATCAAAGCTAGGTAGTGTTAGAATAGGTGCAGAAGTTAACCATACTTTAAGTTCATCAAAGGCTTTCTGTTGTGACTCTTCCCATTGAAATGTTACGTCTTTTTTAACAATCTCATTTAAGGATGCAACAATGGTGGAAAAGTCCTTAACAAATCTTCTATGGGAACTAGCCAACCCATGAAAGCTTCTCACCTCTCCAATAGTCGTGGGAATAGGACATTCTAAAATTGAGTTCACTTTATCTTGGTCCATTTCAATTCTATTTGCACTAACCACAAATCCTACAAACACAACTTTTTCCACACAAAAAGAACATTTCTTTAAATTTGCATATAATTGTTCTTTCTTCAATGCTTCACTAACGCTTCTTAGGAGGCCTATACGTTCATGCAAAGCCTAAGAGTAAATCAATATATCATCAGAGTGCACAACAATAAAATTTTCCAATGAATGTATGTAAGACTTTATTCATTAACCTTATAAAAGTACTAGGTGCATTAGTTAGCCCAAATGGCATGTCTAACAACTCATATAATCGAAACTTAGTCTTAAATGTAGTTTTTCATTCATCACCTTCTTTAACTATTACTTGAAAGTAACCACTTTTAATATCAATCTTGGTAAACTACTTAGCACCATGAAATTTATCAAGCATATCATCAAGTCTAGGAATAAGGTACATGTATTTTACAGTTATTTTATTGATGGCTCTACAATCAGTACACATCCTCCGTGTACCATCTTTTTTGGTAGAACGATCACAGGAACAACACAAGGTCTCATTCTTTCCCTCACCTTTTCCTTGGCCAAGAGTTCTTCTACTTGGCATTGAATTTCCTTTGTTTCTGCAGGGTTTTCTCTGTAGGCTGGCCTATTAGGTAGGATAACACCAGGTTATGACGTATATTTGGTGCTCAATTGCTCTAAAAGCAGGCAAACCAGAAGGTTCTTCTTCAGGAAACAACCCTGAAAAATCATCTAGCAAAGATACAACTCCACTGGGAAAGTGGAGGGTAAGTCAATCATAGAAAATAGAGATTCCTTAACATCAAAATATAGACAGTTTTTTTTGAGTTTATGGCATGTGACACTTCACTTTGTTTGGCAAAGAAAGCAAATTTCTTCTGAGATTTGCCTTCATCAATGTTTATCTCCTTGCCTTTAGACTCATTTTTCTTTTTTCCACTCTTAATACACTCTAGAAATTGTTTTTCCGCCTCTTTCTCCTTAGGATCATTCCTGTTTCTACACATTCTCTTTTGATCTTCAAATACCTTGTGTGAGGGTAATGCATGTAGCTTAAACAACTTTTTGTTAAACCTGAATGAATACCTATTCAAGCATCCATCATAAGTTACTTTCTTATCAAACTTCCATGGTCTACCTAAAAGGATACGACTTGAATGCATAGGAGCTACATCACGTAAGATATCATCTTTATACCCACCAATAGACAATGAGATCAAAATAGTTTTCTAACACTCACTTTTCCACAATCATTCAACCAAGATAGTTTATAAGGGTCTGGGTGGTTAAGTAATGGCAAATCAAGTTTTCTAACCAGTTCAATGCTTGCCACATTATTATAGGATCCAGAGTCAATAATCAAGTACAAACTTTCCCTTTAACTATGCAATGGACATGAAAAATATTGTCTCTGTGTTGATATTGTTCATCAATCTTAACATGTGAATTAAGAGCTCTTCTAACAACCAAGAATTATTTTGATGCAAGTTCTTCATCCTCACTCACACTTTTCTTATTTTCATCATGATTTTCCTCAACATTAACATGTTCTCTTCCTCATCGTCAGAATATTATTCATTAGACTCTTCAATAAACATGATACATTTAGGGTTAGAACATTGATTTGCAAAATGACCTTTATCTAATATTTAAAGCATTGAATCTCTAAATCTAGTAGTGGAATTAGAAATGATACCTTCAACCTTATTTTTCCCTTTGTCCGAGTTTGTTGAGGTGGTCTTTGATTTGGTTGAGTCTTGCCTTGGAAACCACGGCCTTGAGGTCCAGTTGGCCTGAAACTTGTGCCTTGATTTGTCCTAGGTGGTATTCTTGGATAGGATGAAGAATTAGCTCCAAAAGATAAACTATATGTAAAATTCTTTACCTTGTGTTGTCTCTCAAGCTTTTCAGCTTTATAAACCATGGAAGTCATATCAATATATGTTGTAAGTTCAACTCCGTTGTCATTTCCTTGTTCAATCTAGCTAGGAATCTAGCCATGGTAGCTTCCTCCGATTTTTCAATGTTAGCTATTATCAATAAGATATCTAACTATTTGAAATACCCATCTACACTTCGGCTTCCTTGAGTGAGTTTTTGCAAGTTTTGATAGATGGTTCTTTTTTAGTCTGAAGGAATGAATTTTTTTCTCATTTCAATTTTCATTTCTTTCTAGGTAGAGATTGGTGCTTTATCTGGTTCTTCTCCTTATGTTGTATAGTTGATCCCACCAAATTAAGGCACCATCTACAAACTCTACAGCTGCATGGCGCACTTTAGTCGAATTAGTATAATTTTACAAGAGTATATAAGATCTATCTTTTTCTCTCATTCAAAATATGCCTCAGCATCACTCTTTCGATGGAATGTGGGGATGTTCACTTTTGTTTTGACGAATTCATCTTCTTGTGGGTTATTCTTTTGATTCTCACGGTTTTGGAACTGGTTGTAGTCTTCCTCAATGTTAGAGTCATCAAACCTTTGGTTCGGTTCTTCTGCTCTTTCATCAAAGGTCCTCATAGGTATGAAATCCCTATTAAGCCCACTTCCTCTGCCTCTTCCTCTTTCTGGAGCAAAAGACCCATGACTTTCAAGCCTATGTTCCAGTACATGTGATGTTTGTCCTTCATGTAAAGGATTTTCTAGATGAGATTATGACTGTCTTTCTAGGACCTCTACACGGCTACCCATCAATTTCATTTCACCAACATCTATTGCATTAGTGGTGCTAAATCGTCTACGTTTGTGGGCAATCTTTCTCCTTCTTTGTTATGATCCATGGTACTCTTAGATGTCTTATCCATGGTACAATTGCATGATATTAAACAAGGAAAAAAAAGACAAAAGAAACTTAATTATGTTAGTGCAAAACAAAAAAACAAGTGTTTGTTGCTCTCTCTCTCTCTCTCTCTCTTTGTAGTTCGCACAATCTTGTGTCTCCTTGAAGAATATGAGGACAAAACAATTTAAAGCAAACTTGGCAGCTGAGTATCAATTCCGATAACTTCAATCATGTAAAGTAAACTTTCTTCTCAAGTCTCCCAGTGATTCACTCATAATTCCAATGTTATCACCAACAAACTTGGACTATATTAAGATCCAAAGAGAATCAAAACCAAATTTGATATGATAGGCTGAGCCATAGAAATGCTACGGGGTTGCTCTGGGCAATCTTAAATTTAATCTTAGCCTTTATGCAAGCCATATGCAAGTATGAATTAACTAGAAGCGCTCAAGTGTTCGAAAGTGAAAACAAATGTGTACTTCGGGTTTATGAAGGAAACAAGACCAGTTCTTTTGCTCTTTGCACTTTCAATTGTCCTGTGTAAACTTTTCTTTGAAATAAGCTTCTCTTTCTGTTTCTTTTTCCTTGTTCAAAGCTAAACAAGGTGTATATACCTTGGTAAAATTTATTTGTAAGGCTTTGTGTGTTTTTTACTAATGGATATGTTAACGTTTTTGTTAGTTGTAGGCTGTCAAGTTGTTCGAGATGAACAAATTTATTTTCTTTCTTGTCGAGGCTGCCAAATCTGATATTGAAAACAAGAAAATGCAACTAAACTTACCACACAATACAACTAAACAAACACAAAGTCTAAACCAAGTTAAGAGCTTCGATAACAATAAGAACATAGGGCTGACCAAGGCAGACGCATAAGCAATGGACTGTATATAAGTAATGCGGAAAAGCTTCTAAACGAAGAACTTAAAGTGCAAGAAAGTGTCTAAACACAACGAAATTGAAATCCAACCAAATGAAAATAAACAAACCATAAATCATCACAAAGAAATAATCCTTAAGTCTTTTATGAGATGTTTGTCTTCAATCATTTCCAATTTCATATAGGTCCTGCATTACGGTAATTTTCCAGAGTCCAATCCAACCTTTCCATTTTTATATAGGTCTAACGTCACGGTAATTTTCTAGAGTCTTATCCAACCTTATATCACCAAATGATACAGTAAACTTTTATATCGATTTGTTTGAGTTTTTTTGCTTGTTGAACAGGAAGAAACAAAGAAACATGATAAACAATGAGATGACACTTTTTTTTAATAATGGACAACAAAGAACACACGATCTAACAGAAAAAGAAGTGAATATAAACATATGTTTTTTATTGAAATGACAAAAAAATAAACTAAAAAACACAAGGATAAACTGTTTTGGTTTTGTTTTTTTTTTTCTGAATTATACAATTCAAAAAAAAGAAGACACTAAACCAAACAGAATTCAACCTTCTAAGAAGATGGTTGATAAAGAAAGAACAAAATAAAAGAAAAATTGACACAAAGTAAATGATAAGTTGAGTTAAGAAAAACCTTCGCTCTAATACCACTTTGATACGTGCAAGAATGAACCTTTCTTTAACTCTAAAACTTCTACTCAAATATAGTTTAGGCACAATGAAGATAGCTTCATCTTGCTTCCAAATATGTTGAAGAAAAGCTTCTAAACATATGTCCTCCAATGATTTCAACATAACCCAAGTAAGATACCTCCCTCTTGGATGTTTCTCTTCCTGGAATTAAACAACTCTCATAAGGATGTTCAAACCTTGAAAGATTCTAGCCTTGATTTTAAATATGAATCTAGAAAAGACACAATAATTACTCTTGAAGAAGACGAAATTTACAAGGCTTCTCTTATGTGCCTTTTATAGGCAAAAAGATCACAAGACAACAAACTATCTTACAAATTGAAATGATGATTGAAAAGATTGCACACTTTCAAATACTATTCATGTAGGCTCAATCAAAGCTAGTCCTACAAGTCTTGAATGATGATTTTCAAAGTAGGTCCCTCAAGTACTATTCATTGAAGGCATTAAAGATTTGTGTTCAACTTGAAACCTTTCCTGGTTTGTGACTGGTTTTTGGACACCTTCCGATTTGAATTAGAACTTGCCTTTTTTAGATAATTGTAGCCCATTGAGTCTAAAAAATAACCATATAAATTTCTTTGCTTTTGGCCCAACCATTGAGGAGATAGATCCAAATTACTGAAAGTATGTCATATAACTCGGTAAAAACAGTACTTCAACTTGCATGCTGTTTTTGGCTATCAAGACCAATTTTTGAAACATACAAGAAATGGGCCTAAATTAATACAACATAAACATTTAAAAAGAAAAATAAAGAACACGTTCTAACTTAAGGATCTTTTATAATGGTCCTAACAACTCTTATAAATCATGTTATATGTTCAATAAGGCGAACCCAATGTATAAATTCCTTTGGTTCATCTTGCACATGTTTAAATAGGAAGGCTCCTACTTCATGCATTAGTTTCTTAGTTTTACTGCTGTCAAGGGTCTTTGATATTACATTTTTTGTAACAATATGTGCATTCTCATTATCTTGACATGGATGAGGGTCACGGACCTCGTCAATGGCCCTATACAAAGGTGGCTAGCCAAGCTTTAGTCACCCGAAATTCGCAACCCTATCCCAGAATGGCCTGCTTATGTGTGACTGAACAAATTATTCATTGGATTCAATTTGGACCCGATTCAAATGGAGTCTTAGCCACCGCCGATGCATTTGCATCGGCATCTGCCTGCAGAAAATGCTCTCGCGAACTGCATTCGAAGAGGAAGACTACCCTGATGGTTCCGAGCACCTTGCAATGGCTGTTTATTCAGTTAGGAAATTCTGCACTCTTTCTCGTGGTTCTTAGATTTCTCTCAACATAATTGCTATTACGAGTTATAACTGTAGATATCACCTTTTTTTTCTGGTTTCTGTTGGAGACAATCAATCATGTACCAAGACGCAGTCGTTCAACGTATGCATATGAAACAGCAAAATAAAATAAATCGAACCCGGGGCGAGTCGAGGACTCTGTCCTTAAGACGTATTGCTCCGGTATACTGTGCCCAACCGGTGTTAGCAACCGTCTCCCAGGATACAGCGGGGGGGTACCTGTTCAGTTGAGCGGCACTGCAGAACTTGAACTACTTCGAACCTTCGAATGTCCTGACTTCTCCCGGACGATATGCAAGACTCGGATGCTATGAAAGTAGTATGCTTTGAAAGCTAGAAAATGTTATGAAATAAATGCACCCTTTGCCCTGTTTATATAGGGGAGTCGGTTGGAGAACAAGGTACAGTGACCGTTGGATCAAAACCGTAGTTTGATTTAGGCCGTTAGATTAAAACCTCCTATCTAGATTATGAAGGTTTAATCTCATCCTTTAGATCAAAGATTGATTCGCCAGGTTTAAACTTGGACCGTTAGATGGAAACCGTATTCGGTTGGGGTGATTAGGACAGTTTAAATCTCGGCCGTTAGATTAAAGCTGCCTTCCCTGCCACCGTTAGATCAAACCAGATTGATCTTATCTTATATCGAAGGATACCGTTTGAATAAGATTTAAACAACCGTTCGATTTAAACCATAACCGAACGCCTTATCAAACTTAACCGCGTATTGTTTAAACGTAACCGCGCAACCGCGTTTTCCATCCACTTTGAGAATTAATTTCTCATTCACCCATTTCAATTTCTCCAACAATCCCCCACATGAATGGAAATTAATGCAAATGCATATGCAGACTCTAAGGAGAAGTCAGACAAGAAAATATTGCATCAGAAGAGGTAGCTTCTGGCTTTGAACCTTTCATAGTGACGTACCATCGGATTCACTCGGCTAAATAGTGACTTGATGTCTTGAACTAGCCAGCCTTTGTTGTGAACCAAGACAACGATACTCACACAATATTTCCTTTAACACCCTTTTGGTTCTCATGGTTGTGTTCGTTTTGGCCATGAACAACCTGGTTTCAGAAAGTGTTTTAGAGAAATCTTGCCTCCTAGACTTTCTCATAGAAGCGGCCTCACTTCACACTTACATAAGTGATTCCTATCAAGAGTATTCTTCCATACTCCACTTGACGTATCAAGATATAGGACATCATTAAAAGCCTTAGCTTACCCTAAAATTCTCTGCAGACAGCACTTTTATCAGACGGAATGAGTAAGTACTAACTGAATCCTCATAACTTAGTTGTCCCATTGAACCAAGATTCTGGGATCTCCAGTCAACAAGGTTGGGTTACCATTACAAAGATTCTTGCATTATGGGCTTTAGTCCATTCTGTTTGTCAATCTTGACATCTGATATCTAGGCAAGCCTTTTGTAAGCGGATCCGCAAGATTCTCCATTGATTTTACATAATCAATGGAAATCACGCCATTAGAGATCAGCTGTTTAATGGTGTTATGTCTTCGACGTATGTGTCGTGACTTACCATTGTAGATGCTGCTTTGAGCACGTCCTATAGCTGACTGACTATCACAGTGTATGCTAATAGGAGCAATCGGCTTAGGCCAGCACGAAATATCTTCCAGGAAATTCCGAAGCCACTCAGCCTCTTCCCTAGCTTTGTCCAACGCTACAAACTCAGCTTCCATAGTGGACCGAGCTATGCATGTTTGTTTCGTGAACAAGTATCCACTGGTGGACTTAGAGTCCTTACTGTCTGATATCCAATTTGCATCGCAATATCCTTCTAATACTACTGGATATCTCGTGTAATGTAATCCAAGATTCATTGTCTATTTCAGATACCTCATCACTCTACTAAGAGCTTTCCAATGATCATCACTTGGATTACTGGTAAACCTGCTCAACTTGTTTACTGAACAAGCTAAGTCTGGTCTTGTACAATTCGTTATGTACATCAGACTCTTGATTACCTGAGAGTATTTTAACTGAGCTACAGGTTCGCCTCGATTCTTCCTTAAGTGCACACTTAAGTCGAGCGGGGTCTTTACTGGTTTCACTTCATCCATATTGAACCGTTTTTAGAACAGAGTCAATATAGTGAGTTTGTGACAGTACGAGTCCCTCTATCATCCTAGAAATTTTAATTCCTAGAATAACATTGGCAACTCCCATATCCTTCATATCAAAGTTTCTTGTCAACATCTTCTTTGTGTTTAAGATTATGTCCCGAGTACTCCCCATGATTAGCATGTCATCTACATAGAGACACACTATCACATATGCATTCTGTGTGCTCTTAATATAGACACACTTGTCACACTCATTGATCTTGAAACCATTAGCTAGCATAGCTTGATCAAACTTCAAGTGCCACTGTTTAGGCGCTTGCTTAAATCCGTTCAAGGATTTAACGAGTCTACAAACATTAGACTCTTGTCCTGGAACCACAAACCCTTCGGGTTGTTCCATATAGATTTCTTCATCCAACCCACCATTCAGAAAAGCAGTCTTCACATCCATCTGATGGATTTCCAAGTTATAGACTGCAGCAACTGCAACTAGCACCCTTATAGAAGTGATCCTAGTCACTGGTGAGTAGGTGTCAAAAAAGTCAAAGCCCTCCTTTTGTCGATAGCCTTTAGCTACCAACCTGGCTTTATACTTTTCAATAGACCCATCCTCTTTCAGTTTCTTCTTGAAAACCCACTTGCAACCAAGTGGTTTATTTCCAGGTGGAAGGTCAACCAACTCCCAAGTGTGATTTTGAAGAATCGAGTCTATCTCACAATCAACTGCCTCTTTCCAGAATGGAGCTTCGGGAGTTGACATAGCCTCGGAAAAGTTCCTCGGCTCATTTTCTACCATATAGGTTAGAAAATTTGGTCCAAACGAAGTTGGCATTCTGGCACGCTTGCTTTGACGAAGCTCCTCATCTCCTTGAGGAGTCGCCTCACGCATTCGATTACCAAATCTTGTTTCTTTTGAATTTTGTCTTTCCTCGGAAAGACATCTTCAAAGAACACTGCATTCCTTGACTCCATGATAACATTTTCATGAATGTCAGGAATATCCGACTGGTGCACCAAGAATCGATATGCACTACTGTTAGTTGCATAACCGATAAATATGCAATCAATTGTTTTAGGCCAAATTTTAACTTGTCTTGGTTTAGCTACAACGACCTTTGCCAGACACCCCCACACTTTCAAGTATTTGTAACTAGGCTTGTGGCCTTTCCAAAGCTCGTATGGGGTTACATCTATCTTCTTAGATGGTATTCTATTTAAAATGATGTTGGCTGAGAGAATCGCTTCCCCCCACAAGTTCTGAGGTAAACCCGAACTTATCGACATAGCATTCATCATCTCTTTTAGAGTACGGTTCTTGCGTTCTGCAATACCATTCGATTGAGGTGAATATGGTGCAGTCGTTTGATGAATAATGCCATGTTCTGAGCAGAATTCATTAAACGGTGTATCATATTCGCCACCTCTATCACTACGAATTGTTTTAATTCGTTTGCTAAGTTGATTCTCAACTTCATTTTTATAATCCTTGAAAGCATCAAGGGCCTCGTCTTTGCTACTTAGCAAATATACATAACAGTATCGTGTGCAATCGTCGATAAAAGTTACAAAATACTTTTTACCACCTCTCATTTGCACAAATTTTAAATCACACACATCGGTATGAATTAAATCCAAAGGTTCAGTGTTCCTTTCTATTGAAGGAAATGGCGCCTTTGCCATCTTCGCTTCAACACATATTTGACATTTTCCTTTAATACTAAAGTCCAGTTTGGGCAATAAGTCAAGATTACTCATTCGTTGTATTCACTTGTAATTAACATGTCCCAAACGAAAATGCCAATAAACAAGAAGACTCAAGCATGTAAGCAGAAGAGGAAGCATTTTTATTAGCCTCTGCGGGCAAATCTCTTTTAGGTACAATAGTGATGACATTCAATTTAAACATCCTATTCGACAAGTACCCCTTCCTCAAATACATGCCATTTTTCGAAAGAATAACTTTATTGGACTCTAACACTAGTCTAAAACCATGCATGACTAGAAGAGATCCAGATACTAAATTCTTCCGAATGTCAGGGACGTGCAGCATATTCTGCAGAGTCAGATGCTTCCCTGATGTGAGCTTCAGAACAACTTTGCCCTCGCCTTCGACCTTCGGGGAGGCCGAGTTTCTTATGTAAAGTTGTTCATTGTTCCCGGGCTGGTACTCCATGAACATCTCTCTGCTGGAGCAAACATGTCTAGTGGCGCCAGTATCAAGACACCATTCACGTATGTTCCCCACAGCGTTGCACTCTGAGACCACCGCACAGAGATTCAGATCATCCAAAACATTGACTATGTTGGCCTTTGCCTTGGACTGCTTCTTCTTGGGCTTTCTGCATTCATTGCTGACATGACTCTGAATGCCACAGTTGTAGCATTTCCCGGTGAACTTCTTGGCGATCTGCTTGCCTTTCTTGTTCACCCCGAGTTGGCCTTTCTTTTTCTTGGCCTCCGCAACATGGGCCTTAGCCTGACCAGAGCTTGATTGTGGCGCTCTCTCAGATCTACGATTGTCCTCCTCAATGCGGAGTCGAACAATCAGATCTTCCAATGTCATCTCCTTTCTCTTGTGTTTGAGATAGCTTCTGAATTCCCTCCACGAAAGGGGGTAGCTTCTCAATCACTGCAGCCACAACAAAAGATTCACTGAGCAACATGCCCTCCTCTTCCATCTCGGCAACCAACGTCTGAAGTTCCTCAACTTGAGAAACAACAGTGCGAGAATCAGACATTTTGAAATCCAGGAATTTGCCGACAATAAATTTCTTAGTGCCTTCATCTTCCGTACGGTATTTCTTTTCCAAAGCCCGCCACAAAGACTTTGCGGTTTTATACGTGCAGTACAAACCATACAAGGAGTTGTCCAAACAACTCAGAATATGGCTCAAACAAACATAATTGTTGAAGTTCCATGCTTCAACAAAATGTTGGTTTTGCATATTCTGGGTTTGGTCCTCCAGCGGATCCACCATAGGCGGGTCCTCAGTCAAAAAGGTAGCCAACCCGATAGCAGTCAAGAAGAACATCATCTTCTGCTGCCAACGCTTGAAGAAGCTTCCAGTGAACTTCTCCGGTTTCTCCACTTGGGCCACAGCAGGACACTGTGCAGGAGGAGCATGTCTTGGCACCGCAGCAGTTGAAGCCATTGGAGCAGAACTCTGTATGTAGACTGCAAATCAGTATGAATACTGCTTTTGCGTAAATAAAAAAAATGGTACAGAAATAATTGAATAGAAATACGTCTTAAGATTTTTGGAGACAATCAATCCTGTACCCAGATGCAGTCATTCAACATGTGCATATGAAACAGCAAAATAAATAAATCAGACCCGGGGCGAGTCGAGGACTCTGTCCTTAAGACGTATTGCTCCGGTATACTGTGCCTAACCGGCGTTAGCAACCGTCTCCCAGGATACAACGGGTACCTGTTCAGTTGAGCGGCACTGCAGAACTTGAACTACTTCGAACCTTCGAATGTCCTGACTTCTCCCGGACGATATGCAAGACTCGGATGCTATGAAAGTAGTATGCTTTGAAAGCTAGAAAATGTAATGAAAGGAATGCACCCTTTGCCCTGTTTATATAGGGGAGTCAGTTGGAGAACAAGGTACCGTGACCGTTGGATCAAAATCGTAGTTTGATTTAGGCCGTTAGATTAAAACCTCCTATCTAGATTAGGAAGGTTTTAATCTCAGTATTTAGATCAAATATTGATTCGCAGGTTTAAACTTGAACCGTTAGATGGAAACCATATTCGGTTGGGGTGATTAGGACAGTTTAAATCTCGGCCGTTAGATTAAAGCTGCCTTCCCTGCCACCGTTAGATCAAACCAGATTGATCTTATCTTATATCGAAGGATACCGTTTGAATAAGATTTAAACAACCGTTCGATTTAAACCATAACCGAACGCCTTATCAAACTTAACCGCGTTTTGTTTAAACGTAACCGCGCAACCGCGTTTTCCATCCACTTTGAGAATTAATTTCTCATTCACCCATTTCAATTTCTCCAACAGTTTCTACTATTAGAAATCTTCCATTTTATTTAACGTTGTATTTCTGTGTTGGAAATGTGTAGAAAGTGGTAGTATTGCATGGGTATAACGTAATATTTTTTGGAGCAATTTTTATGCCTGGATATCTTTAGTGGTGCATAATTTGATTATCTCAAATTTACCCACGATTCAGTGTGTTGCTGCTGTATTTGTAGCATATAATGAATGCTTAAATGTAATAATGACTTCAACCCTATGCCAAAATTCTTCTTACTCAATGTATCTGGTCAGATTGACATCTGTCAACATAGCTGGTAAACTTTTTGATGTTGACATTTTAAAAGGACGGACACAAAGTTTTAGCACAAGACATTGCTTAATGTTGTTGATCATTGAAAAAGAAAAGAAAAGAAAAACTCAGCTTGCTCATGTATAGTAGTCTTTGAAGTTTTGAACACGGGCTTGGATTTCACTTTCGCTAGCCTTATTGTGATACTAACTAGGTATTCGATTACAATAGAGCTGATTCCACAAATGGTTGATTAAATTACGTACTTTTTTTTCCTAAAATAAACTATGTAAATTTTTGTGTGTTAGACTTCAATATTCCCATAATGCAACAATGAGAAACAAAAAACAAGAGCTTAAGGAGCTTTAAACACTTTTGCACTTTGAAAACCTTTTGACATCAATCGAGGATGGAGGTTGAAGAGGCTCAAAGTGTGCAATTACCTTCTTTATTCAATATATTTATCAGATAAATCTTGTTTTACAGCCTTCTCTAGTGTTTCAAACTTCATTAATTGCTTTAGGATTGTCATCAACCCCCTACTCTTCAGTTTGTTGAATCATAGTAACCTTAGAAGAGCTTAGATAGGTGTGCAATCGAAATAACATTAGAGATGTTGGTAATAAATGCACAATCAATTTGGAAAGAATTTGAGAGAGAAAAGACTTTATATTCATAGTACATCTGTTTACGAATGCTATAAAAATTTTGAAATCAGGATGACGTCGACTGATCGATGTTCATAGCTTATAGTTCGATATACTCAGTCTCAAGATCAACGTCACTTTTTCAATTTTGTAACGTTTTTCATTTAATGACATCGATCGCTCTGTGTCAGAGATCGATCTTAGACAGTGTACTCTCAATTTTTCACATTTCAAATACAGATCGATCGACGTCTATATTTTAGAGATCGATGTATACGTCGATGGATCGATATTATTGTCTAGATATCAATGTTCCATTTTCATTTTGGACATGAAGCGATCGACACAGAGATCAATGTTGTACAACATGCTCCCAAGTTTGAAACACCCCAGCATAGAGTGATCGATGTCTTTTTTAGAGACGAATGTGTGCACAGATTGATCTACGTAGATATCGATATATACATTGATTTCCGTCTTAAAAATCTATGTAGAAATCGATATCATTATATACATTTTTAAAGCCTTTGTTATTTCTCAATTATAAATCAATCTTTTCAGATTTTTCACAAGTATTCTTTTAAATTCATCAAAATATTCATACTTCAACAATCACCCCTTTTTGATGATTTGAAAACTATACGTTAAAAAATATTTTTTGGTCAGAGAAAGGAAGCTTTTACCCTTCTTCTTTAAACAAGGCTTTCAATCTATGTTTATACAAAACAATCTTTCCCTTAGTAAATGCATCATGCTCCCCTTAAACACATGAATATGTCAAGCCAAATAGGCACATGCAATACTCATACTTATACAGATACCTCAAATGCACATAGCGGCACGTATCTCTTGCATATCCCAAATATGCATACCAACACATATGAATCATTTTCAAACATATATCACATTAATGTTTGTCCCATTTTCCATATAAACATATTACCATATTCATGGTTGCCTCATTTTCTATATACGCATATCATCAATCATATCCCCATTTACCCACGTAAATCTTCTTTTCCTTTTTGAAATCATCAAAAAAATGAAATAAATACTGCACAATCAAAATACCACACAAAATATGAAAAGGAACATATTTTCCATTCTTTCAAGTTTAAATGTAGCAGAAAGTAGTTCAATGGAAGACTATGCTAGAGTGAATCTCGAAAGGGGATGGGGACATCTAGTCTTCATTAGAAGAGAAGGTAAATCCGAAGATACAAACTTTCATTTTTGCTTTGAGCTTGGTATACTTGTAGTCATGCATCCCATATTGCGCTTTAGTTTAGCCACCTCAGTAACAAGGCAATTTATATTTGTCTCTAACATTTTGGCATAGGCTGTCATTCTCAATTTCGTGTTAGAGCTCAATGACTTGCTTTATAGTCGTGGGAGCTGCACGGTCTTCTTTCCCTGCAATGGGTTCCTCTGGCATATCAGTGTCATCTATCTTTGTTCCCAATTTCTTTAAAATATGATAGATGAGATCGTAGTAGAGGAAGGCTTTGTTAAAATTGGTAAATGACCTGATCATATTAGCTATGAAAATTTCTCCAAGATCAGATGTTCCCAAGTGGCAAGGCAACAGGCTGTGTAAAAATTAAGGTTACTCAGGAGCTTTGCGGATTCGTCATTAACACATAATTTGACTACCGCAGTCAAACATTTGATATACTTATAGGATATCATTGATGTTCTTGGTAGGGTGATATCCCAAGAAACTCTTAACTTACTATTCACTGACCTTCCCTCGAGCATCATCACACTTCCATACATCAAACTCATCTATTCCTACATTAGGAACTCAAAGAAAATCACAAATAGTTCCAACATCCCATTCGAAATTCATACCATGAATCTTGGACATTTTATCATCTCCTTCTCAATCAACAGAGAAGTTTTCATAAAAGATTCTACTGTACATCCTGGACATTTTATCATCTCCTTCTCAATCTAAAGGGGCCTTCTTTCTTGAACATCTAGCCAATTTATGAATGGTTTCAACTTGTTTCTAAACATCCTTAATCTTAAGTAACTTTACTAGAATAATAGCTCTCATTAATGCCCCACTCAATGAATAACTCTTGAGCACTGGACGAATATAGTTAAAGTTACTCGTTCCTTTCGGCTCATCCAAGGCTTCCAAGAAATCAGCAGGTTTAATCAACACAAAGTTGCAAGTAGTTAACCCCCTCTTTAGTTCTACAAATTCTTCCGCCATGGCGATATCTGTTCCTCTAGGCCTACCCGTCCTAGTTCTTACAGCAGCAGGAACTTAGGGCTTTGAGCTTGAGACTTCATGAGGATTACTTGACTCTCTTTCACATTATTAGAGGTTTTTGGCCATTTTGAAGTATTCTTGATCCTTATTTTCAATTTTCCCTAAATGTGGAGATGTTAGGCTTGACAGGGAGGAGATGGATGAAGAAGTGGAGAAGATGAAGTGAGAATGAGGAAATCGTTGAAGAAGAATGGGGAAGAAGTTGCTTGAATTTGAATCGGAGTGATTGTAGAGGTCAAAACTGCAAAAGATGGATATGGTGCGATCGAAGTTGAAGAAGATGAAATTACGGATTTTTGGATTTTTGACAGCTTTTACAGCTGCTGAACCCAATGATGCCGATCGATCGATATAGCGGTCGGCATCACACCGACTGCTTAATGTAGCGATTGATGTATACGTCTGTATCTTCTTCAACTACCTCGGTTGTTCGACATGTCCAAATATCAAGGCTTTTAAGTTTTGACACTTTATACATTGTTTATCATAATCTAATTGATTCAAAGCCTCAATGAGAGTGTTTTTGTTAATATATCTGTTAATTGATCATTATTTGTGACAAATTCAGGACAAACTAACTCAGTTTGCACATAGTCATAGTCATTTAGAAAACAATGTCTAGCCTCAAAATGCTTGGTCCTAATGATATATTTACAGGTAAGGTATTATCATATAAAATAGGCACTTTGTCAAACTCAATATATAATCATTTAATGAGTGTGTCCTCTAAGGTAATTGTACATAACATAAGGCAGCCAATACGTATTTGGCTTCTGCAGTTGAAAGTGATGCACTATTTTGTTTCTTGGAAAAATAAGAAAGTAAACATACACCACAGACTTGACAAGTACCTAATGTACTTTTTCTATCAACATGATTCACGGTATAATCCCAATCACTGTATCCTCTTAAATCAAAACATCTATTCTTAGGATTAAAAAACTCAACGTTCATAGTACCTTTCAAATATCTTAAGATACTCTTTATAGCAACTAGATGCGATTCCTTATGCATGCATTAAAATCTAGCACATAAACACATAGCATGTAATATGTTCAATCGACTAGCAATCAAATAGAGTAAGCTACCAATCATGATCCTATAATTTGTTACCTCAACCGACTTTTCTTTCTGCATTTTTATTGGCTTTTGCTCTTGTGCTGTTGTGCTTACACTCTTTCTATCCTCAAATTTTTATTTCTTGAGAAGACCTTCAGTGTATTCTATTTCGGAAATGTACACTCCTTTAGTTTGTTTAACTAGAATCCAAAGAAATTATTTGAGTTCTCCTACGAAAGCGAAATGCTCATATAGAAAATCATTATTAGCACCAAATATAATATCATAAACATATATTTGAGCAAGTGATCACTTTCTTGTTCTTTAATGAAAAATACATTATCAGCCTTTTCTCTTGAAAAGCCATTTTGAAGAAGGAAGTTACACTCTCTCATACCAAACTCTAGGAGCTTGCTTGAGTCCATAAAGGACCTTTTAAGTTTGAAGGCATGATTTAATCATGTTCTTCAAATCCTTGCAGTTGACCTGCATATATTTCCTCTTTAATGATCAAATTTAAGAAGGCCAATTTTACATCCATTTTATATAGCTTAAAATCTCTAAAACATGCACAGGTTGAAAGCATCTTAATAGCCTCTAACTTTGCCACAAGGGCCAAAGTCTCATCATGATCAATTGTTTATTTTTGTTTATATCCTTGTTGTACAAATGTAGCTTTATTTTGTTGTTATATATTCTTCGTAATCTATTTTATTTTTAAATACCCTTTTTGTTCAAATAGTCAGATAATGTTTTGGTTTAAGAATTAACACCAAAACATCACTTATTTCAAATTGATTTAACTCTACTTGGATATATATTGCCCAACTTCATCAATTATGATCTCTTTATGGTTTTAGGCTCGATTTGTGAAACGAATGCGTTTTCATGAAATTTTCTTCTTTCTCACATGCATTGACTAATTTCGTCGAGTATTAACACATTGAGACGATCTTTTCTATATTTAAACAATTTTTGAAAAATTTGAAGTGTTACATTTAACTTAATTTCCTGTTTTACCTCAGAAAGGTGCACTTTTAAGTGGGTCATTTCTAAGATCAACATAGAAGTCTCCCCTTTTACTGAGATTTTCTATATGATTTATTTAAACTATCTCATTTTCTTTATCATCATTAAATTTTGGATCATCGTCAAGTGTTTTGCTAATAGTAACATGGATAGACTCTTCAACTTTCATTCTCCTTTTATAATACACTATAAATGCCTTGATATTGTTTCATATCCTATAAAGATTGCTTCTTCTCCTTTGAAGTGAAGTTTATCCAAGTTATCTTTGGTGCTACGTATAAAAGGCTTACAACCAAAAACCTTGAAATACCTAATATTAAGTACTCTTCCTTTCCAAAGTTCATAAGGAGTATTGTTAGGAAATGACCTCAAAGAAACTCTATTTATTACATAAGAAGAACTATCGACTACTCTGGCCCAAAATTAATTCGGCAAATAAAATTCATTTAGCGTGACCCTACTCATTTCTTGAAGTGTTCTATTCCTCCTTTATGCTACACCTATTTTTTTGGAAAGTTCTAGGAGCTGAGGATTTCTGTCCATATCCTTTGGATACACAAAGTTCATGAAATTCACCATCAAACTTCCCACCTTTATCACTCCCAATTTCCTTGATAGTGTCATCTTTCAAGTTTTCTAATCTCTTTCCGAGCTTAATGAACTCGTGGCATGCGTCATTGTTTTTAGCTAAGAGCGTAACACAAGCATGGAAAGTTGATTTACCATTCGAGTGAACTAATCAATAGCTTCCTCAATCTTTTCACTGCTTTTCATACCGAACATTTCATACTTCTTCATGAGCATTAGCTGTTTGGCCATTCTCACTTGCTCAGTTCTTTGGTGGAAAATTTCCAACCTTCTCCGTGCTTGTTGAGTTGTTTCATGACCTTGAAGTTTATAAAACTCGGTAGTTTGTAGAGCACTTGAAAGAATATCAAATGTCTTATCATTGATAGCAAACTTGAGCTTTTCCTCATTGGTGTAGTCATCTCATCTTTGGATATGGTTTTACCCTTTGACTTTGTAAGTATAGGCATGCTGATTTCTTTAACGATTGTCTATATTTTAAAACCGCAACCTTTCAAAGTATTCATCACCCTAAACTTTTATAGAGAATATTTTTGAGCATAAAATATGAGAACTTTGGTGTTTTGTGCTTTGACAACATTGGATGGTTTGGTAGTTGAATAAGTAGTAGTGAAGGTTTTCAAAACCATATTTTTTAATGATCTTTAACTTTGTGACTAGTTAAAATTGTCTACGAAATCAAAGGATAATCTCTTATACCAATTGCAAGGTTCGTAGCAAACAATATAGAGAAAAGATGAATAGAGTGTTGGCAAATTTTCAGTTTTTCCCCAGTTTAGCTCCCACAACCTCTCAATGCTCACCAAAATAAGAAACAAGAAGATGAGAAATGATAAATTGACATACACAATTTAGAGTGATTCGGATCTCTTTGATTCTATACCATTACCACTTTGTTTCCACAGTAAATTTTCAACATCATTCTTATTACCTTGAAAACGAAACAAGAACAACAACTACTACAACAACAACAACAACTATTCCAAGAGCAACTTGTCCAACATAAAATACTATAATAAATTCTACAAAAACTACAAGCAAGAGCCTTAGAGCTTTTTCTACTGGCTTCTTCAAAACTTCAATGAAGTTATGCTTCAAGAAATTTCACCAAATGGGTTTTTAGGGAAGAGGTAAATGTCATTTTCAAAAAAAGTCTAAATCACAAGTAAGAGACTAACTATATTTAGCTCCTAGTTTGTTAAAATTCAATACTCTCCCAATACAACAATAAAATTTGTTCTTTGGGAGCTTGATATCTATGGAGAAAGGAGCTTAGAGAGTAGGAAAGTGTGTAATTGTCTCATCTATGCTTTTTCAATAAATAGAGGAGATGAATCTCGTTTTGTATCCTTTCCCATTATTGCAGACTTAATTACTTACTTTGGAGAAGTCCACCTGTTCTTCAAACATTCTACTCTTTGATTTTTTGAGTTATATCTACCCTAGGAGAGCTCAAATAGGTATGCACTAGTCAAAATATGAGTAGAGATTTTGTAATAAATGCACAATGAATTTAGGAAAGACTGGAGAAAAAATATTTTAAATCCTATGTATATTTGTTTTGCAACAACAATAAAAATTTGAATTCAAGATGACCTCGATCAATCGATGTTCATCAGTGTTTAGGGATCGATGTCAATTTTTCTATACTATGACATTTTTCATTTAATGACATCGATTGCTCTACATCAGCAATCGATGTTGGACAATATGCTTCAAAGTTTGCATCTTTAATGCATAGATCGATCGATTTTTCTAATTTAGAGATCAATGTAAACATCTACCGATTGATGTCAGAGTTTAGCGATCGATGTTATATTTTATTCACGGGTGGTCATAAATGGAGCCCGTCAAAACAAGAAGAACAACAACAATAGTAAGAATACTGTTTAATAGATTTTTTTATGCACTAAGATCAACATAATTTGATTATGACTAGAGAACATGTCCCAGTTTCATGCATTCTATGCAAGAAACGTGTTTGCCTGGTCGCGAGGTCAGGATCAACAGATTGAACCTCGTATTCATATTTAGTACCTTGAAGTCGAAGTTGTTATCCTAGGAGAAATGATTCATTTATTCCTATTTTTTATTTGACATAAGCAAAATTGCAAAGACGGGTTAATTCATATTGTCTTTATAACATATGCTTAAATCCATTCTTACATAAATATATACCTGACCGATCTGTTTTTGATGCCATACAAGGCTGTTACACCTTCAACAACAAAGCTTAATGACAAGCCCAGAAACCCACTGCTGAATAAGACAAGTAATTCCACCTTGGCCAGTAACAGTCAACATCGCTGGGCCCCCGCTACTAGCACAGTCTACTTCACCTTGGTTAGCCCAGCTTTGCCCATGCTCAGCCTTACTCTTGTTAAGCTCTGTTCCTTCTCAGCCCTGAAGGAAAACTATCCCAGCAAGCCCCAATCAGGTCAGCTCGGCCAAAGAGAGTCACCCGGTCAGCAGGCCAGAGTAGTTCACCTCAGATCAGCTTGGCAAGTAACCAAGAAGAGCACCTATCAGACAAAGCAACATGGAATAGTCTAAGTCATGAGCATCCTCACCTCGTCTCTTTGGCTCAGTTGCTTAGAGAGCACTTTCGCTAAGCCACACATGCTTGGGAAGACATCTGCCAGCTAGCTGTCTTCACTATGCACCGCAAGATGTGGCACCATGTGGCCGACGTGCAGACGTGAGCTGCTGGCAGGCCAGCCTGGTGTTATCACCATACTACTAATTGACATACATTGCCTGCTTCAACTCATATAAAGAAGCCATCCCTCGCTAGAGACCAGACCAATTCAAGCGAAGCTTAGTAGCTCTAAGCTCTGTTGGAGAGTTTAAGGTTTGGGCTTTGGCCCATCGTTGGAGATTGGAAGATTTGGGCTTTGGCCCGTTAACGATGTTGCAAAACTTGGTTGAGCAACGTACTTTGAGCTTAATGGGTTTCCGATAATGAAATCGAAAACTAATGAATCCTTAATTTTCTACGTGACGAGTGGTTAATGTTAGGATGTGGACTCACTCAATTATGATATTGTGTGAATGTGAAATTAATGCTCAAAGTAGATGGAAATGTTGTGGATGGGTGACGTGTCATCCGTATGGAGGAATGCCACGTTGGATGTGTCCATGTGGCGTAAAAAGCGTCTGACGGACATCGATCGATGTCTCTTAAATCGATCAAAATGATCGATTGAAGTACTCTGTCCGACATCGATCGATCGATGTGATCGATCAAAATCCGACAGCGGGCAGAAATCACTTCTGTTTAAGCAGTTAAGCTTCAAACGTGAAACTAACGTTATCCTCCAGTTTAAAATAAGATCAACCTGTTTGATCTAACGGTGGTGGGGAGGCATCTTTGATCTAACGACCGGGATTTTAAACTGTCTTAACCACTTAACCGAATATGGTTTCCATCTAACGCTCCAGGTTTAAACCTGCTAATCTATCTTCGATCTAAAGGCTGCGATTAAACCTTCCTAATCTAGATAGGAGGTTTTAATCTAACGGTCTAAATCAAACTTCGGTTTTGATCCAACGGTCACGGTACCTTGTTCTCCAACCGACTCCCCTATATAAAGAGGGCTAAGGGTGCATTTATTCACACACCTTGCTCTAAGCATCTCATAGCATTCTGCATTCATAGTATTCAAGGCTTGCATTACGTCCGAGAGAAGTCAGGACATTCGAAGGTTCGAAGTAGTTCAAGTTCAGCAGTGCCGCTCAACTGAACAGGTACCTGTTGTATCCTGGGAGACGATTGCTCACACCGGTTGGGCACAGTATACCGGAGCAATACGTCTTAAGGACAAAGTCTTTGACTTACCCTGGGTTTGATTATTTTTGTATTATTCATATGCACACGTTAAACGACTGCGTCTTAGTACAGGATTGATTGTCTCCAACAATCTTAAGACGTATTCTATTCAATTAATTTCTGTACCGTTTTTTTTAATTCTCGCAAAGCAGTATTTATGCTGATTTGCAGTCTACTTCTACTCCTTTCTTAAATCTGATTCTGTTCTGATCTATTCGTTTTGATCAACTGAACATAAATCTGATGGAGAACGCTAGCTCTGGCTCCATTCATGGCGCAGACATTCAGAGCTCTGCTCCAATGGCACCAACTGCTGGGGTACCAAGACATGCTCCTCCTACGTAGGGTCCTGCAGTGGCCCCAAGTGGAGAAACCAGAGAAGTTCGGTGGAAGCTTGTTCAAGCGGTGGCAGCAGAAGATGTTGTTCTTCTTGACTGCTATGGGGTTGGCTACTTTTCTGACTGAGGACCCGCCTATAGTGGTTCCGCTGGAGGACCAAACCCAGAATATGCAAAACCAACATTTTGTTGAAACTTGGAATTTCAATAATTATGTTTGTTTGAGCCATATTCTGAGTTGTTTGGACAACTCCTTGTATGGTTTATACTGCACGTATACCGCAAAGTCTTTGTGGCAGGCTTTGGAAAAAAATACCGTATGGAAGATGCCGGCACTAAGAAATTTATTGTCGGCAAATTCCTGGATTTCAAAATGTCAGATTCTCACACTGTTGTTTCTCAAGTTGAGGAACTTCAAATGTTGGTTGCCGAGATGGAAGAAGAGGGTATGTTGCTCAGTGAATCTTTCGTCGTGGCAGCAGTGATTTAGAAGCTACCTCTTTCGTGGAGGGAATTCAGAAGCTATCTCAAACACAAGAGAAAGGAGATGATATTGGAAGATCTAATTGTTCGACTCCGCATTGAGGAGGACAATCGTAGATCTTAAAGAGCGCCACAATCTAGCTCTGGTCAGGCTAAGGCCCATGTTGCAGAGGCCAAGAAAAAGAAAAGCCAACTCGGGGTGAACAAGAAGGCAAGCAGATCGCCAAGAAGTTCACCGGGAAATGCTACAACTGTGGCGTTCAGGGGCATGTCAGCAATAAATGTAGAAAGCCCAAGAAGAAGCAATCCAAGGCAAAGGCGAACATAGTCGATGCATTGAATGATCTAAATCTCTGTGCGGTGGTCTCAGAGTGCAATGCTGTGGGGAACGTACGCGAGTGGTGCCATGATACTGGCGCCACTAGACATGTTTGCTCCAGCAGAGAGATGTTCACGGAGTACCAGCCCAGGAACAATGAACAACTTACATAGGAAACTCGGCCTCCTCGAAGATTGAAGGCGAGGGGAAAGTTGTTCTGAAGCTCACATCAGGGAAGCATCTGACTCTGCAAAATGTGCTGCACGTCCCTGATATTCGGAAGAATTTAGTATCTGGATCTCTTCTAGTCATGCATGGTTTTAGACTAGTGTTAGAATCCAATAAAGTTATTCTTTCGAAAAATGGCATGTATTTTGGGAAGGGGTACTTGTAGAATAGGATGTTTAAATTGAATGTCATCACTATTGTACCCAAAAGAGATTTGCCCATAGAGGCTAATAAAATTGCTTCCTCTTCTGCTTACATGCTTGAATCTTCTTGTTTATAGCATTTTCGTTTGGGACATGTTAATTATAAGTCATTACAACGTATGAGTAATCTTGACTTATTGCCCAAACTGGACTTTAATAACAAAGAAAAATGTCAAATATGTGTTGAAGCAAAGATGGCAAAGGCGCCATTTCCTTCAATAGAAAGGAACACTGAACCTTTGGATTTAATTCATACCGATGTATGTGATTTAAAATTTGTGCAAACGAGAGGTGGTAAAAAGTATTTTGTAACTTTTATCGACGATTGCACACGATACTGTTATGTATATTTGCTAAGCAGCAAAGACGAGGCCCTTGATGCTTTCAAGGATTATAAAAATGAAGTTGAGAATCAACTTAGCAAACGAATTAAAACAATTCGAAGTGATAGAGGTGGCGAATATGATACACTGTTTAATGAATTCTGTTCAGAACATGGCATTATTCATCAAACGACTGCACCATATTCACCTCAATCGAATGGTATTACTTAACGCAAAAACCGTACTCTTAAAGAGATGATGAATGCTATGTTGATAAGTTCGGGTTTACCTCAGAACTTGTGGGGGGAAGCAATCCTCTCGGCCAACGTCATTTTAAATAGAATTCCATCTAAGAAGATGGATATAACCACATTGGAGCTTTAGAAAGGCTACAAGCCTAGTTACAAATACTTGAAAGTGTGGAGGTGTCTGGCAAAGGTTGATGTACCTAAACCAAGACAAGTTAAAATTGGGCCTAAAACAATTGATTGCATATTTATCGGTTATGCAACTAACAGTAGTGCATATCGATTCTTGGTGCACAAGTCGGATATTCCTGATATACATGAAAACGTTGTCATGGAGTCAAGAAATGTAGTGTTCTTTGAAGATGTCTTTCCGAGAAAAGACAAAATTCAAGAAGAAACAAGGATTGATAAGCGATTGCGTGAGGCGACTCCTCAAGAGATGAGGAGTTTCGTCAAAGCAAGCGTGACAGAATGCCAACTTCGTTTGTACCAGATTTTCTAACCTATATGGTAGAAAATGAGCCAAGGAACTTTTCCGAGGCTATGTCAACTCCAGAGGCTCCATTCTGGAAAGAGGCAATTGACAGTGAAATAGACTCGATTCTTCAAAACCACACTTGGGAGTTGGTTGACCTTCCACTTGGAAGTAAACCACTTGGTTGTAAGTGGGTTTTCAAGAAGAAACTGAAAGATGATGGGTCTATTGAAAGTATAAAGCCAGGTTGGTAGCTAAAGGCTATCGACAAAAGGAAGGCTTTGACCTTTTTGACACCTACTCACCGGTGACTAGGATCACTTCTATAAGGATGCTAGTTGCAATTGCTGCAGTCTATAACTTGGAAATCCATCAGATGGATGTGAAGACTGCTTTTTTGAATGGTGAGTTAGATGAAGAAATCTATATGGAACAACCCGAAGGGTTTCTGGTTCCAGAACAAGAGTCTAAGGTTTGTAGACTCGTTAAATCCTTGTACGAGCTTAAGCAAGCGCCTAAGCAGTGGCACTTGAAGTTTGATCAAGCTATGCTAACTAATGGTTTCAAGATCAATGAGTGTGACAAGTGTGTCTATATTAAGAGCACACAGAATGCATATGTGATAGTGTGTCTCTATATAGATGACATGCTAATCATGGGAAGTACTCGGGACATAATCTTAAACACGAAGAAGATGTTGACGAGAAAATTCGATATGAAGGATATGGGAGTTGCCAATGTTATTCTAGGAATTAAGATTTCTAGGGTGACCGAGGGACTCATACTGTCACAAACTCACTATATTGAGTCTGTTCTTAAACGGTTTAATATGGTTGATGTGAAACCAGTAAAGACCCCGCTTGACTTAAGTGTACACTTAAGAAAAATCGAGGCGAACCTGTTGCCCAGTTGAAATACTCTCAGGTAATCGGGAGTCTGATGTACATAACGAATTGTACAAGACCAGACTTAGCTTGTTCAGTAAACAAGTTGAGCAGGTTTACCAGTAATCCAAGTAATGATCATTGGAAAGCTCTTAATAGAGTGATGAGGTATCTAAAATACACAATGAATCTTGGACTACATTACACGAGATATCTAGCAGTGTTAGAAGGATACTGCGATGCGAATTGGATATCAAACAGTAAGGACTCGAAATCCACTAGTGGATACGTGTTCACTGTTGGTGGTGCTGCTGTGTCGTGGAAATCCACGAAACAAACATGCATAGCTCGGTCCACTATGTAAGCTGAGTTCATAGTGTTGGACAAAGCTGGGGAAGAGGCTGAGTGGCTTCGCAATTTTTGGGAAGATATTCCGTGTTGGCCTAAGCCAATCGCTCCTATTAGCCTCACTGTGATAGTCAGTCGGCTATAGGACGTGCGCAAAGCAGCATCTACAATGGTAAGTCACGACACATACGTCGAAGACATAACACCATTAAACAGTTGATCTCTAATGGCGTGATTTCCATAGATTATATAAAATCAATGGAGAATCTTGCGGATCTGCTTACAAAAGGCTTGCCTAGAGATCAGATGTCAAGATTGACAAACGGAATGTGACTAAAGCCCATAATGCAAGAATCTTTGTAATGGTAACCCAACCTTGTTGACTGGAGATCCCAGAATCTTGGTTCAATGGGACAACTAAGTTATGAAGATTCAGTTAGCACTTACTCATTCCGTCTGATAAAAGTGCTGTCTGCAGAGAGTTTTAGGGTAAGCTAATGCTTTTAATGATGTCCTATATCTTGATACGTCAAGTGGAGTATGGCAGAATACTCTTGATAGGAATCACCTATGTAAGTGTGAAATGGGGCCGCTTCTATGAGAAAGTCTAGGAGGCAAGATTTCTCTAAAACACTTTCTGAAACCAGGTTGTTCATGGCTAAAACGAACACAACCATGAGAACCGAAAGGGTGTTAAAGGAAATATTGTGTGAGTATCGTTGTCTTGGTTCACAACAAAGGCTGACTAGTTCAAGACATCAAGTCACTATTTAGCCGAGTGGATCCGATGGTACATCACTAAGAAAGGTTCAAAGCCAGAAGCTACCTCTTCTGATGCAATATTTTCTCGTCTGACTTCTCCTTAGAGTCTGCATATGCATTTGCATTAATTTCCATTCATGTGGGGGATTGATGGAGAGTTTAAGGTTTGGGCTTTGGCCCATCGTTGGAGATTGGAAGATTTGGGCTTTGGCCCGTTAACGATGTGGCAAAACTTGGTTGAGCAACATACTTTGAGCTTAATGGGTTTCCGATAATGAAATCGAAAACTAATGAATCCTTACTTTTCTACGTGACGAGTGGTTAATGTTAGGATGTGGACTCACTCAATTATGATATTGTGTGAATGTGAAATTAATGCTCAAAGTAGATGGAAATGTTGTGGATGGGTGACGTGTCATCCGTATGGAGGAATGCCACGTTGGATGTGTCCATGTGGCGTAAAAAGCGTCTGATGGACATCGATCGATGACTTCGATCGATCGATGTCTCTTAAATCGATCAAAATGATCGATTGAAGTACATCGATCGATCGATGTCAATTCGATCGATCGATGTCACTTCGATCGATCGATGTGATCCATCGAAGTCAGACAGCGGGCAGAATCACTTCTGTTTAAGCAGTTAAGTTTCAAACGTGAAACTAACGTTATCCTCCAGTTTAAAATAAGATCAACCTGTTTGATCTAACGGTGGTGGGGAGGCAGCTTTGATCTAACGGCCGGGATTTAAACTGTCTTAACCACTTAACCGAATATGGTTTCCATCTCACGCTACAGGTTTAAACCTGCTAATCTATCTTCGATCTAAAGGCTGGGAGACGATTGCTCACACCGGTTGGGCACAGTATACCGGAGCAATACGTCTTAAGGACAGAGTCCTCGACTCGCCCCGGGTTTGATTATTTTTGTATTGTTCATATGCACACGTTAAACGACTGCGTCTTGGTACAGGATTGATTGTCTCCAACAAGCTCTTCCTAGAGAAATTATCATTTTTCTTCTCAATGAGAAATCTAACCAGGTTCCTTCGGCCCTTAATTCACACATATATTTATACAATCATCCCCATCACTGATTTGAGCATTGGAGGATTTTCTCCAAGGAAGTAGCCCTGGGCCTTTAACGTCATCTTTCTCTCGTAGATTCTAGGAAAAAAGCACCTCGGCAGCCTAACTAGGCGTTAACGGCGTTATCTTTCAGATCACCTCTGATCCATTAATGAAGATCCGTCTTCATCAAGTAGCGCTAGAAGGAGGGCAAGAGCCTCCGACACTTTCTAAGCTTCCGTATATACCTTTGTAAGCAAAAAGTTCACACCCCATCTCCTTAAGATGGAAATAGATGCTTATCGTGGGAGTAGGAAGCCTTCCACCCTCGAAGATATGAATGCACCGCTTGACACCCATCGCAGCAAAGCTCCAAAGGCCAAGAAGAACCCATGAATCTAGTGGCTGGGTTCACTTATCATGAGCTTGTTCGGGCAATTTAATATGTGGCCAGAAACCCAAATGTATTCCAGGCTATCGTGAGCAAGATGAAGGATAGGCCCAGAGGCCACACCTAACGAAGTTTCCTCCAGTTGCTCCCGCCAGAAGCGTAAGCATGTGTAGTATTCCCCAACTCGTCCACGATATCTTCTTGAAGCTTTAGAAGTGTATAGGGCCAGGGCCAGGCGCCCAGGTAGGCGACCAAGTCGTCAGCCATCACCCACCACAGATCTGTTAGAAGCTCTGGCTTGCCATCTTAAGCGTGCATAGAAAGCACTACAGTCACTCCGACACGGTATAGAAGTTGACAAAAGTGTCAAAGGTGAATCATGCAAAAGGTGCGCTACTATGAAGCGACTGGGAGCCGAGGCAAAGAAGGGCTGCCTCTATTGGCCTCTAAAGCTCATATTCTGACCGTCATATAGGAAGAAGGATTGGCAAAGGATCCTTCGCCCATGAGGGGACCAATGGCCAAAAGGAATCAAAGGGTGTATTGCACCTTCCACCATGATGTTGGCCATGATGCGGAGGATTGCATGCATCTCTCTAGTGAAATTGAGCGCTTAATCGAACTGGGTTATTGCAAGAATTATATAACCTACGGTCAAGGTTGCACAACAGGCTGGGGGTCAATCGATCCTTAGATAAAAGGTGCTGAGCTGACTCCTGTCGGGGGGCATCTGATGAAGATACGGCCCAGACATAACTATGTAATTACAGCACATTGCTATGCGCAGAGGGCTGACCAAGGATGGTTGGCCTTAAAGATGCCCCACGGCAGCTAACAAGGTCACATCAGTGAACCACTAAAATGGTTCGTAAATATGCCGAGGTGAGCGACCTTATGCACAAGCAGACCCATAGGGTCGCCCGGCTCATTCGGCAGATGTGCCGACCTGAAAAGCAGAAGACTGAGTACTCGTCTTGTATCCTAGTTTAGCTTTTGTTCATGCTAAATGTAAATTATGAAGAAAAAAGAACATCTTGTTCATTATCTATTTCTCTCTTCAAAACGTGTGTTCAATTACAAAGTAGGCTTATTCTAGCTATCTTATTTGGCACAAAGGGGGCCTTGAGCCTCAATATCTATCATTGCGTCCAAATCACTATTTTATCCTTTGTAGTAATTATTCTGTGAAGACTTTATATGCTGCCTTGCCATTTACAAGGTTCAACAAGAAATCATATCTGCTCACCATCATACTGCACTGCTGGGCTTTGACTTCGTAGCACTGTTCATAGTTGGGCTTTTTTTATTCTTTATCTTGCTGTGATACTAAGGTTATTTACTCAGCTGTAGCTATATTCAACTGAGTTCATCTGCTATCACTACCGCTGCTCTGATTATCTTGTTGCACTTTACTATCTTACTCTCAAGTCACCACAGCTCGACGTATCCGGTTTCCATGATTTCTACTTGCCCTTTAATAAAGTCCAGCACAGCTCGACACATCTTGTTGCTGCATTTTTTAATCCCAGCTCAGCTCGGGGAGTCTACTTGTTGCTGCTTTCTGATTAACTTTGAGCTTCTCAGCGAATGTGCATATCACCTGACTATCCACGTCATCATTTTAGCTCGGCAACCAATTAAAGGTTTCGCTATGCTACCTCAGCCGAGCTCAAATAGGATGCACCAGTTATAAGACATTTTCCTCTTTGGCGTCATCCATCAAGTATTGATGCTTTTCTTTATGGTTCATAAGGGGATCCACTTCAGCTAAGCTCAGAAAAAAAGCGCCATTTGTAGGACATTCTCCTCTTTGGCATCATCCATCAAGTATTGATCATCTGCCTTATAGTTCATAAGGGGTTCCCCTTCAGCTAAGCTCAATGAAGGTGCGACATTCGTAGGACATTCTCCTCTTTGGCGTATTCCTTCAAGTGTTACCCCTCTATATTTCTTAAGGGAGTTCACTTCAGCTAGTCTTACAAGGAACACACATTTATCACTAGTTCTGCTATTACGTCGTTTATTAAGTATCAACCCTTTACCTCACTATTTATTGAAGGGGTCACTTCAGCTAAGGCTTTGTAATCAGGTTACACCTTCAATAGTTCGGCCTGACTGGTTAACAGATTTATTATTGGTCTTGATTTCAATGTCATATGCTCCGCTCATACTCATCCAGACTCAATTGGCTGGTTACATTCTTAAGGTTGAGATTGTTACTGTTGTAGTCGGTTGCTTGGATTTTAAGCGCAGAGCATGCATCTTAGACATTATTATATCAAGACATCTTAAGAATTCAACTCTTCACATATAAGAAATCATGATTGATAGAAGTAAGATGTTTCACGAGGTATATAGCAAAAGCAAAGGCTAATTGTTCATTCATTCAAGAAGTGCAGCAGTGACGTTAAGGACTAGCAAATTAAGGCTGATAGAAGACTACAAATTTCTACATTAACAAAAGATCCTCCCTACGATCTACAAGCGCTTACATTGCACATCAAATGCCTCTTTGGCATTAGGATTATATAACTCAGCTATGCAAGTGTTCATCTCCTTCTCTAGATGCTCGCTCAAACTCTCAGCACAATTGATGAACTCTAGCTGAGAAGAACTAGACTGCAAACAAGCCAGAAAAGTTAATGTGCTGAACATCCAAATTGAGTCATCACAAGTGCAAAGACTTCACAGTGCTAGGTCAGGATGCACCTTTTATTCAAGCTCCCCAAAAGATATAGGTCGGGAGCTTATTCAGGCCGGTAGATAACGCCGACCTTTGTTTAGGCAATGCGCTACTTCTGTCTCTTCGGCGCTCTCCCCCTCGGCAAGGGATTCACTCTGCTCTCCTGCCACCCCAGCTTCCGAAGGCTGCGACATCTTAGCAGCTGAGGGCCAGCAAGGCTGAGCCATTCTTGCAAGCTAAAGTGGGGCTGCATAGATGGGCCATGTCCTTGGCCCTGCTTTCTCTTTGATGGACGCAGCTCCAGCTAAGCTTCACAATCCTCATCATCTTCAATGTTGATTTTCATGCTAGCCACAGCGCTGATGGGCTCAGCATGTGGAGCTGACATAGCTCCTGCTAGAGGCATGATCCCCGTCTCATGCTGTAATTCTACACAATTATGCAAAGTTAGGACGTGTACAGCAAAAGCAGCTAAAGGAGAGTTGAAAACTGAACTTATATGGTGCCAGGTCCACCCTTTGTTCCTGCATCTCTCTTAGTTCACCGCCCTCAGGAGCTCCATGCGCCAGCCAACTTGACACATCTAAATGTGGCCTTTCTGCCCCCTAAACAGTTGTGCCTTCCTGGCTTGCTGCTGCGGCTGCCTCTTTTCCTGTCCTCCTGGCCTTCGTCGCTGCTACAATGTCAGCAATCACAGGCGCCATAATTCCTTCAAGAACACTAGGTCAACACGTCATCAAGTCAAAAATACCATAAAAACACAAAAGGCTTTGCCCATACCCTGGTTGACCTCTAAACTTTCCTCCCACAAAATGCTGAAGCTGGGGCAACACACATGATGATCCAGGTAAGCCTTGTTCAGCACATGGCCGCTAACCTTTAGCCAATTCACTCTAGAATCTAAATCTTGTAAACTCCTAGCCACATCCTGATACTAACCAGCGGGTACTTTAATGTCAGCCTTGGACGTCTTGCAAGTGGTGCAAACCTTCCTCACATAGAAAAACTTCCTTTTCCAATTTTTGGTTGAAGAAAAAAAGTTAATATCAAAGCAGAATGCCTTATTCAAGGTCCACCTGCTGAAATACAACCAACTCTCAGAGGCCTTGCATGTGAAGAACCCTATAAAAGTCTCAATGTCAAAGCTAACTGGGATAGAAAGTAGCATGCTAAGATCCTAAGGCTATTAGGCCCAATCTGAGGCAATCTAAGCTGATAGAAGAGAAGATCAGCTTCAAAAGATTTAGGACAGGCAGAGAAAAACAAGTTTTGAAATATTCTTCATACACTCCTCATACCCCATGGGGGATCATGAGCAGTGCAGCCGGCAGGGGGAAGGATGGGGTTGAACCTATTGCAATCTATTCGAAGAACTTGGCTGAGTTCAAAGAGCTCAGTATGGGACGAAGTGCAGAACTGAGTCTCCACTAAGCCCGCAGCTTCAGCTCTGCTGAGTGTTGGAATACAAAGTATATCAGATAAAGAATCAGAACAGTAATGAAGGGTGAAATCAAGTATGTTCAGCTGTTGCAATCTTCGTTCAGGCATTTCATCGAGCGATTTTGTTAAAGCGTCGAACAACTCTTCATCAGCCTATTTATTCTCAAATTTAGTCAAGATAATCATTTGATTGTATATACGAGTTATTTAATCATAGCACTATAGGATAATCATCATTTCAGTGATTAAAATTAGGATTACATATTAGTTTCTACCCGGCCAAACTAGCCATTGGGTTGTCATGGCCATGGCTAAGGTAACCGCTGCTCAAATTTTGTATATATATGTGCATTGCTGAAGAATGAAAGCTAAGCGATTATTTCTTCATTTCATGTGTTAAACAAGTGCTTTGTGTGGCATTTTCTCTTGATGGTATCAAAGTCAAGGTGTTATATGTCAGAGTGAAATTCAAATTTTTTACTGTTTATCTTCATCATCATTCCTTTAGTGTGCTAACTGTTAAAAAATTAAAATATGGAATCAGTTGGAAGTGAACCCCTTTCTCATCCAAGCCTAGATGTTATTCCCACGAACTCAACTGGGGGTACTGTAACTATGACCTATCATAAACTGAATGGAAACAATTATCTGGAAATGGTCAGAGATGTCAAAATGTTTATCATAGGCAAAGTTAAGGAAGATTACCTTAAGCCTGAAATTCTCATTAGGAATGTTGGAATTCCATGATCATGTTGTAGCTGATTAGGTTAATGACCACGGATATAAGTGACAACTTCATTTTACATGACTCTGTTGCTGATATCTGGAAGGCAGCTCAAGGTATGTATTCAAAAATTGATAATATCTGTGAGTTTTTATGAGCTAGATGTAATGCTTCATGGCATCAAACAAGGAGACTCCCCTGTGAATGTATATTTTTGACTGTTGAAAAGAATCTGGCAACAGATTGATGTTTTTGATTCTCATAAATGGCCTAATCAAGAGACAGACAAGCTGTATAAATCCATTACTGAAACCAGGAGAATTTTAAAATTCTTGGCTGGATTAAATAAAGAATCTAATGCAGTGAGGAGAAGAATTCTTAGAACAAAACCCCTCCCTTCAATGAATAATGTATTCTCTGAAATTAGGCAAGAAGGAAGCAGAATCAAACTTATGATGAGCTCTTCTTCCAGTACTGAAGGCACGATAAGAGTGCCTCTGCACCAAGGCGTGCTCAAGACCAAATTGTTGCAAACACTGTAACTAGAAGATGTATGCCTCCCCAATATGATAACAGAAGGAATAGGGACTCTAAAGTATTTTGCGAATTTTGTAAGAAACTAGAGCATACTAAAAACAAGTGTTTTGCCAAGCATGATAGACCACCGCCCAGATTTAGTGAACAGTGGAGAAATCCTGAGACATGTAGGGCTCGAGCTGCTGATACTCGAAACTGGAGAGGAACAACTCATAATCCATCTAGTATTTGTGTTACAGGACCAACTAATATCCCACTTCAAATTAGCTAGATGCAATCTTCCAGTTCATGAAACAGCATCATTCACAAAAGTTTCCTCTGGACACCAAACAAGAAGCTAGCCAGAACACTGTAGCTAGCTATGATCAGAATTCTAAACTTGTCTCTACTTGGAATGTTGATTCTGGTGCTACTCATCATATGAAATAGAATAAAGAAAAGCTAATTGACTACATTGTATTACATTATCCTACAAAAGTTAAGGTAGATAATGGTGCTGGAGTCAGCATACTTGGATGTGGAAGTGTATAGCTATCCAGGAACTTAAAGTTAAGAAATGTCCTCCTTACACCTGAATTGAGTTTTAACCTGATCTCTGTTAACAAACTTGTTGAGGATAATTTATGTGAAGTAAGATTCTCACCCTCTAAATGTTATTTTAAGGAGATAACTGCAAGAAGATGATTGGCAAAGTTAACATTGTTGAGAAATATGTTTGGATAATTTTTAAAGTCATGATTTTAGGTGGTGAATGCATAAAAATGTCACACATGGTGTTATATGTGATTAAAAGTTGAAAAAGTTGAAAAGTTGACATCAATCTCTCAAGTGGTTGCACTTCGATCGATCGATATACTTCGATCCCTCACATCGATCGATCTATGTAACGCAGTGAAAGTTCAAGACCTTATGGTGAGACATCGATCTCTAAATCTTAGACACATCGATCGATCGATGTATACATCTAACCCTCACTTCAATTGATCGATGTAGGTCAAGGACAAATTCCGAAACTCACTGTGAGACATCGATCTTCGAAATGAGGCACTTCGATCGATCGATATCTAGGGTTTTTAGAAATATTTTTCTAAAATGTGATAAAGTGATTGTTTTCATTTGTACATGTTTTATATATGTTCATTATGTGATTAATATGTTATTTTGATAAATATAAATGTCTTGTGACTACTGTACCTTGGAAGTTTCTACAACTTACCAAAAAGGGCAAAATTGGTATTTTGAGTTTTGTAGGAACATTGTATGGTGGAAATACTTGAAGGACATATTCTTATATTATTCATCATGACAAAGGTGTTATAGTATTCATTTCTAACCATCGGGGTCATTTCTTGAGTTTTCTCTCACCAGGGTCATTTTGGTCATTTCACCCCTGAGGGTATTTTTGGTATTTTCACTCAAGGAATCTCTTGAGTATATTCTTATCTTCAATCTGGAGTTGATTTGTTATTATTTTGAAGATTATATGGCGCCTTTATATTATTTCTCTCACATGATGATATTGTTGACTATAACGGGATATGTGACGAGTTATGATGTAACATTCTATTCCTTTCTTGAAGAGTCTTTTATATATGTTATTGGAGGATATTTATCATCATATTTCATATAATTTAAAGGTGTTCAAAGTGTGGAAGTGATCACAACATACAAGAAGAAAGAGTTAGAATTTTGGTGTTACATGTTGACATAATCTTGTCAACTATTATTTGTGAATTTTGTCTTCCAAACTCTGAGTTGATATACGTATATATTGGTCCAAAAACGTGTATATGCAGTTGGATGTGATGTTTAATTCATTTTATATCTTGGTGACAAGTGGACCAACCAAAAGTAGGTAGTTGGCAATTGGAAAGTTTTCATTAGTAGCCAACGCCTACTAGGCTGAATTTTGAGATGATTTTTGGTTTGAATGTGTCAATTCTCACATGCCTATTTTCAATCCAAGAAGCTGAGGTATTCTTGTGGCACTATCCCTCTTATTATATTCATTTTGCAAAGGATAATCAAGACTAGTCCATGTGGAAAATTTTGGCCAACATTATTGTGCCAAGGTGGTCCAATCATTTTGATTCATTTTGCCAAGTGTACAAGGCCAACCAATGATGTGAAGACAACTTGGACTTGATGAGGAAGATGGTGACACATGTGCATTCTTATCTACAAGGCTCACTTCACATTATAAATAGGAGGCAATGGTGAAGAAGATGAAACACACTTGAAGCTCACTTGAAAGCATTTGTTGATTTGTCTAGCTATCATTTTCTTCTTGTTGTTCTTGTTTCATTCTTTGTAGCAAAGGTGTTCTAGTTGTATTTGTTGAGCTACAAGCCTCTTGATCTTTATTTGTAAAATTGATTAGCCAATTCTATTAAGCTACATCAATAGGTGGTAGAGGTGTTGTAACTAAGTGTTGCATAGAAGGTGTTAATTGAAGTCTTGAATATGGTTGGTGTATAACCCAAGGATCAAGCTTGGTTATTTTTGTAGTTGTTTCATACCATATTGAAATCTAAGGAATGGTGCTCCTTAGAACTGCAGTAGGTCACATTGACCGAATCAAGATAAACCCTCGGTGTTCTCTTCTTGTTTCTACCTTTCTTTTTTCTGTGCGTTTTTACTGTAGTTTTCACAGAACTTCTCATGATTTGAAAACAAAGCTAAACACTTTCAAAATTCATGATTTTTGGTGGAGTTATAATTTAAACTGTTAGCTTTCATTTGCAACAAGAATCACTTGATTTGAGCAAGGGAAGTTAGTCTTTCAGTCTTTTGCAAGATAATTGCTCCAATCCGGCTACAATCTGACCAGTTTTGAGAAAACATGAATTTTGTTTTAATCAAGAATTGTTTAAGGTCAAGGCCTTTTGTAAAGATAAACTAGACATCCTAAGAATTATTTGGACATAAAGTTTAACCTTTCTGGTTAAGTATTCAAAGAGAAACACATTTTCCATTTCAGCAACATTCTGTCCATTTCTGTACAGATTGACCATTTGAATCTTTTTATTTGTTTGAAGAGTCAAACAATCTTATTTTTGTCTGATTTTCAGACAGAGTCTTGTCAACATATTGAAGTTAAGTTCTGAAAATGTTTATAATTTTTGGAGTTGTGTGCAAGGATTGTTGAATTTTTCAAAAATGGGTTCTGAATCTGAGGTAGTCTCAGATTCTGTTTTCAAAGGGGATTTTAATCAAGGGTAGTAGTGTGATTTCTGCTAACCACTATTCACTCCCCCTCTGGTGGTGTTTATTGTAGGTGCACGGTCCTACAATCGATATAAGAGAGGGGTCTACACCACTCAAAGAAACAAAGGTACATACAATGGCCATAGTTTCTCACAAAGGTAGTTGGAAGGTATGTCCACACAACGTCCTCCTGTTTTTGATGGTAATAATTTTGTTCATTGGAAACTAAGAATGAGGCTATCCTTAATGTCTATAGACATGGATTTATGGTCTACCATTGAAGATGGGCCATACATTCCAATGAAAATTGTACAAGTTAGTGGAGTCACACAAGTGGTTGAAAAATATAAAAGTGAATGGTCATGGGAAGATAAAAAGAAAATGTCCATGAATGCTAAGGCTATGCAATTACTGTTGAATGGACTTACAACTCCTGAAGCAGGATATGTGTCGAATGGCACAAGTGCACACAATATGTGGAAATCACTTGTATTAAAGCATGAAGGTACAAGCGGTGTAAAAGAATCAAAAATAAACATGCTTATGACTGAATTAGAATCTCTCAAAATGTTTCCGAATGAATCCATAACATCTATGGATTTGAGAATTACTAATATTTTCAATGTCCTTGAAGCTTTAGGAAAATCATTCACCGTCAACGGGAAGGTGCAAAAGGTGCTGTGAAGCCTTCCTTCTGAATGGGATCCTAAGGTCACGGCAATTGAAGAAATGAAGTCAATCTCTAAGATGGATGATTTAATCGGTTCACTTAGAGTATACGAGGTAAAACTAAACCAACAGAAGTCTGAGTCATCTAAATCATCCGGTAAGTCTATAGCTTTCAAAACAACTGAAACACATGCAAGTAGTGATGATAGTAATACTGATAATGAATTAGACGATCACTTAATACTAATAGTTAGAAAACTTAAAAGGTTTTTCAAACGTTCAAATAGGAATAGACAACGTTCTTCTTCTTCTTCTTCTTTTTCTCAACCAAAGAAAAATAACTCTAACAAAAACAAATGGTATAATAAGAGTTAAAGTGCTATGAATGCAGTCAAAAAGGACATATCTCATATAATTGCCCAACAAATAAAACTAATAATAACAACAATAATAAACAAGCCAAGGACAAGGAGGCACAAACGACTAAGGAAAAGGACTCCAATCAAGGAAAGGCAATTGAGGAATGAAGGTGAGCACATGGAGCGACTCATCCGACTCAGGATCCGACACTGAAGAAACTCAAGTCTGCTTCGTGTCCAACGAGGTCAGTTCTTCATCTGATGATGATTCTGATAGTGAACTGACATTTGATGAAATGTATGAAAAATTTTTAAGATTGCATGCTCACTGTAAGAGGCTATATAAAGAAAAGAAGAAACTAATTGAAGAAAATTACATGTTGAAGACGTCCAACTTGGAATTTCAGGTCAATTAGAATCTTTTAAACAAAAGTCTACTAATACTCTTAATTCTTCAGAAGTTAAAATTGAATCATATAGGAAAAATGAACATACACTAAAAACTGAAAATAGCATGAAGACATCTAAGGTAGAAAGTTGTGAAAATGAAATAATACAACTTAAATCTTCTAAACTTACCTTAGAAAAAATGTTAGAACAATTTAAATCTGGTGCAAACATGTTACATACACTTATATCATCACAAAAATATTCAAATGATAAAACTGACTTAGGATATAAAGAAGAAAATACCAAAGTCGATAAAAAGACTAAGTTTGTCTCATCTAGTACAAAAATGCCATATAATATAACGAAATCAACTTTGCCTGCTGCATCTTTCTCTACTCCTTCTGTTTATTCTATAGCAAAAATGCAACACGCACCCAAATATGTACCAACATATAAACATGCAACTAGACAAAACTTTGCATCTAGACAACCTAGAAATTATGCCTAAATGTATGCAAATATAACTAGATATAATAAAATGCATCCAACTTATTATGAACCTAAATATACACAAAATTCATATGTCTTGTAAAAATACAAGAAACAAAATCACATGCCTTGTACAAACTATCATAATCGGTCATCCTATAATAATTATCAACCAAGGCACAACATGTATAACAATGCATCTTCACTTAAGTGGAATGATCATGTATATGCTAATCCTTCTTATTTTTCTAATTATAACAATGCTAAAAATGTGTCTACAAGGTATGTTCAAGTTTGGATACATAAGATATATCTAAACAAGGATGGTGCCCCTAACATTCAAGGACTCAATTAAACGGTGCCCAAAACTTTTTCTCCATTGTAGGAAAATCACAAGGAATGCAAGAAGGAGGCAAAGTTAAAGAATCTGAAAACTAAATGGTTTTTAGATAGTGGATGTTCAAGATATATGACAGGCAACCCTAAACTATTCACCGATTTGGAACATATCAAGAATGGAGGAAAGGTAACATTCGGTGACAACAACAAAGGACAATTTGTTGGAAAAGAAACAATTGGGGACCCTAACACATTTCAAATACAAAATTTGTTGTTATTAAGCAATCTTTCTTATAATTTATTAAGTATTTCTCAACTTATAGATTGCGAATATAATGTTTCTATTCTTCCCAATTCTTGTGATATAATAAATGACAAAAGAGAAATTGTTTTAAAAGGAAATAGGGATGGTAACATTTATACTCTTACCTTAGATAACATGTTAGATGCTAAGGATAAGTGTTTAATATCACATGACTTAGATGTGAATTTATGTCATAGAAGATTAGACCATATAGGAATTTCAACCATTAAGAAATTATCTGAAAACAATTTAATTAGAGAAATGCGTAAGTTAGACTTAGATAATTTTCAAATGTGTGAAACATGTATTGAAGGAAAACACATTAAAGAAACATTAAAACCGAAACATGAAGTGAGTATTAGTCATGTACTAGAATTGCTTCACTTAGACTTATTTGGTCCAAGTAGGAGAAGAAGTCTAGGTGGACGCTACTATGTGTGTGTCATAGTAGATGATTACTGACGCTACACATGGACATTGTTTTTAACACACAAAGACGATGCTCCATTAGCAACCGAAACTCTTATTAAGCAACTTGAAAATATACGACGATGTAATCAAGTTTTGTGAATTATATGGAATTAAACATGATTTCTCACCACCGAGAACACCACAACTCGATGGAGTTGTTGAACGTAAAAATAGAACAATTCAAGAAGTTGCTAGAACAATGTTATGTGAAAATAAATTACCAAGTTATTTATGGGCTGAAGCTGTAAGTTGTGCTTGTTATATAACAAATATGCTTTCTATTATAAAGAACTTAAATAAAACACCTTATGAATTGTTAAACAATAGACAACCTAAGATAGATTATCTTAGAGTATTTGGATGTAAGTGTTTTGTGTTGAACACTAAGGATAATCTAGACAAGTTTGAACAAAGGTCTATTGAATGCATATTTGTTGGTTATTCAACTAATTCAAGAGCATATAGGTGTTATAATCCTGCATCTAGAAAAATAATTAAATCTATACATGTGAAATTCAATGAAAATGCATGGTTTGAAGTTAGTGATAAAAATCAACATAAACAAGAAACTAATGTTGAAAATATGTTTGATGATTATGTATTACTTGAGCCTGTACTTGATCATCTTGAACATGCTGAGAAATATGTTTCGATAATTTTCAAAGAGGTGATTTTAAGTGGTGAATGCTTAAAAATGTCACACATGATGTTATATGTGATTTAAAGTTGAAAAAGTTTAAAAAGTTGACATCGATCTCTCAGGTTGTTGCACATTGATCGATCTATGTACATAGATCTTTCACATCGATCGATCCATGTAAGGCAGTGAAAGTTCAAGACCTTACTGTGAGACATCGATCTCTAAACCTGAGACACATTGATCGATCGATGTACATCGAATCCTCACTTCGATCAATCGATGTAGGTAAGAGACAAAACCTGAACCTTTTTGTGAGACATCGATCTCTGAAGCTGAGGCACTTCGATCGATCGATGTCTAGGGATTTTAGAAATATTTTTCTAAAATGTGTTAAAATTGTTGCTTTCATTGATATATGATTTATCCATGCTCATTATGTGAATCTTATGTGATTTTGATGATTTTAAATATATTGTGACTAATGTGCTTTGGAAGTTTCTACAACTTACCAAAAAGGGCAAAATTGGTATTTTGAGTTTTGTAGGAATTTCACATGGTGAAAATAATTCAAGGATATATTCTTATACTATTTATCATGACAAAGGTGATATCATGATTATTTCTTACCATCCGGGTCATTTCTAGAGTTTTCATATACCAGGGGTATTTTGGTCATTTCGCCTCCGAGGGTATTTTTGGTATTTTCACTCACGGAATCTCTTGATCATATTATTATCTTCATTCTGGAGCTGATTTATTATTTATTTGAAGGTGATATGGTGAGTCTTTATTTTATTCTCTCAAATCATGATATTGTTGATTATAGCTGGATATTTGACGGTTTGAGATGTCACACTCTATTTTTTTTAAGACACTCATTTATATGATATTGGAGGTTATTATTCATCATTATTCATAGTTGATCAAGGTGTTAAAGTTGTGGAAATGATCTCAACATATAAGAAGAAATATTGGGATTTTTGGTGTTGCACGTCGACATAATCTTGTCAACTATTATCTATTGACTTCTTTTTCAAAAATCTTAGTTGCTAAACATATATGTATGTCCAAAAACATGATTAATCAGGTGGATATTAGGTGTTATTCATTTTATGAGTTGGAGATAAGTGGACCAATCAAAAAGGAGCTAGTTGGCGAAAATTGCCAACTAGGAAATGTTCAAATGTAGCCAACGGCTACATGATGTTTTCAGCAGAATTTTTGTAGTCAAATGGAGCTCTCACATGTCCTATTATTGTGCTTGAGTTTGGGAATATTTTGGTGGCATTATCCTCTCTTAATTTATTAAGAAAAATCAAAGTTGTTTTCTTGGAAAATCAAAAGTAGCCAACGGCTACTACACTTGTTTTTGGAGCTGAATTTCATTTGAAATGTTCAAAGCCTCACATGCCTATTTTCAAGACAAGGAGTTGAGGGAATAGTGGAGTATAATCCCTTTAATTATCTTCATTTTTGGCGAATTATAATCAAGAAAATTTTAGTTCAAAAAAATCGCCCACACAGAGGTGCCAAAGTGGGCCAATTATGTTGTCTTATTTTTCCAAGTGTACAAGGCCAACCAATGATGAGAAGACATTTGGACTTGATGACGAAGATGGTGACATATTGGAAGCCTTATCTCCAAGGCTCAAATCACACTATAAATAGAGGCAATGGTGAAGAAGATGACACAAAATTGAAGCTCACACGCATTTGATGAATTGTCTAGCTATCATCTTCTTCTTGTTGTTGTTCTTGTTCCATTCTTTGTAGCAAAGGTGTTGTTTTTGTTTTTGTTGTTCTACAAACCTCTTAAGATTCATTTGTAAGATTGATTAGCCATTCTTATAAAGCTACATCAAAATGTGGTAGAGGTGTTGCAACTAAGTGTTGCTTAGAATGTGTTTATCCAAGTCTTGAATAATGTTGGTGTATAACCCAAGGATCAATCTTGGTTCTTGTTGTAAGGTGATTCATTTGATAGAGAAATCAAGGAAAGGTGTTCCTTGGGACTGGAGTAGGTCACATTTACCGAACCATGATAAATCCTCGGCGTTCTTGTCTTGTTTCTTTATTTTTATTTTCTGTCCATTTTTACTGCAGTTTTCACACAACTTCTCACAATTTGAAAAAATAGCTAAACACTTACAAAATTTGTGATTTTTGGTGGCGTTATACTTCAGACTAATATCTTTCATTTGCAATAAGAATCACTTGATTTGAGCAAGGGAAAATTAGTTTTTCAGTCTTTGTAAGATAACTGCTCCAATTCGGCTGCAATCTGACCAGTTTTGAAAACTTAAATTCACTATTTATCAAGAATTTTTTAAGGTTAGGGCCTTTTTGAAACATCAACTACACATCCTAGGGAGTGTTTTTATATAAAGATCAACCTTTTTGGTCAAGTATTCAAAGAGAAACACGTTTTGCAAAATCAGCAACATTCTCTCAAATTCTGTCCAGATTGACCATCTAAAGCTTTTTATTTGTTTGAAGGGACAAACGATCTTATTATTGTCTGGTTTTTGGACAGAGTCTTGTTATCACATTGAAGTTCAATTCTGAAAAGTTTCATAATTTTTGGAGTTGTGTACATTTATGTTTGAATTTTTAAAAAGCGGATTCTGAATCTGAGGTGGTCTCATATTCTATTTTCAAAGGGGATTTTTTTTACAAAGGGTTGTAGTGTAATTTCTGCTAACCACTATTCACCCCCACCCCTCTAGTGGTGTTCATTGTAGGTGCACGGTCCAACAGAACCAACTCCCCCTGAACAAGAAATGTATGAACCCTTATATGAAATAAATGAAGAAATTTTGCAATTGGAAGATAATACAACTAATGATCCTGTTACAGATGATAATATTCATACAAATGAAACATTTGAACAAAATGAAGGTGAACTTAGTCAATCTAGGAATTGGTGGCATCCTAATGAAATAATCATTGGGGATCAAAGTGTTGGGGTTGGAACACGTAGAAATATAATTCAAGTTGAAGGGCATAGCTTAATCTCATACTTAGAACCTTAAGAATGTGAAAGAAGCCTTAGGTGATATATCTTGGATAGATGGCATGCATAAGGAATTGAATCAATTTACAAGAAACAACGTTTGGATATAATACCTAAACCTTAAGATAAGTCTATAATAGGAACTAAATGGGTCTTTAGGAATAAAATGGATGAACAAGGAAACATCACACGGAATAAGGTTAGGCTAGTCGCACAAGGTTATAATGAACAAGATTATGAAGAAACCTTTGCACAAGGAATAAAATAGATTGTTACTTGCTATTGCAAGTCTAAGCATCATAAAACTCTTCCAGATGGATGTCAAGAGTGTGTTCTTGAATCCAGGAAGAAGTGTTTGTGAAACAACCCCCTGATTCGAAGATCCAAAGAATCCTAACCATGTTTTCAAGCTTAAGAAAGCTCTATATGGTTTGAAACAAGCTCCAAGAGCTTGGTATGATAGATTTGCAAACTTTCTTATTGCAAATAATTTTCAAAGGGAAACCATAGACAACACATTATTACTAAAAAGAAAAGATAATGATTTATGAATAGTTCAAATATATGTAAACGATATCATCTTTGGTTCAACCAACCCTACCTTAGTAAAAGACTTCGAAGAGTGTATGAAGTCAGAATTTAAAATGTCAATGGTAGAAGAATTGAACTGCTTCTTAGGACTTCAAATCAAACAAACCCCCTCAAGGAATCCACATTAGCAAACACAATTATGTCAATGATATGATTAAGAAGTTTGGCTTTGAAGAGTTGAAACCAACACCTACACCCATGAGTGTTAGCACCAAACTAGATAAGAATGAAAAGGTAAACCTTTTGATGACACACTATATAGGTCTGTGATTGGCTCATTTTTATATTTAACTGCATCAAGACCTGATATCATGTTTTGTGTGTGTATGTGTGCTAGGTTTCAATCTTGTCCTAAAGTCTCACATTACAATACGGTGAAAAAGATCTTTAGATATCTTAAACACACACCTCACTTAGGACTTAGGTATGATAGAAACGCTAAGTTGGAATTATACGCATATAGTGAAGTTGATTATGGTGGTTGCAAATTGGATACAAAATCCACTAGCGGTACGTGTCAATTCATAGGAACCAACTTGATCTCCTGGTTTTCTGAAAAGCAAGCTAGTGTAGCTCTTTCTACCGCTGAAGCCGAGTATATAGCCTTAAGTTTATGCAATACCCAAATACTTTGGCTTAAACAACAACTTAGTGATTCTGGCATTATAATGAATAAGATTCTAATTTTCTATGATAGCACAAGTGCGATCAATCTTTCTCGGAGTCTAGTACTTCATTCTAAGGCCAAACACATTGAGTTATGATACTATTTTCTTCGAGATCATATTCAAAATGAGGATATAATCATAAACAATGTAAGAACTGATCACCAAATGGCTGATATTTTCACCAAACCCCTTAATCAAGCCAATTTTGAAAACTTACGAGCAAAGTTAGGTATGATGACTTACGATACCGTTGCATAGTTCTATCTTTTGCATGATTTGCAAAATAAAAGGAGAGATATAATAAGAACATGATTTTAGTTGGTAATTCATAATTTGGTTGGTTGAATGTTGGTAAGTCATAATTTGGTTGGTTGAATAGTATGCTAAGTTTCAATTGGTACAACATTTGAGCATAGGTTAAGGGGGAGAGTGTAATTTGAGGGGGAGTACATGAATACATGAGATATGAGAATTTGAAAATAATTAGTAATTGGTTTCTAAAACAATTGGTACAGATTTGGTTTAACGATTGGTGAGGTTTTCAAAAACAATTCAATTGGTTTAAAATTGGTAGATATATGATAAAAAATGGAAAAGAGTTGTGACATTAAAATCATGTTAGGTTATATTGAAAATCATTCAAAAGGGGGAGAATGTTGAGAAATATGTTTGGATAATTTTCAAACTCATGATTTTAAGTGGTGAATCCATAAAAATGACACACATGGTGTTATATGTGATTAAAACTTGACATCGACCTCTCAAATGGTTGCACTTTGATCGATTGATGTTTTTCGATCCCTCACATCGATCGATCTGTGTAAGGAAGTGAAAGTTCAAGACATTACAGTGAGACATCGATCTCTAAACCTGAGACGCATTAATCGATCAATGTATACATCTAACCCTTACTTCGATCGATCGATGTAGGTCAGAGACAAATTCTTAAACTCACTGTGAGACATCTATCTCTAAAGCTGAGGCACTTCGACCGATCGATGTCTAGGGTTTTTAGAAATATTTCTCTAAAATGTGATAAAGTGATTGTTTTTATTTGTACATGTTTTATATATATTCATTATGTGATTATTATGTGATTTTGGTAAATATAAATGTCTTGTGACTAATGTGCCTTGGAAGCTTCTACAACCTACCAAAAAGGACAATATTGGTATTTTGAGTTTTGTAGGAACATGGTATGGTGGAAATACTTCAAGTACATATTCTTATATTATTCATCATGAAAAAGGTGTTATAGTATTCATTTCTAACCATCGGGGTCATTTCTAGAGTTTTTTCTCACCAGGGCGATTTTGGTCATTTCACCCCTGAGGGTATTTTTGGTATTTTCACTCAAGGAATATATTGAGGATATTCTTATCTTCATTATGGAGTTGAGTTGTGATTATTTGGAAGATTATATGGTGGCTCTAGATTATTTCTCTCACATGATGATATTATTGAGTATAGCGGCATATGTGACGAGTTATGATGTCACATTCTATTTGTTTCTTGAAGACTCTTTTATATATGTTATTGGAGGATATTTATCATCATATTTCATAGAATTTAAAGGTGTTCAAAGTGTGGAAGTGATCACAACATACAAGAAGAAATAGTTAGAATTTTGGTGTTACATGTTGACATAATCTTGTCAACTATTATTGTGGATTTCGTCTTCCAAACTCTTAGTTGATATATGTATATATTGGTCCAAAAACATGCATATGCAGTTGGATGTAATGTTTAATTCATTTTATATCTTGGTGACAAGTGGACCAACCAAAAAGTAGGTAGTTGGCAAAATTGCCAACTTGGAAAGTTTGAATTAGTAGCCAACGGCTACTAGGCTGAATTTTGAGATGATTTTTGGTTTGAACGTGTCAATTATCACATGAAAATTTTTAAGCCAAGAAGTTGAGGTATTCTTGTGGCATTATCTCTCTTATTATCTTCATTTTGCCAAGGATAATCAAGACAAGTCCATGTGGAAAATTTCGGCCAACATTATTGTGACAAGGTGGTCCAATCATTTTGCTTCATTTTGCCAAGTGTACAAGGCCAACCTATGATGTGAAGACAACTTGGACTTGTTGATTAAAATGGTGACACATGTGCATTCTTATCTACAAGGCTCACTTCACACTATAAATAGGAGGCAATGGTGAAGAAGATGAAACACACTTGAAGCTCACTTGAAAGCATTTGTTCGTTTGTCTAGCTATCATTTTCTTCTTGTTGTTCTTGTTTCATTCTTTGTAGCAAAGGTGTTCTTGTTGTATTTGTTGAACTACAAGCCACTTGAGCTTCATTTTTAAGATTGATTAGCCAATTCTATAAGGCTACATCAATAGGTGGTAGGGATGGTGCAACTAAGTGTTGCATAGAAGGTGTTCATCCAAGTTATGAATAGGGTTGATGTATAACCCAAGGATCAAGCTTGGTTATTTTTGTTAGTTGATTCATAAATAGTGAAATCCAAGGAAAGGTGTTCCTTGGAACTGGAGTAGGTCACATTGATCGAAACAGGATAAATCCTCGGTGTTCTTGTCTTGTTTCTACCTTTCTATTTTCTGTCCGTTTTTACATCTGTTTTCACACAACTTCTCATCATTTGAAAAAATAGCTAAACACTTCCAAAATTCGTGATTTTTTGGTGTAGTTATAATTCAGACTGTTAGCGTTCATTTGCAATAAGAATCACTTGATTTGATCACGGTAAAATTAGTCTTTCAGTCTTTGCAAGATTACTGCTCCAATCAGGCTGTAATCTGACCAGTTTTCAGAAAACTTGAATTCTGTTTTAATCAAGAATTGTTTAAGGTCAAGGCTTTTTGGAAACATAAACTAGACATCCTAAGAAGTGTTTTGACATAAAGTTCAACCTTTTTGGTTAAGTATTCAAAGAGAAACTTATTTTTTCATTTCAGCAACATTTTGTCCAATTCTGTCTAGATTGACCATCTGAATCTTTTTCATTGTTTGAAGAGTCAAACGATCTTACTTTTTCTGATGTTTTAACAGAGTCTTTTCAACACATTGAAGTTAAGTTCTGGAAATTTTCATAATTTTTTGAGTTGTGACTAGGATTTTTGAATTTTTCAAAAACGGGTTCCGAATCTGAGGTGGTCTCAGATTCTGTTTTCAAAGGGGATTTGTATCAAGGGTAGTAGTGTAATTTCCACTAACCACTATTCACCCCCTCTAGTGGTGTTTATTGCAAGTGCACGGTCCAACAAATTTGGTCAATGGTATCTTCATGCCTCAAGCTGAAGAGTTAAGTCCTCTTAGTAGTAAAACTAGCATAGGATCATGTATGTTGCTAGCATAAATATTGAGAGTATTTTGCCATGGCATAAGAGATTAGGACATCCTAACTTGTTGTATCTCAAATGTCTTATGCCAGCCTTATTTGTCAATGTAAATCAATCAGACTTATGTTGTGAAGATTGTTTGTTTGCTAAGAGCTGCTGAACAAATTATCCAAAGAGAATTCATGTAAGCAATGCTTCTTTTAGCCTAATTCACTCTAATGTGTGAGGACCTTCAAAAATAGCCAACATAAATGGTGCTAAGTGGTTCATCACCTTTAATGATGACCACACTAGGGTTACCTCACTGTACTTAATGAAGCATATGTATAAGTTTGTTTGCATCTTTAAGAAATTCATATGTATGGTTCAAAGGCAGTTTAACACCATTGTTAAAACCTTAAGAACTGACAATGGACTTGAATATCTTGAATCCTCAGTAAGGTAATATCTTAATGGTAGAGGAATCCATCATCAGACTTCCTGCATTTAAACTCCACAACAAAAATGGAGTTGCATAAAGAAACAGTATACATCTCCTTGAAGTTACAAGGGCAATTATGATGTCTATGAGGGTACCTAAGAATTATTGGGTGAGGGTGTACTTACAGCTACACACCTTATTAACATGATGCCCTCTAAGGTGTTAAGCTATGTCACCCTTAAAAATGTCATGTCTCAATATTTTCTCCACTCTAATCTCTTCTCAGAAGTACCTATGAAAGTATTTTGATGTATTGTATCTAGACATATTCTAGAACAATTTAGAAGAAAATTAGATATGAGAGACGAGAGGTGTATTTTTCTTGGACATTCCCATACCCAGAAAGGGTACAAGTGCTACTCCCCCACAACCAGGAAAATGTATATATCTCTTGATGTTATATTTGATGAATCTAATGCTTTTTAGGGTAAAGGTGTCTCTCAGTCTAAATAGGAAAAGAAATGCAAAACATGGAGTAGTGTTGATCTGCCTAGCTGAATCCTTGGAAAAGAAGGGAGTAGTTCAGGTGAGAGGGAGAATCAGCCCTCACCACAGAGAGGCCAAATTGAGTTTGATCACTATGAGCCTACCATGAAAAGGACTGAAGCATCAGAAAGTGAATCATCTACCTTCAAAGAAATTATTCTAGCAGATAATAGACCAATAGCCATCAGAAAAGCAGTCAGGAAATGTGTGAAGAAAGTGTATCCTATTGGCAAATATGTATCATATGAGGGCTTACAGGGAAACAACAAAGTATTTGTCTCTTCACTTGATAATTTGCAGGTCCCAAAGACAATTCAAGAAGCTTTAGCTAAACCAGAGTGGAAGAAAGCTATGTCTGAGGAGATGGATGCTCTAATGAAAAATGATACATTAGATATTGTACCTGCGAAGGATGGGATAAAACCAGTAAGATGTAAATGGATCTTCTCTGTCAAAGACAATTCAGATGGATCTATCAATAGGTACAAGGCAAAGCTGGTTGCCAAGGGGTTCACTCAAACATTTGGAATTGACTATGAAGAAACGTTTGCACCTGTGGAAAATCTAAACACTGTAAGAATATTATTTTTCCTTGCTGTTAGTCTTGACTGACTACTCTTCCAACTTGATATTAAGAATGTATTTCTCAATTGTGACTTTGAAGGGGAGGTTCACATGCATATTCCCCCGAAATTGACTTTTGAGTCCAATAAAAATATGGTATGTAAATTGAAGAAGTCTCTCTATGGATTACAACAGTCCCCAAGATCATGGTTCATACGATTTAACTCAACGGTATCTTCTATTGGCTTCTCTCGGTGTCGGAGTGATCACATCTCATTTATTAAGTCTGTTGATACTATTAATTATATTAATATTCTTATATATGTTGATGATATCATTCTCAATGGAAATCACTACAATGGTATATTAGAAACAAAGAATCTATTATCAGAATTATTTGAGGTAAAAGACTTAGGGCAGATCAGCTACTTTCTAGGCATGGAAGTACTTAGATCATCTAGTGGCCTATATATTTTCCAAAGGAAGTATGTATTATACCTACTGCAGGACATAGGGATGATCAAAGCGTACACGTACCCCAGTTGAGCCAGAAATCAGACCAAAGGAAGCATTGGACTCAGGCTATACTAACAAACAAAGCTATCAGAGGTTAACAAGTATGTTGATATACCTCTCCCATACTAGACCAGACATATGTTATGAGGTAAGTTTCATGAGCTAATTTATGCATAATCCTACTAATGGACATTGTAATATGCTTTAAGGATGCTAAGGTATTTGAAGTCTTCCTCTAGACAGGGACTATTTTTCAAAAGGACTTAAGATAGGGACATCAAGGTGTTCACTGTCTCTGATTTGGCTGGATCCAAATCAAATATGAGGTCAACCTCAATGTGTTTGGATTTGTCATGCTAACGCAGAACTGAGGGCCCTGTCTCTGAGTGTATGTGAGGGTATGTGGATCAACAGAGTAATGAAGGACTTGAAAATTGATACCCAGATGCCTAGACATGAATATTGTGACAATATATCTGCTATTCATATGATTGAGAGTCCAGTGCAGTATGACAAATCCAAACACATTGAGATTGACAGGCACTTCTTAAGGGAAAAGTTGGAAGACAAATTGCTCAAATTGCACTTCATCCTATCAAAGGACCATATTGTTGATGTACTACCAAACTTGTGTGTTCAAATATTCAAAACTTTACTAAACAAGCTAGGTTGTATCAACATCTACAACTCTAGCTTGAGGGAGAGTGTTGGAATACAAAGTATATCACATAAAGAATCAGAATAGGAATGAATAGTGAAATCAAGTATGTCCAGCTGCTGCAATCTTCATTCAGGCTTTTCATCGAGCAGTTTTGTTAAAGCGTCGAACAACTCTTCATCAGCCTATCTATTCTCAAATTTCAGTCAAGATCATCAACTGCTTGTATTTAATTGTTATTAATCATAAAAGTATAGGATAGTCATCATTTCATTGATTAAAAGCAGGATTGCATGTTAGTTTCTATCCGGCCAAACTAGCCGTTGGGCTGTCATTGTCATGGATAAGGTAGCAGTTGCACAAATATTGTATATATGTATGCATTGTTGAGGAATGAAAGCTAAGCGATTATTTCTTCATTTCATGTGTTAAAAAAGTGCTTGGTGTGGTATTTTCTCTATATTGAGTATAAACTACTTAGTGAGGTGTATTTTATACTCGAATCAGGAAGTAATATAATTAGCCTTGGACAAGCTACGGAGGCCGGATGTGAAGTGAGGTTAAAAGGCAACTTTTTGACTATGCATGATGGTAGTGGAAGGCTGTTGATGAAAGTAGCCAAGAGCCCCAATCGACTATACAAGATTTGCATAAAACAGGGCACTCCGTTATGTCGTTAAGCCAAGATTGACGAGGTGGTGTGAAAATGGCATGCACAGCTTGGGCATGTTAACTTCGAAACTCTAACAAACATGAAGAAAAAGGAAATAGTGCGGGGATTGCCTCATATTAATCAAGAAAATCGTATATGCGAGTCTTGTGTTGTTGGAAAATAATCAAGACTACCACACCCATAACAAACTTCAGATCGTGCAACCGACCTCTTAGAACTCGTCCATGGAGATTTACTCGGCCCTATCACTCCAAGCACCCTCAGTGGAAATAGGTATGTCTTTGTCTTAATTGATGACTTTTTTGGTTACATATGGTCATTTATGATGAAAGAAAAGAATGTCGCACTTGATGTGTTCAAGAACTTAAAGTCTTGGTCAGATGCAAGCATGTGATGGAAGGATCTACTCTACCATCTCCAACGTCCCTCTAACAAAGGTGCAGGCACAAGAAAGTTGCTGGCTTGAGCAATCATCGAAAACTTCAAGCGTATGTTGAGAGGCAAACTTTCAATAGGCTCTCCTAGACGGCACTCTTAGCCTTGGAAAACAGCCTCAAATTACTCACATTTAAGTGTTATTAACCTTGATTTTTTGATGTAAAATCAAGAAAAAAAAGTCTCCCACATTGGACAGAAAAAACAAAGTTTAATTTTGATTGAAAAACATGCTGCCTAGAATCGACCATAGGATGCCTTCTTATGCTGAATTGCTTGCTAATTAAGAGTCATAAAAGCATAAAACTCTATCTTAAAAATCTGTTAAAAGTTTGAATAAAACAAGCAACACTTGGAACTAAACTTTTAACTTGTAAAAGCTAATTATCTTGTCTTCACTTCTTCCTTCAGCTGGTTTTTAGATGTCCTTGATTGCCTTGTGGATCAAATTTTGAAGGTTGAGATAAGCTTGGACATATCTTCAAAACGTTAGCTGAAATTTAATCTTGAGTGGTCTTGACTTTGAGTTCAAAATTCCCTGATCTTTATCACCTTGTGGTCGCCCCCTTTAAGACTTGTAGTGCAGATATTCTTGTCCTCATCATATTGGAAAGTTGATCTTTAAGTAACCTTTCAAACCATGTAGTTTTTGGGAAAGAGATTAGGACAAATATTCCTTAAGAAAAACATTTCTTGGGACAAACATTCCCTAGGACAAATAGTTCCTAACAAAAATATTCCTTTGGACAAACATTTCCTGAGACAAACATTTTCTTTAGGACACCATTCTTGTGAGACACACATTCTTTTGAGATTAACATTCTTTTGAACATCTTAACATCAATGCTTGACAACCAGCACCTTTATAATCCTAAGGCCTATCGTCTTTATGATCCTAAGACTCGAAAAGTTTATGTAACCATGATGAAATATTTGATGAATGTTTTGGATGGCCTTGGGAGACACACAGACAAGAGGCAAGCAAGCAGCCGGGTATGTTTCAAATAGTTTGAGGCAAGTCGATCGATGAAGGTACTAGACTAATGCAAATTGGACCAGCCATTTCAAATGAAGATTTTGAACCTTCCCCATTACAAAATAACGGGCAAGTCAGTCCAAGCCCATGGACACAATCCGAGGGGCCAAACGGTCTGCCGCTATAATCCGAGAAAAAGTCACTTGAGAATGAGGGCGTGCACAACTCTTGGTTGTGTGGAGGTCTAGACGCTTAAAGCAACAACCTTAGTATCTTGATGATTATGTGCTAACATCCAATATTGATGAAGAATAATTATTGATGATGATCAAAAATGAGCCAAGAAATTATCAACAAGCTAAATGTTCCAAAGTTTGGATGCAAGCTATAAAGAATGAGATATACTCCATCAACAAAAAACGAGGCATGGATGTTGGCTGATAAACCTAATGGTTTTACACCCATTGGATTAAAGTGGGTGTTCAAGATTAAGAAGAATGTTGATGGTTCCATAAACAATTATGATGCTCACCTAGTCACAAAGGGTTATGTACTACAAATTGGTGTTGATTATGACGAAGTATTTGCACCAGTGACTCGAATTGAAACAATCCAACTTCTTGTTGCCTTAGCCACCTCTCATAGTTGGGAAATTCACCATATTGATGTAAAGACGACATTCTTAAATGGTGAATTAAAGAAAGGGAGAAGAAAATAAAGTCTACAAACTTTCAAGGGCCTTGTATGGATTGCGACAAGCGGCAAGCGCTTGGAATACCAAGCTTAATGAAATATAGAAAAGCCTAGATTTCCATCATTGCTTCAAAGAAAAGTCCATGTACAAGAAGTTAAGGGACAAGAAATTGCTTCTTATAGACGTGTATGTGGATGACTTGTTCGTAACTGGATTTAGGGCGTCAATTATAAAGAACTTCAAGCAATATGTGGCAATTAAATTTGCAATGTCCGACCTTGGAAAGCTTACTTATTACCTCGGCATTGAGGTTATACAAGAGTATGATGTAATTACGACAAAGCAAGAAGGGTATGCTTTGAGAATACTTAGAGAAGAGAGTCTACATGAGTGTAACACAAAACAGGTTCCAATGGACATCGGAACGAAGCTAACAAATGCCGAGCATGAGGAAGTGGTTGAGTTTTTGCGCCATCGGAGATTGATAGGATGCTTGAGATACTTATTACATATGAGACCCGATCTTGTCTACTCAGTTGGAGTAGTTAGCCGTTATATGCAAGACCTGAATGAGTCACATGGACAAGTAATTAAACATATTCTAAGGTACTTGAGAGGAACAACAACACTTAGAATAATGTTTAGACGAGGAACCTCTAGACATCTTGTTGGATATAGTGATAGTAGTCACAATGTAGATCAAGATGATGGCAAAAGTACTACGAGACATGTATTCTACTTCAACCATTCTCCAATTTCTTGTTGTTCTCAAAAGCAAAAGACTTTTGCATTATCTTTGTGTGAGACCAAGTTCATGGCGGCAACAGCCGCAGCATGTCAAGCCATTTGGCTTCAAGTATTGTTATGTGAAATAACAAGTTGGAACCAAAAAAATGGCCATACGTGTAGACAACAAATCAGCTATAGCACTTACCAAAAATCCCGTGTTTCATGGAAGGACTAAGCATATTCACGCATGCTATCATTTTATTCAAGAATGCATGGAGAAAGGCCTAGTTGAAGTTGAACACGTGAGTGGAGATTAACAAAAGGCAGACATATTAACGAAGCCATTAGCGTGGACGAGATTCAAGGAAATGCAGAACTTGATTGGCATCCATGAAATTCCTACTTTACATTCGAAAATTATGGGAAAGAATGTTGTTTAATTATCCTATTGTAGGGATAAGTTTTAAGTTCCTAAATTTTAGTGATCATTAGCTGGAAAGAATAGTTATCTATAGCTAAAATATAGTGTCCAATTCCTTGGCAAGATGGATTATGGAATAGACTAGGTTTCATAATTGTGGCTTGTCTGGGTGTCTGTAAATACAAGAGAGCCGGGTAGGGTTCAAGGAGTCGAAAAAATTGTAATTCAGTTTTGAATTATTTTCTAGATTGTTATATGAGGTGAGTTAAGCTTCAATTGTGTGTGTTAATTCCTGTTAACTTTATCCAAGAGTTATGTCTCCTTCCCAAGGTGGTTTTTGGTGGTCGGCAAAAATGTGAAAATGTCTTACTGGCTAAAGAGAAGGTACATTCTATTGGTTCAAATATAAGAGGTGGAATTGTTATATATATTGATACTGCTATGCGCCCCTTTGGAGTGAACACAGTGGAGGGGCTAGTTAAGTGTTTTGTTTCGATTGTTGGCTTTCACTATTGATTTAGTATTGATTAATAATGAAACAGCACGCTATTTTTAGTGCAAAAGAAGGTGTTTTCAAGGTGATCCATGCTATAACATGTCACTAGTACCATAATGGTAACGACTGTAACGACGTTACTATGATATGACAACACCTATTCTAAAAAGATTAAGAATGATATTTAATAGATTTTCTGTTAACGGGTGATCATAAATAGATCCTGTCGAAACAAGAACAACAATAAAAATAGTATCTAATAGTTTTTTGGTGTACTAAGATAATTATAATTTGATTATGATTCGAAAACATGATGCAAGCATAAGAAGGATCCCACTCTTTTATCCAACCTTCTCCTCTAACAATGGGTTAGACACAAAGGGGCCAATCTCCTCCTTGCATCTAAGTCTTTCGTTAGGCTGAAATTAGCAATTCCAGCACCTTGAAGTAGGCGTTGGCTAGGCAAGGATACTCCCTCCTAGGCGGCTATCTTCTTGGATCTGGCACACCACCCTCAAGTATGCTCAAGCTCGAAAGTTGTTAGTCTTGATTTTAGAGAGAAACCAAGAAACCAAAGTGTTTTCTAAAGAGAAAACTGAATAGCGATTTCATTCAACAAAATCTGTCATGTACAAAGGTGTCTTATAGCGTTAAAATAAAAACAATAACTGACCTTGTATCTATCTTATCCAAAAGTGTAATGAAGAACAAATATTCTGGTCATATGACCTGATTACAACCGCTTTTAGTCAGCTTAAATGAGTCTGATTTCTTGGCTGATGTAACTTATTCGGTTGGATGATCTTTTCCTACGGATAAAAGCCAAATTTGAGAATGAGTCTTGCTTGAGTTTTGTAGTTCACGAGATGGACTTGAATTTTAGCTTTGAAATGACTCAATTTGGACATTATATGAATGAGATATGGTCAGATAAAGTTTGTGCAATCTGCAGCATTTTCAGTCACACTTGTCTTGAATTCCTTAAGCCATCTTCCCATGATATGCATGCCCTTTAAGCACAAAAATAACACCAAAATGAACCATACAAGGCAAACAAAAGACCACAATAATCAAGCTAGAAATGTATGAATAAAAATGACATGCAACTAATTAAAACACACAAAATGCAATGCATGAAGTGCAATCTAACAAGATGCCCCTATAATGTCTTGCACGTGTGTGTGCATTAATCCCTCTTTCATGGAAAAGATTTGTCTTCGAATCTTAGCATGTATGCACTAAGGGAAAAAGAACAACAACAATTCAAGAACTCTGCAAGACACACCTAAACAATTTAGACACAACATCCATGCACATTTTAAGGAGATTGATGGACAAACTCAAGTTACTGTAAACCAATTTGGTTTTATGCCAGGACAGTCAACTACAGAAGCAATATATATTTTAAGGAGATTGATGGAGAAGGATAGGGAGAAGAAGCGCGATCTACATATGGTTTTCATCGATCTTCAAAAAACGTATGATAGTGTGCCACGTTGACTGAGTTCCTTTGAAGCATATAGACATAATTAGCGATATGTATGCTAGGACAAAAAAACCGTTCATACGCCTATAGGGAATATGAACTTTTCGCAGTGGAGGTAGGCCTCCATTAAGTGTCCGCTTTGAGACCATTTCTTTTTGCAGTGGTCCTTGACGAGTTGGCAAAGCCGATCCAAAAGACAGTCCCATGGTGTATGCTTTTTGCTGACGATATTGTATTAGTCGCGAAGAGTAGACATAACCTGAATATGAGACTAGAGGAGTGACGAGGTGCTTTAGAGAGAAAAGGCCTTAGGATTACTCGTTCTAAGACAGAGTATCTGCACTGCAACTTTAGCGGCACAGCCGACGATGAGAATAGACAACACGCCATTTAAGGTCAAGTGGTCCCAAAGGTAAGTAAGTTCAAGTACCTAGGATCAGTTGTACAGCAAGATGGGGACATAGAGAGTGATGTAGCACACCGAGTTCATGCAGGTTAGTGTAAGTAGAGGACGGCATCAGGGATGCTGTGTGACAAGAAATTTCAATCTAATTTAAAGGGAAAATTTTATAAGGTGGCAGTGCTGCCTGCAATGTTATATGAAACAGACTGCTAGGCCATCAAGAAAACACATTCACAGAAGATGGAAGTGGCAGAGATGAAGATGCTGAGGAGGATGTATGGGCATACAAGGCTAACAGGATAAGAAATAAGGTATATAGAGAAAGATTAAGGGTGACTAGTATAGCAGATAAGATAAGAGAGGAAAGACTGAGATGGCTTGGACATGTTAAGAGGAGCCATGCAACGGCATCTGTGAGAGCAATTGAAAGCCTCACTGTAGAAGGGAATAGGAGTAAAGGCAGGCCCAAACTAACGTGAGATGAGCAGATTAGGCATGATTTACTAGAGTGGGACCTCTCTGAGGACATGGTCCAAGATAGGAGTTCATGGAGGCAGAGGATTAAGGTTAAGGAGGGGTAGGCAGGATATATGGGCACCTTACAGCATACTTAGAGGATTAGAGAGTCTCTACACTTTAGGTTGATTTGCACTTTTTTGGTTTGGTCTTTGTCTTTCAACTATTTGTGCATATTCATTATTGACTATTTTAATATCTTAAGGTTTTGATTTGTATTTAATAAAATCCATTCACTATTATATATTCCTATTATTGTACTATCTATACAGGTACATATAGAGTCGGGGGTCTCACTAGAAGCAAAATCTCTATCCTTTGGGATGGAGGTATTGTTTGTCTGCCTCTTATCCTTCAAAGACCCTAGCGATAGCTTTTGCTATCGCTAGGATATACTGTGTATGATTGTTGTTGATGTTGTATCCACGCACAATCTCATCCTAATATGTTTAGGGTGTATAAGTAACTCCATAAAGAAGTATCCACCCAGCAACATATTTGAGAACATCTTAACATTAATTCTTTGACAACCAGCACCTTTTCCTAATGTGTTTTGTATTCATAAAAAATAACAGCTCAAATTCCTCGTTCATATAGCTAGGAATATCATAACCTTGCAATGTACCCATGAAACAACCTTGGGCATGGTTTTTATGTGTGGACAACATACTTTCAACACAAAATGTAGCATGTAAAAAAACTAAATTATGTAGAATGTTAGGACGGAATATTGTACCTTGCGCATTCCTTAGTATTTCAAAATCAGATTCTTCACCATTGATTTGAAACTCACTTTCATGGGTTGTGAGTGAAATTTCAGTACGTTTATCATCATCTATAGACATCTTAAGGTAAATAAACTCATGTGTAATTTCAGCATCATGTTCATTAATGAACAAAAGATTATCATGTGCTACTTTATTTGAATGCAAATTAGAAATTTCAAGTATTGTATCATCTTTTCATGCATTTCAAACAAAGGGTTACTATAATCCTTCCATTGATGTTCTTTGCAGTTTTCATGATCAATTGTACCATCATTTTCACTAGACAGATCACTTAAATCATCATTTAAGGCATGTAAATCAGTAGCTAAGTTATCATACAAGACTTTTTATCATTAAGCACACTAGAATCATTGTTAAGTTCATGCATGATTTCAGCTTGGAATGCAAGTAACATAGATTGCAACTCTACCATTGTTTTATCCATGTATAAATAACCATATTTCATTCTACTCAGTGTGTTATGCATCTCTTTAAAATACAATTTAGATTCTAAGGACAATGCTTTCTCATACATAGCAATAAGATATGGAAAGTATTCACTTATCATGCAATCATCAATATCCTTGTTTAAACCAGCATAGAACCTAATCATTCTTAATTCCTCACATTCCTTATTGTTAGCATAATAATAATCATCAAACATGTAAATGTAATATGCGATAATTGCTTACCATTGGGCATTTGTCACTTCAAATTTGTACATGTGCTTATCTCTCTAAAGTCATGTTCATTCTCACGACTCCCAAAATGGTAGCAACAAATATTGTGAACCTGAAAACCAAACACAAAACAAACAAACTTTGTCAAAGATGGTTAGTTAAAATCAGCTTGTGTTTGTATATGTTTGTTATCTCACTTTTCTCCTTTCTTTCTCACTCACTCACTTATACTTTGTTCCTTAACCAATCTTGAACTGAAAACAACCACAGCAAGCACAAATGATGCCAAGATGTACCAAAGCTGTTCAAAACAACTTTTTTTGAGCTCACGACTTTGACACTTATTTCAAATCACTTCATTCTTCAAAATCAGTCCACAAATCTTAAGATGTCCAAAAACATTTCAATAATGTTGCAAATCAGTACCCAAACAATTGATAATTGGTTGCACCAAAACAGTTTCATATTGTCCAATTATTCATCAAATTCTTCCAACAAAAACTCCAAGCTAAAGGCACACAAACTTGAACAAAATAACTAAGAATCAAAGATATTTGGAGACTAAAAGTGATGCATAAGCCTGAGCCAAAAAAAGAGTAATGGTTGTCTTGTGCAATCTTTAGTTAACTTAGGCTTTTATGTACGCAAATTCACAATTGCACTCAATACAAGCTATAATCAGAATTTTCAAGTATTTTTGTGATGTATGTAGGCTTGTTTGAAGGCAGGAAAAACATTTTTCAAAAGGGTAATGAGTATGTCTTGCACGTGTGTATGCATCAAAACATGTCTCATTTTCATGTATTTTATGCAAGAAACGTGTTTGCCTAGCTCAAGGTCAGCATCATTGAAACTCTTCTTCCTATTTAGTACCCTGAAATTGAAGTTGTTGGCCCAGGAGAAATAATTCATTTGTTATATGTCTATTTTGTATTTGACATAAAAAATTGTAAAAAAAAAGGATTAACTCATATTGTCTTTGTGACATATACTTACGTCGATTCTTACATAAATATATATCTGTTCAATCGTCTCTGTTGCCGAACAACGCTGTCACAACTCCAACAACAAAGCTTGAGCAACAAACATTGTTTACATATTCATGAGAGTTGATACCATATGTAAGACCCTTAAAATGTAAGTGGTTCGTTCAGGAGAAATGATTCATCTACCATATGTATATCTTTATATTAGGAGACGTTTCCAACATCTGGTCTGCGTCAAGTTGGGCCTTTGTATGTGTTTAATAAAACATTTTGCATAAAATAATATCAGTGACTCTAACCAATTTGATTGTGATTAGAGGTCATGTCTCATTTTGTCCTTATAAACTTACAAACCGTGACTTTTGGAAAAATAAATATGAAGCTAATGACTTTTTTATCTTTGTGTTTTATGAACTAATTGTGTTCAATATATTAGGGCGCCACGTGAAAAGGAACAATTTACTATAGTAGTTATAGGTGTGCATATAGAATATATATGTTTGTGCATACATAGATATGTATGTGTGTTTTTGTTGTTTGTCCATAGATTTATATATGTATATCACTTGGAAAAAGGCCAGAGTACCTTGTATTAACACAGGAATCTTGGAAAGCATAAAAACTATTTGTGAACCTTTGTTAAATATTATCTTACAAGGATTAAAATGAGTATCAAATGTATTAAATCAATATGATTTAAACAAAACTAATCTAAATATGATCTAAATCATGCATGATTACAAAATGATAAATAAATTTGGTGTTGAACTTGAAAGCCTTAAAAATATTGCTCACATTGGGTGTCATTTGTTACTCTCCATAACCAGACAGCGTCATTTCAGTCGTTACTTGTTTAGGGAGGATACAAAATAGCAATCATTCAAGGTTTTTTAGGTAGGAAGCTCATGTAAACAGTATCCATAAGGTATCCACTGTAAACTGGGTCAGTATCCACATCATATTGGGTTAAAATTTCTGGTCGAGACAGCAATCAAAAACTGACACTATGTCTGCCACAAGAATCAAATCTGTAACCTATATGCAATCTTCTACCCGAGTACTAACTGACCTATGCTCTAAAGACGATCGATCACTGAATCTAGGCCCATAATGAAGGAGATCTCTCACCTTTTATTTATTGGGGATTGATTTGATGATCTAATGTAACGTATACGAAAGTGTAGAGGGATATTTCAAATATGAATAAGTATGTAAGTTTTAATGTGTACACATATATTTATATAAATTTAAACGTACATCTATATAATGTTTAACATGCACATATGTCTATAATTTATTATGTGTATATATGTATAAATTTTAATATGTACTTATATATACATATATGTTTTCCTTTTTATGCAAAATGTAGTTATGCATTAGCGTATAAAATCTAAAATAAATTAGGGAAACGTATATATCAAATAAATTGATAGCACAGTTTGGTAAGTATATAACATATTCTAAGTGTATTACAGTGGATTAATATTGTGTTAATTTTTTGGGAAAACTGGTGTTGCTTTTTCAATACGAATTAAATTAGTATATTCATAAACTTATGTTTAGTTGTTTTATTTTTATTAATAAAACTTTTTAGTAATAATTGTGGAGTTAACGTTCTGTCGTGTGTACAAGTTAATGTTTTTAATGTATACCTCAATCTTAAACGAATAGTGGGGATGGGGTGAGGCGGGAGAGTTGCAGTAAGTGGAAGCTTTATTACATACTGTATCTACTCTTATAACTAATCTAATAAGATTGTACCATATGCATTAATTTGATAAAATTTCAATACATATGACATAATATCCTTCACCTAGGTCAATTATATATTCAATATAGATGGTTATCTAAGTTATTAGTTTTAATATACTGTCAACAAATGATTAGTTGATTTTGAAGTCTACATTCAAACAATGGATTGCGTATACATCATACAAAAATACATGTAGAATTCATTAGGTAGTAGTGTGTTTCCTTAGGTGTGAGTGTTGAGAAAAAGGAGTTTGAGTGATTCACAAAATGAATGATTTAAATAACATGTGCTAACGAAATGCATGACACATTTTATGACTTGACACGTTTTCGTGACAAACTTGCCTTATATACTTTATATATAATGTTGCCGTACTAACAAGCCATGAAGCTTTAAAGCTTACATCAAATGGCATACATTTGTTGTGTTTGAACTATTTTCAGGTGCCACCATTAATGAACTAAACTAGTTCATTAAGTAAAGTACTTAGTTAAATGAACTAAGTAGTTCATTAAATAGAGATATATTTGGAGAAGGCATGATGGCAACAAACATAGAAATAGAAAGTCTCCTTCTACATCTTTTCACACGTTTGTATATATATAAATTATATGCAGTCATATTTTTTATAAGAAGGCACAATACACATATATTCCGACGTACTACTGACACGTTACATATATTACGAACGTACGTCAACGTCACACAACTATACTTACCTTATATTTATGAGTATATTCAGGTCTTATATCATATGATATAAGTAATGGTGATGACAAAATTATTACGACACGTTACAAGGTTCTAAACCAAAAATTGTCGTATCGGGTGACTACCAAAACTTCACCAACGTGTCACGTACTTGCCATATATAGATAGCCAGCCCCTACACTTGAAAAATGGCCACAAATATCGTGGCTTACATGGTATATTCAGCCATAAAATCATTTTATGTTGGCACACACAAATCACCCCCAATTAAGGCCAAATTGTGGAGATTGCAATTTCATTCTTTTATGTCACATGTGGCGCCATTTGTCGCAGCCATTAAGAGCTGAATCAATTACTTTATGTATATTATGTGTGACATAATATATATAACATGTGCAAAAAGTTTAAATTTAATCGGAGAAAAATCGCGTAATCGACTAAAGTCGAAAATTCGGTTTTCTACGAACACGACACATGGAACATTTTTGGCATGACATGGAACATGTATCTAGACACTTTTTACATATTAAATACATATTAAAGTTTTCTAGAAAATTTAAATTAGGGCTGATTATAGTTTTCATATATGTGTGAATATTGTGCATTATTTGACAAAGTTTACCAAAAGAAAATTCAACGCATGTGCAGGAATTTCACACACCATTTTCAGCTTTGTTCGAGCCTAGATGGAGCTTATTTGACACTTTAATTGGTGGAAAATAAGCCACCCATGATGGGTTACTTTGAAGAAGGAAACACACAAGGAAAGATTTCAAAAATGCAACACATGCTGAAAATTTTCAGCATGTGTGAATAGTGGCCGAATTTACTATTCCTTTGTCCTTAATTTGCATCCTAAAATTGAAGGGATTGAATGGTGATTATTTGGTAGTGTTTAAAATTCTTTTTTGCACATGTTTTTCAAGTTAATCTCAGATTTTTACAGCACACTAAATGGTGACAAGGCTGGACCAATCATGAAGTGCCAAGTAAGCAAAGCCAAGACAATCATCCAATCAAGTTGTGCCAAGTAAGCAAATTGATGTCACATCCATGCAATGCATGTAGGATCTGCAAGGCACCACTAGAAGGGGGGGGGGGTTGAATAGGTGGTGCGGAAAATATGGTTTTTAAAATTTCTTTAAACCTAACCAATTCAAGTTCTGAAAACAGATTCTGCTTTCAGTACCAGTTTTAAAACGATTTAAAAACTAGGTTAGAGGTCTCCAAAAATTATGAAATTTTGCGAGAACTTAGCCTCAGATGTTGTGAGGGTCCCCTAAAAATTTCAAATCAAAATTCAACCTTTAACCCCTTCAAAAACCGTTGGCACTCAGATTGTGCAAATCTGCCAGAAACGGTAGATGGTTTTGAAAAATTAATTCCTATTTGTGTGAATGTCCAAATGATCTGAAAATTTGACCAATAACTCTTCACACACTATATTTAAATGGGTTAAAACAGTTTTTGAAAATTCTTTTGAGAAGTAGGTCAAATACACCCAAAGTCTCAACCTTTGCAAGTCTGAAAATCAGACTGCACTAGTCTCAGAACTTTTGATGTTTGGATGACTTATACTTGTCCAAAAGGGTTGAAACTTGTGCCAAATTAACCCTAGAACGTTTATGTATGTTTCTGGAAATTTTTATAATTTTTGGAAAACGTTTACTATTTTTACGAACGTCAACAATATAAGTAAACAGCGCAGAAACTGAAACGTAAATGCAGAAAGTAAATTGCACCGAGATTTTTATACTGGTTCGGTTATAAACAACCTACTCCAGTCTTCAAGGAACACCTTCCTTGGTTCACACTATTCACACACACACCACACCTTACCACAGGGTTGATAGAGTTACACCTAACTCCAACCCTTTACAAACCTTGTATTGTGAGTACAATTCACATGAACACCACCACCTCGTAAGAATGAAGATTGATCACACCTTGATCAATCTTGTACAAAGATATATGAATGGTGGTTTCTATGAAGCCTATTCAAGGATGAAAGAAATCAAATACAATAGGCTTATTACAAGAGAAGAAAGAAAGAAAGTATAGGAGAAGAAAGCTTTTGCACTTTGATCACTTTTGAATATGATTCTTGGTGTTGTTTTTGTTTGTTCTTCTCTTCCCCTTATAGAAGGTCTTGGCCGTCCCCTTGTACCTCTTCTCCCTCTTGAAAATTTCCTTTTAATTGCTTGGGAGAGTGTGAGACATCATAGTGACAACATTTTGCTTACTTGGCATCACTCCATTGGACCATCATTTAGTCATTGCTTACTTGGCACCTCTTGATTGGCTCATTGTTGTCATCATTTGATGACATGGATATTCTGAAAAAAAACACTAAATATATGCCAAATAATCAATTATCAAATCATGCCAAAATAGTCACAATATGTCATAAAGTTTGAGACACAAAAATCTCTCTTTCCAACCTAGTCAAAATCGGCCATATCATAGTGTAAATGCTGAAATTTTCAGCATTTACCATGTGAGATTAAATCAATATTTCTTCCATTTTTCTTTGAATTTCTTCCATAAAAATACAACCAATATTTAAGGCAAGTCTTGCTACAAGTTTGAGAATGAATTTGGACACCAAAAGGAGACTTCATTCGGCCATAAACATGTCTTGCACATGCTGAAATTTCAGCATGTGTAACATCCACTTTTTCTTCAAAATGTTGCCTATTTTGCATTGTTTTAATTTAAGAATTCAATCAACATTAAGTATACAATATTCTCATCATGTATAGAATAAAATTTGACAACCATGTGGCCTATATTTCGGCCATATACACTACACACATGCTGAATTTTTCAGCATGTGTGATATTCAAAAATATCACTTCCTTTATTCCATAAAGTATTCAAAACATTTCCATAACTCATTTGATTTATTCCTTAATGCAAAATTAACAAAATATATTCCTTAATGATGAAGAAATCGGCCATGGCTAGTGTGACATGCTGAAATTTTCAGCATGTGACATAAGAGAAGTGTATGTTGAAAACTTACCTTTTGTAGCTTCTCTCTTTGATTCATCAACATTGTATGATTGATTCTTGACCAATCAACATGCCAACAAGGCTCCACATGTGCTCCATCTCAGCTAGGATGACGTTTTGAATATGTATATACATGTGCTGAAATTTATTTTTGCTAACTTTGTAAAATAGTGCACATTTAATAATACACACATGTAATATTCCAATCAGCCCTTAATTTAATTTTCTAGAACACTTTAAGATGTATATTATATGTAAAAAGTGTCTAGATACGTGCCACACCATGTTCAAGAAAAACGTTCCATGTCAAGTGCGTAGAAAACCGAATTTTCGATATTTATCGATTACCCGATTTTTCTCTAATTTAAATTCCAACTTTTGCACATGCTATATATATTATGTTATACATAATATATATAATATATACTTTAATTTTCAGCACTTGGCTGATTTAAAGTGGTACCATAAACATGTGACAAAAAAAATAAAATTGGAATCTTCACATTTTGGCCTAAATGTGGGATGATTTGTGTGTGCCAACATGGAAAGTATTTTTGTCTCAATATACAGTGTATGGCACGAAATTTTTAATGAATTTTGATGTATATGGGCTGGCCATTTATTTATGGCAAGTACGTGACACGTTGGCGAAGTTTCGGTATCGCCCGATACGACAAATTTTGGTTTAGAACCTTTTATCGTGTCGTATTTAATTTGTCATCACCATATCTTATATCATATGATATAAGATCTGAATATACTCATAAATATGAGTTAAGTATAGTGGTGTGACGTAAATGTACGTTTGTAAGATATATAACGTGTCGATAGTACGTTGGAATAAATGTGTATGTGCCTTTTATAAAAATCTGAAAATATAGTATATATATATGTATTAAAAACGTGTGACATTGATATGGGGAGGAGGAGAGAACTTTCCTTCCATAGCCATGTTGCCTTTATGCCTTTTCCAAATGCATCTTCCTTTAATGAACTACTTAGTTTATTAAACTAAGTACTTCACTTAATGAACTACTTTAGTTCATTAATTGTGGCACCTGAAAATAGTATAAACTCAACAAATGTTCGCCATATGATGTAAGCTTTAAAGCTTCATGGCTCGTTAGTTCGGCAACATAATATATAAGCTAAATAAGGCAAGTTATCATGCATACATGTACACTTGTGTATATATATATATATATCCAACGTATATATATATATATATTCAAATTTCTTTATTTTGAAATCACTCAAACCCTCATATTTCTACAATCTCCCCCTTTTGATGATTTTCAAAATAACTAGTGTACATGATTTAAGTGCTATCTCTCCCCCTTGAATTATGCACAGATTTGAAATTTGAATTTCGAATTTCAAATCCGGCTCCCCCTTGATTCATGCAATTTGGATCAATCAGTGATCTCTCTCCCCCTTAAATCTCTCTCTCTCCCCCCCTTAAATCATGCTTCTCTCTCCCCCTTTATTTTGGAAAGTTAATCAAAAGATTCCTGTCAAAAAGGAAAGTAAATCAAATGATATCGCATTAAATCACATCAATAGGAAGCATGCCTAATTTAGAACGGAGAGATTCAAATGTGGCTTGATTCAAGGCCTTAGTAAATATATCCGCTACTTGTGATTCTGTGCGTACGTGATCTATGACAATATTACCATTGTTAACGTGGTCACGAAGAAAATGATAGCGAACTTCTATATGCTTAGCCTTAGAGTGTAATACGGGGTTCTTAGACAAATTTATTGCACTCATACTATCACAATATATAGGAATTTTATCTACGGTAATTCCAAAGTCCGAAAGTTGTTGTTTTATCCACAACAACTGTGTGCAACAAAGGCTAAGAGCCATATACTCAGCCTTAGTAGTGGACAAAGCAACACTTGCTTGCTTTTTGGAAAACCATGAAATAAGGGAATTTCCTATAAATTGGCAAGTTCCGCTCGTGCTTTTTCTATCTATTTTGCAGCCACCATAATCTGCATCAGTGTAAGCATGTAAGTCGAATGTAGAATCCTTATCGTACCAAATACCTAAGGTGGGCGTGTGCTTAATATAACGGAATATTCTTTTTACCGCATTTAAGTGTGACACCTTAGGTTGACTTTGAAAACGAGCACACATGCATACGCTAAACATGATGTCAGGCCTACTAGCAGTTAAATATAGTAAAGAGCCTATCATAGATCTATATAATCCATTATCAACATCTTTACCATGTTCATCTTTGTCTAATTTAGTAGTGACACTCATAGGCGTGGGGGATGGTTTCAAATTTTCAAAATTAAACTTCTTGATCATGTCGTTTACGTACTTAGCTTGGCTTATGTGAATTCCTTTACTCGTTTTCTTAATCTGCAAGCCAAGAAAATAATTAAGTTCACCAACCATAGACATTTCAAATTCAGCTTTCATACAATTTTCAAAATCCTTTACGAGTCTATGTGAGGTAGAACCAAAAATAATATCATCTACGTAAATTTGAATAATAAGTAAATCTGATTTTTCTTGTTTCAAAAATAGTGTACTATCTATAGTACCACGTTTAAAATTATTTTCTAAAAGAAAAGTAGCAAAACGATCATACCATGCTCTAGGCGCTTGCTTTAGTCCATATAGTGCCTTCTTTAATTTGTACACGTGATCAGGATGTTTCAAATCTTCAAAACCGGGTGGTTGCTTCACGTATACTTCTTCTTGTATAAATCCGTTTAGAAAAGCACTTTTGACGTCCATTTGATACAATTTAAAATCTTTCATGCAAGCAATAGCAAGTAAAACTCGTATAGCTTCTAAACGTGCTACGGGTGCAAATGTTTCATCGTAGTCTATTCCTTCTTCTTGATTATATCCTTGAGCTACGAGTCTTGCTTTATTTCTAACGACTTTTCCCTCTTCATTCATTTTGTTCCTAAACACCCACTTTGTGCCTATTATTGTCTTATCTTGTGGTCGTGGCACTAAATCCCATACATCATTTCTAACGAATTGATTAAGTTCGTCATGCATAGCATCAATCCAAGATGAATCACTCAAAGCATCATGCACATTCTTAGGCTCAATTTCAGAAATCATAGCATGAAATTCATTTATTTCATCCGAAGTGATTCTTCTACGTGGTCGCACACCGTGAGTGATGTCGCCTATGATGAGATCATGTGGATGATCTCTATGCCATCTTGGTTGATTATTTTCTAAGTTATCATGCATTTCTATATGATCATGCATTTCTAGTGTTTCATTCATCTCATGCATATCAAAAGAATCATTTTCTTCATCTAAAGCGGGTTTCAATTCAAAATCATCATCATATTCCTTTTCTTTATCAATTTCTCCAAATTCATTGAATTTAACATGAATAGATTCTATGATTTGTCTAGTGAGAGGATCATAACATCTATATGCTTTTGAATTTATGGAATACCCAATAAAAATGCACTCAATCGATTTTGATTCAAATTTATCTAAGTTATCTTTTGTATTCAATACAAAGCATTTGCATCCAAACACACGAAAATAATCTATCTTAGGCATACGATCATTCAAAATTTCGTAAGGCGTCTTGTTTATTTTCTTTCTTATAGATAGGCGATTTACAATATAGCATGCACAATTTACGGCTTCCGCCCACAGAAATCTAGGCAATTTATTTTCGCAAAGCATGGTTCTAGCGATTTCTTGTAGTGTGCGATTCTTTCTTTCTACTACTCCATTTAATTGTGGAGTTCTAGGTGGCGAAAACTCATGTTTAATTCCTTTTTCTTCACAAAATGAAATCATCTCTTTATTTTTAAACTCACCGCCTCTATCGCTTCTTATTCTTTTCACATTTACGCCGTATTGATTTTCAAGTTGTTTAATTAATTTAGCGATTTCCGCGGCGCTATCATCCTTATGTGCAAGAAATAAAGTCCAAGTATAGCGAGAAAAATCATCAACAATTACGCATGCATAGTGACGCCCACCAAGGCTTGTAGTGCGACTAGGACCAAACAAATCGATATGCAATAGTTCTAGTATTCTAGTCGTGCTTATCTCATTTTTAGGCTTAAGTGACTCACGTGTTTGTTTGCCTTTTATGCAAGATTCACACAACTGAAAGTTGTCTAAATCAAGCTTAGGCAATCCCCGTACTAGATTCTTTCGTTGCAATTTTTCTAATGTAGAAATACCTATGTGTCCTAAACGTCTATGCCACAAATTCACATTGGGTTCATTTGACATAAAGCATTTAACTTTGGCATCTACTACATCATCCATAGATAGTGTGAATATATTTCCTTCACGTTTTCCTTTTAAAACAGTTTCTCCATTTTTATTTATTATATTACAGTAAGGGTGAGTAAAACACACATTGAAACCATTATCAACAAATTGCGAAATACTAAGAAGATTGTAAGATAAGTTGCTTACCAAAAACACGTTTGAGATTTGAAGTGTATCCGGGTTTCCAATCGTACCTTTACCAATGATCTTGCCTTCATTGTTGTCTCCAAAGGTCACGGATCCGCCTTTTGTGACCTTCTTTAATTTGGAGAAGAGGCTCGGGTCACCTGTCATGTGTCTCGAGCAACCACTGTCAAGGAACCACTTTATTGATGTGTCTTTTGATGAGTGGTCTCCCTGCAATGTAAAAAGGTGATTTAGGTACCCTTTTAATTTTGGGTCCTTTCGAGTTAGTTAATCACCTTTTAGTAAAGGTACCTTTCGGTACCCATACTTGGGTGATCCTTCTCGGTCTATCAAATGGCAAGAAAGTAGATGAAGGTGCGATATAGTATACATGTGGTGCATGTACTTTGGGTCTTTGCCCAAGGACTCCCCTATACTCATTGTATGAAGGACGTTTGTGATATGTCCTTGTGTGTGTGTGCGTGGTGCGTGGATGATATGTATTTCGTGTATGCATTGATCTCTTCTTCTCATATCTATATGGTACAACATTATATTTCACATGATATGAGGGAGTGGGGCGTGTGGAAGGAGGCGCTTTTTGCGTCATCTTAGACGTCACTTGATGCTTAGGGGTGTCTACCTTTTTAGACACAACAAACTTGGTTGGTTTGGTTGATACTTCGTTAGTATCAACGTACCCCAATCCAGTTTTGTCACTGTCATGCTTTTGCGATAATATGATGCGATGCAGCATGTTTGACCCTGTATCGAATTGTTTCATCATTTTCTCTAAATCTGTATTCCTTGATTTCAAATTTGAAATCTCGGATTTCATTTCATTATTTTGAGAAGTTAACGATGAGATCTCGGTTTTTAATGCAGTGATGGCACATGAAGACTCTTTCTTTGAATCGCTTAATTGAGCGACAAGATTCTCGTTAGAAGATTCTAACAGTTTCTTGTCTTCAATTAAACGTTTCTTTTCTTTTGCGAGAGTCTTAGTAAATTTATGTAACTCAAGATATTGACTAAATAGATCATCGTAAGAAGGTTCAGAGTCAGAGTCAGAGTCAGATGATACCTCATTAGACGTCTTTGAAGCGAAGCAAACTTGAGCAGTCTCCTCTTCGGTCTCAGATTCAGAGTCTGATGAATCACTCCATGTGGAGGCCTTTAGTGCACGTTTCCTTTGTTTAGGATCTGAGACGGGTCTATTTTTGTTCCGCTCCTTGTCAGGGTACTTATTAGTTTGCTTTTCTTTGTTTGGGCAGTCATATGATAAGTGTCCGAGTTTGCCGCATTCATAACATTTAATGTCCTTATCATTTGACTTGTTTTTATTTCTTTTAGATGTAGTGCCCTTTTTTTTATTTCTAAATGATTTTCTCATGAATCTTCTTAGTCCTTTAGCCAATAGAATTAAGTCATCATTATCCGATTCGGAATCACTATCTTCTACGTGATCGGAGGAAGGGGAGACGTATTCATTTGATTTGAAAGCAATTGTCTTACCTTGTTTGGTTGATTCCGATTTCCGAATAATGAGTTTGTTTTCATACACTTTTAGTGAACCAATGAGTTCTTCCATTTTTATTGACTTAGTCTCCTTGCTTTCTTCTATGGCAGTCACTTTAGGATCCCATTCTGAAGGGAGGCTCCGTAGGACTTTCTGTACTTTTTCCTGCGTTGTAAAAGCCTTACCAAGAGACTCAAGAGAGTTATAGATATTAGTCAAATGAAGATCCATATCAACAATTGACTCATTAGGCAACAACTTGAAAGACTCAAGAGTAGACATAAGCATATTGATTTTAGACTCTTTTACTTGACTCGTGCCTTCGTGTTTCATTTCTAAGATTCTCCACATTTCTTGTGCACTCGAACAATTGGACACATAACTAGACTCACTCTTACTTAAGCCATTTAAGAGTAATTGCATGGCCTTAGCATTCATACTCAGTTTCTTTTTGTCTTCACTAGTATAGTCTTGTCTCGTTTTAATCACTTCTAGTGTGACTCCATCTACAGTGGACAATTTAGACGGGACATATGGACCATCTTCAATTATTGACCAAAGGTCTATGTCTATAGCCATAAGAAATAGTTTCATCCTAAGTTTCCATTGAATAAAAGACTCACCGTCAAAAAGTGGAGGCCTTTGGCTCGACATACCTTCTTGTTCGGTTTTGAGATTTGTGGATGCCATCTCACTGAATCGTTGGATTCCTTGTAGTGAGTATTCCTGCGCTCTGATACCACTTGTAGGATCTGCAAGGCACCACTAGAAGGGGGGGGTTGAATAGGTGGTGCGGAAAATATGGTTTTTAAAATTTCTTTAAACCTAACCAATTCAAGTTCTGAAAACAGATTCTGCTTTCAGTACCAGTTTTAAAACGATTTAAAAACTAGGTTAGAGGTCTCCAAAAATTATGAAATTTTGAGAGAACTTAGCCTCAGATGTTGTGAGGGTCCCCTAAAAATTTCAAATCAAAATTCAACCTTTAACCCCTTCAAAAACCGTTGGCACTCAGATTGTGCAAATCTGCCAGAAACGGTAGATGGTTTTGAAAAATTAATTCCTATTTGTGTGAATGTCCAAATGATCTGAAAATTTGACCAATAACTCTTCACACACTATATTTCAATGGGTTGAAACAGTTTTTGAAAATTCTTTTGGGAAGTAGGTCAAATACACCCAAAGTCTCAACCTTTGCAAGTCTGAAAATCAGACTGCACTAGTCTCAGAACTTTTGATGTTTGGATGACTTATACTTGTCCAAAAGGGTTGAAACTTGTGCCAAATTAACCCTAGAACGTTTATGTATGTTTCTGGAAATTTTTATAATTTTTGGAAAACGTTTACTATTTTACTGAAACGTAAATGCAGAAAGTAAATTGCACCGAGATTTTTATACTGGTTCGGTTATAAACAACCTACTCCAGTCTTCAAGGAACACCTTCCTTGGTTCACACTATTCACACACACACCACACCTTACCACAGGGTTGATAGAGTTACACCTAACTCTAACCCTTTACAAACCTTGTATTGTGAGTACAATTCACATGAACACCACCACCTCGTAAGAATGAAGATTGATCACACCTTGATCAATCTTGTACAAAGATATATGAATGGTGGTTTCTATGAAGCCTATTCAAGGATGAAAGAAATCAAATACAATAGGCTTATTACAAGAGAAGAAAGAAAGAAAGTGTAGGAGAAGAAAGCTTTTGCACTTTGATCACTTTTGAATATGATTCTTGGTGTTGTTTTTGTTTGTTCTTCTCTTCCCCTTATAGAAGGTCTTGGCTGTCCCCTTGTACTTCTTCTCCCTCTTGAAAATTTCCTTTTAATTGCTTGGGAGAGTGTGAGACATCATAGTGACAACATTTTGCTTACTTGGCATCACTCCATTGGACCATCATTTAGTCATTGCTTACTTGGCACCTCTTGATTGGCTCATTGTTGTCATCATTTGATGACATGGATATTCTGAAAAAAACACTAAATATATGCCAAATAATCAATTATCAAATCATGCCAAAATAGTCACAATATGTCATAAAGTTTGAGACACAAAAATCTCTCTTTCCAACCTAGTCAAAATCGGCCATATCATAGTGTAAATGCTGAAATTTTCAGCATTTACCATGTGAGATTAAATCAATATTTCTTCCATTTTTCTTTGAATTTCTTCCATAAAAATACAACCAATATTTAAGGCAAGTCTTGCTACAAGTTTGAGAATGAATTTGGACACCAAAAGGAGACTTCATTCGGCCATAAACATGTCTTGCACATGCTGAAATTTCAGCATGTGTAACATCCACTTTTTCTTCAAAATGTTGCCTATTTTGCATTGTTTTAATTTAAGAATTCAATCAACATTAAGTATACAATATTCTCATCATGTATAGAATAAAATTTGACAACCATGTGGCCTATATTTCGGCCATATACACTACACACATGCTGAATTTTTCAGCATGTGTGATATTCAAAAATATCACTTCCTTTATTCCATAAAGTATTCAAAACATTTCCATAACTCATTTGATTTATTCCTTAATGCAAAATTAACAAAATATATTCCTTAATGATGAAGAAATCGGCCATGGCTAGTGTGACATGCTGAAATTTTCAGCATGTGACATAAGAGAAGTGTATGTTGAAAACTTACCTTTTGTAGCTTCTCTCTTTGATTCATCAACATTGTATGATTGATTCTTGACCAATCAACATGCCAAAAAGGCTCCACATGTGCTCCATCTCAGCTAGGATGACGTTTTGAATATGTATATACATGTGCTGAAATTTATTTTTGCTAACTTTGTAAAATAGTGCACATTTAATAATACACACATGTAATATTCCAATCAGCCCTTAATTTAATTTTCTAGAACACTTTAAGATGTATATTATATGTAAAAAGTGTCTAGATACGTGCCACACCATGTTCAAGAAAAACGTTCCATGTCAAGTGTGTAGAAAACCGAATTTTCGATATTTATCGATTAGCCTATTTTTCTCTAATTTAAATTCCAAATTTTGCACATGCTATATATATTATGTTATACATAATATATATAATATATACTTTAATTTTCAGCACTTGGCTGATTTAAAGTGGTACCATAAACATGTGACAAAAAAAATAAAATTGGAATCTTCACATTTTGGCCTAAATGTGGGATGATTTGTGTGTGCCAACATGGAAAGTATTTTTGTCTCAATATACAGTGTATGGCACGAAATTTTTAATGAATTTTGATGTATATGGGCTGGCCATTTATTTATGGCAAGTACGTGACACGTTGGCGAAGTTTTGGTATCGCCCGATACGACAAATTTTGGTTTAGAACCTTTTATCGTGTCGTATTTAATTTGTCATCACCATATCTTATATCATATGATATAAGATCTGAATATACTCATAAATATGAGTTAAGTATAGTGGTGTGACGTAAATGTACGTTTGTAAGATATATAACGTGTCGATAGTGCGTTGGAATAAATGTGTATGTGCCTTTTATAAAAATCTGAAAATATAGTATATATATATGTATTAAAAACGTGTGACATTGATATGGGGAGGAGGAGAGAACTTTCCTTCCATAGCCATGTTGCCTTTATGCCTTTTCCAAATGCATCTTCCTTTAATGAACTACTTAGTTTATTAAACTAAGTACTTCACTTAATGAACTACTTTAGTTCATTAATTGTGGCACCTGAAAATAGTATAAACTCAACAAATGTTCGCCATATGATGTAAGCTTTAAAGCTTCATGGCTCGTTAGTTCGGCAACATAATATATAAGCTAAATAATGCAAGTTATCATGCATACATGTACACTTGTGTATATATATATATATATATATATATATATATATATATATATATATATATCCAACGTATATATATATATATATTCAAATTTCTTTATTTTGAAATCACTCAAACCCTCATATTTCTACAATGCATTCTTCCAAGGACATAAAAGAGAATTCTCAAGGTGAAGAAAATCCATAGGGGGGCGGCCAACTTGATTTAAAAAAAGAGAAGAGAGCCAAACATAAGCAAGACAATTTTCATATTCTCTCAAGTGCAAAAAATGTCTTCCACTTTCTTCTTCTACATTTCTTTCTTCTTCTCTCACAAGCCTATTGTTCTTATATTCAAATATATTGAATAGGCTTTGTATATACCACCATACATGCTCATTGTTGTAAAAGGTCGATCAAGGTGTGATCAATCCTTCATTCATTCGATGGTGGTGTTCGTGAAAGGTGTGATTGTTTGTATCGTTTGCAAAGGGTTTGAGTTGGTGTGTAAATCCAGCAACCTTTTGTGGTAAGGTGTTTTTTGTGATCAGTGATCACTGAGAAAGGTGTCCTCGAAGACTGGAGTAGGTTGTGTTAACCGAACCAGTATAAAATTCTCGGTGTTATTACTTTCAGCATTTTACTTTCAGTTTCCAGCACTGTGTATCATTTTCATTCCAGTAGTAAAAATATCCAACAAATTTCAAAAATCATAAAAGTTTCCAAAAATTTAGACACATGTTTTAAGTTTCATTTGGCGAAAGTTTAGACCCTTTTGGATAAGTATAAGTCATTCAAACGTTAATAGTTCTGAGACTAGTGCAATCTAATCTTCTGACTTGTAGAGGTTGAGAACTTGAACGCATTTTACATACTTCCCAAACAAACTTTTCAAAACTGTTTCAACCCAATTAAAAACATATAGTAAAGGGTTTTTCATTAAATTTTCAGACCATTTGGAGCCACTTTGTAATCGGAATAAAATTTTCAAATCAGACTACCGTTTCAGGCAGATTTGCGCAATCTGACCACAAACAATTTTTCAAGGGATTAGAGGTCGAGTTTTGATCTGAAATTTTTAGGAGATACTCAGAACATCTGAGAATACAATCTCTCCAACAATAAGAAATGAAACACCTTAGCTACAAAAAGAATGAATCAAGAAGAAGAGAATAGCAAGAATGATCTTCAAGTTTGCTATAAAGTTGTGTTCTTCTTCTTCGCCTTTGCCTCCTAGTCATAGTGTGAAATAGGCCTTGAAGATAAGAAGTCCTATGTGTCAACATCTTCATCACCAGTGCTAGTTGTCTTCATATCATTGGTTGGCCACATAATGACCTTGTACACTTGGCAACATAAATTAGAATTATTGGTCCACCTTGTCATCCTTGATTGTCTGATAATTGCCATAAAAATGACTTGGAAAACATGTTTGCAAAATGAAGATAATATGGAAGGCATATTCCACCAAGATTACCTCAACTTCTTGGCACAAGAATATGGCATGTGTGGGCTGACAATTTTGGATAAAAGCAGGTCTAATTTCAGCCACATAGCTGTTAGTTTCAAACTTGAACTAGCTTGTTTTTGGTTGGTCTACTTGTACACATGTCATAAAATAAACACACCACCTTTTCCAACTGTATATACACGTTTTTGAGCAATATAAATCTGTACAAACTCAGATTTGTTGAAGACAACATAATAAATAAAAGTTGACAAGATTATGTCAACATATAATTCAAAATTCCCACACTTTTACTCCATGTATGTCGTGATGATTTTCACGCCATTAACACCCTTAAAATCCCTGCAAGATGACAAATAAGACTTTCCAATAACATATATAAGAAGGTCTTCAAAAAAACTAGAATGTGACATCGAATACTGTCACATATCTTGCTGTTGTCGATAATATCATCAAATAAGAGAATATAATAGAAAACCATCAAATAATCTTCAAGAATACCATAAATAAACTCTAGAATGAAGATAATAAGATATTCGGGAGATTTACTTGAGTAAAATGATGAAACTGCCATCGAGGGGTAAAATGACCTAAATGCCCCTCGTGAGAGAAAACTTAGAAAATGATCCTGATGGTCAGAAATAGATATGATGACACCTTTGTGATAATAAATCGGAGATAAAGAAGTCGTTGAATCATTTTCACCATGTTGAGTACCTACAAGAACTCAACATACCATTTTTGCCCTTTTGGCTAAGTTGTAGAAACTTCCAAGGCATGTTACTCACAATGCATAATATTCGTCAAAATCACACAATAACAACGTGATAAAAATATATGAATAATGTAAAAATAAAAACAACCATTTTATCACATTTTAGAAAAAAATTTCTAAAAACCCAAGACATCCATTGACCGAAGTGTCTCTGCTTGAGAGATCAATGTCTCACTGTGAGGCTCAGATTTTGTCTCTGACCTACATCGATCGATCGATATATGGATTGATGTACACACTGATCGATCGATGTGCCCTAGGTTTAAAGATCGATGTCTCGCTGTAAGGTCTTGGTTTTTCTGTAGCGCCCTGCCTGGGACTAGGGTTTCGGCACGGTGCATCCCCCGTACTCTGCTACGAGAAGTACAAGGCTTCGATATCATAAAAATACAAATCGTAGAAACATGTATCGATAAGCGGAAACGAAATAACATAAGCAAAAATAAACGTCAACGGAAGTACATCCTAATACATCCGCATGAGTGTTATAAGTACATCAAGAGTACAAAATAACGTAGTACAGAGCTGAATATCCAAAATACAAAAGAGGTCGTCGCCAGCTACTAGTCAGCTCCTTGCACCTAGTCTCGAGTCTCGTCTTCAATAAACTCTGGCTCAAGGTCATGTGGATCTGCGTGGTGAAAAAAGGGGTGACCGATAATGAATCGCTCAGCAAGTAGTTCCACCTAGGTTTGTTAAGTAGATCATACATGGGGGCAGGGGTAATGGGTGGTACAGTATTGTGTATCACAGATATCAGAATGCTCAATGTAAACAGAAATAGTAAAGCATAGAGTGCGTGCTGAAATAATAAAGCATAAGATAAATTCTGAAATAATAAACCAGATACCATTTCTTGTATAACTACCACAGATAAAAAGCATCCTAAAATAAACAAACTTTCCTGTTAAACATTCGTGTCTTAACCCATAGTTACTTTGTTCTTGGGTACAATCTTCTATGGTTTGTTCTCGTCATTCTTTAATCATACTTGGTCTTGGTTTTTCTAGATTAATGATTTAGATTTATTAGAGGGTACATGTGACATGATCGTGACATATACATTGTAAAACGTTTTTAAAAGCGTTTCATTTCATACATACATAAACATGACATGACTTGAGTGGCTGTATCACTTTGCATAACATAAGAATGGTACCAACGACATATCGAATGATTCCACGAGTAGCCACGAATACCGTCTATGAATCCTGATGGTCCAACCATGATGTTACCTCATACGTACATAAGACTAACACTGACGCATTGTAGCAGAGAACCCGAGTCCCGGATGCGGTGTTACACTCTGCGATAACGTATTTTGCCCCTGACATCCTCCCCCAGGACCGGACCTCAGGCAGCTCTGCATACTGAATGTCGTAGACGTAACAAAAAGTCAGAGAACCCTTACCCCGGGCAAGGTGTTATGCTTAGCCTGCATATCATGCGTATATAGATAGGTAGAGAGCCCTTGTCACAGACAAGGTGTTACATTCACCTATGGATGCATGTATAAGTCGTAGGGAATCATTCGTCTCGCGGTACAATTCCTTAAATCATGTAAACTTTAAAAATATTTCGTGCATAACTCATTTTATAAACATGTGCGTAAACACAATCATTTGGATGGAAATCATGAGGACAACATGCATGAAGCAATGCTTGACGTAGGTATCTTTTTCTGTAAATAGTTTCATGGTTATTCTTGATTGGAATTAGTACTCATTTCTGCATAAGTGTATTTGCTTCACAATTATTCAATTAGATTGTATTACTTGGAAAATTTGTCCCCTTTTGGGCTATGCGATATCATACATTCATAATTTAGTTCCCCTGATTTGAGGTGTTAGACATCTATGCTATTTGCCTGCTTATATTACACATGTAATTCTTATATCTAATTAAGAGAGTACAAATGGTTACAATCATGTTGGATTGAGCCATACTACTTGGGCCAAAAGTTGGTGTAGTCTTTTCTTAAATTTCTCTTTCTCCTTAGTGAACATTTAAGCATGACTTTTAATGATAATATTATTCCGTCACGTATTTTACATGCATTTAAATGACTATGCTTGGAGAAGGTTAATGCATGACATGACACTCAATTTGGGCCTAGGGCAAAAATTATGCCCATTTGTCTAGATTAAAGTCCTCAATTCCATGTAGTGTTCTATTTTGTTCATTTTACATATATATGGCATATAATGAATATCTAGTCGCATAGAATTTGCTATATGGTTTTAATTCATCATTTTAGGTGCCAAAATGGCGATTGGGCCAAAAACTATTAAAGTCCACTTCTTGGAATTTCAATATTATGTAATTGTTACACTTATGGCCTTTTCCCTTTTATTACGTACCCCAATGGAAATTTGTGCATCAATGTGACATATTTTATGTCCCTTAGCCAAAAGTAGAGTTATTTCAATATGAATTATTCAACATATAACATTCAAGCTTGATGCTAATGATGATAAAATCCATCTTCATATTTTAACTACTATATATAATGTGATGATGATCTAATGTGCATCAACACACTAAATTTTAACATGCTCAACTCACATCATAAATATATAATCATGACCACAAAGATTATGTTTATGATGATGATCATGCTAAAAATGAACATGCAAGCACATAATGTACAACATCCATGGAATCACACTTTCTTAGACCATGACCATCAAGATACACATCTTGATGATGGTGATGATTTCATGGCCTATGTGAGAGACTCATGGACCGTCCGCTATATTAAGGAAAATGTATATGTTAACATTGATGATGTTCAAAGATGGCATCTTTGTGTACATGCATAAAGAAATGAATAATTTTGTACCATTAAAGACTACCATACTTCTATTTCCGTAGAAATCTTTTTACTACATATTAACATGATGAAAATGGCACGCATGAATTCAAATGACAATGGAGAGAGTTCTTAGTACACTTTTTAGCATAGTACACTCAATGTGTCTACCATTTAGCATCAAAGTTTAGAAAGTATGGTGAAGACCTCTCCTTCTTGACATGCACGACCTTAATGGCCTATGGATGATTAAATTTTACCTTGCATGTTACATCAAAGTATTACTCTAAGTATGTTTGATGATTCCACTCAAGAAAAGTACACATGCATCACCAATTTCAACATGCAAACATTCATTTCTTCAACAAAGGTTAGAGGTTTCAATTTTAGTTGCATGCATAATCCAATCATTAATGGTGAGCATACTAAACTTCATTTTTAATTTCCTTGAAAAATATAGGAGGAATACTTGCCTTGGAGTACTTGAATCTTACACTAAATAGTGAAAAATTTCTTCTTTGGCCCCTAGATTGGAAGTCACAGCCTTGAAGGCCAAAATGAAGGAAAGCATTAGCTATGTATGTTGAAAATAGGAGTACAATTGCTCTAAGATTCAATCTAGGTGAACTTTACCTTGGTTTGGTTTGAGATTTCTCACTTGTTAAGTGGAAGAACTTCTCCTATTTCTTTGTTGAAGGTCACAGATCAAGGCCTAGATTGGAAGTGATTTGAGTGCTTTCATAAGAGATACTACTAGAAAATGATGCTAAGGAGTATAGTCCAGTGTCTACCTTAAAGATTTGGTTGCATACACACTTGACTCTTACTTAAAGATGTGAGGTGTCCTTGTTCTTCTTGTGTGGATGACCATGGTTTGTAGTGCAAGGAATGGAGAGAATTTTCAATCTTTGTAAGGAAGGAAATGGTGAGGAATAGTGTTTACAAGAGAGTTAAAGAGGGTAAGAATGAAGAGTGGTCTTGCAAAATTAGAGATTCATCTCTCTTGAATCATGTATTGGACGAAACTATTGGGTGGTGGAGCAGTGTTATTTTCCAGATTATATCCTACTGAACTTCCCTATGTAATTCACACTAAGGCTGGCTCACTAATCTGATATCGATCTTAAACGCTAAAATCATAACCTACGTACTTGTCGTTGTTTAGCTCATGTTGTCCACTGTGGATCTGGAGCCTTGGGCTCTGATACCACCTGTAGCGCCCCGCTCAGGACTAGGGTCTCGGCATGGTGCATATGCCGTATTCTACTATAAGAAGTACAAGGCGTCGATATCATACATGTACAAATCGTAGAAACATGAATCCATAAGCAGAAAAGAAATAACATAAGCAGAAATAAACGTCAACAGAAGTCATTCTAATACATCTGCATGAGTGTCATAAGTACATAAAGATTACAAAATAGGGTAGTACAGAGCTGAATGTCCAAAATACAAAAGAGGTCGTAGCCAGCTACTAGTCAGCTCCTTGCACCTAGTCTCGAGGCTCACCTTAACTAAACTATAGCTCGGGGTCTTGTGGATCTGCGTGGTGAAATAAAGGGGTGAACGATAAGGAATCGCTCAGCAAGTAGTTCCACCAAGGTTCGTCAAGAGGATCATACATGGGGGCTAGGGTAATGAGTGGTACAGTATAGTGTGTCACACATATCAGAATACGCAATGTAAACAGAAATAGTAAAGCATAGAGTGCATGCTGAAATAATAAAGTATATAATAAATGTTGAAATAATAAAGCAGATACCATTTCATGTATAACTACCACAGATAGAAAGCATCCTAAAATAAACAGACTTTCCTGTTAAACGTTCGTGTCTTAACCCATAGTTACTTTCTTCATGGGTACAATCTTCTGTGGTTTGTTCTCGTCATTCTTTAATCATACTTGGTCTTGGTTTTTCAAGATTCATGACTTAGAGTATTAGAGGGTACATGTTACATGATCGTGACATATGCATTGTAAAACTTTTTGAAAAACGTTTCATTTCATGCATACATAAACATGACATGAAATGAATGGCTATAGCACTTTGCATACAATAAGAATGGCACCCACGAGATGTCGAATGATTCCCCGAGTAGCCACGAGTATCGTCTATGAATCCCGATTGTCCAACCATGGTGTTACAGCATATGTACATAAGACTAATGGTGGCGCGTTATAGCAGAGAATCCAAGTCGTGTACACGGTGTTACACTCTATGATAACGTATTTTGCCTCTAACATCCTCCTCCAGGACCAGACATCAGGCAGCTCTCCTTATTGAACATCATAGACATATGAAAACATTCGTCTTGCGGTACAAATTCTTTAAATTGTGTAAATTTTAAAAGCATTTTGTGCAGCACGCATTGTATAAACATGTTCATAAACGCAATCATTGGGATGGAAATCATGAGGATAACATGCATGAAGGAATGTTTGATGTAGGTCCCTTTCTGTAAATAGTTTCATGGTTATTCTTGATTGGAATTAATACTCATTTGTGCATAAGTGTACTTGCTTAACGTTTATTCAATTAGATTGTATTATTTGGCCAATTTGTCCCCTTTTGGGCTGTGTGATATCATACATGCATAATTTAGTTCCCTTGATTTGAGGTGTTAGACATATATGCTATTTGCTTGCTTATATTACACATGTAATACTTATATTTAATTAAGAGAGTACAAATGGTTACATTCATATTGGATTGGGCCATACTACTTGGGCCGAGAGTTGGTGTAGTCTTTTCTTAAATTTCTCTTTCTCCTTAGTGAACATTTAAGCTTGTCTTTTAATGATAATATTATTCCATCACATATTTTACATGCATTTACATGACTATTCTTGGAGAAGGTTAATGCATGACATGGCACTCAATTCGGGCCTAGGGCCGAAATTATGCCCATTTGTCTAGATTAAAGTCCTCAATTCCATGTAGTGTGCAATTTTGTTCATTTTGCATATATATGGCATATAATAAATATCTAGTCACATATAATTTGTCACATGGTTGTAATTAATCATTTTGGGTGCCAAAATATAGCAGTGATCCAATCATAAAACTATAGAGTGTGTCATCGAAAGGTTTTCTATTTTTAGTCTTGTATAATTTGTTACTAACATTCATGGGGGTAGTTGATGGTTTTAACTCTTCGAATCCAAACTTCTTAAACATATCATTAACATACTTAAGTTGGTTGATATGGATCCCTTGATGAGTTTGTTTGATTTGTAGTCCTAAGAAGTAATTCAACTCTCCTACCATAGACATCTCAAATTCATACTTCATACATTATTCAAAGTCCTTTACAAGGGTAAGGTTGGTTGAACCGAAGATTATATCATCTACGTATATTTGGATTATTAATAAAACATTATCTTTTCTTTTAAGAAATAATGTGTTGTCTAGGATTCTTTGGATGTTCGAATCCAGAGGGTTGTTTAACAAATACCTATTCTTGGATGTATCCATTCAAGAACGCACCCTTGACTTCTATTTGGAAGAGTTTAATGTTTCTTAGACTTGCAATAACAAGTATTAACCTAATTGCTTCTAGTCGTGCAACGGGTGTAAAAGTTTCTTAATAATCAATTACTTCTTGTTGATTATAACCTTGTGCGACTAGCCTAGCCTTATTTCTTGTAATGTTTCCTTATTCGTCCATTTCATTCCTAAATACCCATTTTGTTCCTATTATAGACTTATTTTTGGGTTTAGGAACTAAATCTCATACATTGTTTCTGGAAAATTTGTTTAACTCCTTGTGCATGACATCTATCCATGATATATCAACTAAGGCTTCCTAAACTTTCTTAGGCTCTAAAGGTAATATTAAGACATGCCTTTGGCTTGACTTATGTTTCTACGTGTTTTAACTTCATCACTCGGATTAGCAATGATTAACTCTTTAGAATGTTTATGTTTATCTTTTATAAGCCACCAATTCCTAGTTTGACTAGGTTCACCTTCATCTTATTCAAATGTTTCATTAGTGTGAACATTATCATATACAATTGGAACATCATGTAAGTTAGATTGATTATCTTCCAATTGCAAAATTCCTTGATTTGTTTCACCTAGCACGTCTTGTTCAGGGGGAGTTGTTTCTAGAGGATCACATAATGGCTCAAGTAATATATCATCATCATCAAACATATTTTAAACATTATTCTCTTGTTTATGTTGAGTTTTATCAATCGTTCCAATACATCCATTCTCATTAAAATTTACATGTATAGATTCAATTGTTTTTCTAGATGCATGATTATAACACGAATATGCTCTTAAATTAGTTGAATAACCAACAAATATGCATTCAATAGACTTTTGTTCAACTAGATTATATTTAGTATTAAGTACAAAACATTTACAACCAAAAACTCTAAGATAATCTACCTTATGTTGTCTATTGTTTAACAATTCTTAAGGTGTTTTATTAAATTTCATTCTAATAGAATGCCTATTTATAATATAACGGGTGCAGTAGGTTTCTTCATAATCTTGTTGATTATAACTTTGTGCGACTAGCCTAGCCTTATTCCGTGTGATGGCTCCTTGTTCATCCATTTTATTCCTAAAGGCCCATTTGGTTCCTATTATAGACTTATCTTCAGGTTTAGGTACTAAGTCCCACACGTTGTTCTTATAAATTGATTCAATTCTTCATGCATTCCATCTATCCAAGATATATCACATAAGGCTTCTTTTACATTCTTAGGTTCTAAGTGTGAGATTAAGCTATGCCCTTCAGGTTGAATTATATTTCTACGTGTTCTAACCCCAACACTTGGATTCCAATGACTAATTCTTTAGGATACCACGAATTCCTAGATTGACTAGGTTCACCTTCATCTTGTTCAAATGTTTCATTTGTATGAATATTATCATATGTAACTGGACCATTAGTTGTATTATCTTCCGATTACGAAATTTCTTCATTTATTTCATCTAAGGGTTCATGCATGTCTTGTTCAAGGGGAGTTAGTTCTAGATGATCAAGTACAGGCTCAAGTAATACATAATCATCAAACATATTTTCAACATTAGTTTCTTGTATATGTTGATTTTTATCACTAACTTCAAAGAATGCATTTTCATTGAATTTCACATGTATAGATTCAATTATTTTTCTAGATGCAGGATTATAACACCTATATGCTCTTGAATTAGTTGAATAACCAATATGCATTCAATAGATCTTTGTTCAAACTTGTCTAGATTATCTTTAGCGTTCAACACAAAACACTAACATCCAAATATTCTAAGATAATCTATCTTAGGTTGTCTATTGTTTAATAATTCATAAGGTGTTTTATTTGATTTCTTTATACTAGAAAGCCTATTTATTATATAACAAGCACAACTTACAGCTTCAGCCCATAAATATCTTAGTAATTCATTTTCACATAACATTGTTCTAGCAACATCTTGAATTGTTCTATTTTTACGTTCAACAACTCTATTGAATTGTTGTGTTCTAGGTGGTGAGAATTTGTGTTTAATTCCATGTAATTCTTACAAAACTTGATTATATATTTGTTTTTAAATTCTCTACCTCTATCACTTCTAATTCTTTTAACATTTTCGTCGTATATATTTTCAAGTTGCTTAATAAAAGTTTCTATTGCTAATGGAGCATCGTCTTTGTGTGTTAAAAACAATGTCCACGTGTAGCGTGAGTTATCATCCACTATGACACACACATAGTAGTGTCCATCTAGACTTCTTGTCCTTCTTGGACAAAATAAGTCTAAGTGAAGCAATTCTAATACATGACTAGTACTCACTTCATGTTTTTGTTTCAATGTTTCTTTTATATGTTTTCCTTTAATACATGTTTCACAAAGTTGAAAATTATTTAAGTCTAACCTAGACATACCTCTAATTAGGTTCCTTTTAGATAAATTTTGAATTGTTGAAATCCCTTACATGGCCTAGTCGTCTGTGCCATAAGTTCACATCTATGCCATGTGATACTAAACACTTAATCCTAGCATCTAACATGTTATTTAATAATAATGTGTAAATATTACCATCCTTATTTCCTTTTAGTACAATCTTTCCCTTCTCATTAATATCATAAGAAGTAGGAAGAAATGAAACATGATATCAAGAATCTATAAGTTGTGAAATGATTAGTAAATTATACGAAAGATTACTTACTAACAACACATTTCATATTTTAAATACGTTAGGATCTCCAATTATTCCTTTTCCGACAACCCTGCCTTGGTTGTTGTGACCAAATGTCACTTTTCCTCCATTTTCAACATGTTCAAGTTAGGTAAATAGCTTGGGGTTGCCAGTCATGTGTCTTGAACTCCTGCTATTTAAAACCCATTTGGTTTTTAGATTCTTTGACTTTGTCTCATGTTTCCCTTCTTTGCAATTTACCTACCATGAAGACAAAAATTTAGGTACCTTTACTTGGGTCATTGACTATTAGGGGCACCTCCCTTGTTTATATAACCTTTGGACATCCAAACTTGGATGTACCTTCTGGGTACATATTAACATTATTATAAGCTGAATAATACAAAGGATTTTCATGTACTTGTCCATTCCATTTAAAAGATGATACATTGTCATATATGTTATATCTTGGTTGATAAGTTCTACCTTGATTTTCATATGACATATAATTATATCTCTTGAATGGCGCCATGTATGTTGTACGTTCATTCCTATAAGTCTTATAAGGAGGATATGTATGTTAAATACATTTGATTTTGCCTAGATACATTTGTATGCATATAAGAATAAATTCTAGGTGGTCTAGATGAAACGTTTTGCCTAGTTGCTTTTGTGGGTGCACGTTGCACTTTTACCTTAGAATGAGTCGAAAGAGGAGTAGCAGGCAAAGTTGAATTTATTTTTCCTATTTTATAAGGTAGTTTTTTACTAGATGAAATAAGCTCAGTATTTTTATCTTTCTTTACATTTTCTTCTTTATATCCTAAACTAGTTTTAGCGTTTCCATATTTTTGTGACGATATAAGTGTGTCTAGCATGTTGGTTCCAGACTTAAATTGTTCTAACATTTTTCTAAGTATAATTTTGATGTTTTAATTTGTAATATTTTATTTTCACAATTTTCTACATTAGATTTTAACATGCTATTTTCAATGTTAAAGTATGCTCATTTTGCCGATAAGATTCAATTTTGATCTATATAAATCAAGAGCATTCGTAGAGTCTTGATTAAAAGACTCTAATTGAACAGAAAATTCCATGTTGGACGTCTTCAACTTGTTGTTTTCTTCAATTAATTTCTTTCTCTCTTTAGATAGTCGTTTACAGTGACCATGCATCTTTAAGAATTCTTCAAACATTTCATTATCAGAATCTACATCAGAAGAAGAAATTAACTCGTTAGATACGAAGCAGAATTGAGCTTCCTCATTGTCAGATTCTGAGTCGGACGAATCGCTCCATGTGCTCGCCTTCATTGCCCGTTCGCCTTTTCTAGCCTTGGGCACCTTTGCCTTAGGTTTTTCCACCTCCTTGTCTTGTTTATTATTGTTATTATTATTCTTTTTCTTCTTCGGACAGTCACATGAAATGTGTCCTTTTTTACCATATTCATAGAATTTTAACTCTTTATTATACCACTTCGTATTATTGGAGTTATTCGAATTATTTCTACTATGTTGTGAAAAGGAAGAAGAAGAAGATTGTTTTCCATTCCTATTAGGCCATTTGAAAAACTTTCCAGGTAACCTAGCTATTAATATTAAGTCATCGTCTAATTCACTATCGCTATTACTTTCATCACTTTTTATACAAGATAATTCATATGATTTAAAAGCAATAGACTTACTAGACATTTTTGACGACTCAGATTTATGCTGGTTTAATTTTACCTCGTATACTCTAAATGAGCCTATTAATTCAACCATCTTTGTGATTGACTTTGTTTCTTGAATTGCTGTCACCTTTGGATCCCATTCAGCTGCAAGATTCTGTAGCACTTTTCGATTTTTTTCATTGTTGGTAAATGATTTACCTAAATCGTCAAGTGCATTGAAAATGTTAGTAATCCTCAAATCCATAGATGTTATGGATTCGTTCGGCAACATTTTAAAAGAGTAAAGTTTAAACATAAGTATGGCCCATCTTCAACTATAGACCGTAAATCAATGTCTATAGCCATTAAGAATAGCCTCATCCTAAGTTTCCAATTAGCGAAATCGTTACCATCTAAAAGAGGAAGACATTGAGTAGGCATACCTTCCAACACACTTTTGTGAGAAAAATTGCCATTGTATATACCTTTGCTTTGAGATAAGCACGCTACTATGAATTCTTGTGTATATGCCTTGTCTTGTTTGTATGGTGTTAAACCTTGCTTCACAGAGAGTGGTGTTGGCCTGGCTCTGATACCAATTGTTGAACCGTGACACCTGCAATGACACCACTAGATGTAGGGGGATGTGAATAGTGGTTTGCAAAATTACACTACTACCCTTGAATTAAAATCCCCTTTGAAAACAGAATCTGAGAGCTACTCAGATTCAGTACCTATCTTTGAAAAATTCAAAACTCAGTGTCCACAACTCTAAAAATATGAAACTTTTCAGAAATTAATTTCAATGTCTTGACTAGACTCAGTCCAAAACTGAGACAAAAATAAGATCGTTTAACCCTTAAAACAAATAAAAAGATTAAGATGGTCAATCTGGACAGAATTAGACAGAATAGTGTTGAACTTTGAAAATGTATTTCTGTTTAATTACACAACAAAAAAGGTTGATCTTTATGTCAAAATACTCCTTAGGATGTCTAGTTTAAGATTCAAAAAGACCCTGACCTGAAACTATGCTTAATGAAATCAGAATGCAAGTTTTGTTGTGACTGGTCAGATTGCAACCAGAGTGGAGCAGTTATTTTTCAAAGACTGAAAGACTACCTTAAATCAAGTGATTCTTATTGCAATGAAATCTAACAATCTGACGTTTAACTCCATCAAAGATTATGAATTTTAAAAATCTTGTGCTCGTTTTTCAAGATGTGTGAAGTTGTAAGAAATCTGCAGCGAAAATTAGCAGAAAACAGAAAAGTAGAAAGAAGACAAGAACACCAAAGATTTATCCTGGTTCAGTCAATGTGGCCTACTCCAGTCCCAACAAACAACCTTTCCTTATATTTTACTATGGAATGAAAACAAATACAACAAAAAGCCAAGCTTGATCCTTGAGTTAAACACCAACCCTATTAAAGACTTGGATGATCACCTCTGTGCAACATATGTTACAACACCTCTACCACCTATTGGTGTAGCCTTATAAACTTGGCTAACCAATCTTACAAAATCAACACAAGAGGCGTGTATGATATAGCTCAACAACAATAAGAAATGAAACACCTTAGCTACACAAAGAATGAATCAAGAAGAACAGAATAGCAAGAATGATTTTCAAGTTTGCTTCAAAGTTGTGTGTTCTTCTTCATCACATTTGCCTAAATTTATAGTGTGAAATAGGCCTTGAAGATAAGACCTCCTATGTGTCAACATCTTCATCATCAAGTCCTAGTTGTCTTCACATCATTGGTTGGCCACATAATCACCTTGTACACTGGGCAACATAAACAACAATGATTGGTCCACCATGTCATCCTTATCTGGCCGATTTTTGTCATCAAAAATTACTTGAAATTTTTTCAAAATGAAGATAACATGGAAGGCATATTCCACCAAGATTACCTCAACTTCTTGGAACAAGAATAGGGCATGTGAGGTCTGACCATTTTGGATACAAACAGCTCCAACTTCAGCCACATATCCTTTAGTTTCAAACCTGAAATTCCAAGTTGGATATTTTGCCAACTAGCTTGTTTTTGGTTGGTCCATTTGTACATATGCCATTAAATGAACACACCACCTTTTTTAACTGTATATACACATTTTTGAGCAATATAAATGTGTACAAACTCAGATTTGCGAAGAGAAAATAATAAATAGCAGTTTACAAGATTATGTCAATATATAATTCAAAATTCCCACACTTTTACTCCTTGAATGACGTGATGAATTTCACACCATTAACACCCTTACAATCTCTGCAAGTTGATGAGTAAGACCTTCCAAGAAGATCTTCAAGATAAAGTAGAATGTGACATCGAATACTGTCACATATCCCGCTGCCGTCAATAATATCATCGAATAAGAGAATATAATAGGAAACCACCAAATAATCTTCAAGAATACAGTAAATGAACTCCAGAATGACGACAATAAGATACTCAAGAGATTTTCTTGAGTAAAATGATGAAACTGCCCTCGGGGGAGAAAATGACCAAAATGCCCTTGGCAAGAGAAAACTCCAAAAATGATCCTGATGGTTAGAAATAGATATGATAACACCTTTGTGATAATAAATAAGAGATAAAGAATTCCTTGAATCACTTTGACCGTGTTGAGTACCTACAATAACTCAAAATGTCACTTTTGCCCTTTTTGGTAAGTTATAGAAACTTCGAAAGCATGTCAGTCACAAGGGCATAATATTCATCAAAAGCACATAATAACGACATGATAAACATATATGAATCATGTAAAAATGAAAACAAGCATTTTATCACATTTTAGAAAAAAAATTTCTAAAAACCCTAGACATCGATCGATCGAAGTGCTTCTACTTGAGAGATCGATGTCTCACAGTGAGGTTCAGATTTTGTCTCTAACCTACATCGATCGATCAATGTAGAGATCGGTGTACATATTGATTGATCTATGTGTCTCATGTTTTGAGATCGATGTCTCACAGTAAGGTCTTGGTTTTTCTCTGTCTCACATAGACCGATCGATGTGAAGGATCGATGTATATCGATCGATCGAATTACATTAACCTAAGAGATCGATGTCAACCTTTGATCATTTATAATGTGGCGCCCCGCTGCACCCCGGCCCTGCCGAAGTCGGTGCACCCGCCGTACTTCACTAAGGAGAGTACTAGGCGTCGTCCATACGCGTCGTGATCCATGATACTAATGCATGGATCTTCGTGCTTACGCGCAATTAAGTAAGCGAAGCTGTGGCAGAATTTAAAACTTCAAATTAAAACATCCACATGATCATTCATAGTTTACATCCCAAATCAAATGTACCGAAAGTCTCAAATGTAGATGTTTCCCATCACAACTACATAATCAGTCATCAGTCATAATCGTCAAGTCACGTCTCCTAATCCGCCCATCCTTCGCTGGACTCATGGGTAGGGGTCCCTATGTCCATCCTCAATCCGTTCTACCATGTTCCCTGCAGCCTCTGGGAGGAAAAATAGGGGGTGAGTGACAAAGTCACCAGCAAGTATACCATAAACTATCATGCATTAAATGAGAAGTACGTACAAGAACCGAACCCCCAAAATTTGGTTTAGGACATACCTAACCTTCCATTAAACACCCGTAAGAAGTCAACACAAGGTATATCCAGGGTCATAGCTTAACAGAGATTGAAACTTAACAGAGATCATAGCTTATGAAAGGATCATCGTTCAATAAAGATCATGGCATACAAAAAGGGCATCACTTAACAAAGATCATAACCTAGGAGCTACCAATTCATAACATCTTGACCTAAGTGTCATGATTAAGATCATAGCTTACGTATCAACAGTTAGTGAAATCATAACTTAGGTAACAGGAGATAGGAGGATCATAACCTATGTAACATTACCTCTCACATTTGGCTAGCGTCTCATCCCTTCAATCAATAACCGATAAAGCAATAAAATCATAACTTAGTCACTAAGTAAGTAATAACACAGCCTAGTGCAAATAGACTCAACATCATACTCATGACCATATGCAATGCGTATAAGTGTGCAAAAGTAGCGCATAATGCCCTCCATCCAACACCCGTAATGATCAACACTTACTGCGTCAAGATCATAACCTAACAAAAACATCACTTAATACAGGATATAACAATAAAATACTGTAACTTGCCTTAATTCATAACACAACAAGGATCATCACTTAAAGAAGTCGCACTTAGGTTCTACAAGGTCATGCCAACTTAGTCTAAGTATCATGTGCTACTACACAATGACTCCATAACGTGACATGCATGCATATGCACATGTGATGCATCATGATAAAAATGAAAATATAATTTTTCATTCTTTTCTTTCAAACCATCCTCGTCATAAAACAATAGACTGTTCAGATCTATCTTCCCGGATTTGAGGCAGTAACTTCTCCCCTTCGAATCTATTACTCCCGGATTCGGAACGGTAACGTCATTGAATGGAGCTTGAGATGGATTCTAACCACCAAGATGTTAGCTTCTCCTAAGTAGCTTAAAGAATCCTAATTTAGTGACCCTTTGTACGTCACATTTTTGGCATGGATGATGAAGAAATAAGAAAGTCTCTTGCTCCTTGTAATTTCTTGAGTGTTGAATATTCTAGAGTTGATTTGAAGAAAGTTTTCTTCTCCCTTGGTTAGGGAGGTAACCGTGGGTAGTAGTAAGAGGGAAGGGATGGTTTAGGCTAATTAGAGTTAGTTAGCCTTAGTTATTTTTTGCCCAACCAAGGTTACTTTAGTTCAACTATGGTTACTTTATGTCAACCATAGTTACTTTATGCCAGCTATAGTTACTTTATGCCAACTATAGTTACTTTATGTCAACTATAGTTACTTTATGTCAACTACAGTTACTTTATGGCCAACCTTGGTTACTTTATGGCCAACCTTGGTTACTTTAACCAACTAGAGTTACCTTGTAGTAAATATTAAGTAACCATGGTAATTTTTCTTGGTCAACTACGGGGGCGATTTTCTTATCCTTGGGGGATCCCATTTCCATGCTTAATTTTTCTTTTCTTATTTTTCTTGTTCCAAGACAACCTATTTTATTGTAGTCTTACTAATTACATAATTGTGATAATAAGGAAAATTCTAGGCTCCTCCAAGGCCCTTATGGCCAAATTTTACATAGTGTTGGAAGGGTAGTTTGTCATTTCACTTGTGTCGTGCGACACACTTACATAATTATATTAAATTTCCTATAATATTTACTTTAAGGAAATTCTATCAATGTAGTTACATTTAAATAATGTAACCGGTTGACTAATTCTTAGTGACTCATCTTCATAAGAGTCGGCGGTATAGACAAATTCCCGTGGGGTATAACATTATTCCCTCCTTAAACCGCTTTATACGATTCTCAGTATATACCGATTTTTGCGGGGTACAACATATAACATCATACGTGACATTTTTATGACACATAACACTTAAAATTACAATTTTGGTAATTGTCTAAACATATTTCTCAACAATCTCCTTTCCATAAATCATTTAAAGATGTAATTTCATATGATGGCTATAGCACTTGTCATAACGTAAGAACGATACCGCACCACATACCGAATGATTCCATATATAGTCATCATGTACATATATGAGTCCACATGGTGTTACGTCATATGTACATGTCATATAATGGTGACGTCGATAAGGCGGAGATCCTTTGTCCTTGACAAGGTGTTACACTCCGCCAAACTGTAACTATAACTGTAGGGTACTGTATGTCTATGACACCATCCTTTCCTAGGTTCCAGTGTCATGCCTGCTTCCGGTCATCGATAACATACTATATGCCCATGACTACCACCTTTTTCGGTCGGTGTCATGACGGCCTCCAAAACATATCATATCATATAAATATGTGTTGATAGAATCAATCGTCTCGTCGGTATGGTTTGTCACATATGAAAACTTTCTAAAAAATTTCATGAGATGTAAACTATGCAAAAGCCTCAATTGCTAATCTATTCAACAGATATAAATACTCAAATAATCCTCATATCATCCTATCCTTTAACCTACATAAATATGCACATACTCAAATACTTAAGTCATGAAAATCAGTTTCCTCTTTCCATTCTTCCAATCTCGACAAACAGCCCTATGTTATGTCCAAATTTATCCATCCACATATTCTTAAAATATCCATATTATACTTAATAAAAAAGGCCAAAAAACCTAATTCAGATTGATTTCTATATACTTTCATATTTCATAAAACATACTTAATGTAACCATATTTTCTATCATACTTTATTTTATACATCTTTATGTCCATAAACATGTACCAAGTGACTTATTCCATGTCAAAATATGCATATATGCCATGTGTGTACATATTTATGCCAAAAACAGCCCTTTGGCCAAACTACCTATCTATACATATCGAAAATTCCCTTTTTCATTTGGTGCTCTTCTTTATTCCATATTTTAGTCTTATAGTCCACATTTTACATGACATACATATGTATATCCGTAGCGCCCTTCCCGGTGCAACCACCGTACTCTGCTACAAGAAGTACAAGGCGTCGATACCATTTATATGCGCATCGTCATGAACATGTATCGAATAGCAGAAGCATCATAACATAGACAAAAACAAAACATCGACATAAGTACGAACTAATACATCATAAATAGTATTAGTGATACATCATCAGTACAGATATCATTAGTACAGAGCTGAAAGTATTCAAAATACAAATGTTGATAAAACAGTCTAATGTGCAGCTCTCTGAACCTTTTCCATGGGCTCATCCTTTATGAACTCTGGTTCTGGGTCCTGCGGGTGTACATGGTAAAATAAAGGAATGAGCAATAACGAATCTCTTAGCAAGTATTTTCGCCAAGACTCGTCAACTGGATCATACATGGGGACTAGAGTAGTGGAGATAATATAGTGAAATCCACAACAGATAACATACGAATAACATGCATGGAAATAACACTCAAAGAAAATCAACATAAATGAATAGTACAGTACACCAGACAGATGTATTGACATGTAAGAAAATAACATTCAGAGAAACAGACCTAGATAAACAATGTTGTAACTCAAACGGACAAATTGTTTTATCATCTAAGAAAATAATATTAAAAGAAACAGACCTGCACAGCCTGTGTCATTCTTGTGTACAATCTTTTAGGTTTAGTTTAATATACTTGCCTGATCATACTTGGCAACATATACTGGAAGTCATGACTTAAAGGCACTAAAAGCTCATGAGACATGTTAGTGATGTATGCATTGTAAAAATTTCAGAAAACATATCATTTTGTGAGTTCATAAACATGACAGAAACATGAGTTGGCCATCGCACTTTTTGTAACATAAGAATGGTACCTACGACAAGCCAAAAGATTCCCTAAGTAGCCTGAAGTACCGTCTTAAGTCTCGACGGTCCAACGACGGTGTTATATCATATGTACCTAGAGCTAAGTGTAATGCGTTATGACTCAGATCCCGAGTCCCAGACTTAGTGTTATAGTCAATCATAACATATTTTTCCCCTGATATCCTCTGGACTCGACATCAGGCAGCACACCATACAGAACATCATAGACGTAACAGGAAGGCAGAGACCCTTGTCACAGATAAGGTGTTACACTCAATCAACAGAACATGCATATACAGAAAGGTAGAGAACCCTTGCCCCTAACAAGGTGTTATACTCAACCATCAAACACATGCATAAGTCGTATGGAATCATTCGTCTCGCAGTACTATTCTTTAATCGGGAAAAACTTTAAAACATTTCTTGTGATAAGCATTTTGTAATAGTAAATAAAATGTGATTGCTTGGAAAATCATGATGACAATATGTATAAGTGAATGCTCAGTTTAGGTCTCTAATCAATCAGTCCCTAAGTCCTTTCTTCTTATTATGTTTCATGTGAAATTACCATTTTGCCCTTACCTAAGGGGCATCGTTTTTCTTTCCCAATAACAGCCCCCTTTTGGGTTTATTACACGTCCATATTATGCTTTTAAATTATCCAATACTTATTTAATTATAAGTACCTCAAAACAGCCTTCTTCTTAAATACTTAAATCTGAAATTACCATTTTGCCCTTCTTAAGGTGTTTTCGACCACATGGCCCAAAACAGCCTTTATTTAATGTGTTGTCTCTTCCTAAATTTAACAACTTGATTATTCCTTGATTTATCTTATATAACATATTTATTATATATGTAATTACATAGGTTTATTCAAATATTTTAAATCATCATAATTGTGTTGAAATGGGCCTTTGGCCGAATGGGTACAAATCTACACTCATTGGTTTGTCGTTTGTTCAATGGTACAAACATATAGTTACTTCCATATATTATACATATTATACATATAGTCACATAGGGATACTCACATGAGTATAGATCATCATGTAAATGCCAATTATGGCCTTATGGCCTATGGTTGTCACACATACATTTCTTAATTTCCAATTTTTGTTTAGTGTCATACTTATTCTTATTCCTTATATAATATAAATACTTCACATATATATTCACATATATACCCCAACATGTCACATTGAATATCATTATGGTAAAATTTGGCCTCTTGGCCGAAATTTATCTCCCACACATATGTTGGTTTTTCCAACTTGTTCAAATTAACAATGCGTTAAAATAATGGCCTCCATCTTATCTTATAAGCTGATATGAACATATATCATGATGATGCATGATGGTGTATTGCCTCTATGATCTTCATATAGTAGACCTCAAGTTTGGCTACATCCTCAATAACCATGATCACAAGAACCATGATTATAGTGATGATCATAGTGCTTGTTACATGCAAATGTAAAGAGAGTGGAAGTCAAGAAATACATCTTCATAGGCCTTTACATCATGATGATGGTGATGACCTTAGAATAGGTTTATATAGCCTGGAAATAGGAAAAAATATGATCTGGAATTAAACAACCAAAGGGAATAGTGGCACGTGTGCCACACACGCCGCTGGAAGCGGGCTGAGAGTGGGCCTTACGTGCGGCCGTGAGACGCACGCGCCAACTGCGAAAATAAAAAAAGGTAATGTGGCGCTTGGACTGGCCTGCCAGCGCAGATGGGCCGGACCCTGACGAGCTGGCTGTCTGACAGGCTGCAGGACCAGGCCCAATAACGAATTAATTAAAAAAGTCAGCAGGCAGACCGAAGGCAGGCCGCCCAATAGCTTAATCAAATAAAAAAAGAGAAAGGCTGTGTCGGCAGGCCTGACCTGTTGCGAGCCGGGTCTAACCTGGCCAGAATAAAAAAATAATAATGATAATAATATCATAATTGTTTTCTTTAATTAATAATTTCTAGAAATTAGAAAAGGGTAAATAAATGATTTTAAATTCAAGAAAAATATAATTAAATACAAGAAAAATTCAAAAAAATTTTAGAAAATATAAAAGGATAAATCAAATTATTTCCAATAAATTTCTGCATTTTGGTAAATGTAACTAATTTAAAAAATAGTAATAAATGGAATTAAATAGGGAAAATAGGGAAAATAGTAGAAAATTCTAGAAAATTTAGACAAGCTAAGGAAAAATACGAGCGATGTTAAATAATAACTTTCCACCATTCAAATAATTTACGAAACCAAATAGTCAGTGACGAAGATGGTGAGGATGGGCGTAGGGGCCCCAGGCGATTTTGTTGTTGTATTCCTTGCACGTGCATTGCATTTGGAGCGGGTTGAGATGTACGGGTCTCAGACACTCGAGTGTGTTGAGAAAAAGAGTTTGAGTGATTCACAAAAATACATGATTTAAATGACGTGCACTAAAGAAATGCATGACACATTTTATGACTTAACACGTTTTTGCAACAAACCTGCCTTATATACTTTATATATAATGTTGCCGTACTGACAAGCCATGAAGCTTTAAAGCTTCGTCAAATGGCAAACATTTGTTGTAGTTGAACTATTTTCAGGTGCCTCTATTAATGAACTAAACTAGTTCATTAAGTGAAGTACTTAGTTAAATGAACTAAGTAGTTCATTAAATGGAGAAAACATTTGGAGAAGGCACAAAGGCAACAAACATGGAAATGGAAAGTCTTCTCTCCTTCTTTAAACCACATGCCTATACATATTTTAAATATACACATTCATATTTTTTAAAAAAAGGCAATATACACATATATTCCAACGTACTTTCGACACATTATATATTTTACGAACGTACGTTAACTTCACACCACTATACTTACCTCATATTTATGAGTATATTCAGGTCTTATATCATATGATATAAGTCATGGTGATGACAAAATTATTACGACACTTTATAAGATTCTAAACCAAAAATTGTCGTATCGGGTGACTACCGAAACTTCGCTAACGTGTCATGTACTTGCCATATATAGATGGCCAGCCCCTACATTTCAAAAATGGCCGCAAATTTTGTGTCTTACATGATATATTCAGCCATAAAATTATTCCATGTTGGCACACACAAATCACCCCCAATTAAGGCCAAATTGTCGAGATTTCAAATTAAAAGTTTAAAGCACATGGGGCGCCACTTACTTCAGCCTTTATAGCTGAATATTCAAGTTATTTTATTTATATTATGTGTGACATAATATATATAGCATGTGCAAAAAGTTTGAATTTAATCGGAGAAAAATCGCGTAATCGACAAAAGTCGAAAATTCGGTTTTCTGCGAACACATCACATGGAACGTTTTTGGTATGACATGTAACATGATTCGAGACACTTTTTACATATTCATAAATTGTTCTAGAATATTCAAATTAGGACTGATTGGAATATACCATATGTGTATAATTATTGTGCACTATTTTACAAAGTTTACAAAAATAAAATTCAGCATAACGTAGAGTCATTATACACGCCTACTACAGCTTGGAGAAGCCTATGTGGAGCTTAGTTGGCATCTTGGTTGGTGAAGAATGGACTACACAAGGTTAGTGACTTAACGAAAGAAGCTACACAAGGTAATGTTTTAAACTTTGCTACAAATGTAACACATGCTGAAAATTCATCAAGTGAGAGTAATGGTGGCCGAATTTATGGTCCTTAATGTTGATTAATTTGTTTCTTCAATTTCAATGGATTCATTTGATGATATTATGGAAATAATTTGTAGTCTTGAGATTTAGCACATGCTGAAAATTTCAGCATGTGTTGGAAGGTGGTGGCCGATTTTTATGAGTAATAATGGGGACAATTTTCTTGGCAAATTTTGTGGGATTAATTATGTGATATTTGGCAATGTTTTAAACACTAATTTGGCACATGTTTTAAGTGTAATTCTCAGATTTGTACAGTCATCAAATGATGACAAATCTCATCCAATCAAGGAGTGCCAAGTAAGTAAGGCCAAGACAATCATCCAATCAAGCGGTGCCAAGTAAGCAAGTTGATGTCACAATTATACAAAGAATTCTTCCAAGGACTTAAAAGAGAATTCCCAAGGGGAAGAAAAGCCCCAGAGTGGGCGGACACATTAAGATAAAAGGAAGATAGGAAGAGCAAATCAAAGACAAGACAAGTCTTACAAGTTCTAAAGTGCAAAAAGTCTCTATACTCTCTTCTTCTACATATCTTTCTTCTTCTTTCTCTCTCAAGCCTATTGTATCTATGTTCAAACATATTGAATATGCTTCATTAATACCACCATACACGCCCTATTGTTGTAAAATGTTGATCAAGGTATGATCAAACCTTCATCCGCTCGGTGGTGGTGTTCGTGATCGTTGTGATTGCTTGTTTTGATTGTAAAGGGTTAGAGTCGGTGTGTAACTCCATCAACCCTGTGTGGTAAGGTGTTATTTTTTTTAGTGATAACCGAGGAAGGTATCCTCAAAGACTGGAGTAGGTTCATTTAACCGAACCAGTATAAAATTCCTTGTGCTCTCTATCTTTCTACACAGTACTTTAAGTTTCTAGCACTTTGCATCTATTTCATCACGATCTTAAAAATATTAAACAAATTTCAAAAATCCCAAAACATTTCAGAAACATAGCCACACGTTTTAAGTTTCATTTGGCGCAAGTTTCAACCCTTTTGGACAAGTATAAGTCATTCAAACATCAAGAGTTCTGAAACTAGTGCAGTCTGATTTTCAGACTTGCAAAGGTTGAGAATTTGAACATATTTGACACACTTCCAAAAGGAATTTTTCAAAACTGTTTCATTAAAATTAAATGCATATATTTAGGGGTTTTCATTAAATTTTCAGACCAATCGGAGCCAAGGTTTGATCGGAATAAAATTTTCAAATCAGACTACCATTTCTAGCAGATTTGCGCAATCGGATCACAAACAATTTTTCAAAGGGTCAAATGTTGAATTTTGATTTGAAATGTTTAGGAGTTACTCAGAACATCTGAGACTACAATCTCTCCTAATTTCAGAATTTTTGAAGGCCGATAACCTAGTTTTTTAAACGTCGCAAAACATGTCCTGAAAACAGAAACTATTTTTAGAAGTTGGATTTTTGGATCAAAACACTTTTAAAAACTAAATATTCTGCACCCACTATTCAACCCTCCCCCCTCTAGTGGTTCCTTGCAGGTCCTACAAGTGGTGTCAAAATGCAAGCTCACTCACAACAAGAAGATCCAATGATCTAAGTGAGATGGCAACCACTAGCTTCAAAACCGAGCAAGAAGGTATGTCTAGTCAAAGGCCTCCTCTTTTTGATGGTCAGTCCTTTATCCAATGGAAATTAAGAATGAAACTTTTTCTTATGGCTATTGATATTGATCTATGGTCTATCATAGAAGACGGTCCATTTGTTCCTTCAAAATTATCTACTGTAGATGGTGTCACACTAGAGGTTGTAAAGCCAAAACAAGAATATACTAGTGATGACAAAAAGAGACTAAGCATGAATGCTAGAGTCATGCAATTACTCTTAAACGGGCTAACTAAAAGTTAATCTAGTTATGTGTCTAATTGCTCTAGTGCTCAAGAAACGTGGAGAATTCTTGAGATGAAACATGAAGGGACTAGCCAAGTAAAGGAGTCCAAGATTAATATGCTTATGTCCACACTTGAGTCTTTTAAATTATTGCCAAATGAGTCTATTGTTGATATGGATCTACGATTGACTAACATATATAATTCTCTTGAGTCTCCTGGCAAAGCTTTCTCTACGCAAGAAAAGGTCAAAAAGGTACTACGAAGGCTTCCATCCGAATGGGACCATAAAGTGACAGCAATAGAGGAAAGTAAAGAAACCAAATCAATAAAAATGGAGGAACTAATTCGATCGCTAAAGGTATACGAAAACAAACTTACTTTAAGGAAATCGGAATCAACGTCAAAACAAGGTAAGATTATTGCTTTTAAATTTAATGAATACATCTCTACTTCTTCTAGTCAGGTAGATGATAGCGATTCCGAATGAGACAATGATGCCCTAATACTATTGGCTAAAGGTTTGAGAAAATTCATGAGAAAGTAATTTGAAAAACAAACCTAAGGCTACTTCCACTAAAAGAAATAAGAATTAAACCAATGACAAGGGCGTAAAGTGCTACGAATGCGGGAAACTTGGACATTTATCTTATGACTGTCCTAACAAGGACAAACAAACAAACAAACACCTTGACAAGGATCGGACCAAAACTAGACTCGTCTCAGAGCCTAAATAAGGGAGAAGAGCTCTCAAGGCCTCCACTTGGAGTGACACATCCGACTCTGAGACTAATACAGAAGAGGAGACAGCACAAGTATGCTTTGCATCCAAAGCATCAAACGAGGTATCTTCTGATTCTTACTCTGATTCTGAACCTTCATATGATGATCTTTTTAGTCAATATTTAGAATTGCAAAAATTCACCAAGACTCTCGCAAAAGAGAAGAAACGATTAATTGAAGACAAGAAGTTTTTAGAATCTTCTAACACGAATCTTCTTTCTCAATTAAACGATTCAAAAGTAGAGTCGTCATGCATCATCAATGCTCTAAAATCAGAGATCTAATCATTAACTACACATAATAATGAAATGAAATCCAAGATTTCAAATTTGAAATCAAGGAATACGGATTTAAAGAAAATGATGAAACAATTTGACACGGGAACTAACATGCTAGATCGTATTATTTTATCATAAAAGCATGATAGTGATAAAACCAGATTAGGTTACATTGAGGAAAACGAAACATCAATTAAACCAACCAAATTCATTTTGTCTAAGAAAATACACACACCTAATGCATACACGGTGCCTAAGATGACGCATAGGCCCCCTCTCCCTGCATCTCGTCATGCTTCTTCTTCATATCATACAAAATATAATTATTTACCGTATAGATATGAGAAGAAACCGTTGATACATACACGACATTCATTTCATGCATCTAGATCACGTACTATGCACACTTAAACTAGAACATATCAAAAACGCACACCATATGATACGCATAAGGGGATTCTCGGCCAAAGGCCTAATGCTTTCTCACCCCATGTCTACTATGTTGTTCCTTCATCTACATTCTTACCATTTGCTAGACCAAGAAGGATCACCAAAGTATGGGTACCGAAAGGTACTTTTACAAAGAGGTGAATAACTAACTCATAAGGACCCAAATAAAAAGTGTACCTAAGTCATTGTTGTACATTGCAGGGAACCCATACATCAAAAGACACATCTATCAAGTGGTTCCTTGACAGTGGTTACTCGAGGCACATGACGGGTGACCAGAGCTTGTTCACAAAGTTGAAGAAGGTCACAAAAGGCGGATTTGTGACCTTTGGAGACAACAACGAAGGAAGAATCATTGGAAAAGGTACAATCAGAAGCCCAAGTACCCTTCAAATCTCCAACGTCTTCATGGTAAGTAATCTATCTATAATCTTCTTAGCATCTCACAGTTTATTGACAACGGCTTTGATGTGTGTTTTACTCATCCATATTGCAACATAATAACTAAAAATGGAGAAACAGTTTTAAAAGGAAAAAGGAAAGGAAATATTTTTACACTTTCTATGGATGATATGTTAGACGCTAAGGTTAAGTGTTTTATATCAAATGAACCTAACGTTAATTTGTGGCATAGACGTTTAGGACACATTGGCATTTCTACACTTGAAAAACTTCAACGAAAAAACCTAATACGAGGATTGCCTAAACTTGATTTATACAACTTTAAGTTGTATGAATCTTTTATTAAAGGAAAACGAACATGCGAGTCACTTAAACCTAAAAATGAAATTAGCACGTCACGAGTTTTAGAATTATTACACATTGATTTGTTTGGTCCTAGTCGCATTAAGAGTCTCGGTGGACGTCATTATGCATGCGTTATCGTTGATGATTTTTCTCGCTATACTTGGACTTTGTTTCTTGCAAATAAAGATGATAGTGCCATTGAGATTGCGAAACTAATAAAACAACTTGAAAATGAATATGGTTTAAATGTTAAAAAGATTAGAAGCGATAGAGGCGGTGAATTTAAAAACAAGCAGATGATTGCATTTTGCAAAGAAAAATGAATCAAACACGAGTTTTCGCCACCTAGAACTCCACAACTAAATGGAGTAGTAGAAAGAAAGAATACAACACTACAAGAAATCGCTAGAAACATGTTGTGTTAAAATAAATTGCCTAGATTTTTGTGGGCAGAAGCCGTAAATTGTGCATGCTATATAGTTAATCATTTGTCAATTAGAAAGAAAATAAATAAAACGCCTTATGAGATAGTAAATGATCGCATGTCTAAAATTGATTACTTTCGTGTGTTTGGTTGCAAATTCTTTTTTTTTAAATACAAAAGATAATTTAGACAAGTTTGAATCTAAATCAACTGAATGCATTTTTGTTGGATATTCTGTGAATTCAAAAGCATATAGATGTTATGATCCTATCATTAGACAAATTTTAGAATCCATTCATGTAAAGTTTAATGAATTTGGTGAAGTTGAAAAAGATAAAGAATATGACGCTGATTTTGAACTAAAACCCGTGTTAGATGATGTAGAGAATGATGGCGTGCATGATGAATTGAACACACTAGAAATGCATGATAACTTAGAAATGCATGAGAACGTAGAAAATAATCAAGCAAGATGGCATAGGGATCACCCACACGACCTATTATAGGCGACATTACTCATGGTGTTCGACCACGTAGAAGAATAAATCCGGATAAAATAAACCAATTTCATGCTATGATATCCGAAATTGAACCTAAAAATGTGTTTGATGGTTTGAGTGATTCTTCTTGGATTGATGCTATGTATGATGAACTAAATCAATTCGTAAGAAATGATGTGTGGGATTTAGTGCCACGACCACAAGATAAGACTATAATAGGCACAAAGTGGGTGTTTAGAAATAAAATGAATGAAGAAGGTAAAGTTGTTAGAAACAAGGCAAAACTTGTAGCACAAGGATATAATCAAGAAGAAGGAATAGACTATGACGAAACATTTGCACCCGTAGCACGTTTAGAAGCCTCACGACTTTTATTTGCTATTGCTTGCAAGAAGGGTCTTAAACTTTATTAAATGGACGTGAAATGCGCATTTTTAAATGGCTTTATACAAGAAGAAGTATACGTGAAGCAACCACCCGTTTTGAAGATTTGAAATACCCAAATCACGTGTACAAGGTAAAGAAGGCACTATATAGTTCAAAGAAAGCACCTAGGGCGTTGTATGATCGTTTTGCTACTTTTCTTTTACAAAATGGTTTTAAAAGTGGCACGATAGATAGCACCCTATTCTTGAAACAAGAAAAATCGGATTTACTAATCATTCAATTTTATGTTGATGACATGATTTTTTGATCGACATCTCATAAACTTGTTGAAGAATTTGAAACTTGCATGAAATCTGAGTTTGAAATGTCTATGGTTGGTGAATTGAATTACTTTTTTGGCTTGCAAATTAAACAAACGAGTAAAGGTGTACGCATAAGTCAAGTTAAATATGTGAATGACATGATTAAAAAGTTTAAATTTGAGAACCTAAAATCTTCCCCCACTGTAGCGACCCGTCCCGAGTCCTAGTACTCGAAACGACTCACTCGCCGTATCTCGCTAAAGAGAATACAAGGTGTCGATAGAAATCAACTACACGTCATCATAATAACGTGAATCGATGTCAGTGGAAGTCATTACTAAAATCCTCGATAAAATAATCATTATTAATACAATGTGTCAACCAACCCTCGAAAGTCAAACGTATGTAAACACTAATCTCGAAGATACATAACCTCGAATATCAAAATAACTGTCTCAACCAACCCTCGAAACTCTTTTCTAAATATCTTAGTCTCGAAATCTCCCGTCTCGATCTTCTACGGTATACCAACTACTATGTAAGCATACCCTAACTTCTCATGCCTGCAAACTGGTGAGTGGTGGTGTGAGCCAAACTGAACGGGCTTAGTAAGCAACCTACATATACTTGTTATAGATATCATACATGCAGAAGTAAACACAAATAACCTTTATAGTTAACATACATGTCCTTAGTCCACAAATAATTTCACTTAATTATCTTAACAGTTAACAATTCAAAAAACACAAAATAAATAATTCATAAGCTCAATCTCATTTACCGTGATGCATGCTCTTTCCAACTATGTCATACACAATAAACAAATAATCACGTAACTAAAAAGAGAACAATACATATCAATGAAGTAGATAAACTGCAGAAGGTAAGTCACTCCACATAATAATGCGCAACTTCATGATGCATGTCCCTCTCAACGTGTCACGCGCAACAAAAGACATATCATGCACGTTGTATATATCTCTACCGTGCAATGCATGATCCCATGATCTAATGGTGATATAGTCTATTACCCGGACACTTGTGTCCATGTGACACACAGCCTACTGTTGTCGAATCCCATGTCCATTTAGACCCGGCCTGCCTCAGTATCCATGCCCATCTAGACCCGGCCTACCGTCTGATACCCGTGCCCATATAGAAACGGCATGTCGTCCCTGACACCTACGCCCATGTTAGACGCAGCATGTCGTTCATCACTATTCATCAATAACCGTGTCCATGTTAGGCACAACCTGTCAAATGCAATGCAATGCTCGTGTCATGAATGAAAATGCATATCATATGTAATCTGGTGCATCCATACTCATACATATGCTCGCGCTCATACACGTACATATATACGTGTATGCATACCCCCACACATCCATATACATATACAATAAGCATTGAAATCGTACAACCCTACATTCACCCAGTTTACATACATGTCTCACATATACACACAACTCACATATGGAGAAAATCCAATTACAGATATGCAACAAACAACACACTAATGCATGATAAACATAACAAGCACAAATAGACCACTTACCTCTGATGCATGATAACATGACGAGTATAGATAGATCACTTACCTCTGATGCAGGACAGTATAACGAGCACAAATAGACCACTTACCTGACCACAAGCCATGTATATTACTTATAATTGTCACAGCTTAGCCACCTCGTGCCGCAATAGCAACTAGTCTCTGCCATGTTTGTTTTGAACCAAACCCTACTATACAATATATTTCCTTTGTCAGGGTAAATTTTTCGAAAACATGAATTTCGCAAACACTTTTCAAATTACCGTTAAAATTTTTCCTTTATTATTTTATTATCATTTCAATTCCAATTCATGAACTACGTGTAAGTATACCACGCATATGCCAGCGCACATACACGTGAATATACGCGCTTACACTTACGTGTTTCGCCGTCGACCCACTTTTCTCTTTACCCCCTAACCAACTCACCTCCATATTTATGTTCCCACACCCTTATAATCAGCCAAGGTTGAACACCAAATCCAGAAAAGTCTTGGCCTTTTTTTAACATTCAACACACATCATGCAATTCCCTATGTATATGTATATATGCTTCAATAAAATAAATATAGGTAATAAAATATATGTTCAAATGAAATCCTTTACATCCCCACATGCTCAAAATGGTTCCAACCGAAGCACCTTAATATTCACCTACACCCATAGGACACGGCTACACTCAAGGACATCAAGGTTTGGTATTTTCTTCACATAAACACACATACCTATGGCATACATGTACACATACAACTAAGTCCAAGAGTTCATGCAGATATAAATATGTAACCCTGTATGCACTCCCTGACAATTTTGTACACATCCGCTGACTTGTTAACTCTTTTTTTTCATCCCTTAAATATAAATTCACCCCACTTTGCAAACATATTTATACCACACAGGCCACTGTCCTTTAGTGTCCTAAACGGACAGTGGCCATCCAACCCGCAGTAACCTCTATTAATTGAAAAACAAATTATACCATAACAATGTACATACGGTTTATACATATGCACATATATCCGATACCTAATTACAACAAATACGTACGTATAATCATCGATCTATGCAAATCACAAATAAACATACATAATCCAATTTGATACAAAAATAGCATAATAACGTTGGAAAATCATAGCAAATATAGGAAACGTACTTGCCTTGTTTCTCGATTAAACATATTACGCAAAGAATTGGAGGTTGAAAGGATGAAAATCACTTTGATTTTGGCCTTATGGCTGGCGGCAACCATGATTTTTGAAGAATAAAAAGGACGGCTGAAAGTTGGGATTTTGAGGGAGGGGGTTTTCTGCCGAAATTTGAGGGAATAGGGTTACTTGATTTATGTGATGTGTATGTATGTACTTATAGATTATATTAGGTGACATACTAAGATGTTTAGGTTATCTTGTAATTTGAATTTGTAATTTAATTTAAGCTTTATCTTTTATTCACTTCCTAATCATATTAAAATTCTGGGTTTTCAAATTTATCTATTTTATTTTCTTTTCCTTTTCTAATTTTTTTGTCGTGTGTGTAGTGTATATATATATATATATATTACTGTTTTATGTGTTTGTTAACGTGTGTGTACCTGTGTGTATTGCATGGAGTTTGCATGCAGTGTTTATGTAGGAAAGTCACGGGTCATAACAGACTTCTCCCCTTATAATAAGTTTCGTCCTTGAAACTTGCGTTGGTGTGATTAATGACTTAGTGGTTCTACTTAATCATTCACTTAGGTAATGACCGTACTAAACCCCCATTGCGTTTGTGATACGTTAACCATTTCACTTCTTCATCATAGGCGAAGGCCTCGAGAATCTTTCTTTGTACCCAACAAAGAAGTTTCTAAGTTTATATTCTTTGCTTATATAAAATCGTAGCTTATTCTAGAATCACGCTTTGGGGTATTGTCACTATACAAGAGCTTTGTAACTCAATCGTCAGTTTATAACGTACTTCTATCTGGAGTCATCAGCAGACCGCTAAAATCAGTTCATAGGTGTACTATAATCTTTGACTTAATTTTTCTATAATTAGAACTTATGAACTTTCCTTTATACCATTGAAGTGTATGATTCAACTTACTGTAGTCTACAATTCCGAATTCTTAACTCATCATATATGATTCATCCTCTAGATAATTAAACAAACTAATATCCATTGAGTACTCCAATACGTTAACCGTTACTCTTCTCTATCAAGAACCAAGTTCTTGAAGTCATTTTTTTTACTTACAAAATAGTTCTATGATCATTGTTCCTACTTTTTCCAAGATATCATCAGCAATCTAGTACACGAAGTATGTGTATGGAAATTCTTTTTCAATTTTAAAGAAAAGTAGCTTATGTAGCTATAATTTGAAATATAGCTTTAACTATTTACAATAATATCCGTTCTAATTTTTGTAAACAGAATAATCAACATATTATGTATATTTGTTTTAGCAACGCAGTGTCTCAGATAACCCTTTATAAAAAAATGATATAACTTGTTTGCAAAAGTATTACGATTAAAATAATTAAGGCAAACAATCGAAGAATTTCTTTTACAAAACAATATTTAAAATAATTAAGACATAACAATCGTAGAATTTATAAAATTATATAACTTTAAAATAATTGAGACACAACAATTATGGAATTTCTTTTACAAAACGATTTTAACTTGATGTCTTATTCTTTCAAACGGAATATATATTTTTTTAAGGCTATGTTTTGTTTTGCAAAATACAACAATTTAAAAGTCATCAAATATAAAGTTTCATAAAAAAAATTGGGATAAAGTATCAATCTTTTTTTCCAAAAATAAGTATATATATTTTGAAACCGTAGTACTTCACTAAATAAGTTTGTCGCAAACAGATAAATAACTTTAAAAACATTTAAGGGTAAAATTCTTGCAATGTCGATAGTTGGCAAACAAAATTTTTTTTGCAAAATCAATATGGCTAAATAAAAATTTAAAGAATATAAGAAATATATAAACATATCGTTCTTCGGAAACATCGACGTGTCAAAATATATATCTATATTTTTTTGCAGAGTCGTCGGAATAGTTGAAAGTTTATTATGTTGATATACAAATTCGGAGAGGAATAAAGCCTTGTAAAATAATATACTAAAAATTGGAACTAGTTGAAATGTTTAATAACAAAAACCTTTGAAATGCTTTTGAAATGTAAGGTATATCTTAATGTACATGCTTATAAAAATGTTTGACTACTTGAAAAATAATAGTCCAATACTTCATATGATTTTTCTAAGTCATTCTTAAGGTCAAAGAAAAAATCCATCTATGTACCGTTTCTTATAAATCTTTAGCTTAAGTTGTTCAATCCTGGTATGGCGCACTAAATATTGATCGACTGAGGCATTCTAATCCATCATGCTTCCGCGCGCTACATTGATCCACTGTGCTTCTTTACTTGGTTATTTCAACCGCTAATTCTAATTTAGTTAGATCTTACCCAAAAAGTAAGCATTAGTTGTTCATACTTATTTCATTTCAATTCAAGCCTATTCGGTACATCAATGCTTACGTGTTTCTAGGGATCAACACTTAGCCCATATTGTAATAATTCGTCATTGCACTGTACTTATTTTAGTAGTGCACACTTATCACTATCAATCAATATCCGTAATACGACTAATATCTTCGGCTTGTTGGATACTCCATAATTCAACATCTTAATCATAAGTATAAATCCCTTTCTACGATACTCTTTGCTAAATTCTACTGATCCTAACGCTAATAAATCATTACTTAGTTATCATCATTTTACTACAAATCATTTCTTAAGAAAGACGATCCCTACTTAGACATAGTCACGTTCCGACACTACGGTCAAATGTAGGGGTATGAACCTGTTTCCTTTATCATAATGGTATAGAGTTTCCAGTGGTCGGATCTAAGGAATTATACCAATTATTATAATTAGCACTTAAGTAAGGCAAATAATTTGAAATCGTATGGGGTGCCCTAGGTATACGTTGGCATATCCCTTACTGATCATCACTTAGGTCTAATGTCATCACTTATTTGTAGAATTGATACTTGGTATCATCATTTCTTACGTCCAAAATTATTATTTATTTCTAAGTTCATTGCTTAGAATATAATCACAGCTTATGACTAAAATCAGTACTTATGTTAAAATCATCACCTAAGGTTCAGATCACCACTTAATTTCTAGAGCTGATATTTTGTATCGTCATTCCTTAAATCTAAAATTGCAACTTACGGCAAAATCATCACTTAACTTCTAAAGCCACGTCTTATTCTCAATAACATGCTTAATGTATAATTAGCGCTTACGACTATAAATTAGTACTTATGTCTAAGATCGTGACTTAAGAGCCAAATTAAAACTTAATAAGATCATAGCCTAAATCTATGCTTCCGCCATGGATCTGGATCCATGCTCTGATACCACCTGTAGTGACCTGTCCCGAGTCTTAGTACTCGAAACGACTCACCCGCCGTATCTCGCTAATGAGAATACAAGGTGTCGATACAAATCAACTACACGTCATCATAATAACGTGAATCGATGTCAGCGGAAGTCATTACTAAAATCCTCGATAAAGTAATCATCATTAATACAATGTCTAAGAATTTCTAAATCAATACATTAGTCAAACGTTTGTAAACAGTAATCTCGAAAATACATAACCTTGAATATCGAAATAACTGTCTCAACCAACCCTCGAAAGTCTTTTTTGAATATCTTAGTCTCGAAATCTCTCGTCTTGATCTTCTACGGTATACCAACTCCTGTGTAAGCATACCCTAACTTCTCATGCCTGCAAACTGGTGAGTTGCGGTGTGAGCCAAAATCAACGGGCTCAGTAAGCAAGCTACATATATTTTTTATAGAAATCATACATGCAGAAGCAAACACAGATAACCTTTATAGTTAACATACATGTCGTTAGTCCACAAATAATTTCACTTAATTATCTTAACAGTTAACATTTCAAAAAAAACAAAATAAATAATTCATCAGCTCAATCTCATTTACCGTGATGCATGCTCTTCCTAAATACGACATACATAATAAACAAATAATCACACAACAGAGAAGAGAATAATACATACCAATGAAGTAGATAAACTGTAGAAGGTAAGTCACTCCACATAATAATATGCAACTTCATTATGCATGTTCCTCTCTACGTGTCACGCACAACAAAAGACATGTCATGCATGGTGCATATATCTCTACCGTGCAATGCATGATCCCGGGATCTAATGGTGATATAGTCTATCACCCCGACACCTGTGCCCATGTTAGACACAACCTGCCGTTGTCGACACCCATGTCCATTTAGACCTGGCCTGAATCGATACCCGTGGCCATCTAGACTCGGCCTACCGTCTGACATCCGTGCCCATTTAGACCCCGCCTGTCTTCCCCGACACCTATGCCCATGTTAGACGCAGCCTGTCGTTCATCACTATTCATCAATAACCGTGCCCATCTTAGGCACAGCCTGTCAAATGCAATGCAATGCTTGTGCCATGAATACAAATGTATATCATACGTAATCTGATGCATCCATACTCATACATATGCTCGCGCCCATACACGTGCATATATACATGTATGTATACCTCCACACATCCATATAAATATACAATACGCATTGAAATTGTACAACCCTACATACACCCAGTTCACATACATGTCTCACGTATACACACAACTCACATATAGAGAAAATCCAATTACAGATATGCAACAAACAACACACTAATGCATGATAAACATAACAAGCACAAATAGACCACTTACCTCTGATGCATGACAACATAACGAGCACAGATAGACCACTTGCCTCTGATGCATGACAGTGTAAAGAGCATAGATAGACCACTAACCTGACCACATGCTCTGTATATTACTTATAACAGTCACAGCTTAGCCACCTCGTGTCGCAATAGCAACAAGTCTCTGCCATGTTTGTTTGGAACCAAACCCTATTGTACAATATATTTCCATTGTAAGGGTAAATTCTTCGAAAACATGAATTTCGCAAACACTTTTAAAATTACCATTTTCTACTTATCATTTTATTACCGTTTCAATTCCAATTCATCAGCCACGTGTAAGTATACCCACGTATATGCCCGCGCCCATACACGTGCATATACGCCTTTATACATACGTGTTTTGCCCGCGACCCACTTTTCTCTCTACCCCCTAACCAACTCACCTCCATATTTATTTTCCCACACCGTTATAATCAACCAAGGTTGAACACCAAATCCACAAAAGCCTTGGCCTTTTTTTTAACATTCAACGCACATCATGCAATTCCCTATGTATATGTATATATACTTAAATAAAATAAACATAGGTTATAAAGTATATGTTCATATGAAATCCTTTACACCCCCACATGCTCAAAATGGTTCCAGCCGAAGCACCTTAATATTCACCTACACCCATAGGACCCGTCTACACTCAAGGACATCAAGGTTTGGTATTTTCTTCACATAAACACACATACCTACGACATAAATGTACACATACAAATAAGTCCAAGAGTTCATGCAGATATAAATATGTAACCCAGTATGCACTCCCTGACAATTTTTTACACAGCCGCTGACTTGTTAAATCTTTTTTTAGCCCTTAAATATAAATTCACCCCACTTTGCAAACATATTTATACCACATAGGCCACTGTCCTAAATGGAAAGTGGCCATCCAACCCGCAGTTACCTCTATCAATTGAAAAAGAAATTATACCATAACAATGTACATACGGTTTATACATAGCACATGTATCTGATACCTAATTACAACGAATATGTACGTATAATCATCGATCTATGCAAATCACAAATAAAATACATAATCCAATTTTATACGAAAATAGCATAATAAACGTTGGAAAATCGTAGCAAATATAACAAAGGTACTTGCCTTGTTTCTCGATTAAACGTATTGCGCGAAGAATTGGCGGTTGAATGGATTAAAATCACTTTGATTTTGGCCTTATGGCTGGCGGCAACCTTGATTCTTGAAGAATAAAAAGGACGGCTGAAAGTTGGGATTTTGAGGGAGGGGGTTTTCTGCCGAAATTTGAGGGAATAGGGTTACTTGATTTATGTGATGTGTACGTATGTACTTATAGATTATATTAGGTGACATACTAAGATGTTTAGATTATCTTATAATTTGAATTTGTAATTTAATTTAAGCTTTATCTTTTATTCACTTCCTATTCATATTAAAATTCTAGGTTTTCAAATTTATCTATTTTATTTTCTTTTCCTTTTCTAATTTTTTTGCTCTGTGTGTAGTGTGTATATATATATATTATTGTTTTATGTGTTTGCTAACGTGTGTGTACCTGTGTTTATTGCATGGAGTTTGCATGCAATGTTTACGTAGGAAAGTCACTGGTCATAACACCCACCCCTATGAGTGTCACCACTAAACTAGATAAAGACGAACATGGAAAAGACTTTGATAATGCTTTATATAGGTCTATGATTGGTTCTTTGCTTTATCTTACTGTTAGTAGACCTGATATCATGTTTAGTGTATGTATGTGTGCATGTTTTCAAAGCCAACCTAAAGTGTCTCATTATAATGCTGTGAAAAGAATATTTCGATATATTAAGCACACTCCAACTTTAGGAATTTGGTATGATAAGGATTGTGAATTTGACTTGCATGCTTATATCAACGCGGATTATGGTGGTTGTAAAATAGATAGAAAAAGCACAAGTGACACTTGTCAATTTATAGGAAATTCACTAATTTCATGGTTTTCGAAAAAGCAAGCAAGTGTAGCCTTATCCACTACCGAAGCTGAATACATAGCACTTAGTCTTTGTTGCACACAATTACTGTGGTTCAAACAACAACTGTCTGATTTCGGTATCACAGTAAATCGTATTCCAATCTATTGTGATAGTATGAGTGCTATAAACTTGTCTAAGAACCGCATGCTACATTCTAAGACCAAGCATATAGAAGTACGATATCACTTCCTTCGTGATTACGTAAATAATGGTGATATTATCATAGATCATGTACGCACGGAGGCACAAGTAGCCGACATCTTCACTAAGGCATTAAATCAAGCCACGTGCAAAAATCTTTGTTCTAAATTAGACATGATTTCTGCTGATTTGATTTGATATTTATTTCCATATTTACATGCACTTTTGATTGTCTTTACAAAATAAAGGGGGAGAGACTGCATGATTTCAGGTGGAGAGAGAGAGATTGTTTTCACAAATCAAGGGGAAGAAAATTCAAAATTTGAAATTCGAAATTTGAATTTGTGCACGATTAGAGGGGAGCAATCAAATTTAAATCATGTACTAAGATTATTTTGTAAATCATCAAAAGGGGGAGATTGTTGAGAAAAAGGGTTTGTCTGATTCACAAAAATACATGATTTAAATAACGTGTATTAAAGAAATGCATGACACATTTTATGACTTAACTCGTTTTTGCAACAAACCTGCCTTATATACCTTATATATAATATTGCCGTACTGACAAGCCATGAAGCTTTAAAGCTTACGTCAAATGGAAAACATTTGTTGTGTTTGAACTATTTTCAGGGGCCTCCATTAATGAACTAAACTAGTTCATTAAGTGAAGTACTTAGTTAAATGAACTAAGTAGTTCATTAAATGGAAAAAAATTTGGAGAAGGCACAAAAGCAACTAACATGGAAATGGAAAGTCTTCTCTCCTTCTTTAAATCACACCCCTATACATATTTTAAATATACACATTCCGATTTTTTTTAAAGAAGGCACTATACACATATATTCCAACGTACCACCGACACGTTATATATTTTACGAACATACGTTAACGTCACACCGCTATACTTATCTCATATTTATGAGTATATTCAGGTCTTATATCATATGATATAAGTCATGGTGATGAAAAATTTTTTACGACACGTTATAAGGTTCTAAACCAAAAATTGTAGTATCGGGTGACTACCGAAACTTTGCTAACATGTAACGTACTTGACATATATAGATGGCCAGACCCTACATTTCAAAAATGGCCACAAATTTCGTGGCTTACATGATATATTCAACCATAAAATCATTCCATGTTGGCACACACAAATCACCCCCAATTAAGGGAAAATTGTAGATATTTCAAATTCAAAGTTTAAAGCACATGGGCCACAACTAAATTCAGCCTTTATAGCTGAATATTCAAGTTATTCTGTGTATATTATGTGTGATATAATATATATAACATGTGTAAAAAGTTTGAATTTCATCAGAGAAAAATCGCGTAATCGACAAATGTCAAAAATTCGGTTTTCTACAAACACATCACATGGAACTTTTTGGCTTGAAATGTAACATGTATCTAGAAAATTTTTAAATATTCAATACATATTAAAGTGTTCTAGAATATTCAAATTAGGGCTGATTGAAATATACCATATGTGTATAATTATTGTGCACTGGTTTACAAAGTTTATAAAAATAAAATTCAGCACAATGTAGAGTCATTATACACGCCTACTACAGCTTGGAGAAGCTTATGTGGAGCTTAGTTGGCATCTTGATTGGTGAAGAATGGACTACACAAGGTTAGTGACTTAATGAAGGATGCTACACTAGGTAATGTTTTAAACTTTGCTACAAATGTAACACATGCTGAAAATTCAGCATGTGAGAGTAATGGTGGCCGAATTTATGGTCCTAAATGTTGATTACTTTGTTTCTCCAATTTTAATGGATCGATTTGATGATATTATAGAAATAATTTGAAGTTTTGAGATTTAGTACATGCTGAAAATTTCAGCATGTGTTGAAAGGTGGTGGCCGATTTTTATGAGTAATAATGGAGACAATTTTCTTGGCAAATTTTGTCGGATTAATTATGTGATATTTGGCAATGTTTTAAACACTAATTTGGCACATTTTTAAGTGTAATTCTTAGATTTTTACAGTCATCAAATGATGACAAATCTCATCCAATCAAGGAGTGTCAAGTAAGCAAGGCCAAGACAAAATCCAACCAAGTGGTGCCAAGTAAGCAAGTTGATGTCACAATTATACAAGGCATTCTTCCAAGGACTTAAAAGAGAATTTACAAGGGGAAGAAAAGCCCTAGAGTGGGCGGCCACATTGAGATAAAAGGAAGAGAGGAAGAGCAAATCAAAGACAAAGACAAGTCTTACAAGTTCTTAAGTGCAAAAAGTCTCTCTACTCTCTTCTTCTATTCTTTCTTCTTCTTTCTCTCTCAAGCCTATTGTATCTATATTCAAACATATTTAATAGGCTTCATTCATACCACCATACACGCTCTATTATTGTAAAAAGTTGATCAAGGTGTGATCAAACCTTCATCCGCTCGGTGGTGGTGTTCATGATCGTTGTGATTGCTTGTTTCGATCATAAAGGGTTAGAGTTGGTGTGTAACTCCATCAACCCTGTGAGGTAAGTGTTATTTTTTTAGTGATAACTGAGGAAGGTGTCCTCGAAGACTGGAGTAGGTTGATTTAACCGAACTAGTATAAAATTTCTTGTGTTCTCTACTTTTCTTCACAGTACTTTCAGTTTCCTGCACTTTCAATCCATTTCATCACGATCTTCAAAGTAGTAAAAAAAATTTCAAAAATAACAAACCTTTCCAGAAACCTAGCCACATGTTTTAAGTTTCATTTGGCACAATTTTCAACCCTTTTGGACAAGTATAAGTAATTCAAACATCAAGAGTTCTGAGACTAGTGCAGTCTTATTTTCAGACTTGCAAAGGTTGAGAATTTGAACGTGTTTGACATACTTCCCAAATGAATTTTTCAAAACTGTTTCAACCAAAATAAATACGTATAGTAAGGGGTTTCTCACTATATTTTCAGACCAATTGGAGCCACGGTTTAATCGGAATAAATTTTCAAATCAGACTACCATTTTTGGCAGATTTGCGCAATCTGATCACAAACAATTTTTCAAAGGGTTAAAGGTTGAATTTTGATCTGAAATTTTTAGGAGATACTCAGAACATATGAGAATACAACCTCTCCAAATTTCAGAATTTCTGAAGGCCTGTAACCTAGTTTTTCAAACGTCGCAAAACAGGTCCCTAAAACAGAAACTGTTTTTAGAAGTTGGGTTTTTGGATTAAAGAACTTTTAAAAGACAAATTTTCCGCACCCACTATTCAATCCCCACTTTCTAGTGGTGCCTTGCAGATCCTATAGAGTGGAGTGGATTGTGGTGTATGGGCCATGAATACTCGGTTATGGTGGATCGTGGTGTATGGGCCACAGGCATCGATCAGAATGGATTGTAGTGTACGGGCTACAGGCATCCAGCCAATCCCGGGATCATGCATTGCATATAGGTCTAGAGACATATTGTGTGATATGATTCTTGTTGCGTGTGACACATGGATGAAGGCATGCATCACGTAGCTGCTCATTTTTATTTGGAGTGTTTACCTATCGTAATTATTTTATTTTATGCTCATGTGATATCGTATTTATGTGCTATATGATCATATCATTTCGGTATGCATGTATTGTATTGTTTTGAACGGGCATCTACCGGGTAATTTTTGTCAGTCACCCCTACTTTCCCAGGACTACAAGCACATCTTGTTGAGGACGGATGGACATAGAGGAGTAGGCTGGTTGATAGCTGCATCTAGGATATGAGGGAGACTCTGCAGTTGATTGTTCTTATTTATCTTTTGGGATTTTCATAGACTTGCATATTACTTTTTTATCAGGATTTTTATTCAGTAATTTTACATTTGCGCCAAAAAATTTCTAGGTTGTTCTCGACATTTGTGAAGTTTATTCAACGCCTTATATTCTCCTTAGCGAGATACGGCGGATGCACAAATCTTGATGTTAGGGCTCGAAAGCAAGGCGCTCTAGGTGGTATCTTAGCCGAGGCTTCAGATCCGCCTCGGAAACGTGTGATTAACCAGATCACTAAACATAAGTTATGATCTGTTGTAAAATGACAACATTACCCCTAAGAAACAAAGTAGACTTAATTAATGATTTTAGACTTAAGTTATGATCAGGTCATAGGAGGTGTGTGCCGCTGGTGAGTTTTTCTTGTCTAGTTACCAATTTATCAGCGTTCAACCTTTCAACTTGTTATTGACTAATCTAAGTTCTTGTCATGAACTTGAATTACGGAAAATGCCTCCATAACGTGTATCGCCAGATGGAAACGGAGGACACCATGGTGACGATCAGCAGGGTCAGGGACCATTCCTCAAGTCCTTGCAGATACCCTGGCCACGCTGACTACATTGGTGGCTCAGCAGCAGATACAGATGGCTCACCTGCAGCAGCAGCCGCCACCACCACCAACCTAGGGGCTTTGATTTTTCTATCGGGAGATGAAGAACTCCGGATACCTGTGTTCAGGGGTACCACCCGACCAGAGGAGGAAGAAATGTGGCTTAAGAATGTATTTGAGCAGTTGAGGTTGTTGCTGGTCCCGGATGGCTTGAAGGTGGATGTGATGGTACCATTCTTGGAGGGTGATGCAGAGCAATGGTGGCAGGGTGTGGTACGCAGATTGACTACACCGCCAACATGGACCCAGTTTAGGGAGGAGTACCAGAAGCACTACGTTCCTGAGAGTGCCATTCAGAGGAGGATGATGGAGTTCCAGCTCCTGACACATGGGTCCATGACATTGGACCAGTATTCTAAGAGATTCCATGCACTTGGGAGATACATGCCTGCCATCAAGGATGACGAAAGGGCGAATATGCTGAAGTTCAAGACCGTCTTGAGCTCTCGCATTTTGTCATTGATCATATGCGTCGAGCCTACAACTTTTGAGGGGTTGTTGGAGGTGTGTTGTGAGGTCAAGGGTGATCTCTTGATGGTTGCGGCGGTCGACAGGGCTAAGAGACTGCGAGATGAGTTTCGTTCGGGGAGATCCGAGAGATGGCTAAAGATTCTTTGCCACCACCCTACCTGGCGATCTTTTGGGCCGTCACAACAGGGGCAGGGATCGACGTCTCGGCCATTGATGATTGAGGGTCCCACAGCCATGGCGGCACAGCAACTCAGGGCAGTTGAACCGCCACCTCCAGTATGTGCAACGTGTGGGCGTTCGCACACATGTCAGTGTTGGAGGGCTCAGCCAGTTTTCTACAAATGTGGTAAACAAGGACATTACGCTAGAGAGTGCCCTACACTGGCACAAGCACCTCTGCCACAGAGTCAGATACAGTATAGAGGGAAGGGGAAGACCAACACTTGGGTGCATGTCATGATGGATACTGAGCTGGTCAGAGACGTATTCACATGTACTTTTAATTTAAGCGATTTCTATCTTGAAGTTTTAATTAAATATTTCCATTTGTTTTGATGATTTTTGCTATATGTATGACCATGAACCTGTTAGGTGAGATATTAATTAACCAAGTCCATGCATACATTCTATTCGATAGTGGTGTCAGTCACTCATTCGTTGCAAGGAGATTCGTTAAGAACCTGGGTATTCTATCTTAACGGCTTGAGATTCCTTATCGTGTTCAAGCCGCTGGCGATCAAGTGCTAGTATCACATTATCAGTACACGGAATGCCAGTTGGAGATTAACGAGTTGGAGTTTTCTACAACTGTGATTTCGATCCAGATGCAGGATTTCGACATTATTCTGGGCATGCACTTCTTGGCGAGATATCATGCCACCAGTGATTGCCGCCAGAGACAGGTCAGTATGCAGACACCGGATAAGCGAGAAACCATCTTCCAGTGAGATCTCAAATTGAAGAAGTCATCCATCAAGATCTATATGACAGCAGTACAGGCTTCTCAGGCATTGATGAAAGGAGCTGAGGGTTTTCTTGTTTATGCCTTAAATGCCAGAGCTGAGACCCCATCGATTGAGGAAATTCTGGTGGTGCGAGAATTTAAGTATTTCTTCCCTGATAAGCTAGCAGGTTTACCACCGAGTAGAGAAGTAGAGTTCGAGATCGATCTTATACCTGGAGCCAAACCGATCTCGAAGGCGCCGTACAGGATGGCACCAGCAGAGTTAAAGGAGCTTAAGGAGTAGTTGCAGGAGTTGTTTGACAAGAAGTTCATAAGGCTTAGTGTTTCGCCATAGGGAGCACCGGTATTATTTGTGAAGTAGAAGGACAGTAGCATGAGGCTATGCATCGACTATCATGAACTTAATAAGATCACAATAAAGAATAAATGTCCACTACCTAGGATCGAGGATATATTTGATCAGTTGAAGGTATTGTTCTCTTTTAATCGTTGTGAATTCGGTTTATTGCATATATCAACTTGTGTGCAACAAATTGCGTACATGGTGCCAGGGTGTTCTCGAAGATTGACCTCTGATTTGCCTACCACCAGCTGAGGATTAAGGCAGAGGATATAGCAAAGACAGCGTTCTGCACTCAATATAGGCATTACGAGTTTCTTGTAATGCCTTTTGGAATTAAGAATGCACCTGTGGCCTTCATGGACTTGATGAACATAGTGTTCAGAGAGCAGTTGGATCGATTCGTGGTAGTGTCCATCGACGACATCTTGGTGTATTCACCCGATTAGGAGATACATGCTGAACTGTTGCGAGAGGTGTTGGAGATTCTCAGGAAGAAGAAGTTGTATGCTAAGTTCAGCAAGTGCTAAATCTGGTTGAAGAGTGTGACCTTCTTGGGCCAAGTGATTCTGATGAGGGCATTTCAGTCGATTCGAAGAAGATAGAGGCGATTACAGAATGGTCTCGACCTACTAACGTGATTTCTGAGGAGGGCATTTCTCAGGTACGCAGTTTCCTTGGTCTTGCTGGTTATTACCGCAAATGTGTGGAGGGATTTTTGAGGACTGCAGCGCCACTGAGTCGATTGATTAGAAAAACACCAAGTTTGTATGGACCGCCGAGTGTGAGGAAAGCTTTGTAGAGTTGAAGCGGAGGTTGACGACTGCACTAGTACTGGCACAACCCTCTAGCACTGAAGGGTTTGACATCTACAGCGACGCCTCAAAGAATGGGCTAGGTATATGATATGAATTTCAATTTACCATTGTGTACATATAGACTCTAGCTAACATTTTTGTTGCAGGGTGCGTGTTAATGCAGGGAGATTGGGTTATCGCATACGCTTCTGGACAGTTAAAGCAATATGAGCAAAATTACCCGACTCATGATCTGTAGTTAGCAGCGGTGGTGTTTGCGTTAAAGATTTGGCACCATTATCTATAAGGTGTGAAGTGCGAAGTCTTTACTGATCATAAGAACTTGAAGTATTTATTCTCGCAGAAAGAGCTGAACATGCGTCAGAGGAGATGGCTTGAACTATTGAAGGACTGTGACTTGACTATCAGTTATCATCCGTGGAATGCGAACCGTGTTGCAGATGCCTTGAGTAGAAAGTCCAGTCACGCCAGAAAGAAACCATTGGAGAAGTAGATGGCAGCATTTGATCTTGACATTATTGACTCCATTGCTAATGTTCTGGCAGTGTTGATTACTACGCCATCTCTGATTGAGCTTATTAAGGAGGCGCAAAAGGAGGACGTGACGCTTAGAGATATCCGAGAGAGGATGTTGACCAGTCTGGTCGAGGCCTTTCAGATTCACGATGACGGCAGTATGTGGTACTTAGGTAGGTTGTGCGTGCCTGATGTTGAGGATCTAAGGAAGGAATTGTTGAAAGAGACGCACAATTAAACGTCGTCGATTCATCCAGGTGCTACGAAGATGTATATTGATCTTAAGAAGCAATATTGGTGCAGTGGTATCAAGAGACACGTCACCGAGTTCATTGAGGGGTGCCTTGTTTGTCAACGGTTAGGGTAGAGCATCGGAGGTTTGGAGGTTTTATGTTGCCATTGGAGATACTGGAGTGAAAAAGGGAGCATGTGACAATGGATTTTGTGGTAGGTCTCCCCAAAACAAGAAATAGCAACGACATATCTAGGTGATTTTTGACCGATTGACAAAGTCTGCTCACTTCCTACCTGTGCCGAGCGATGTGACCTTGGAGAGATTGGTGACGTCGTATATCGACGATATTGTTAGTCTGCATGGAGTCCCCGTCAGTATCGTCTCAGACCATGACCCAAGGTTCACTTCCTGATTCTGGTCAGCTTGTCAGAGAAGGTTGGGGACGGAGCTAGGTTGAGCATTGTGTTTCATTCCCAGACCGACGGATAGTCAGAGGGACCATTCAGACACTAGAGGACATGTTAAGGGCGTGCGTCCTAGACTTCAAGGGGAACTGAGATAATATGATCAAGTTAATTGAGTTCTCCTACAACAACAGCCACCACAATGTCATCGGCATGGCACCATTTGAGGCGCTCTATGGACGTAAGTGCAGGTCCCCTATTCATTGGAATGAAGTGGGTGAGTGTGTTATTACCGATCCTGAGTTGGTTGAGCAGCCTAGGGAGAAAGTGAAATTGATACGTGATAGACTTAAGATTGCTCAAGAAAGAAGCAATAGTTGGGCTGATTCGAAGCGACATCCTCTAGAGTTTGCTATGGGAGAAAAGGTCTCCTTGAGGGTGTCTCTCATGAAGGGGGTTACACGATTTAGTTTGAAGGGTAAACTGAGGTCTCGCTACATTGGTCCATATGAGTTACTTGAGAGGGTTGATACCTTGGCTTACCGACTGGCGCTACCCCCTGCCTTGGCTCAAGTACATAGCGTATTTCATGTGTCCCAGCTGCGAAGGTACGCCCGGATCCGAGCGATGTTCTAGATGTTATATTCTGAAAAATCCCAGCTGCGGAGGTACCAGACACATCATACGAAGAGACCCCTATCCGAATTGTAGACCTCAAAGCATCAAGAGTTGCGAAGGAGAATCATCTCCTATGTCAAAGTGTAATAGAGCAACCACCGAGAAAATTAAGCAACATGGGAGTGGGAGGAACAGATGCGAGAGCGTTATCCCTACCTCTTTGAATGAGGTATGTCAAGTTTCGAGGATGAAACTTCTTGTAAGGAGGGTAGGATGTTATATTCTGAATTTTCCTTTAAAAAATATATATTAATAATAAATAACAATAGATGTGGAATGATAATAAATAATGAAATAAAAAATACTAAAGAAAAGGGAAAAGAAAAAAAATATTGTTCAAGTGTGCGTGTGTAACCAGAAGTGTGGAGGGAAAAAACATGGTTTTAGTCAAATTATTTTCTTTTAGAACTCTTTTAAGCCACCTTATCTCATCCTTAATTTCCTCAACAACTACCTAAATTTAATCATCATCATAAACACCCTCCTCCTCAAAACTCTCCTCTCTCCCACCCCTCCTCACTTATTGATAATGGCAAGGGCAGTAAAAGAAAAAGGGAAAAAAATGTGTGCTAGCAAGAAGGAAAGGAAAATGAGAAGGAAAGGAAGAAAGGGGAGAAGAAGAGTAAGAGAGTCAACATCGAATTCGATTTTAATCCATTCATTTTATTCGTATTAGCACCAATTGAGGTAGGTGCTTTTTTCTCCTCAAATGCGTATGATTCAAGCATGTCTTAATGTATATGTTACATGTTTTGCGGCTTTTAATTGTTTATTTGATTGCATGATATTGGATTCGTTATGCGTTTTGTTGTTTTTAATTGGTTAGATGAAGGCATGATATTTGCTTCGTTGAAAAGTTATGATCTTTGGCTGCGTAGAAGTTGTATTTCATTTATGTGTTCTTGAATGGATGAAAAGGGGTGAAAATTGGAATCAAAAAGGGTATAATTTCTTCAGGACTAAGCTCTTTAAAATTGTATTGGCCTTAGAATAGGTTCATATAGCCTGGAAATAGAGAAAAATGTGATCTAGAATTGAAAAACCGATGGGAATGGTGGCGCGTGTGCCGCTGAAGTGGCTGAGAGTGGGCCTCACGCACGGACGTGAGACGCACGGGCCAAATGGAAAAATAAAAAAAGGGAATGCAGCGCTTGGGCTGGCCAGACAATACAGACGGGCCGTCTGTCTGACAGGCCATAGGACCAGGCCCAATAACGAATTAATTAAAAAAACAGCGGGCCGGACCGAAGGCAGACAGGCCTAATAGCTTAATCAAATAAAAAAAAGAGAAAGGCCGCGTCGGCAGACCAGACTTGTTGTGGGTTGGTCCACAGGAAAAGGGCGGGTCGGGTCTGACCTGCCCAGAATTAAAAAATAATAATGATAATAATATTATAATTGTTTTCTTTAGTTAATATTTCTAGAAATTCGAAAATGGTAAATAAATGATTTTAAACTCTAGAAAAATATAATTAAATACAAGAAAAATTCAGATAAATTACAAAAAACATAAAAGGTTAAAATTAAATTATTTCAATAAATTTCTGAATTTTGGTAAATGTGACTAATTAAAAATAAATAGAAATAAATGGAACTAAATTAGGAGAAAATAGAAAAAAATAGTAGAAAATTCTTGAAAATTTAGACAAGCTAAGGAAAATACGAGCGATAATAAATAATAACTTTCCACTATTCAGATAATTTAAAAAACAAAATAATGAGTGCCAGAGATGGTGAGGATGGGCGTACGGGCCCCTAGGCGATTTTGTTGTTGCATTCATTTCACATGCATTGCATTTGGAGAGGGTTGAGATGTATGGGTCTCAGATGCTCGAGTGGAGTGGATTGTGGTGTACCAGCCATGAACACTCGGTTATGGTGGATCGTGGTATACGAGCCACGGGCATCGGTCAAAGTGGATTGTAGTGTACGGGCTACAGGCATACAGTCAATCCCGAGATCATGCATTGCATATAGGTTCAAAGACATATTGCATGACATGATTCTTGTTGCGTATGACACGTGGATGAAGGCATGCATCACGTAGTTGTGCATTTCTACGTGGAGTGTTTGCCTATCACAATTATTTTATTTTATGCTCATTGACATCGTACTTATGTGCTATGTGGTCATATCGTTTCGGTATGCATGTATTGTATCGGTTTGAGGTAGACATCTACTAGGTGATTTTTGTCGCTCACCCCTACTTTTTCAGGTGAGTCGGATGAGGACTACGAGCACATCTTTGTTGCGGATGGGACGGACATAGTGGAGTAGGCTGGTTGATAGCTGCATCTAGGATATGAGGGGATTCTGCATTTGATTGTTCTTATTTATCTTTTGGGATTTTCACAGACTTCTTTATTACTTTTATTACCAGGATTTTTATTCACTAAACTAACAATGTTTATTTGAGCTTTGTCTAAGTTATATTTTATGTTTTGCGTCGTTCTCGAAATTTGTGAATTTGATTCGACGCCTTGTATTCTCCTTAGCGACATACGACGGGTGCACTTTTCCGATGCTAGAGCTCGGGTGCGGGACGCTATGTGGAATGGGTATGTTATGGAAGAAGAAGGATGAGAAGGATGTGAACAAGGTTGATAGAGTGTTTACCTTGATGTTTATGGTGTTTGATCACTTGATTCCTCTCTTGAAATGTAAAGAAACTCACATCTTCCTTGATAGAGGGCTCAAGGGTGGAGGGAAAATTTTAGGGGGTGGAAGAAGTCTTGCTAGTGAGAGAGTGTGGGTAAAGAGAAATGAAGGTGAGAGAAAGTGACAAGGAACTGAAATGAAGTGAAATTGTGATGAACTCCGATTTTATGTTTGGGGCTTCTTGTTTAGCCGAAATTATGTTGTGGTGGGGGAAATGATGGGAATTCTTAGTTTAAGTGGTTAATGGGGAGAAAAAGTTCATGCATGAAATCTTAGTGGGTGGTGGTCTTTTTGGGGTAAGAGTTAGAAATGATGAGGGGAAAAATTAAAAAGAGAAGAACTAGGAAAATTGGGAAAACGAAGGGGGTGGCCGGTTAGGTGGGGTGAGGGTGCAATCGGGGTGTGTATTTACTATTTTATCCTCTCTTATGTACCATTTTCCTTTTTCCTTTATTTACTTCCTAAATAAGAATTGTGCCATTTATTTATATGCATTATTTGTTAGTCTTGCATCTATTAAGTAAATTCTTAATAGTTCTTATGTTTTATTTAGGTAAACCGTACATGTTACACCAAGTGTGGAGAATTATCGCCCTTAATCTCTATCTTAATTTCTTTCGTTTTTTTTATCTCCTAGCCCGGGATATGGGTCGTAACAATCTTTCTCCCTTATAAAAAATTTCGTACTCGAAACATAGATGTTCATTCGTAATACACAACTTAATGTTTCTCTACAGACTCCATTCTTAACACATGTTACGAACATTTTTTGCTATATTGTCTTGACATCCAGACATAGTCCTCTAAAACTGTACTTACGACTTTTGTTTGTAAGTTTGGGTCACCCAATTAACCGGGTACTTATCCAAGATTGAGAGCCTATGGAACTACTTGCATAAAGTATTCTAGCTTTCGTGCTTTCATTTTGCTTCTTGATCATTTATCTTTTCTGATGTACTTATTCCCGTTACGCTCAACTAATCAACATAACACTTTGAAAATGCGGGTCGACATTGAATTACATAGCTCAACAAACCTGATTCTTGTGTCTGAATCAAAAAATCTCTTGTCACGCACTTTCTAAACGTGAGTGTCCATCAGCCAGGGTACTTCTTGCCATTGTGCTCCTCCCAGTGAAATTCTTCTCCTTCTTGGACAGTCTCTTATCTTATGCCCCGTCTAGCTGCATATGAAGCATTCATTTGTCCCCAAACAGCACTCACCTGTGTGCCGTCTCTGACATTGTGGACATCGCAGAATTGGTGCTGCCCTCCGCTGGTAGGGATGCTATCTCCCAGTCCGAATTTCCCCTTTCCTGTTCTCGCGATCTCATGGCATGATAGCATGTTCCACTCTATAGCAATCCTCCAACAGTCTTTCTAAGGTATCTGAGTGTGTACCGGTCAACCGATCCCAAATTCGAGAGTTTAAGACCACGTTTAAACCTGATCATCTTAATTGCGTCATCACTCATTGTCTCCGGAGCATATCGACCTAGAGTAACGAAGCGCTGAAATTACTCGAAAACTGAAATACGTGCTTTATGCTTCAAGGCAGCAAACTCCCTAACTCTTTGTATCAGCGATGCTGGGGAGAGAGAATACGCAAAATTCCTCTAAAAAATCCGCCGATGCTACTGGTTGAGGCAAACGCTGAATATATATTCTCCACCATTGTCTAGTTCGTCTCACTAGAAACGGTCGTATAATCTGCACATTTACCTCTTCGGGCGCTCATATCAATCGGAAGCCCTCTTCCACCTCATCTAACCAATTTTCTACCTCATCAAGATCGGTATCCCATGAAAGTTCGGAATTCGGGTTCTTACTAGCAGCCTGTGGTAATAACCGCCGCTTCTCCGTGTTTGAGACTGATGCTGCGACTGAGAAGATATAGATACTAAAGCCCTAGCTATCTCCGTCTGTGACGCTCTACCTATCTGACTCAACAAGTATAAGGCCTCAGTGAATGTGTGCAAAGTCTCCTCTGGAGAAAGTACCGTAGGCCGTGTGGTATGTGCCAGTGACGTCCATGTCCGCTCAGAAGCTGGGGCCAACCATAGTGATGAAAGTGATGGCGTGCAACTACCAGATCGTGATGTCATCCTACGGAAATCATTACATTGGCGTTATTAGTTCTCATGAAGCATATAAAGTCCAACTTAAAATTTAAGTTATTCTCGGAATTATATCTTATTGAACCGTTCTAAGGAATCTATACTAAGACTGTCTCACTCAATCCTAGATTCAATCTTAAACTCTAAGATCCTAGCCTGCGTACATGTCGTTGATTATCTTATGTTGCCCGCTGTGGATCTAGAGCCTTAGCTTTGATACCGCCTGTAGCGTCCTGCCCAGGACTAGGGTCTCAGCACAGTGGACTCGTCGTACTCTGCTACCAGAAGTACAAAGCGTCGATACCATTTATATGCGCATCGTCATAAACATGTATGGAATAGCAGAAGCATCATAACATAGACAAAAAGAAAACGTCGACATACGTACGCACTAATACATCAAAAATAGTATTATTGATACATCATCAGTATAAATAGCAAGAGTACAGAGTTGAAAGTATCCAAAATACAAAAGATGATAAAACAGTCTACTGTGTCTCTCTCTGAACCTATTCTCTGGGCTCATTCTCTATGAACTCTGGTTCAGGATCCTGTGGGTTTGCATGGTAAAATAAAGGGGTGAATGATAACAAATCGCTCAGCAAGTATTTCCGCCAAGTTTCGCCAAGTGGATCCTACATAAGGACTGGGGTAGTGGAGATAATATAGTGAAATCCACAATAGATAATATACGAATAACATGCATGGAAATAACAGTTAAAGAAATCAACACAAATGAACAATAAATACACCAGACAGATACATTGACATGGAAATAACAGTTAAAGAAATCAACACAAATGAACAATAAAGTACACCAGACAGATACATTGACATGTAAGAAAATAACATCAAAGAACAGACCTAGATAAATAATACCGTAACGCACACGAACACATCATTTTATCATCTTTACTACGGCACATAACCTGTGTCATTCTTGCATACAATCTTTTAGGTTTAGTTTCATGTACTTGCTTGATCATACTTGGCAACATATACAGGAAGTCATGACTTAAAGGAAGTAAGAGCTCATGGGACATGTTAGTGATGCATGCCTCTATAACTTTCAGAAAACATATCATTTCGTGAGTTCATAAACACGACAGAAACATGAGTTGGCTATAGCACTTTTCATAACATAAGAATGGTACCTACGACATGCCAAATTATTCCCCGAGTAGCATTCAGTATCGTCTATGAATCCCGATGGTACAACTACGGTGTTCTATCATACGTACCTAGAGCTAACGGTAACGCGTTATGACTGAGATCCCCAGCCACAGACTCGGTGTTACAGTCAATCATAACGTATTTTTCCCTTAATATCCTCCCCTGGACCAGACAACAGGCAGCAATTATAGAGAACGTCGTAGACATAACAAGAAGATAGAGATCCCTTGTCTCGAACAAGGTGTTACACTCAACCAACAAAACATGCATATACAGAAAGGTAGAGAACCCTTGCCTCTGACAAAGTGTTATACTCAACCATCAGACACATGCATAAGTCGTATAGAATAATTCGTCTTGCGGTACGATTCTTTAATCGTGAAAAATTTAAAACATTTCTTGCGAAAAGTATTTCGTAATAGTAAATAAAACGTGATTGCTTGGAAAATCATGATGACAATATGCATAAGTGAATATTCAGTTTATGTCTCTAATCAATCGGTCCCTAAGTTTTTTTTTTCTTATTACATTTCCTGTGAAACTACCGTTTTACCCTTACCTAAGGGGCATCGGTTTTCTAGCCAAATAACAGCCCCCTTTTGGGGTTTATTAGCCATACCTAGTATTCTTTTACATTATCCAACACTTATTTAATTATAAATACCTCAAAACAGCCTTCTTCTTAAATACTTAAATCTGAAATTACCATTTTGCCTTCATAAGGTGTTTTCGGCCTCATGGCCCAAAACAACCTTTATTTAATGTCTTGTCTCTTCCTAAATTTAACAACTTGATTATTCCTTGATTTATCTTATATAACATATTTATTATATATGTAATTACATAGGTTTATTAAAATATTTTAAATCATCATAATTGTGTTGAAATGTGCCCGTGGACAAATGGGTACCAATTTACACTCATTGGTCTGTCATTTGTTCAATGTTACGAACATACTAGTTACTTACATATATTATACATGTTATACATATAGTCACATAGGTATACTCATATGAGTATAGATCATCATGTAAATGCCAAATATGGCATTGTGGCCGAAGGTTGCCACACATACATCTATTAATTTCCAATTTTTTTAGAATCATACTTATGCTTAATCCTTAAATATAATAACAACTAGTTCACATATATATTCACATATATACTCTCACATGTCACATTGAATATCATTATGGTAAAATTTACCCTCTTGGCCGAAATATATCTCCCATACATTTGTTGGTTTTTCCAACTTGTTCAAATTAGGAATGTGTTAAAATGATGGCCTCCATCTTATCATATAAGCTGATATGAACATATATCATGATGATGCATGATGGTTCATTGTCTTTATGATCTTGATATACTAGACCTCAAGGTTGGCTACATCCTCCATAACCATGATCACAAGCACCATGATTATAATGATGATCATAGTGCTTGTTACATGCAAATGTAAAGAGAGTTGAACTCATGAAAATACATCTTCTTAGGCCTTGATCATCAAGATACATATCATGATGATGGCGATGGAATCATGGCCTATGATGGAGGCTCATAACCGCCCCCATCTTAGAAGAAAAATGGTGATGTTATGATGATGATCTTCCAAAAATGGTGGTGTTTATGACATGCATTATAGTATTGTTCACGGCACACCTAAAACCCACTATATCATGGCCATAATTCAGTAATTGCATCTTCATACATATGTAAACTAAAAGGAGGGATGATTATCCAACATGCATATATGAAGATGATGATTGACGGAGTTCTGAGTACACTTTTTAGGAAAGTGTACCCATTTTTCTACAATTTACATAAAGGTGTTGAATAGATGATCAATCTTATTGTTTCATGCCATGCACACCCTCAAAGGGTTGTTTATGTCTTATTTATGCCATGCATGCTACATCTAGGTATTATACTAGTCATATTGATGAATCCATTCAAGAGAAGCAAACATTCATACACAACTTGAACATGCAAGACTCATTTTTTTATTTAGGTGTTAAATGCTTCATTTCAATATATGCATGCATGATCCATTCTTTAATATGAACATAGGAGACTTATTTTTAAACGTGCCTGAAGAATCTAAGAAGAAGACTCGCATTGATACTTGAATCCTACACTTAATAGTGAAAGATTTCTTCTTTGGGGTGGCTTGAGTGGTACACGGCCTTGGATGGCCAGAATGAGGAAAAATTAGTCATCCTTGAGAGATTCATACTTCTTCAACTAAGACAACTCTTCCTACCCCCTGGTGTTGCTCTCAGTTTAAAGGCTTAAAATTGAGGTGGAATGGGTATGTTATGGATGATGGAGGATAAGAAGGATGTGAACAAGGTTGATAGAGTGTTTACCTTGATGTTAATGGTGTTTGATCACTTGATTCCTCTCTTGAAATTTGAAGAAACTCACATCTTCCTTGATAGAGGGCTCAGGGGTGGAGGGGAAATTTTAGGGGATGGAAGAAGTCTTCCTAGTGAGAGAGTGTGAGTAGAGAGAAATGAAGGTGAGACAAAGTGAGAAGGAAGTGAAATGAAGTGAAATTATGATGAACTAGGATTTTATATTTGGGGCTTCTTGTTTAGCCGAAATTATGGTGTAGTGGGGAGAAATGATGGGAATTCTTTGTTTAAGTGGTTAGTGGGGAGAAAAAGTTCATGCATGAAATCTTAGTGGGTGAAGATCTTTCTTATGTAACAGTTAGAAAGTATTAGGGGAAAAATTAAAAAGAGAAGAAATAGGAAAATTGGAAAATGAAGGGGGTGGCCGGTTGGATGGGGTGAGGGTGCAAGTGGGGTGTGTATTTACTATTTTATCCTCCCTTATGTAGCTTTTTCTTTTTCCTTTTTTTACTTCCTAAACAAGAATTGTACCATTTATTTGTATGCATTATTTGTTAGTCTCGCATCTATTAATTGAATTCTTAATAGTTCTTATGTTTTATTTAGGTAAACCGTACATGTTACACCGAGTGCGGTATGATGATCGCACTTAATCTCTATCTTAATTTCCTTCGCTTTTTTATCTCCTACCCCAGGGTGAGGGTCCTAACAATATTTATAACATGTAACAAAATTTATTCCTCCTCTTCCTTTTTGACCTTTTGGCCGAATAACATATGAACACATGCATAAGAGGTCTTCTTGCTACACTTTTCCTAACATATCATATATCTTCATTTTCTTTCTTTAACTTGAATATATATTACATATTTGTGTCCATTTCATGTTATTTATACATATAGTCTATTTTGTTCCTTTTTGGCCGTGTGTATAAACATATCTATATAATCATATTTGCATCACTTATGAACATAGATTTTACATATTCTTAACACAAAAACAATGAATATACATCATGAATGATCCAACTTTATATGAACATATATACATAGATCTTTTAAAACAAATGAAGGATATAGGAAGAGTATTTTCCTTTATCACTTAACCTTACTGTGAAAGTGAAGATTTTTTCACTTGGATATGAAGAAAATCTTCCCCTTTTTGCCTTATCTCAGCCACGGTTTATGCACTAAAAATGGAGGAGTTAGTGAGCAACTATGAAACGGATAAATGGATAAATATACACTTATTTTAGGTGATGTTCATATCTTGCTACACCTTGGTTTTCAACCTCTTAAAAATTGGGCCATGGTGTTGGAATGGAAGAGGATGTTGTTTATTAGTTTGGATAAATATATGATATGAAGAGAAGAAATTTTTCTTCCTTGTCCATCTCTTTTAACTCACGGCCTAAGTGCAGGAAATGGAGGTTGGAAAACTTCCTTTTTGTTTTGTTGAAGAAGAAAGTGAAGTTTATTGGATATGAAGATTTGCTAAATATGGATTGAGAAGAAGAAGAAGAACAAGAAAAAGTTTTGCTCATGGCCTTTGGAACTTTCGGTCGTGGGAGAAAAAGAGAAGCTTGCAAAGACTTGTTATTCCTTTGAAGAGAAGAAGAGAGTGTGTAGAAGATGAAATGAGTTGAAAATAAAAAAGAAATGAGAGGGGGAGAGGGGGACTGTTGGGAGCTATTGTGGAGAGGGAGGAAGAAATTATGTAGATGTGAAATGGTTAAGAAGATGAAATGATGGAAGGCTGTCTTGAAAATGGAAGAAAACTGGAGTCTTTATTTGTTTGATAAGGTGTAAGACAATACAGTGAAGGAATGGTGAAAGAGAAGGAAATAGCTTCTTCTTCCTTGGAGTAGAAGGGAACGGTTTTGGTGTAGTGGAAGAAAGAAGAAGAATTCATTATGGGGTTGGATTGATGGGGAAAGATGGGAGAAGATGGAAGATTGTTTAGTAGCCTTGTATGAAATTTGAGTGAAGAAATGGTTAAAGGAACATAAAAATCTTCTTTTGTCTTGTAGGGGGTGGTCAAAGTGAAGAGGAAAGTGTGGTGGTTTGGTTTCAGTTGAAATTTTAAGAAGAGTATAAGAATGGCGAAGGAAGTTAGAAGATTTGATATTATGTATTATTTCTTTTTCTCCCGACCCAGAAATGCGGATCGTAACATTCTCCCCCTTACAAAAAGTTTTGTCTCGAATCTTAGGTGTTGTATCGCCTTACTGTTAGAGATTTCAAATCCGTATGCTCTATTTGCATCGATTAATCGTATATTCTTTGATTTAATATTACTATCCCCAAATTTCTAGCGATTCCCCTAATACGTTAATCGTACTTTCTCCCATTATAAAATCGATACTCGAAATCCATTCTCGTATACTATTCATCTTATTCAATGATCCTACCCTTATTTATTCTTGAACTTCGCTAATTTAATATCCATTTACATAGGATATGATCTTTCCTTAAATTCCTATTAATGTACACTTGATTTTAACCGGTTTATGACATTCTACATCTTCATGCTTATGCATGTTATGCTAGCTTTTGTACTAACTCATTTAAACCGCTAATCCTAACCCTGTTAAATCTTACATGAATATTTGTTGCTATTTATTCATGCTTACTTGATTTCACCTTAAAGCTTACTAATTCCATCCAAGTAATTTGATGTTACTGGGAATCGATATCTAACCCACGATATGTAATACGTTATCATCCCATTATCTTCACTTATATTATCGTATGCTTATTGCTATAAATTTATATCCCTATTGTAACTAATATTTTTCATCTTACTCTGAAAATTCTAATTTTATCGTCTTAACCTTAGCTGCAACCCTGTGTACAATTCCTTTATTAAACCCCATTTTTTGTAACTCTGATAAATCGTTTCTTATACGTATAGTTCTACTACATATCATAACTTAGGCGAAAATATGTAATTCCCTTTTTAATAGCATACACCAAATGTATGTGAATTTACTCTTCATATGATCGTATCTTATGTCCAAAATCATTACTTATTACTAACATTACGATAATTTCTAAAATCTTTATTAGTGTGATAATTTAATATTGTAACTTAAATTCTAAAATTCATTCCCTAGGGCTCAGATCAATGCTTAAGGTCAAGATCATCCTATCGAAATTATTTCCATAGGTTCATAAGGGACTTTTCCATTTCAGTGGTTTATCGATGTCCTCGAGGAAATAGTTTTATTGGTTAGAGTTCAAAGGTAAACCTCTATATGGTAATGGTCAGGTTCATTTGGACGTTTGCCTAACACCGGTCTATTTAGCTTAGTCTAAGGCAATCGCTCTCATCTAAGATCATTTCTGACATCTACGATCATCACTTAAATTCTAAGATCACTTCTTAACATGTTGTTGTAGAGACAAAGCTCCGATACCACCTGTGGCGCCCCGCCCAAAACTAGGGTTTCGGCCTGGCACACCCGCCCTATCCTACTACGAGAAATACGAGGCGTCTATACCATTCATGTGCATATCGAGATAATGGTACGATATAGCAGAAGCAACATAAGCATAAACAAAATATAATCGACATGCATTACTTTACATTACAATTCTGTACAAATCATACTATACTAATTTCTGAAATCCTCTGAACACATGATAATCAAATGAATAACATCTTCAAAAATAATCTCTCTGCATACTTCATTACTTTTGGTAATCTACCTTGACCCATCTTCAATAAGCCTATAAAAAGATTCATGTTCTCTGCAAAGTGATAAAGCAAGTATGAGCGATAACACTAATCGCCCAGCAAGTAGTCTTACTAGATACGTCATGTGGATCATGCATGGGGAGACGTGGTGATAAAATAGTAACGTGTAAACACGAACACAACAAGTCGCCTCTCCAATTTTAATAAATAAAGTGCATGACATAACTATAAATAAATAACATGAAACACATGTATCTCTATCAAGTAAACATTCTATAATATCGAGTCTCAAGAAAACGTCACTATCATGTATATCCACACTTAGAATCTCAATCCAAGTCTAAGATGTCATCATAGTTAGTCTTATCATCTAAATACATCAAGTCCTTATACGAGTCATGTAAATGCGATAATACTTTGATGTGATGCCTTTTAAAATCATGTTATAAAAATTCTATCACGGATGAATGATAAATCAATATCCATGTCATAAAACAGCCCATGTATTATACGATAAAACATCATGTCCATATCCATTTTCTGTAATCAGTTTGTACATATCATTTCCATAAATCATTTAAAACGTGTCATCTCACATGATGGCTATAGCACTTATCATAATGTAAGAGCGATGTCGCATGACATACCGAATGATTCTCCATATAGTCACCATGTACAAATATGAATCGAGATGAGTCCACATGGTGTTACATCATATGTACATGGCATCTAATGGTGATGTCGATAGGGTGGAGATCCCTTGTCTTAGACAAGGTGTTAGACTCGAAAAAAATATAACTGTAGGATACTATATGCCCATGACACCAACCCCTCCTAGGTTCTAGTGTCAAGCCGGCCTCCGATCATAAATAACATACTATATGCCCATGACCACAACCAACTTCGATCGGTTTCATGACGGCCTCCAAAACATATGTTATCATATAAACATGTATTGTTGGAATCAATCTTCTCATCGGTATGGTTTGTCACGTACGAAAACTTTTTAAAGCATGTCATAAGATGTAAATATGTATGCAAATGTCTCAATTTCTAATCCATTCAACATATATAGATACTCAAATAATCTTCATATCATCCTGTCCTTTAACCTACAAGAATACGCACATAATCCAATACTTAAGTCATGAAAATCACTTTCCTCTTTCCCTTTCCAATCTTGGCAAAGAGCCCTATCATCATCTTTATGCTTTGTCCAAATTTATCCATCCACGTATTCTTAAAATATCCATCTTATACTTAATAAGAAGGGCTGAAAACCCTAATTTAAGATTAATTTCTATATACTTCCATACTTCATAAAACATATATAAAGTAACCATATTTTGTATCATACTTTAATTTATACATCTTTATATCCATAAACATGTACCAAGTGATTTATTCCATGTCAAAATATGCATATATGTCGTGTGTGTATATACATATGCTAAAAATGGTCCTTTGGCTGAAATATCTATGTATACATATCAAAAATTCCCTTTTTCATTTAGTACACTTCTTTATTTCGTGTTTTAGTCTTATGGTCAACTCTTTACATAACATACATATCTATATTTATATTATGTAACCAAATTTATTCTTCCTCTTCCCTTTTTGCCTTTTGGCCGAATATATATATATATATATATATATATATATATATATATATATATATATATTGGTATATGTCATATACATCATTTCTTTATCACATCTTTTACTTATATCTTTGTTTGATATTTATTTCAACTATATGCATATCAGTTTCTATCAACATAATGTCTTGTAAAATAATCATAAAATGCATAAACATACAAAGTGATTCAAGCCATGAAAACAATGTAAATAGGCCAATAAAAACCTAGCTTGGCCGAATACATACACCCATGAAATAACATGGAGATCATCAAGAAACATCTTCTGTGAACTAGAATCTTAGACATGAGTACGATTGCCTCATATCATGCCAAACTAATAACCAAAAAGTTTATAAAAACAAAATCATAAATAAACACTTAAGTGATGATCTTCATGAAAAACATATGAACACAAGCATAAAAGGTCTTCTTGGTACACTTTTTCTAACATATCATATACCTTCATTTGCTTTCCTTAACTTTTATATATACTACATATGTGTGTCCATTCCATTCATACATATACTCTATTTGGTTCCTTTGGCCATGTGTATATATATCTATATCATCATATTTACATCACTTATGAACATAGCTATTACATGTTCATGATACAAAAACATTGAACATACATCATGAATGATCCAACTTTATATGAACATAAACACATAGGTCGTTGAGAATCCATGAAGGATCTAGGAAGAGTTCTTGTCTTTATCACTTAACCTTAGTATGAAAGTGAAGATTTATTCACTTGGCTTTGAAGAAAATCTTCCCCTTTTTGCCTTGTCTTACCTACTGTTTATACGCCAAAAATGGAGGATTTAGTGAGCAACGATGAAAATAGATAAATGGATAAATATACACTTACCTTAGTTGATGTTCTTACCTTGCTACACCTTGATTCTGAACCTCTTAAAAATTTGGCCATGGTGTTGAAATGAAGGAGGATGTTTCAGTTATTATTTTGGATGAATATATGAGATGAGGAGAAGAAATTCTTCCTCCTTGTTCATCTCTTGTAACTCACAGCCTAAATATAGAAAATGGAGGTTGGAAAACATTGTTTTTCTTTTCTTTGAGAAAAAGAAAAGTTTTTTGGATATGAAGATTTTCTAAGTATGAAATGAGACGAAGAAGAAGGAAGTTTTGCTCTTGGCCTTTAGAACTTTTGGCCATAGGAGAAAAAGAGAAGCTTGGGAAGACCTGTTCATCCTTTGGAGAGAAGTAGAGAGTGTGTAGGAGATCAAATGAGTTGAGATGAAAAATAAATGAGAGGGGGAGAGGGGGACGGTTGGGAGCTATTGTGGAGAGGGAGGAAGAAATTATGAAGATGTGAAATGGTTAAGAAGATGAAATTATGGAAGGTTGTCTTAAAAATGGAAGCAAGGTGGGATTGTTATTTGTTGGGTAAGGTGTAAGACAATAGAGTAAAGGAATGGTGAAGGAGAAGAAAATATATTCTTCTTTCTTGGAGTAGAGGGGGGCAGTTTTGGTTGAGTGGAAGAAAGAAGAAGAGTCCATGATGGGTTGAAGGATTGATGGGGAAAGATGGGAGAAGATAGACAAGCGGTTAGTAGTCTTGTAAGGAAATGGAGCGAAAAATGGTTGAAGGAGAAGAAAAGTCTTCTCCTTTTGTCTTGTAGGGGGCGATCAAAATGAAGAGGAAAGTGGGATGGTTTTGTTTTGGTTTAAATTGTAAGAAGAGTGTAAGAATGGTGAAAGAAGTTGGAAGATTTGGCGATATGTATTAAGGTGGGTTCAAGACAAAATATCTCCTTCCTTTTTCCATTGTTTGTGGCTGGGTACAAGGAGTGGAAAAGGAGTGGTTGGCGATTTGTTGGATGTGTAAGAAAAGGTGTAAGAAGTGTGTGAGATGGTGTAAGTTTTTAGAAGGGGGAAAATTATGTATAATTGGTTGAAGAAGAAAAAAATCTTGTCTTCCTTTCTTGCATAGGTGGACGCATACTTGGTAGTACAGTAGGTAGAATAAGACAATTTTATCATTCGGTTTCTACACAATTTTCTACATTTGGTATTTTGTTGGGGTATTATTCTAACCACAATTTCCTTCTTCCTTCTTAATCCTAAATAGCGCCATCAATAATATATATATATATATATATATATATATATATATATATACACATATACATATACAGTTCGAAAACTGCTGCCCTTATTCTCCAGGTCCGATTTTGCCTGGCGGGCGGCGTAACCGTCGTATGCTAGTTTCTGGCCTCCTTTCATTCACGTCTACCTCTTTCACCTTCTTCTACACTACCTTACATCCTTCACACCCATTTTTCTTATGGCGATCAACACACCCACTACGGCGGCGCGGCAAATTAACCCTGATCGATCTTTCGCCTTGCTGTTTGTGGCTCCTTCAGCGCAAATACAACCCAAGCCAATCCAAAAATTCAAGGGCAGTCCTATAATTTCATTCACTGATGAGGAGGTTCAATCCATTGCCGTCCCATACCGCTTCACAATGGTTGGTACGTTTTGGTATGTGCGGCCTCCGATATCAACGATTCGTGTCGCCATTGACAGAATTTGATTCACTCGGTCTGTAAAGTTCGGCCTTTTAGACTCTACACACATTATTCTTCACTTCGATCTCGAACAAGACTATACTTGATGCTTTACCCGTCGGGGATGGATGATATCAGGAAAGCAGATGCGAATCACAAAGTGGACGCCGAATTATGACCCTGCAATTGAAATGCCTATCGTTCCCATATGGATATCTTTTCCGTGTCTCCCAATTCATATGCATCATAAAGATGCTATATTTGAGATAGCGTCCATGCTTGGTGAACCATTGAAACTCGACGCCGCTATAGCAACGTTGAACCGGCCTTCAGTTGCGCGAGTTTGTATTGAACTAGATGCCTCTATGGAATTACCTCAAAGAATATTTATTCAGACGTCATCAAGAGTGATCATGCAGAACGTTAAGTATGAAGATCTTCCCCGCGATTGCGCAACCTGCTATCGTCTCGGTCATGTAGCCGCCGACTGTGGCAAACAAAATGCACATCCTATGCCACCTGCTGAAAAGAAGCCACAACACTGGAAAACCCTAGGGTACATCTTTCTGACAAAACCAAAAAACAACGTTGGACACCCAAAAAATTCGGCCCCTCCTCAACTGATCAACAGCCTGTCACGGCAAGGGAAGACATGCATATTCCAGTATCACCGGAAATGGTCATCACACATGAAGTTTCAGACGTACAGGACCTCTCCAGATTAAAAGGGGTTGACGATTGTCTTTTAGGAGATCTTCCTGGCACAACCGTGTTGTTCTCGCGTTCAGATAATGAGCATGAACCCGCGCTAGCAGACAATTTATTGGATGAACATGATGTGGGATAGTGCAATGATATTGTAGGCCTCATAGAAGCTACATATGTTGATACACATTCTACTGACCATGCCAACGTTATTACTGAGCATACAGACGATGATCCTGCTAATCAAAATCCTAGCCAGGGACCACGCATATTAAGACGAAATCCTCCCACGTCTCCCTATCTAACCAGGTTACGTGCAGCGCACATCTCTAACTCCTTTGATGTTTTATCCCAATGAAGATACTGTTGTGGAATGTAGGTGGAATACGTAATTCATTTAATAGCTTGCTTTCACTAGTTCAAAAATACAAGGTATATCTTATTATTATTATTGAACCGAAGCTACGACCCACCGCCTTGCAACCATACCAACTACAGCTTTTTTTTTCTAAAGCTACATCTGTTTTTAATGATCAAATACGGTGATTTTGGAAGGACACACTTCTCAAACTGGAAGACAAACAACCTGGACACCAACATCATTCCATGAAGTTTCGTTGGCTGGCCACGGGAGATTGTTTTTGGTTGACGGGATTATATGGACATCATTCGGTTCTACAACGACGTATTTTGTGGGATGAATTAAAACAATTTCATATGACAAACACAACTCCATGGATCATCGGTGGAGATTTTAACATATTTAGAATGTTAGACGAGCACCGTGGCAGGTCGCATCCATCATTGCGCATATTGCAAGATTTCAATGATTTCATTCAGCATTGTCAGTTACAAGAAATTTCATTTCAAGGTTCATGTTTCACTTGGTCTGACAGACGAGGTTTAGGACGTGTATGGCGGTGTCTTGACCGTTTTCTGTGCTCATCTTCTTTTTCGGATATATTCTCCTTCACACAAGTTCAACATTTGTCCAGTGCAACTTCGGATCATGCGCCTTTACTTTTCATATGCGACTCTGAAGGCCCACGAGACTCACTACTTTTTCGCTACTTAGACGTGTGGACAACACATGCAGATTTTGATGACTTTGTCACACACAGATGGCAATCATATTCAACAGTCGGTGGAATGTGGGGATTCAACCGCAAACTATCTCTCATTCACAAAGACTTTAAACAATGGAATGAGGATACATTTGGAAACATATTCGATGCAGTTGCTCATGCAGAATCCGAAGTAAAATCGGCGGAACAACATTTTGATGATAACCCTACAAAATCCTCCCGTGTGATGTATCATAAGCGAATGGCAGAATTGCATATTGCTCAGAAACATGCCTTTCTTTACTGGAAACAGAAGGCCAACATCAAATGGTTTAAAGAAGGTGATGCTAACACCTCCTTTTTCCATCAAACAGTTAAGCATAAGAGATACTGCCAGCTTATTCGTAGAATTCGGAAACCAGATGGTACTGTGCTCGACCAGCTTTGTGATATTAAAGATGAAGCTATCCGATTTTTCTCTAATCTCTTCACTGATGAGCCAGTTACGAATTGCGACTTAATACTCCAGCACATACCATCTCTGATCATAGTAGATTACAATAGCGCCCTGAAGGCTATTCCATTACTATCTGAAGTTAAAGCAGCGGTTTGGGATCTTAGTCCCTCAAGCGCTGCTGGTCCGGATGGCTACCCGGGATCATTCTACAGACATTTTTGGCACCTGATACAGTATAATGTGCATAAGGCAGTTCAATAATTTTATTTGGTTATCCGAATGCCAAGGGTAGTAGCAGCAGCATCCATTATCATTATACCAAAGGTAAGTAATCCTCAAACATTTGCGGATTACCGTCCTATATGTCTTACAAATTTCATTTCCAAGACTGTCACACGAAGGCTAGCAACGAGGCTGGGCAGCATATTGCCAAAAATTGTTTTGCCAGAACAAGCAGGTTTCATGAAAGGCAGGGATATTACTGAACAAGTACTATTAGCGCAAGAGATGGTACATGTCTTAGAAAAACGTACAAGAGGAGGGCAGACGATTATCAAATTGGACATGGCCAAGGCATTTGACCGGGTTAGTTGGAGGTATCTCCAACAACTGCTTCAGCGCATGGGTATGGATGAGCATCTACTACGCATAATTATAAACAATTTGAGCGACACAAGATGTTCTATTCTTCTCTACGGTTGTCTAACAGAGTAATTCTCGATTGGTAGAGGAGTCAAACAGGGAGACCTCTATCTCCACTATTATTCATCCTATCATCTGAAGGATTTACAAGAGGGCTAAATCACCATATACGTGCGTGTAACATAGTTGGATTCAAGGCAGGTCGTGCGCCTTGTGTCTCACACTTGGGATTTGCAGATGACTTGTTAATTTTCCTCAATGGTTCGACATGCAACTTAGCAAAATTTCGCTAATTCTTAGATACATATCAGCAGGCTTCAGGACAGTTGGTAAATTACCACATAAGTCAATTTGTGCCGGGTCAAGGAGCCTCGGTTCCTTCGTCAACGGCAGCCTTGGGCATGCGGTCTACATCGTTACCTATCAAATATCTGGGGTCATACTTGCATAAGAGGATAAATAAAGCAAGGTACTGTTCTGCTATTCTCAATCACTTCGACGCTAAATTGTCATCATGGTCGTCTGCTTTCTTACCTATGGCAGGGAGGCTTATTCTCATCAAGCATGTACTTAACACATTGCCTACACATCTGATAGCTAGCTCCAAATTGCCAAAAGGGGTAATCAACATTTTAAGTCGGAAATGGCTTGTTTTCTTTGGAAAGGACGACATCATTGGCAGTCCTGGCCTTCAGTGTGCCGATCAGTTGAAGTTGGTGGACTAGGCATCAAACATCTTACATATGTCCAAAAAGCATATGATTGTCAAATATGGTGGAAGTATTTTCACTCCAACACATTATGGGCAGAATTTTGTAAAGAAAAATACGGCCAACGTCTGACTATTTATTCTCATATATATGATTCTTCAGCATGGAAAAGAATTTGTAGAATAAATGCGTATGTGGAGATTCATACCTACACCTCTCATAATATGTTACGCTGGGCTCCAGAGGAAAACGGCCAATTTTCAATTCGCACAGCTTATTCGTTAATATCTCCTCATGAAGAAACAAAGGTAGAATCACGGCATATTTGGTGGAAAACCGTGCATCTTGGTCAGAAAATTTTTCTATGGCAGCTTTGGACACGCTCTCTCCCAATGGTAGAAAATTTTCGTTGCTGGCTAACGGCCTACCCATCGCAGTGTGTTTTTTGTCGACAAAATAACAACCAACAAGATCATGTGCTTCTGCATTGCTCTGCCATTCGACCGCTTTGGGTGGACATGTCAATTACATCCTCTGGGCCAATGCCCCACTCTTGAACCATAAAAGCTCATTTACTCTGATGGTGGCGCACATCTTCACAAACGACAATGTCTGGACAACTCAAATCTATCGTTCCATCTCTTGTAGCTTGGGAAATATTGAAAATGTATGCCGCTTGTAGATTTAGCGAGGAACATTTCGCCTACGATAGTTTGTATACACGGATAAAAGAGTCGATACATACATGGTGCTACTCAATCAATGGAAAAAAGTTTGCACAAACGATCCCCCATCTTGATGATCTACGATTCTCCCCGCCTCTACGAATGAAGAGGCTAGCAATAGTTCGATGGCAATTTCTACCTTCAGGGAAGCTCAAACTTAATGTTGATGCCACTATAGGACAACGAATGTCGGCAGGAGGAGCAATACTTAGAACAGATCAAGGCTTAATTCATTCGGCTATCTGCTTCCCGTTACCTTCATTACGACCGCTGTGGGCGGAAATCCACGCAATGACAGTGGCCTTAATGTATTACGCGCAGCATTATGACAGTTTAGTGGTGGAGATAGATTGTCAATCCATGATCAATCTACTGGCTGAAAATAGACGTATGACAGGTTCTTTGGCATCGGATATCACACGAGCAACGCAATTCCTCAGCCTTAATCACTCAACAATTCAATATTGTCCAAGGGAAGCAAATTCAGCAGCACATAGGTTAGCAAGATACGGATACCACTCATCCGGCATGACAACCTACAGTTCATCTCAAGAATTACTGTGTGAAGCACGCTGCGTGATACTCACGGACCTTCAACTGCCGGCATTCAGAGCGTAATATATGACGGCCAAATTTCTATATAGTTGTATGTGTTCTATAACACAGACAACATGGGTGCGTTTACTTTTCCTTTCTTTGTTTATTATGTACGATAGCCTTTGTGACAATCTTCGATATACTCATCTTTGTTTGTCATTTGCGATTGCGATTGCTTGGCCATGGTGGATAATTACGGGGGCTACCATAAGGATCACATCTACAACACATAGCGGGGCAACATTCTCACCCAGCGGCAATCATCAGATGTCGTCGTCTTGGTTTGACTCAAGCCAAGACGACTTCGGTATGGTCTGGGTTTCATTAATCTCATGCACTTGTACTTTCATTGTGTTACTCCTAACTGCCTTTCTCCTCCATCACGAGGTACATGGTACATTCGCAACAGCACCACTCAGCCACGGTGATTCATCAGATTCAGACTCAAGGGATGGTTTCTGGCTCATTAAACATGTATCTCCCAGCAGGATCTTCTGCATGTATTCTTTCGCATATAAGCTAGATGTTATTACCAGCCAGATAAATATGTATGTTTTTTCCTTCGCCGAGGTTTTATCCACAAGGGTGGTTTTACTTGGCAAGGTTTTAATGCGACATATCATATTTGACTGGAGAAGCGTCATCATTAGTGATTTGTTTCATTTATTTTCGTACTCTGATCTTTGTAATATGGTTTTCCTCTGCCACAAGTGAGGTTTTCAATAAAAGCATTCTTTCATAAATTTATATATATACATATGCATATGTGTGTGTGTGTGTCTATATATATTCATTTTCTTTTTTTCTTTTCTAAGTTATTTTGTTATGTTATACTTCCTTTTTCTTTTATTTAAGTGGTTCTAATTTCTTGTGTCATGACTTTTATTGGATTTAATTTATGTCTACTGACTTAAGTCATTACCAGCTAATTTATTTAAATCCTATTGTACATTCGAAAATGTTCGTTATCTAGTTTCATTGATATATTGGTTACATTATTGTCCGGTTATTGTTCTGAGCGTTTCTAACCCCGATATATACTACCGAGGTCCTACTAAATTTCTATTCAAGTTTTTATTCCACCGAATGTTATCGACATTGCACTTTTATTTTCTTTTCTTTTACCTTATTTCTGTTTCTACCGACCCGGAAATGTGGGCCGTAACATTCTCTCCCTCTTAGAAAAAGTTTCGTCATCGGAACTTGGCGTTGTATCGATCTTACAGTCAGGAATTTCAAATCCTTATACTGTATTGGCATCTCTTAGTCGCATATCCTTTAACTTAATATATATTATCCCCAAATTTCCAGCGAATCCCCTAATATGTTAATCGTACTTTTCCCACTATAAAATCGATACTCAAAATCCATTCTCCTATACTATTGATCTTATTCTATGATCCTATCCTTATTTATTCGTGTGCTTCGCTAATTTAATATCCATTTACCTATGATAAGATCTTCCCTTAAATTCCTATTGAAGTACACTTCATTTCAACCGGTTTATGATATTCTACATCCTCATTCTTCTGTGCGTTATACTAGCTTTTGTACTTACTCATTTCAACCGCTAATCCTAACCCGGTTAAATCTTACATAAATAATAACTACTATTTATTCATGCTTGCTTCATTTCATCTTAAAGCTTACTAATTCCATCCAGATAATCTGATGTTACGAGGAATCAATATCTAACCCACGATATGTAATAACTTATCATCCCATTATCTTTACTTATATTATTGTATGCATATCGCTATGGATTTATGTCCCTATTGTAACTAATATTTTTGACATTACTCTGAAAATTCTATGTTTATCGTCTTAACCCTAGCTGTAACCCTTCGTACAATTCCTTTATTAAACCACATTTGTTATAACTCAGATAAACCGTTTCTTAATACCAATACATCTACTATACATCATAACTTAGGCTAAAACACGCAATTCCCATTTTAAAAGTATTCCCTAAATATATGTGAATTTACTCTTCATACGATCGTACCTTAAGTCCAAAATCATTACTTATTACTAACGTTACAATCATTTCTAAAATTTTTGTTAGTGTGATAATTTAATATTGTTACTTAAATTCTAAAATTGATTCCTTAGGGCTCAGATCAATGCTTAAGCTCAAGATCATCTTATCGGAATTATTTTCATAGGTTCATAAGGGCTTTTCCATTTCAGTGGTTTACCCATGTCCTCTAGGAAATAGTTTTATTGGTTAGGTTCAAACATAACCCTCAATTTGGTAATGGTCAGGTTCATTTTGACATTTGCATAACACTGTTCTATTTCGCTTAGTCTAAGGCTATCGGCCTCGTTTGAGATCATTTCTTACATCTACAACCATCACTTAAATTCTCAGATCACTTCTTAAGTTCATGTTGTTGTTTACTTTATGTGTCCGTAGTGGATCTAGAGCCAACGCTCTAATACCACCTGTAGCGCGTTGCCTGAAAATTGGGTTTCGACCCAATGCACCCGCCGTACCATACTTCAAGAAGTACAAGGCGTCCATAACATGCATGTGCCTGTCAACCTAATCATGGTACGATATAGCGGTAACAAAATAAACATAAAAAATATAATCGGCATGCATTACTTTACATTAAAATCCTGTACAAATCATACAATACTAAATCCTGGAATCCTCTTTGTACATGATAATCAAAAGAATGACATCTTCAAAAATAATCTCTCAACATACTTCGCTACGATTGGTAATCTACTTGGACCCATCTTCAATAAAACTGTAAAATGATTCATGTTCTCTACAAAGTGATGAGGCAAGTATGAGCGATAACACCAATCATCTAGCTAGTAGTCTGACTAGATACGTCATGTGGATCATACATGGGGAGATTGGGTGATACAATAATAACATGTAAACACGAACATAACAAGTCGTGTCTCTAAATTTTAGTAAATAAAGTGCATAACATAACTGTAAATAAATAACATATAACACATATATCTCTATCAAGTAAATATTCTATACTATCGAGTCTCTAGAAAATTCCACTACTATGTATATCCACACTTAGAATCCCAATCCAAGTCTAAGAAGTCATCATACTTAGTCTTATCATCTAAATACATCAAGTCCTTTTATGAGTCATGTAAATGAGATAATATTATGATGTGATGCCTCTTAAAATCATGTTATGAAAATTTTATAACGATGAACGATAAATCAAAATCAATGTCATAAAACTGCCATGTACTGTACGATAAAACACCATGTCCATATTCATTTTCTGTAATCTGTCTATACATATCATTTCCATAGATCATTTAAAACATGTCATTTCATATGATGGCTATAGCACTTATCATAACATAAGAACGATATCACACGACAAACCGAATGATTCCTCATATAGTCATCATGTACAAATATAAATCAAGATGAGTCGACATGGTGTTACATCATATGTACATGGCATCTAATGGTGACGTCGATAGGGCAGAGATCCCTTGTCCTAAACAAGGTGTTACACTCCGCCAAACTGTAACTGTAATTGTAGGATACTATATCCCCATGACACCAACCTCTCTTAGGTTCCAGTGTCATACCGGTCTCCAGTCATCGATAACATACTATATGCCCATGACCACAACAAACTTCGGTTGATTTTATGACGGCCTCTAAAACATATCATATAAACATGTGTTGATGGAATCAGTCGTCTTATCGATATGGTTTGCAACGTACGAAAACTTTTTAAAACATGTCATTAGATGTAAACATGTATGTAAATGCCTCAATTTCTAATCCATTCAACATATATATTTACTCAAATAATCCTCATATCATCCTGTCCTTTAACCTACATAAATATGCACATAATCCAATACTTAAGTCATGAAAATCACTTTCCTTTTTCCCTTATTCCAATCTCGAAAAATAGACCTATGTTTTGTCCAAATTTATCCATCTATGTATTCTTAAAATATCCATCTGATACTTGATAAAAAGGACCAAAAACCCTAATTTAAGATTAATTTCTATATACCTTCATATTTCATAAAACATACATAAAGTAACCATATTTTATATCATACTTTATTTTATACATCTTTATATCCATAAACATGTACCAAGTGATTTATTTCATATCAAAATATGCATATATGTCGTGTGTATATATAATTAATGCCAAAAATGGCCTTTTAGCTGAAATACCTATATATACATATCGAAAATTCCCCTTTTCATTTATTGCACTTTCTTTATTCCATATTTTAGTCTTGTGGTCAACTCTTTACATGACATACATATCTGTATTTATAACATGCAACAAAATTTATTCTTCGTCTTCCTTTTTGGCCTTTTGGACGAATATATATATATATATATATTGGTATATGTAACATACATCTTTTCTTTATCACATCTTTTACTTATAGCTTTGTTTTGATATTTATTTCAACTATATGTATATTAGTTTCCATCAACATAATGTCTTGTAAAATTATCATAAAATACATAAACATACAAAGTGGTGGAAACCATGAAAACAAAGAAAATATGCCAATAAAAACTTAGCTTGGCCGAATACATACACCCATGGAATAACATGGAGATCATCAAGAAACATCTTTTGTGAACTAGAATCTTAGACATGAGTATCATTGCCTCATATCATGATAAACCAAGACCAAAAAAGTTCATAAAAACAAAATCGTAAATAAACACATAAGTGATGATGTTCATGAAAAACATATGAATACATGCATAAAAGGACTTCTTGGTACACTTTTCCTAACATATCATATATCTTCTTTTTCTTTCCTTAACTTGTATATATATCTCATATTTGTGTCCATTTCATTTTATTTACACATATAGTCTATTTTGTTCCTTTTGGCCATGTGTATATACATATCTATATCATCATATTTACATCACTTATGAACATAGATTTTACATGTTCTTGATACAAAAACATTGAGCATACATCATGAATGATCCAACTTTATATGAACATATACACATAGATCGTTGAAAATTCATGAAGGATCTAGGAAGAGTACTTGCCTTTATCACTTAACCTTAGTATGAAAGTGAATATTTATTCAGTTGGCTTTGAAGAAAATCTTCCCCTTTTTGCCTTATCTAACCCAATGTTTATATGCCAAAAATGAGGAGTTAGTGAGCAACAATGAAAATGGATAAATGGATAAATACACACTTATCTTAGTTGATGTTCTTGCCTTGCTACACCTTGATTCTGAACCTCTTAAAAATTCGGCCATAGTGTTGGAATGAAGGAGGATGCTGCAGTTATTGTATTGGATGAATAAATGAGATGAGGAGAAGAAATTTTTCCTCCTTCTTCATCTCTTGTAAATCACGGCCTAAATGTAGAAAGTGGAGGTTGGAAAACTTTCTTTTTCTTTTCTTGGAGAAAAACAGAAGTGTCTTGGTTATGAAGATTTGCTAAGTATGAAATGCGAAAAAGAAGAAAGTTTTGCTCTTGGCCTTTGGAAATTGCGGCCATGGGAGAAAAAAAAAGCTTGTGAAGTCTTCCTTTAGGGGAAGAAGAGAGTATGTAGGAGATGAAATGAGTTAAAGATTAAAAAGAAATGAGAGGGGAGAGGGGGGCGTTTGCGAGCTATTGTGGAGAAGGAGGAAGAAATTATAAAGTTGTGAAATGGTTAAGAAGATGAAATGATGGAAGGTTGCCTTGAAAATGGAAAAAGGTGGAGTTGTTATTTGTTTGATAAGGTGCAAGACGATAGAGCGAAGGAATTATGAAGGAGAAGAAAATATCTTCTTCTTTTTTGAGTAGATGGGGACGATTTTGGTGGAGTGGAAGAAAAAAGAAGAATTCATGATGGGTTGAAGGATTGATGGGGAAAGATGAGAGAATATGGAAGAGTGGTAAGTATTCTTCTAAGAAAATAAAGTGAAGAACTGTTTAAAGGAGAAGAAAAATCTTCTCCTTTTGTCTTGTGGGGGCGGACAAAATGAAGAGGAAAGTGGGGTGGTTTGGTTTTAGTTGAAATTGTAAGAAAAGTGTAAGAATGGTGGAAGAAGTTGGAAGATTTGGTTATATGTATTAAGGTGGGTTGAAGACAAAATATATCCGTCCTTTTTCCATTGTGTGTGGCAGGGTACAAAGGGTGGGAAGAAAGTGGTTGGTGATTTGTTGGATATGTAAGGAAAGGTGTAAGAAGGGTGTAAGATGGCGTAAGATTTTGGGTAGAAGAAAATGATGTATAATTGGCTGGGTGGAAGCCTACTTGGTGGTGGAAGTGGGTAGAATAGGACAAAATTTAATCATTTGGTTTCTACACAATTTTCTACATTTGGTATTTTGTTGGGGGTATTTTTCTAACCACAATTTCCTTCTTCCTTTTTCTTCCTAAATGGCGCCATAAATAATATATATATATATATATATATATATATATATATATATATTCATTTTCTTTTTTCTTGTTTTCTAAGTTATTTTATTATGTTCTACTTCCTTTTTCTTTAATTTAAGTGGTTCTAATTTCTTGTGTGATGACTTTTATTTCTTGTCTGCATTTCTTGTCTGCATTCTGTTTGTATTGTTTTATAACACTTGCAGATGTATTGCACCATCATGGAATGGATCATGGAAATTATATGGACATGGATTATCATGGAAAATTATATGGAGATGGATTGGATTTGTAAATTATTTGGAATGATTTGTGTATGAATTTATTTATGATGGATGTGCTGAATTTCTATTTGTGAAAGGGAGATGGATATGTATGTATTCACGATTTAATTATTTTAGTACCTTGTTCCCACATGTCTGATCTCATGGCATATCTAAGGGGTTTACTTGCTGGGTGATTTCTGTTATTGCTCAAACTTTTCATGTAAATAAACATGCAAGAAAAAGGGACCGAGATGCAGTATACGTAAAGGACTGGCCGGAGTTAGGCTATGTCTGATTTGAGACATATGCATCCGGATTTCACACTTAGATGTTTCATTTTCGATGGTTATGTATTATCGACTTACTTTGAGGCTTTGTACTTTGTATGGATTGTGTATCCTGGATTGTACTTTGGGACATTCTGATATGTTCTAAAAGTTTAAGTTATGATGCTTCCGCTATATCAAACCGTGTTTTATGTTGTGATGTGTATTCGATTTGTATCGACGACTTGTACTTCTCTTAGTAGAGTACGGCGGGTGTACCATTCCTAGATCGTAGTCTTGGGCTTAGCGCTACAAATTTGATCATTAATGGATATATGGTCTACCATTTGAAACTTGAGAAATCAATAACCACATATTTACATTTACCAACATCTTCAGAATCATTTTGCTTTGGAGGGCATTCCATATTTCTATTGCTGAATTTAATTTGATATAAATGCCAAAAAAAGAGTTGCAGAGGAAGTGTAGAATATGTCCCTTACATTTAATGTTGTTAGCATCATACTTAAGAGCTTCTGCCACACCATTTGGTATATTCTTCGTGAGACCGTAAGAAACAGAGACCATCTCTAGGAAAAACAACAGATTTTCGGACAATCTTTTGAAGTATTTGCCATAATATAGCTCCAACTTCGACATATCAGGAATAATAGGTTGTTTGGTAGCTATATCAACAAAATTTCTTTAAAAGATGTAAGAATACGAAAACAATAGGGTAACCAAACAATAGGAAAAAAACACAATAAAGGGGCAGGTGAGATGTAGCCGAAGTTGCACTGTCCTTAAAGCAGATTTACTTCCACTATTAAGAATGGTTAACTACTAGCAAATGCTTCTCAAGATATAACGAGGTCGTCTAGAGCAAACGATTGAACTTGCATATTAGAAGTGTTTGATATCAAAGAAAGAAAGAATATATGAGAGAAAGAAAAATTTTGCAAAATTTTCTAAGTGTTTTCAAAAAGTATCAAGTCATTTCTTCAAATCACAGTATCCTCGTATTCATAGACTTCGTTTCACACACAAGATATTAATGTGACATATCTCTGTATAATTTAACTTCCAAAGTTGATTTATAACCGTTTCATATTTAAAGGATATGTCACAAGATGCAAAAGTTGCATCAACTCATAGAAAAATACCAATTTGAGGTCACTGAACACGGCTACCGAACGTTTGGTGAATTTCATCGAACGTTTGATCAGGCGTTCGCTGAGCCTCAGATCTGACACCAAACTCTAAAATCTTCACCAAACGTTCAATGAAAATTCACCAAACGTTCGGTAACTTAAAGTTTCAAGGTTTGATGTAATCTGTCAAATTCATGTTTCACTCTTTTCTCCAATCAACTTTTGTACGTATTTCTATATTAATTTGGAACATATACTAATACTTTTACGCATTTTTTCCAATAATATGTGGCCAGGGGATCAGCTAAATTTCACATGTTGCATTTGTTGGATATTAGGAATCGGGTTGTAACTAATCGAACATCCACGCGAGAAATATATATACTTGTATCTTAATCTAACCATAACCATATATATACATGTATCCTAATTAACTAGTTTCACATGTTCATGTTTGGGGCTTTTGTATGTTTGGTTTTTTCCTTTAAATAGCTTTTTCTAAAAATAAAACAGCATACAAAAACCTACCAAAAAAAGCACAAATCACTGTGGATGATTGACTTGCGAAGGAACGCCTAGTTGTCTTGATTGTAGACTGTTCACTTTTACGTCAAAAATATACCGGATACTTTTTCCTTTTTTTTTTTGGAGGGAAAAAAAACTGAATCATCTTTCTCGTGGTTCTTAGATTTCTCTAAACATTTTTTATTATTACGAGTTATAACTGTAGATATCAGTTTTGTTTTCTGGCGAAAAACCTTTAGGTCTAGTGGTTGAGTAGCATTTATCCCATTCCCGGGTCTCGAGTTCGATTCCCCTCCCCAATTTTTTTTTTTTAAAAAAAAAATCAGTTTTGTTTTCTGGTTTTTACTATTATAAATCTTTCATTTGATTTAATATTGTAATAAACTGTCCAGCACAGTCACTATCTTTCTATTTGGTCTAAAAGTTCAATTTTACTATGGAATGGATTCGTACAACTGGAAGGAGGGCTTTCCAAATTTGATCAAAAATGGTAGAAGACACCCCAGAAGAAGGCAAAATGTAGTTCCACACAAAAAAGAAACATACGGCAAAAGAGATCTCGAACAAATTAAATGGATAGCTCAACATTTAGATTTCATTAGTAAACTGCCACAAAGTTGTTGGAGTAACAGATAAAACACATTACATATATAGTCATATATGTTAGATACTATAATCATAAATGTGTACAGTGTGCGTTTGTGTAAACTGACGAAATATAAGCAAAACCGAGGCGAGTCTAACGACTCTGTCCTTAAGACGATTTGCTCCAGTACAAAGTGCCCAACCAGAATACACAGCAAATGTCTCCCAGGATACAACGGCTACAGTTCATACGAAGTGGCACACCAACGTAAAGAACTCGGCGAACCTGTGAAATGCTCTGATTTCTCGAAAAGGAAACGCAACAGTACAGTATGCAGAAACGAAAACGTCAGGAGGAAAAACGAAGACAATGGAAACGCAGAGTGAACGTATGTTGTGTTGTAGAAAGCCTGGAGAAGGAGGCAATTTATAGGCGGGAAGAAAACGACGGTTGATCTCCAGATTAAACCGCAGCCGTCGGATCAAACGGTTTTCATCCACAACCATTGAATCTCGGCTGTTAGATCATAAACCGTTGAATCTCGGCTGTTAGATCATAAACCGCAGCGGTTTTATCCAAAACCGTTGATAAACCGTGGATGATCTACAGCCGTTAGATCTATGGTGAAACCGCCAGCAAGTATGATCTCATCCGTTAGATCATGATCCGCGTAGACTACGATCTACACCGTTAGATCTTGCTACGGTTATGAGGAAAATTTTTCAACCGTTGGATCACTTAATTTATTTTTCTGGAAAAATGTAAAAGAAAATTTCTCCAAAAAGATAAGAACCGGGCGGGCGAGCCACGAGCCACGAGCCCGAGCCCGAGCCCGAGCCCGAGCACGAGCCGGGCGAGCGGCGGCGGCGGGCGCGCGCGCGCGTGTGTGGTGAACCTTGCCTGAGCTGCGTCCTGACTCCGTCAGAAAACTTCTCATGCCCAAGGGCACATTTTAGAAAGCTCCAACTTGTAACTTATATGGTGGCTATTTCATCCCAAGTGACCAATGTGGTATTCCACTTAAAGGGTGATGTGTTCACTCCTCATGAGGCCACATCACCACTTTTTCATTTTCCTTTCAATTTTACTCCAACTTTGAGCATTAATTTCTCATTCACCCGGTATCGGAATCGAGTGATTCAAAAGCCTAAAGTCATCTACTTGTCACGTAGATAATTTAGAAATTATTAGTTTTCGTTTTTGATTAACGAACACTAATCATAATTAAGCTCAAAGTATGGTGGTTGTCAACTTTTGACAAACCCATTTGCCTAACTTTCCAATTTACCTCAATTTCTCCAACAATCCCCCACATGAATGAAAATTAATGCAGATGCAGATGCAGACTCTATCGAGAAATCAGACAAGAATATGTTGCATCAGACGAGGTAGCTTCTGGCTTTGAACCTTTCTTAGTGATGTACCATCGGATCCACTCAGCTGGTTAGTGACCTGATGTCTTGAACTATCAGCCTTTATTGTGAACCTAGACAACGATACTCACACAACATTTCCTTTGACACCCCTTATTGGTTCTCATGGTTGTGTTCATTTTGGCCATGAACAACCTGGTTTCAGAAAGTGTATTAGAGAATTCTTGCCTCTCTGAATTCCCATAGAAGCGGCCCCACTTCACACTTACATAGGTGATTCCTATCAAGAGTATTCTGCCATACCCCACTTGATTTATCAAGATATAGGACATCATTAAAAGCATCAGCTTACCCTCATTTCTCTGCAGACAGCACTTTTATTTAACGGAATGAGTAAGTGCTAACTGAATCCTTATAACTTAGTTTTCCAATTGAACCTAGATTCTGGGATCTCCAGTCAACAAGGTTGGGTTACCGTTACAAAGATTCATGCTTTGTAGGCTTAAGTCCCATTCCGTTTGTCAATTTTGACATTTGATCTCTAGGCAAAGCTTTTGTAAGCGGATCCGCAAGATTCTCCTTTGATTTTATGTAATCAATGGAGATCACGCCATTAGAGATCAGTTGCTTAATGGTATTATGTCTCCGACGTATGTGTCGTGACTTACCATTGTAGATGCTGCTTTGAGCTCGTCCTATAGCTGACTGACTATCACAGTGTATGCTAATAGGAGCAATTGGCTTAGGCCAACATGGAATGTCCTCTAAAAAATTTCGAAGCCATTCAGCCTCTTCTCCAGCTTTGTCTAATGCTATAAACTCAGCTTCCATTGTGGATCGAGCTATGCATGTTTGCTTAGTGGATTTCCATGACACAGCACCACCACCAACAGTGAATAAATATCCACTGGTGGATTTAGAATCTTTACAATCTGATATCCAGTTTGCATCACAGTATCCTTCCAATACTGCTGGATATCTTGTATAGTGTAATCCAAGGTTCATTGTGTACTTGAGGTACCTCATTACTCTATTTAGAGCTTTCCAATGATCTTCACTTGGATTACTGGTAAACCTGCTTAATTTGTTTACTGAACAAGCTAAGTCTGGTCTTGTACAGTTCGTTATGTACATTAGACTTCCAATCACTTGTGAGTACTTCAATTGAGCTACTGGTTCACCTCGGTTCTTCCTTAAGTGCATACTTAAGTCAAGTGGGGTTTTTACTGGTTTTGCATCAAACATATTGAATCGTTTGAGAATGGACTCAATATAATGACTTTGTGACATGATCAATCCTTCAGTTACCCTAGAAATCTTGATTTCTAGAATAACATTGGCAACCCCCATGTCTTTCATGTCAAAATTTCGTGTTAACATCTTCTTGGTATTCAAGATGATGTCATGAGTACTACCCATGATTAACATGTCATCTACATAGAGACATACTATCACATAGGCATTAAGTGTGTTTTTGATGTAAACACACTTGTCACACTCGTTGATCCTGAAGCTGTTTGTCATCATTACTTGATCAAACTTCAAGTGCCATTGTTTTGGTGCTTGTTTAAGTCCGTACAAAGACTTAACAAGTTTACAAACTTTCTTCTCTTGTCCAGGCACAACAAACCCTTCTGGTTGTTCCATGTATATCTCCTCCTCCAAATCACCGTTCAGAAAAGCCGTTTTAACATCCATCTGATGGATTTCTAAGTTATAGACTGCTGCAATCGCGACTAGCACTCTGATTGATGTAATCCTTGTCACTGGTGAATAAGTGTCAAAGAAATCAAACCCTTCTTTTTGTCGATAACCTTTGGCTACCAACCGCGCTTTGTATTTGTCGATAGATCCATCTTCTTTAAACTTCTTCTTGAAAATCCACTTGCATCCGAGCGGTTTACTTCCTGGTGGAAGATTGACCAGCTCCCAAGTGTGATTTTGAAGAATAGATTCTATCTCACTGTTTATTGCCTCTTTCCAGAACGAAGCTTATGGTGTTGACATCGCCTCTGAAAAGGTCCTTGGCTCATTCTCTACCATGTAGGTTAGAAAATCTGGTCCAAATGACGTCGGTATTTTGGCTCGTTTGCTTTGACGGGGTTCGTCAATTTCTTGAGTCGTTGTATCCCGAGCTCGCTTGCTCGTACTGACTTCTTTATCATTTCTATCTTTCTTTGGAAAGACGTCTTCAAAAAACACTGTATTTCTTGACTCCATGACAACATTTTCATGTATGTCAGGGATGTCAGACTTGTGCACCAAGAATCGATATGCACTACTGTTTGTTGCATATCCTATAAATATACAATCTATCGTTTTGGGCCCTATTCTGACTTGTCTTGGTTTAGGTACTGCTACCTTAGCCAGACACCCCCACACTTTTAAGTATTTGAAACTCGGTTTATAACCTTTCCAAAGTTCATAAGGGGTCTTATCCATCTTTTTAGATGGAATTCTATTTAGAATGACATTGGCAGAGAGGATTGCTTCCCCCCACAAGTTCTGAGGTAAACCCGAACTTATCAACATAGCATTCATCATCTCTTTAAGAGTTCGATTCTTGCGTTCAGCAATACCATTAGATTGAGGTGAATATGGCGCAGTTGTTTGATGAATAATGCCCTGTTCTGAACAGAATTCATTAAACGGTGCATCATATTCGCCACCTCTATCACTACGAATTATCTTAATTCGTTTGCTAAGTTGATTTTCAACTTCATTCTTATAATCCTTAAAAGCATTAACGGCCTCATCTTTGCTACTTAGCAAATAAACATAACAGTATCTAGTGCAATCGTCAATAAAAGTTACAAAGTACTTTTTACCACCCCTTGTTTGCACAAACTTTAAATCACACACATCTGTATGAATTAAATCTAACATTTCAGTGTTTCTTTCAATCGAAAGAAAAGGAGCCTTAGTCATTTTCGCTTCAACGCAAACTTGACATTTTTTCTTAGTCATATTCAGTTTAGGCAACAAATCAAGATTAATCATTCTTTGAATTGATTTGTAATTAACGTGTCACAAACATAAATGCCATAAACAAGAAGACTCAAGCATATAAGTAGAAGTAGATGCATTCTCATTAGCCACTACGGGCTCAACTTTTTCTTTCTTAGGTACAATGGTCATAACGTTTAACTTGAACATTCTGTCTACCAAGTACCCCTTTCCCAAGTACAACCCATTCTTAGTAATGATAACTTTGTTAGACTCTAACACAAGTCTAAACCCATGCATCACCATCAAAGCGCCAGAAATCAAATTCTTCCTAATATCAGGAACATGCAGAACATTCTGCAGAGTCAGAAACTTTCCAGAAGTCAACTTCAAAACAACATTTCCTTCACCTTCAATCTTCGATGAAGCATCATTTCCCATGTAAATCTGTGCACCATCAACGGCCTTGTATTCAGTGAACATTGCCTTGCTTTCACAAACGTGTCTCGTAGCTCCCGTGTCCAGCCACCATGCGCGCGGATTACCCACAATGTTGCATTCACTCACAACAGCACAAAGATCAAGATCTTCCATTGCACCAACCAGATTCGCCTTCGCTTTCTCTTGCCTCTTCTTTGGCTTGCGACAGTCACTGCTCCGGTGCCCCTGAATGCCACAATTATAGCATTTTCCTGTGAACTTTTTGGCAATCTCTTTGCCTTTGTTGTTCACTCCCAACTTGCCTTTCTTTTTCTTCGTCGCCTCTGCGACATGCGCCTTTGCCTGACCTGAAAATTGAGCAAACTTCTTCTCAGATCTGCGATTGTCTTCTTCGATACGCAATCGAACAATCAGATCTTCCAAGGACATCTCCTTTCGCTTATGTTTGAGATAGCTCCTGAATTCCCTCCACGAAAGAGGTAGCTTCTCAATAACAGCAGCAACAAGGAAAGATTCACTAAGGGACATACCCTCTTCCTCCATTTCAGCCACTAACATCTGAAGTTCCTCAATCTGAGAAACAACAGTTTTAGAATCAGTCATCTTAAAATCAAGAAATTTACCAATGATAAATTTCTTCGCACCAGCATCCTCTGTCCTGTATTTTTTGTCTAAAGCCTGCCATAAAGATTTTGCAGTCTTAAAGGTACTATACAGTCCATACAGAGTATTATCAAGACAACTTAAAATGTGACTCAAACAGACATAATCACTATATTTCCATTCTTCAGCCATCAAGCTATTCTGCATATTCACGTTTTGATCCTCGACTGGTATCACCACTGCAGGATCCTCGGTCAGCATTTTGGCCAGCCCCAGAGTTGTCAAAAAGAACAGCATCTTCTGCTGCCAACGTTTAAAGTAACTGCCTCCAAACTTCTCCGGTTTCTCAACCTGTCCAACAACCGGAACAGGAGCAGGAATGGCAGTGGGTGCAACTGGAACAGCAGTGTTCACTTCCTCGGACGGACCAAGGTGCACGCCATTGAAGGAGTTCGAACTTTCGTTCTCCATTTCAGATTCTGTAAACGCAATACAGAAACAGAACACAAAGCCGATTAGTTTCGTACAATAGAAACTGTGATCGCAAATGAAACAGATTACAGTATATAAATCAATTCGTCTTAAGAATGTTAGATACTGTAATCATAAATGTGTACAGTGTGCGTTTGTGTAAACTGACGAAATGTAAGCAAAACCGAGGCGAGTCTAACGACTCTGTCCTTAAGACGATTTGCTCCAATACAAAGTGCCCAACCAGAATACACAGCAAACGTCTCCCAGGATACAACGGCTACAGTTCATACAAAGTGGCATACCAACGTAAAGAACTCGGCGAACCTGTGAAATGTTCTGATTTCTCGAAAAGAAAACGCAACAGTACAGTATGCAGAAACGAAAACGTCAGGAGGAAAAACGAAGACAATGGAAACGCAGAGTGAACGTATGTTGTGTTGCCTGGAGAAGGAGGCAATTTATAGGCGGGAAGAAAACGGCGGTTGATCTCCAGATTAAACCGCAGCCGTCGGATCAAACGGTTTTCATCCACAACCGTTAGATTGACGGTTTTAAACGTAGACCGTCGGATCTGACGGTTTTCGATCTCGACCGTTAGATGATAAACCGTAGCGGTTTTCATCTACAGCCGTTAGATCATAAACCGCAGCGGTTTTATCCAAAACCGTTGATAAACCGTGGATGATCTACAGCCGTTAGATCTATGGTGAAACCGACAGCAAGTATGATCTCATCCGTTAGATCATGATCCGCGTAGACTACGATCTACACCGTTAGATCTTGCTACGGTTATGAGAAAAATTTTTCAACCGTTGGATCACTTAATTTATTTTTCTGGAAAAATGTAAAAGAAAATTTCTCCAAAAAGATAAGAACCGGGCGGGCGAGCCACGAGCCCGAGCCGGGCCGGCGGCAGCGCGCGCGCGCGCGTGGTGAACCTTGCCTGAGCTGCGTCTTGACTCCGTCAGAAAACTTCTCATGCCCAAGGGCACATTTTAGAAAGCTCCAACTTGTAACTTATATGATGGCTATTTCATCCCAAGTGACCAATGTGGTATTCCACTTAAAGGGTGATGTGTTCACTCCTCATGAGGCCACATCACCACTTTTCCATTTTCCTTTCAATTTTACTCCAACTTTGAGCATTAATTTCTCATTCACCCGGTATCGGAATCGAGTGATTCAAAAGCCTAAAGTCATCTACTTGTCACGTAGATAATTTAGAAATTATTAGTTTTCGTTTTTGATTAACGAACACTAATCATAATTAAGCTCAAAATATGGTGGTTGTCAACTTTTGACAAACCCATTTGCCTAACTTTCCAATTTACCTCAATTTCTCCAACAATATATAGGCGTAGATGGCCTTACAGAACACATCCCATGAATTATTTCTGACTAATAATAATATAAGGCTAGCATACAATATAGTATGCCACACAAACATTTTCATGGGATAACACGAAAGTTCCATCCGACAGAGGGTCCTCATCTCACCGTACAAATTTGAAATAAGTAGTGACATGAGTAAAATGAAAAAAATCAGACGGAGAAATCGTCTTTTCGTTTTCTTCTACATGTTATACTGGTCTTATTTTGTCCAGTGAACAACAACACCTCTGGGTATGGAACGAATTCTCATCGTTTTTACTCCTCCTTATAGCAAGTGTTATGGTCGAAATAACATTCGCAATCGGGTGGGCAGTTGTTCTCCTCTTCCGTACATGGATCCTCGTCGTAACATTCCTTCACCCTGCATGTATTAGTACTACCATCACAGACACAACCAGGTTCACAGTCTTGGGCTTCCGTTGGCATCGTACATCCAAGCGGGGTACACACCAGCGGACGAGTTTCTCTTATTGGTACAGAAATTTTTCTACCTTCAGGAAGAGAACCATATGCAACTACACAAAGCATAAATAAGTTTTAGAGAACATTCATAAATGCTCGTGTACCGATTTTAAAAAATATACAAGTACCAAATAATAAATACTACTGCGGTTTTGCATTACTATCTACTATTGGATCATGTAATCGATTATATTGTTTACATGCTTCTGGGACAGACCAATGGCAGGTAGCCTAAAACGTATGGGACTTTGTATCACTATCTACTATTAGATCATGTGATCGATGATATTGTTTACATGCTTCTTGCATGGACCAATGGACAGGTAGCCTGAAATGTCTGGGATTTTGTATCACTATATACTATTAGATCATGTAATCGATGATATAGATTACATGATTCAGGGACGGAAGATGGGCACTCGATCAGAAATACCTCGGATTTTGTATCACCATCTACAACTAGATCACGTAATTGATAACATCGTTTACATGTTTTATGGATGGAGCAACGGAAAGATAGTGTGAGAGCCTTATGCGTAGGGACAGAATTTAACATAATGAAAAATATCGTTGCAAGAAAAGGGGGAATGAAATACTTACCTGCGATGATGATTAGAGCCATGACGAAGGAACAAAACTTGGCCATCTTACTGTGGAAGGATGCAGTTTCCTTTGAATCCAATGCTTGCTTCTATCATTTGCCACATCTTGTCACAATTTATAGTGATAGATTTGCTCGGGAACAACGTCATGCAGCATATTAAAAAAATGTGTCATCTTTTTTATATGCTTTAATTAGCTGCAGATAGCATCCATCATTAAAATCTCGTAGCAAAAACAAAATAATGGAAGTCAAATGCAACAAGGCATGAACGAATGTCACTTTTCGTATTTTGTGACATTTTTCATTTTTTGACTGTTAGGATGAAATAAGTTCAGGAATATTAATTACTACAGGATTTAAGTATTTGATTTTTGATATGACTATTATCCTTATATCCTCTGTATAAGTTTTCTAGTTGTACTCTATGTTTATCTCCTTATATAATTCTCCTACAAATACAGCATATAGGCCGGCAATATGTGTGTGATTTTTGAGCCGGCCCAGAGGGCTTTTCCACAGCAAAATTCCGTGCTCTTCCTATTGCGTTTCTTTGTGTGTGTTCTCAGCTAATTATCAACTGGTATTGGGGCGAGGTTTCAGCCGATGAATATGGAGGACGACAAGATGAATATTAGATGTTTCGATGGAAAATATTTCGGTTATTGGATATTACAAATAACCGATATGTTATACACAAAGGAGTTGGAGGATGGCGTGTCGTAGCATAAACCGGACAACATGTAGGATAGGGTGTGGAGGAAATCGGACCGACGAGCACTCGACCTCATCCGCAACACCGTCTCGATTGATGTGGCCTCGCACGTTACGAAACGACAACGTTTGGCTTGATCAAGAGCCTGTCCGATTTGTTTGAAAATCCATCAAGTTCAAACAAAATTCATCTTTGTGGGAGGTTGTTTCAATTTCAAATGGCCTAAGGAATCACGGTGACCGAGCATGTGGCTGAATTCGACCAAATTTTGAATCAGCTAAATGCAATTGCGTATTAGTTGGATGACGAGTTGCTCACACGTTGCTTATTGATCTCTATGTCAGATAGTTGTTCCTGACCGTATCATTAGCGATGGAATTCGCAAGAATGATCGAGGTGAAGGGGGTGGTTTGGCCTTAACCATTCAAAGAGGCTGAGACACCCAACGAATGGAAAGTCGAAAAAAGAAATTCAAGGACTGTAGTAAATATCGGAGCAAAGCCGAGATGGAATGTTGGAATTGTGAGAAGAAGGGCCACATGAAGCGCGAGTGTTCAAGGCGCCAAAGAAGATGAAGAAGAAGGGTTATATGCCTAGTTCAGTGAATGTGATGATAAAGAAGGGTTCTGACAATGCTCTAGTCCTTTGTGTCGACAGTCCTATTGAATCATGGATTCTTGATTCAGGTGCATCATTCCATTCAAGCTCATGTAAAGAATACATGAAAGATTTTACATCCGGAGAATATGCAAGGTGTTTCTAGCGGATGGAAAGCCTTTGGAGATCACGGGCAAAGGCAATGTCAACATCAAGTAGAGACTGACATTGAGTGATGCTCGATATATTTTGAGATTGAAGAAAAATCTAATCTCCTTAAGTCAATTAAATGATGAGAGATACAAAGTTAATTTTGGTGAAGGGGGCTGGAAAATTGCCAAGGGCGCCTGTAGGACCTCAGGCGCTACCAAATCTCCCAAAACAAATTGGTGACAGGAGATGCGCATACCCTAGCCTTATAGTGCATTCAGCGCACACAAGCGCCCACGTCATTCGACTGTGACTTGGCCCACACAGCCTACACACTACGGGACAATTGATGCACCTAACGATCTCCCCTCAGCATTTGCTCCCGCTAGAAATCGAACCCGTGACCTTGGCTCTGATACCACTTGTAGGACCTCAGGCGTTACCAACTCTTCCAAAACCAATTTGTGACAGGAGATGCGCATACCCTAGCCTTATAGTGCATTCAGCACACACAAGCGTCCACGCATTCGACTGTGACTTGGTCTACACGGCCTACGCGCCACGGGACAATTGCTGCACCTAACAGTGCCATGATTGTTGCACGAGGAACTAAGAGGGGCACAATTTATATGACCGACCATTGTACGAACCTAATGGTAGCAACAGAGACCAAAACTAGTCCTATTTTATGGCACAATATTTTAGGACACATGAGTGATTGGCCTCTAAAGGTTTTTTTGCCAAGTATGCCAATAGTGGAAACCAGTTTTTGCAAAGACATTCACAAAAACGGGTGAGTTTTTCGAAGGCCGGTTGAGAACACAAGGAAGAAAATCTGGACCTTGTACACAAAAACATGTGAGGACCAGCCCCTGGTATGATCGCAAGGAGGCTCAAAATATTATGTGACCTTCAATGGCAATACCATTCGAAAGGTATGGGTTTATTTTCTTGAACCCAAATCCAAAGTATTTAAAGTTTTCAAGAAGTGGAAGGCGAAGAGGAGCATTTTCATTACATATAGATCAAATTATTTGGCCATAGATTTTGGGATGAAAAGAGCCGGAAGATAATTCGATTGCAAGATGCTACCTTCAACAAAGATGATAAAGCTTCCAATCCAAAGGGGGATAAAGTGAGGGATATTGAATTAGACAAAACTCAAGTTTTGGATGGTGGGGCCGAAATCCAGAGGGCTGAGCTCAAAGTGCCTAATTAAGTCAAGCAAAATGGAGAAAGTCTGCTAGAATCGATGCTGAGGAGATCTGGCCATATTCGCAAGCCAAAGACACAGTATTTATCTTATCTAAATTACTTACTCTTGACTGACTCAGGAGAGCCTGGATATTATGATGAGGCCATAAGTTCGAGCGACTCGGTCAAGTGAGAGCAAACAATGAAGGAGTTAGAGAAAAATAGCACATGGACCGTGACTAGACTGCTAGAAAGAAAAAGACCATTGAAAAATAAATGGGTCTTCCGAATCAAAGAGGAGGCGATTGGAAGTAACTGGTACGAGGAGAGATTGGTGGTCAAGGGTTTTCTAAAAATGAAAGGAGTCAATTACACCGAGATATTCTCCACCGTGGTGCATCTTACCATAATTCGATTAATGCTCAGCACAATGGTGGCCGAGGACCTACGTCTTGAATAATCTGAAGTGAAGATGACCTTTCTTCATAATGACTTAAAGAAGAAATGTATACGGAGCGCCCTGCAGGTTTTGAAGTCAAAGGAAAACAGGGTCTCGTATGTAGATTGAATATAATTCTCTACGGATTGAAGCAAGCTCTAAGGCAATAGTATAAACGGTTCAATAAATTCATGAATAGTCATGGACTTAAGCAAGGATACACGTATCATTGTTGTTATTCAAGTTTTTGGCAGCTCCTACATCATTTTATTGTTATATGTTGATGACATGCTTGTTCTGGAAGCTTACATGAAAGACATCGATGCCTTGAAACAAGAGTTAGCACAAGAGTTCAAGATGAAAGACTTGGGGCTGGCGAATCAAATCCTTGGTATGTGTATCCTACGAGATCGAGTGAAAGGTTTGTTTATCTTGTCGTAAGAAACATACATCAACAAAGTGTTGGACCGAATTTTCACGCAAAATGCAAGGCCATGGATTACACCACAAAGAGGACGAATTAAATTATCAAAATCATAGTCACCAAAGGCGGATGTGGAGCAAAATTATATGGACAATGTGCCATATGCCTAAGCCGTAGGAAGCCTTATATACGTTATGGTTTGTACGAGACTCAATATTTCTCATGTAGTTGGAGTAGTGAGCCGTTACATGGCAAATCCCGGTGCCGCACACTAGAAGGCGGTTAAGTGGGTGCTGAGATATTTGAGGGATACTTCAAATGTTACATTGTGTTTCAAGAAAAATAGTGCGGGACTTGAAGGCTTTGTTGGCGCGGACCTTAGTGGTGACAGGTCTCACGTATGGTGGTACGACGGTGAGTTAGATGTGAGATTGCAAAAATGCATAGCACTTTCTACTATGGAAGTCGAACATGTTCCGATCTTGGAGGCCAGAAAAGAGATAGTATGGTTACTTAATTTTCTGAAAGAAATTGGAAGGGATCAAAGTAGCGGACCCATCTACACCGATAGCCAAAGTGCTTTGTGTCTCACAAAGAATCTAGTATATCACCCGAGAACGAAGCATATTCAACTAAAATATCACTACACACGCGAGTTAGTGGACAATAGAACTTTATCATTGAAGAAGATTGTGGGTGCGATAAATCCTGCAGACATGTTCATGAAAGTCGTCACCACAAAGAATTGAGGCTATGTAAAGCCTCGGTTGGGCTCGGAGTGTCACTGGCCCTGTTTGGTTAAAGTGGATAAAAATGTAACAAGAAGGATAATTGTTGAATTACAAGTGTTGCAAACTCATCTTCAAGTGGGAGATTGTTAGGAAGGATACAAGTATATGTATATTAATTACAATAGGATTTAAGTATTTGATTTCGGATATGACTCTTACCCTTATATCCTCTTGTATATGTTTCCAAGTTTTACTCTATGTCTATCTCCTTGTAGAATTCTCCTATAAATACAAGCATATAGGATGATTATAAGTGTGTGGTTTTTGAGTCGGCCAAGAGAGCTTTTCCACAAAAAACTTTTGTGCTCTTCCTATTGTGTTTTTTTTTCTTTGTCATTTCGATTATTACTTATGTGTGTTCTCGGTTAATTATCATTGACATTGATCACTCCATGTCAGAGATCGATGTTAGATAGTTTACACCCAAATTTCTATATTTCATGACATTTCTATTTTACAGATCGATATATACGTTGATCCGTTGAGGTCACTGTTCACATATTGATGTTCCATTTAACTTGGGACATGGATTGGTTAATGTAGAGATCGCCGTTGGAGAATGTGCTCTCAAGTTTGAAACAAACATAATATAGATCGATCGATGTCTATTTCTAGAGATCAATATATACATAGATTAATTTACGTAGATTCGACATATACATTGATCTCTGTTTTAGAGTCTGTGTAGAGATCGATGTCATTATCCTTATTTTCAAGCCCTTCATTTTCTTTTCATAAATCAATATTTCTATTCTTTTTCAAGCATCTTTTAAATTCATCTTTGGCGATTGCAAAACTATATGTTTTAACAGATTGTTTGTTTGAAAACTAATGCTTTTACCCTTTATTGTTAAACAAGGCTTTCGATCTAGGTTTTGTACAAAAAAAAATCTACCTTTTAGTTAATGCATTCATGCACCTTCTCTAGACATAAATATACCAAATTAAATAGACATCAAGTTTGCCCCACATACTTCACACTACCGCTCAGCACATGATATACTCATATTTATAAACATAACTCAAATATACGCAGCAACCAACAAGGAAGAAAAGATTTTTCTTCTCTTTTTTCTTCAACAAGCTACAAACTTTACACGCTTTTACACCAATCATTACATTTTCTTCCATCTTTTTTCCACCTTTCCAGAAACAAAATAATTTCCCTCCCCCAACCCTAGTATAGGCCGGCCACCACACCTTTCTTCCAAGACAAAAAAGTTTTCTTTTCTTGCACTCTTTCCACACCATCATTATGCCCAAACCCCAACCGGTCAAGCTACTTGAAAAAGGGGTAAACCCTTCTGACTTTCCATTTACAATTTAAACACTTCTATCTTCAACCAAACACTCATTCTTCTTTCTTCCAAGAAAAAGACAAGTCTTCCAACCTCTTTTCCCTCTCTTTGGCGAGAACAACAAGAGGAACAAGGGTAAAATTTTCTTCTCTTCAATCACCTCACACCATCATATATAATGAGTTCGAATTCCTGCATTTATTTATTTATATAGTTTTCACTAACCCTTTAATTTCACTCTAGAACCATGACATACAAATAGGGAAGAAAAGAGAAATTTTTCTCCAAGCTAAGTGAGGAAATCTTTACTTCAAGTTGAGAAATAGGTGATAAAGGCAAGTACTCTTCCTAGATCCATCATGGATTTCCAAGGGTTAAGTAAATATGTTCATATAAAAGTGGGGTCATTCATGAAGTATGTTCAAGGTTTTAGTAGCAAGATATTTAAAATATATGTTTCTATGTGATGTATATATTGTCATAAGCGTACACCTAAAAATCGGCCAACGCCAAAAAGATGGATTCTTATGTGTAAATGAAATGAAATGAACTCTCTTAGGTGATTTATGTAGAAACTAAAGAAAGAAAATGAAATCATATGATATGTTAAGAAAAGTGCACTAAGAATGTAACTTTAATACAATTGTTTATGTATTTTTCATGGTGATGACACATATGTTGAATAAAAAATTTGGGGTTCTAGTGTCATGATCAAACTTGACATGATGAAAGCTTTTGACCGAGTGAATTGGACATTTCTTCTATAGTTACTGAATACAATGGGTTTTTCCACGAGATTACAAACAACACATATTTAATCATCTGAAAAGTACTTCCTTATCTATTCTTATTAATGGGCAACCGTGTGGCTTCTTCAAACCAACGAAGGGCCTTAAGCAGGGTGATCCTCTCTCTCTTATATTATTTATCTTGGCTTCTGAGGCACATACTAGAGGTCTTAATGCATTGATTCATGATGGTAATCTGAAGAGTTTTTATGTTGGTCGGGTAAAACATGTCATCTCTCATCTTTCATTTGTCGATGAGTTATTGATCTTCCTTAATAGAGCAAAACATAATTTACAAAGGTTTTGATGGTTTTTGAATAAATATCAAGCCGCATCAGGTCAGTGTGTTAACTTTCAGAAAAGTCATATCATCCCTTCTACTCGTGTATCTACTCGCCATTTCCGCGGCATGGAACATGCGATTCAAATGATCGCGTCTTCTTGCCTATCAAATACTTGGGAGTTAATCTATATCATCGCAGGAATCGTCCGCTATATTGCATTGACTTATTAAGTCTAGTTGCTAAATGACTCCAGGCTTGGCAGAATATAATTCTATCTCTGTCTGGTAGGGTAATTTTGATAAAACATGTGTTTAGTGCAATTCCATTGCATGTTCTTACGGCAACACCCCTACCGAAAAGTATTATTGATTATTTACGTATACGAATATGGACATTGATGATGTCTGAATTGATCACCAAGTAATCGTTTGATGTGGTGCCGTTAGAACTCCGTCAATTGTCTGTAGCAAGTGAGTTGCTGACCTGCACAAAGAAAAAGGGTCAGAGGACCCGGGATTTATGGCCCCGGGTAATACCCTCCGACGCTCAAGTCAGTCTGGGCCATTTATGTAGAGAGGTTTATATATGAATGAAGGTTTAAAGGAACTGAGTTGTTCTCGTAAAACCTGTATTTTCACTGTGGGGAAGATGAGTAATTTCTGTGGATTTGTTCTTACTTGTCTTCTCTCTCCTGCTGTTCAGCCTTTTTTATATGGTGGCTTGGGCCAATGCATGGGCAGAGCTTTGATATTGTGACAGGCAAGGAGGTTAGTCGGATGACACTTGCTCCTGCATGCTCGCCACGTGACTCGGTGCTGAGCTGAATAAGCTGGTTTGGGACATCTGGCTGGGAGTTTTGCCCGGTAGAATTACCTGGGGTAAACTCCTAGAACCGAGATGAAGTCTTCTGGAAGCGCTTTAGAGTGCCCGAGATGGCTGATGGTGTGGGACCAACATGCCGAGATGAAAGTGGCCGACTCCAAGGAGCAATGAGAGGCCTTTCGTGATGCTTGTGACTGATGCCAGTAAGGGCGGTATGAGACCAATGAATAGACCAGATCTTTGGCCGAGTTCAACTCTTTGGCCGAGATAGGACTGCGGGCCGAGATGAGACCTTGGAACCAAAGATGATTTAGGCCTTTTAACCGAGGTAAATTCCTTAACCCCTTGAGGGTACCGAGAGCATATGGCCGAGACAACCGTAAAGTCAAGTGGGCGTGATGACGATGGGGCCCTATGGCCGAGATGGATTGCGTGGTCATCCTCCGGGCCGACCCACCATACTTCGCCATTTCTTACACCTTATCAAGTGTTGACCGTTGACCGTTATTGACTAACGGGGCCGTTATTGACTAACGGGGGGAACTTCTTGGCTCATCAATTGCCCCCCAGATTAGCCTGGCCGAGATGAACTAAAAAGGGCAGACTAATCTGCTCAGATTTTTCTCGAGCTGTTCTTTCATTAATGAGGAACTGGATTTTGATCACATCATTCACTGTATCCATCAAGGCGCAGATCACGCAGTGTTAATGATAATGTCTAGCCGAAATCGGTTGGGATTCTGACCAAATTCTTCTGCACGTTGCCAGAACCCTTTCAGTTTGTGTACGTGTCGGTCCAGGATTGGTTCAGTTCTTGTATTTACTGTTTGCGCGATGCACGAGGCATTAATGTTGCAGCTTTTTGGATTCCCGCCGCTTCATGAATCGAGGGCTATTTACTTCAGGTGACCCTTGGGCTACCGAGAAGCAGCTCTATAAATTGGTTTCACTCAGAACTTTTTACTCTTTATCCACTTGCAACTTCTGTTCCGGCTTATCCTTTCTTCTCCGGCGAATTCTGCATTTTCCGGCCAATTTTTGTCACCGTCAGCCTTCGTTCCTCTTTCGTGTTCCTTTTCCCGTCAAAAATTCTGTAAGTTCCTCTTTTGCTTTTCATAATGTCTACCTCTTCCCGCGATTCTCAAAACATTTCTGAAGGCGGTGTTTATGCCGCCGGGAGCGGAGAAGATATTGCTTCTCCGTCCTCTTCTGGCAGATCTTCTTCCGCCGATGAGCGGCCCATCCGCACTTTAGTCCAGTTCACCGGAGACTCTGCTCAATCCAGCAGAGCTTTGACGGTGATTAGCTCTTCGCCGGAGCCTGTGAGGGTTGTCCCCACTCCGGCGTCCGTGAATCCCCCGGCCCCAGCTAGGAATCCTTCTCATTTTTCTGGGGTCATTGAGAGAGGTCGGCCTTCTCCCATGGTTCAGGAAACTGAATCAACTTTGACTGAGGCCGACTTAGAGAGGATCTGCAAACACTATAAGATTGATAGGGCTCGGTTCCAACCCCTTCTTCCTCTACCGGGTCAGACGGCTTATGACCCACCCAGAAACTATGAAGCAGTCTATGAAGATTACTTTAAGTCGGGTTTCAGTCTTCCTGTTCCTGAGCCCGTAACGCGCATTATGCGAGCTTATAGGCTTAGACTTCCCCAGATCCAACCAAATGGCCTTAAACTTATTTTTTGTTACATTCTTCTCCTTAGACTTATCGATTTTCCTTTCAATACTACTATCTTCCGCGCTCTTTTTGCCTGTCGGTCTTCGCATAGTTGGTATTATTTCAGCAAGCGAAGGACCGACATTGACTTCCCCTTTGCCATCAATATTCCTTCTTCCAACAAAAGGTGGAAGGAGAAATTCTTCTACATTCTTCGTTCTGAGCTGCCAAGCGAGACTATCTGGAGGCATGGCCGAATTCACAACAAATGGCCGGGCCAGGAGTACCGCGATGAAGCAGACAGAATTCGATCTGTTCCAATCATCATTGATTGGCGCAAAGTAGATTCCGAGATCTGGGCTGCTGCTGATGTGCCCCACTCAGCTGTTGGTGACAATTTTCGGCCTCCTTCTCCAGATCAGATTACTACCATCCGAGGTGGTCATTGGAGTCCTTTGAATTTGCATTATTTTCAAACTTCTTGTCAGTTTCTAAATTTTTACCCTGGATGCAGGCGCAATGGTTGGCCCCAGATCCCGTGCTGAGATTATGTCGGAGACCCAGGCCAGGAAGAGGCTTCGGAGGGAAAGGCGATTAGCCGCGATGGCCTCTGGAGGGGCTTCTACATCGGCTGCGCCCCCGGCCTCTAGTGCTGATATCGCCGCCGAACCCGAACCGGCAGAGCTTGAGCCAGGTAAAGTCCTTTACGCAGAATTTTTCCCTGTATCTTTGGTTTATATTTTGACTTATCTGTTCTTCTTTGCAGCTCTGCTGATTGTGATTGCTGATGAAGAACCTGAGACTGTGGTCCAGCCTCAGGTTTCAGTTAATTCTGAGGTCCCCGACGATGCCGGGGACGGCTCCAGCCTTCGCCCCCGGAAAAGACAACGGGGTGAAGGCTCCAGTAACCGTGACCCGGGGCCTTCTCAACCCCCGGAGGAAGTTATTGCTGAACCGGCTTAGGAGACCCTGCCTCAACCTGGAAATCTTCAAGACCCAATCCTGATTGGGTTCAACGAAGGGGATACAGCTCAGGATCCAGCCGTTGCTGAGAGGCTGAATAGGGTAGCAGTCCTTCCGGCGGATGCTGAGCTGTGTGGGTCGGTCACATTCCCGACTCTAATTGATGCCTTCATGTCTAACATGGCTCTGGTAAGTAACTTCCCTTAAATAGTTCTTTCTAGAGAACAAGTTTATCCATTTAACCTTGTCCCTTGAATAGATTCGCAGCCAAGAAATGGAGGTGGTAACCCGGTGCAAACGTTTTCTTGAAGAGTCAGTGGCGGCTCGGAGACAACTTGAGGAGTCTGAGAAAAGACGAGCCGAACTGACTCAGAAGACCACTGACTTGGAAGCGGGGATGAACCAACTTCGGCAAAAGGCTGAAGATGCCGAGATGAGATTGGCCACTTCCAACTCTAGGGTGGATGAGTTGGAAAATAAAGTGGCTGATCTGGAGCTGGCCTCTACTCAATCAGTTAATGAGGTTGAGTTTTTGAAGAAAAACATGGCTGATCTGGCGCAGAAACTCGAGTCTGAGCAGAAGATGAACAATTTGCTGCGCCAGAAATTAATTGACGCCGAGATCAAGGCGATTCAAGACTTCAGAAAATCCAACTTTTTCGAAGAGAATCTGCTTTTGATCCAAGGGTCAGCCATGGAGGTCGGCCAAAGGAATGCCATTGAGGCCTGCGCCCAAGTTCATCCTGATTTGAACAGAGAAGATCCTCGAATAGCCCAACTTTTCAACCCCCAGGCAGCTCAAGACTTTGACGAACTATTTCAAAGATTCATAGATGGAGCTGACTTGAGAGAGGACGACAAAGATGAGTAGGCTTTAGGACTCTTCATTGTTTCTTTTTTTAGGCCAGGCATCAACGTGTATTCCTTTGTTTGCATGAATGGAATCTTTAAGCTTTTTGTCTCAATTATTTCCTCAGTCTTTAGTTTGGAACTAACTTATCGTATCAGTCAATATAAACCAATTAATTCTCTTGAATCATAATCCAAATTATCAAGTCAGAATGAACCTGTCATTGGATCCGAGCTCAAAACTTTTGAAATCAGGCTGACTTGAAGTCGGCTTTGAGGTTTTGTTTGATTTAGCTGTGACTGATTTTCAAGAATCTTGAGGACCTGCTTCCTCATTCTTTTTGATAAGTTTCCTCCCTTTAAGGGGATTTTATGAATCCCTTCTGGCTCTTGTCCCGGACCTGCCGAGGTCCTAACCTTCTAGTTTTTATCTCAGCATCTCTCAAAACTAACTTAACAAATTTTGTTAAGTTTTTGCCTCAGATCTTCCGAGGTCTTAATGGTTCTTGACCTTAGATTCATAAGGGTCTCGGCCTTAAATCAATTCAAGAATTTTGTTTTAAGAGCTGCATGAGTTTTCTGCCTCAGTCTTGCCGAGGTCTTGATCTGCCGTTTTAATGGTCTTTCGTCTCGGACTTGCCGAGGTTTTAGTATTCTCTTTTACCAGACATTTGCCTCAAACTTACAAGGCCTTTTGCCTCGGACCTGCCGAGGTCTTAATGTACCCTTTAGCGGGCATTTGCCTCGAACCTGCGAGGTCTTTCGCCTCGGACCTGCCGAGGTCTTAATGTACCCTTTAGCGGGCATTTGCCTCGAACCTGCGAGGTCTTTTGCCTCGGACCTGCCGAGGTCTTAATGTACCCTTTAGCGGGCATTTGCCTCGAACCTGCGAGGTCTTTTGCCTCGGACCTGCCGAGGTCTTAATGTACCCTTTAGCGGGCATTTGCCTCGAACCTGCGAGGTCTTTTGCCTCGGACCTGCCGAGGTCTTAATGTACCCTTTAGCGGGCATTTGCCTCGAACCTGCGAGGTCTTTTGCCTCGGACCTGCCGAGGTCTTAATGTACCCTGCCAAGTAGCACTTACGGGCCAGTGAGCGTGCTCCAGAATGACTCCCGCATATGCCCAAGTGCATTTCTCGGAGAATGTAATCTCCTTCGTCCTCAGGTACACAACGCAACCAGGGTTGGGAGAATGATTTCCTATATAAGTGATCATTAAAGAGGGCATACCTGGATGCCTTCAAACGGAGTCGCCGAGCTCGCGACTTGTCCTCTGGTTGAGTTTGATGTTGTAGGTAGGTGACTATCTCGTCCATCCATGTATTACGATAATCTTGCTGTAAGACTTCGTTCCCGTCAAAGGCGCGATGTTTTACCAATTCTACAACTATCTTCTTCCCGATTGTGGCCGAGGTGGATGAGGCTAACCGGGATAAAGCGTCAGCACGTTTGTTTGCCGACCTGGGAATATGCTCAATATTAAAGGGTTCAAACATCCCTTTTAAATGTTGAACCTTTGCCAAATAACGCTTCATATGCTCTTCCTTAGCTTCATAGTCACCATTGACTTGTGAGACTATGAGTTGTGAATCACTTCGCGCAGTTATTTGTTGTGCCCCCAGTTTCCGAGCTAAGCTCAACCCAGCAATCAATGCTTCATACTCAGCCTCATTGTTAGTAGCCTCGAAATCAAAGCGTAAGGCATATTCGGTCTCTTCCTCGTGAGGATTCACTATTAAGAGACCAGCACCACTTCCTTCCCTTGAGGAGGATCCGTCTACATACAAAGTCCAACCCTGCGCTGAAGGAGGATCTTCCTCAACTGATATGCCCTCAGCCAAAAAATCAGCCAAGGCCTGAGCTTTAATTGAGGTACGTGACTTGTAACTGATGTCATACTCGGCAAGTTCCATTGCCCACTTGGCAGCTCGACCTGATGTGTCTGGCCGAGATAAAATCTGCCTTAGGGGCTGATCCGTCACCACGACTATAGGATGAGCTTGAAGGTAGGGACGAAACTTTCTAGCCGCCACTACTAATGCCAAGATGACTTTCTCAGTGTTCGGGTATCGCACCTCAGCCCCATGCAAGACTTTACTTGCAAAGTAGATAGGCTTCTGAACTGCATCCTGCTCTCTGAGCAGAACTGCACTCACCGCTTCATGACAGGTGGACAAATAGATGTACAATGTCTCTCCTGGAACAGGAGAGGTCAACATGGGCACCTCAGCCAGATGTGCCTTTAAGCCATCAAATGCCTCTTGGCATTGTTCATCCCAGAGAAAAGCTGTTCTCTTCTTCAAAATTTGGAAAAAAGGCAACGATCTCTCAGCTGACTTGGAGAGAAATCTGCTCAGAGCCGCAATTCGCCCCGTCAACCTCTGAACTTCTTTAATGTTCCGAGGTGGGTGCATATTTTCCAAAGCTTCAATCTTGGCTGGGTTAGCCTGCACACCTTCTTTGGAGACCATGTACCCCAAAAACTTTCCTGTTCGCACCCCGAAAGTACACTTCTTTGGGTTCAGCCTCATGCAAGACTCTCTTAGGATGTCAAATACTTCGCGCAAATTCGAGATATACTGATCAAGGACCTTGCTTTTAATCAGCATATCGTCGATGTAGACCTCCATAATTCGGCCTATTTGATGTTTGAACAATAAGTTAACCAGACGTTGATAAGTTGCCCCAGCATTCTTTAAACCAAAAGGCATACTGATGTAACAGTAAGTGCCGACCTCAGTTATAAAGGAGGTCTTTTCTCGGTCCTCTTTTGCCATCATGATTTGATGGTAACCCTTAAAAGCATCCAAGAAATCAAAGACCTCATACCCCAAGGTAGAATCTACCAATCTATCAATCTTCGGTAGGGGGTAGCAATCTTTTGGGCAGGCTTTGTTTAAGTCTGTATAATCAACGCACATTCTCCAGCTTTTGTCCGGCTTAGGTACCACAACCGGGTTGGCCAACCAAATTGGGTACAGGACTTCTTCTATGAACTTCGCCACCAAAAGTTTCTCCACCTCCCCTGCAATCACTTTGTTCCTCTCTGGTGCAAAGTTTCTTTTTTTCTGCTTAATGGGCCTGACCTGAGGATCCACATTAAGGTGATGTTCTGCTAAAGTAGTCGGGATTCCAGGCATATCTTCTGCTGTCCAAGCAAAAATTTCTGCGAATTCCCTTAACAGATTCTGAAGCTGAGCCAAAGTCTCTGACGGCATCCAAGTCCCAATTTTGATTGTATTCTCTGGCCGACCTGAATCTAAGATGAACTCCTGAACCGCGTCATCGGTTTGTAAGCATTCGTCTGTTGGGGGGATGAGATCATCCAGAACAACCTGCTGGACGATCCCACTCCCTTGGGTGGCCACTGCGTAACAATTCTGAGCAATAGGGATATCTCCCCGCAAAGTTACTACTCCGCCTGGGGTAGGAAACTTCATGCTAACATGTAAGGGTGATATTATAGCTTCCAATGCCACCAGCGCGGGTCGGCCCAACAGTATATTGTAAGCCGACCTCTCCTTGACCACCACGAAGTCCATCCACAAGCATCGGTAAGAAGGGGGTTTGCCAAAACTGACGCTGAGAGTAATCAGGCCAGCTGGCCGAACAGGCATGCCGGTGAAGCCATACAGAGGAGAAGCTACTGGGGTCATTTGCGAGTCCGCCAGACCCAATTGCTTGTATACATGATAATACATTATGTTGACGGCACTCCCAGTATCCACATATACCCTACGTACCTCTACAATTCTATCCGGCGCCATATGAATGCATAATCCAATGACTAATCCCGTGTTATTAGAATCAAGCGGGACTAAATCCTCTGGTCCATATATCAACTCTCGAGACAACCTCCGTTTTTTCGGGGAAGGTCCAGTAGACGTACCTGACGAGCTGGGACCGCCGGGATTTGGCTGTGACGGACCACCCGAGATGGTGTAGATTATGGAATTGATTTGTGGCTGAACTGCAGCCTCTTGCTGATCTCGATCCCCATTATCATCCGACCTGGGATGTGCTGGGGGTACCTCAGGTCGGCACTTATCCTTCTGCTCATTCCTCCGGGAGTTTAAACGGTTATGAAGCCGAGAACGCGGATCATAGAATTGTTTTAAATGTCCCAACTCAATTAACTTCCGAATTGCTTGAGCTAATTGCCGACAATCTTCAGTGTCATGGCCGACATCACGGTGATATCGGCAATACAACTTTGGATCCCTCTTGTCCCTGGGTCCTGCCAAGGGCTTCGGGTCCGTTCTTAGGCCATCTCTTTCCATGACGGCCAAAATTCTATCTTTTGAAGCCAGAAGGGGTAATCCTTCTTGACCTCGCTTGCCTCGAGCACCAAGGCGGTCAAACGCACTGCGCCGTTCGCGTTGGTCTTCAAGTCGAATTGCTCGGGAGCTGGGCCGAGCCTCCCGCCGAGTACTCTGCTCGGCTTCCTTTTTCAATCGATTTGCCTCCTCTCCTCGGGCAAAACTGATGCGCCTTTTCCAGGCACTCTCTCAAAGTAGTAGGCCCCTCCTCGGCAAGCTGTGAAAAGAGGCGGCCTGCTCTGAGACCGTTAATGAATGCTGCGGCTTTCACTCCTTCATTTCGATCACTGACCTGCAGTGATTCGTCAGAAAAACGCCGCATATACTTCAGTATTGACTCTTCCGCACCTTGCTTCAAGGTCATAAGGTGCGAAGAATTCTTTATAAATGGCGCACTCGACACAAATTGAGACTTAAATTTTTGTGCCAGCTGTCTGAAGGAATCCACCGACTGGGGTGGAAGCTCTTGAAACCACCTTCTTGCCTTCCCCCGCAAGTACATGGGGAAAGTCTTACAACAGAGTGGGTCCGGTGCATTTTTTAGGTTCATTGCCGTTTGGAACTAAAAGAGATGATCTGTTGGATCAGATGTGCCATCATATGTGTCCATCTTTGGCATCTTAAAGCTATCCGGTGCTGAATACTCTGCGATATCCCAGGAAAATGGACTTTCCTGGACTACCCTCAAATACTCCGGGTTAAGTTCTTCAGGTCGGCTCCTCGGCCTGCGGGGATCCGCTTCCTGTCGAGCACTTTTAAATGATTTAGGCTTTATACCCAGGCGCTGCCTAGGCATTGGCACCGACTCTAGCGTAGTGGCTCTGTCATCACTGCGCCTAGCGTCAGCCATAAACCCCTGAGGACGGTGAGAAGAGTGCAACTGGGTCTTCTCCTTCGGATGAAAAGACGTAGAATCTTCCCCCATATTCCCCGTCTCGGGTCTCTTCCCTTTAAGCCGTTCCACCACAGCTTCGAATACATCCAAGTTTTCGGCCACATAATTCATGGCCTTATTTCTCTCATCCGCGGTTATACCCGGGACCTTCTTCCTTTCTGGCTCGGTCCTCCTGGAATCCTGTCCAGGATGAACTGAGCGGGCCTCTTTTCGTCGTTGATGATTAGAGGATTCTCCTAACCCCTCACGGGCGTCTTTACCCATTTGGGCTGACTTGTTTTAGTAAGACGGTATAATTGATAAAAATTAAGTGACGGAGGTTCGGGCCCTCCTTCTAGCGCCAGTATGATGATGTCTGAATTGATCACCAAGTAATCGTTTGATGTGGTGCCGTTAGAACTCCGTCAATTGTCTGTAGCAAGTGAGTTGCTGACCTGCACAAAGAAAAAGGGTCAGAGGACCCGGGATTTATGGCCCCGGGTAATACCCTCCGACGCTCAAGTCAGTCTGGGCCATTTATGTAGAGAGGTTTATATATGAATGAAGGTTTAAAGGAACTGAGTTGTTCTTGTAAAACCTGTATTTTCACTGTGGGGAAGATGAGTAATTTCTGTGGATTTGTTCTTACTTGTCTTCTCTCTCCTGCTGTTCAGCCTTTTTTATATGGTGGCTTGGGCCAATGCATGGGCAGAGCTTTGATATTGTGACAGGCAAGGAGGTTAGTCGGATGACACTTGCTCCTGCATGCTCGCCACGTGACTCGGTGCTGAGCTGAATAAGCTGGTTTGGGACATCTGGCTGGGAGTTTTGCCCGGTAGAATTACCTGGGGTAAACTCCTAGAACCGAGATGAAGTCTTCTGGAAGCGCTTTAGAGTGCCCGAGATGGCTGATGGTGTGGGACCAACATGCCGAGATGAAAGTGGCCGACTCCAAGGAGCAATGAGAGGCCTTTCGTGATGCTTGTGACTGATGCCAGTAAGGGCGGTATGAGACCAATGAATAGACCAGATCTTTGGCCGAGTTCAACTCTTTGGCCGAGATAGGACTGCGGGCCGAGATGAGACCTTGGAACCAAAGATGATTTAGGCCTTTTAACCGAGGTAAATTCCTTAACCCCTTGAGGGTACCGAGAGCATATGGCCGAGACAACCGTAAAGTCAAGTGGGCGTGATGACGATGGGGCCCTATGGCCGAGATGGATTGCGTGGTCATCCTCCGGGCCGACCCACCATACTTCGCCATTTCTTACACCTTATCAAGTGTTGACCGTTGACCGTTATTGACTAACGGGGCCGTTATTGACTAACGGGGGGAACTTCTTGGCTCATCAGACATTTTTCTGGTCCGGCCAAAATAATGATTCCCAACATCATTGGGTGAAATGGCAATACTTGTTTCAGCCAAAGGATGAGGTTGGACGTGGCATTCGTAGGATAGATGTACTATACACGGCCTACTCCAGCAAGTTGTGGTGGTCATATCATAATAAACATAGCTTATAGGTAGCCTTTATGCATTTCAAATATGGTGGACATGCGGATTATATCCACATATGACGGATATAGTGGGACAGAAGCGGATTTTTGAAGTTGATCCACTTTGCTCAGCCCAAGTTGACGGTACTGTGGGTTTGTATACATAGCGCCTTGAAGCTAATGGTTTGTTTCACTTAAATCAGCGTACGATATGCATCGACAATCCAAGCATAAGATTCTCTCATTAATTTATATGGCACAAATCTCACCAGCGAGTATTTCCCTCTTTATGGAAGTTGTATCATCGTGCCTACCAATACAGGATAATTTACGGCGGTTTTAGTTGCTTGTCCCACTTGGTGCCCTTTTTGCCGATCTTCATCTACCACGCTAGCTCATTTGTTCTTTTGATGTGGAGATATCAGGCCAATATGGTCTCATTATGCTGCAATTCGTGACGGCCCCCAACCCACTGGAGATTGGCTGCCACCATAGTTGCTAGCTTGTTTTGACCAATTCAAGGTGAAAAATGGAGTTGCTCCCTCGGCAAAACTGGGATAAAGTTGAGCCAAAAGATCTCGATTCAAGATTAGTATTATTCTTTGGTCTGTCTAACGATCATACACATCGATGATCTTTGGGAATGACTTGTGGCATTCGCATCAATCGGCTGAATTAATTAGACGCCAAATTTATATATGGTGTGGTACACAAAATGGCACGAAACATGCAACCACTGACCCCTATTTACTTTCGCTTAGACTATCTCTGAGACTTAGGCCTCATCGTCCTCAAATTATTTGTTGCGGCACTCCTCCTATAGGTCGGTCCAAGCTTATTGTTGATGCCGCCCATGGATCTTTCTTTTCTAATGGGGGAGCTGTCTTACGTGATTCATATGGCCATTTTAAAGGCGGAGTTATGTTTCATCTTCCATTGTCAACATATTTCAGGCATAGCTTCAGGCAACAACCATAGCTCTCATTTACTTTATCTAGCGATATAGCCATATAGATGTAGAAGTTGACTCTTTGGGGGTGGTTGAGTTTGCCTAGAGTTTTTGCTCTGCATCCTTTCTTAGTGCTTTACTTGGGTTAGGCGACAATAGTATTTCTGATGTTCCTCGTCAGGCTAATATGATGGCACAAATTCTTTCTCAGCCCGGCCAATTACATAATACTCTCTCATATTTTGACAATGTTGCAGAATTACCTCCTATGGTTAAAGGTTCTTGGATTACTGACATGTCTATCCCATATCTGCGTAGCTAACTACATCATGAACTTCATCCCACTTCATCTCCATTATTGTTTCCTATGTCCTACGTTGGCACATGTGACGCGGGTATATTCTCATTTTCTTATAGCTAATATTATAGTTACATTTTTTCGACTTGACATGTTACTTTACGGATTGCTTGTATCTTTGGATACGGACAACATGTGTATTTCTCTTCCACCACTAGCTTGCCATGATGTGTGTTTATTATATTTTCTGTTATACATACTAACCTCTACCCTCATTGTTTGTTTCAGGAGTGCACACACGAACTAACTTGGGGGATTATTACCACTTCTATGGCAACACTATAATGGTAATCATGCTTCCAACATCACAATTGAGGATTCTGGGTGCATCTCTCAATTATCTGGCGTTGAAGCATTTGACACCAAATTGGACCAATTCATTTCAGCACAAATCCCACACGGTCAAACATCGCCATATTTTGGAATACATGGGAAAACTACCTTTCCAAAAGCATTACCACTACAATTTTACTATTGTATCAATATCATACAAGACCTTTCAATCATATAAATATGTACGTTTTTTCCTTCGCCAAGTTTTTATCCACAAGGGCGGTTTTTCTTGACAAGGTTTTAATGCAGCATATCATATATGGTTGAAGACTCCCTTCTCTATGAGGCTGCATTATATAGACATTCCTACGTTGGACATTCTCAATCATATTCTATATTATATCATTTTCATTCTATATATGAACTACTTTGTAATATGGTTTTTCTTCGCATCAAGTGAGGTTTATTAATAATATAATTTTTTTCGACAAGAAACAATACACGGCCATATGGCTTATTTTTGAATGAAACAATCTTGTTGCATGTTTATGGATATAAGTATGCATGAAAAGTAGTATAATAGCAATTATGACTATGTTATGTACTTTCTTGTGGCATGTCAAAGTAATTCAGAAATAAATTTAATAATTAAGTGTTGAATCATGAGTTTATATGTCGAATATATAATTTAAGAAAATGGTGTTGGGTGAAAATTGCATAAGAAGGGGTTGTTTTTGGAGTTATGGCTGAAAGGTACCCCATAGGGGTAAAAATTGTATTTTCTTTAAGTATGACATGTAGGATGGAGATAAGTTAAAGATGTATAATGAATAAATTTTAAAATGACGAAAATGACCATAAAGCCAATTCTAATGAGCCATGAGACAAAAGTTTGTGAAATTATTTATATCGCATCACACATTTTAAAAGTTCATACGCATAATGAATAATAAACACAAGACGATTAATTCTAACGACATATGATATTTTATGTTATGTTACGTTACGTTATGTTATGTTTTGTTATGTTATGGTGCGCCGCGGCACTACATCGGGACCGGAGTGATAGGTGTCTTGGACATATGTCATTGTTATGACCGAGAGTAACACCTTGTCTGGGACACGGGACTCCACCATAACGCGTCACTATTAGAACTTGTACTTATGTTTTATGTTGTACATGTTACTATGTGGAGAATCGTTCGGTATGTCGTGCGTTATTATTATTATGAAAAGTGCTATAGCTATTTATGAAAATGTTATGTCTTCATGTTTATGAAAATGCCATGTTATGCATGCTTACGAAAAAGTCATGTTATGATTTTATAAAAAGTCATGTTTTAAATTGTCATGAAAAATTAGCCATGTTATGACCATGTACAACTGAATTTCCTTGATACTGTTAAGTTATTGTTGGAGTATCTTTAAGCCTATGATATTATTATTCCGAAAAAGGTAAAATTTATGCATGAAAATGTAGTTGATATAAGATTTATGACATGGGTTGGAAATTAAGAATGGACATGTATGTGATGTTGTATGGACTTAGGTAGAAATAAAATATTCACTATGTTATGATGTTAAGTTTCATATGTATTACATGTTGTATGCTTCTACTTGTGTTATGCCACTTTACTTGTTTAAAATGGAGACATGCCATGTTATATTCCTTATTTACCCTTTATTATTTTATCATCCTGTCTCCCCATTATGATCTACATGAAGTATCTAGTAGGACTACTTGCTGGGAGATTAGTTTTATCGTTCATATTTGCCTTTAATCACTTGCAGAGGACAAGGTTCGTGATACCGAGTTCATAGAGAACAAACCTCGAGTAGACTATCTATCAGTGAGAAATATGTCAGGACTTAACTTTTGGGATACGTTAGACAATATGGATCATGATGTACTTTTATTATTTTGGTACTTCGGACATTATGACTTGTACTGATTATGTTGATTGTATGTTTATGCATGTCGGATGTTTATCTTTATGTTTCTTCCGCGATATCAATTCATAATTCAAGTAGACATGCACATGCATGATTGACGCCTCGTATTTCTCGTAGCAGAGTACGTCGGGTGCACCATGGCGAGACCGTAGTTTCAAACGGGGCGTAAAAGGTGTTATCAAAGCCCATTGGCTCTAAATCCACGGCAGGAAACATAAAGTAAATGACTTAGAATATAAGTTATGATCTTAGAACTTAAGTTATGATCTTAGGCTGAGAGTAAGATCCTTAAATTAGGGTCACTAAAATGGCTTAGAGGTATCATCATCATCATCATCATCATCCGTACCCTACATATCCCAATGACAGCAAAATCTATAGCTCTGGTCTGGGGAGGATAAGAGGTAGGCAAACAATACCTCTATCCCAAGGAATGGAGAGTCTGCTTCCGGTGAGACCTCCGGCTCTATATGTACCTGCATAAATGACATAATAATAGAGATATGATGTGCTACTGTGTTAGTGAGGGAATTCAGAAAATACAAAGAAGAGACTTTCGATATTAAAATACACATAACGTGTATACTAGAATGGCTTATAGATAAACAGATTAAAATCCCATCTTTACTTAGTTTATAAGATGCTTATTTTTTAAACCCTATTAATAAGAACAAATCCTAGGAAAATGCATAAATCACTTGTATTAAATTACTTATGATTATATAAACTGTTGTATTAACGCAACTGCTTCTGATAGGATGTCGTCATAACCTAGAGGAAGCCCACGCACTAATAGACCAGTGGATCATGCTCCTGATTTGGTGGTACTGGCCCTGCTGGTAGGGGTACCTATGGTGGAGGTGGTAGCTGTGTTGGTCTATTAGTGCGTGGGGGTCCTCTAGGTTATGACGACATCCTATCAGAAGCAGTTGCGTTAATACAACAGTTTATATAATCATAAGTAATTTAATACAAGTGATTTATCCATTTTCCTAGGATTTGTTCTTATTAATAGGGTTTAAAAAATAAGCATCTTATAATATCCTTAAATTAGGGTCACTAAAATGGCTTAAAGGTATCATCATCATCATCATCATCATCATCATCATCCGTACCCTACATATCCCAATGAGAGCAAAATCTATAGCTCTGGTCTGGGGAGGATAAGAGGTAGGCAAACAATACCTCTGTCCCAAGGAATGGAGAGTCTGCTTCCGGTGAGACCTCCGGCTCTATATGTACCTGCATACATGACATAATAATAGAGATATGATGTGTTACTGTGTTAGTGAGGGAATTCAGAAAATACAAAGAGGAGACTTTCGATATTAAAATACACATAACGTGTATACTAGAATGGCTTATAGATAAACAGATTAAAATCCCATCTTTACTTAGTTTATAAGATGCTTATTTTTTAAACCCTATTAATAAGAACAAATCCTAGGAAAATGGATAAATCACTTGTATTAAATTACTTATGATTATATAAACTGTTGTATTAACGCAACTGCTTCTGATAGGATGTCGTCATAACCTAGAGGAAGTCCACGCACTAATAGACCAACACAGCTACCACCTCCACCATAGGTAACCTAGAGGAAGCCCACGCACTAATAAGTTATGATCTTAGAACTTAAGTTATGATCTTAGGCTGAGAGTAAGATCCTTAAATTAGGGTCACTAAAATGGCTTAGAGGTATCATCATCATCATCGTCGTCGTCATCATCCGTACCCTACATATCCCAATGACAGCAAAATCTATAGCTCTGGTCTGGGGAGGATAAGAGGCAGGCAAACAATACCTCTGTCCCAAGGAATGGAGAGTCTGCTTCCGGTGAGACCTCCGGCTCTATATGTACCTGCATAAATGACATAATAATAGACCAACACAGCTACCACCTCCAACACAGCTAACCTAGAGGAAGCCCACGCACTAATAAATTATGATCTTAGAACTTAAGTTATGATATTAGGCTGAGAGTAAGATCCTTAAATTAGGGTCACTAAAATGGCTTAGAGGTATCATCATCATCATCATCATCATCATCATCCGTACCCTACATATCCCAATGACAACAAAATCTATAGCTCTGGTCTGGGAAGATAAGAGGTAGGCAAACAATACCTCTGTCCCAAGGAATGGAGAGTCTGCTTCCGGTGAGACCTCCGGCTCTATATGTACCTGCATAAATGACATAATAATAGAGATATGATGTGCTACTGTGTTAGTGAGGGAATTCAGAAAATACAAAGAAGAGACTTTCGATATTAAAATACACATAACGTGTATACTAGAATGGCTTATAGATAAACAGATTAAAATCCCATGTTTACTTAGTTTATAAGATGCTTATTTTTTAAACCCTATTAATAAGAACAAATCCTAGGAAAATGGATAAATCACTTGTATTAAATTACTTATGATTATATAAACTGTTGTATTAACGCAACTGCTTCTGATAGGATGTCGTCATAACCTAGAGGAAGCCCACGCACTAATAGACCAACACAGCTACAACCTCCACCATAGGTACCCCTACCAGCAGGGCCAGTACCACCAAATCAGGAGCATGATCCACTGCCCCCGCCACATGCCCTCCCACAGGCATTGCTCGAAGCACTGATACACATTGGTCAGGCAGTCGAGAATAATAATAATAATCGCCACCACCTCCACCGCCACCATGGCAGCATAATACTCGATTTTTCTACGGGTAGCTGAAGAGAGCTCGAGTTCCAAATTTCAAGGGAGGATCTGACCCGGATGTAGCAGATAAATGGCTCGTTGAGGTGGAGAATAAATTTGAGCTGATTCAGGTACCAGATGATATTAAGGCATAGTTGATTCGATTATTTCTGATTGGAGAGGCTAATCAGTGGTGGAAGACTAATGGTAGCATTTGCCTATACCAGTGACTTGGACCCATTTCTTGGAAGAATTCCGTAAGTTTATATCCCAACGTCAATGACATTGTGGAAGATCAAGATGTTTGAGTCGCTGAAGCAGGATTCAGGTATGACTGTAACATAGTATGCGAATCAGTTCACCGCTTTGGGGAGATACATTCCGTCTACAAGGGGAGATGAGCAGTTAAAGATTATTAAGTTTTAGAGGGGTCTGAATTCCCGCATTCACACTTACATTTTGAATGCTAATTCGAGAGATTTTGGGGAGTTACTTGATACGTGTTACCGAGTTGAACAGTTCTAAGACGCCATGAGGAGACACGGGGCAAGAGGCCCCAAGAGTTTGGAGATAATTGGTCTAGAGATGGACGAAGACTGCAAGAAGAGATGATGGTCAGGCAGAGTAGCAGTTTTAGCATAGACCACAGCCTCAGTGTCAGCCACAACCCCTGCGCCAGCCACAGCTGCAGCGTCTACCATAGGCGACGGCTATTCCTCAATGCTCCACTTGTCAGAGACAGCACACTTGAGCAGGGCTACTGACGACTGGTGCCTGTTTTAATTGCGGTAAGACATGCCACATGATTAGAGACTGCCAGAAGCCGAGGAGCGGGTCACAGAGGATTGCACCGCAGCCGAGAGACGGTCCACGGGCAAATGCCCGAGTGCATGTGATGAGTAATGCTGAAGTCCTAGATACCACCAATGTAGTGACATGTATATTTAAATATGCAATTTAAATACTATTTTCTATACCTGTTTAGAATTTTCTCCTTGAATTGTAAAATTGTTCCAGCTGCGATATCACTAAACAACATCTTTGAACATGTTATTTGATAGTGGTACAAGCCACTCCTTCGCGTCTAAAAGGTTTGCCAAGAGCCTTAGCATCTGTCACACATGGTTGGATACGCCATAGCGTGTTCAGGCAGCTGGTGATCAAGTGATCATTCACACCATCTATACAAGGACTGTGAAGTTGAGATGGAGGGACAAAAGTTCGAGGCTACCCTAATTCCGATAGAGATTTGGGACTTCGACATCATTTTAGGCATGGAGTGGCTGTTCAGAAACCATGCGTATATCGATTGCTGTGATAAGAACATTGTCATAACCCAACCTAAGAAGAAGTCGCTTATCAGGGGAATTCTAGGTTGAGGAAGGTAGCGCAGAATGTTTGTCTAACCGCAACCCAAGCATATCAAGCATTGAAGAAGGGAGATGAAGGTTTTCTCATATATGCCCTCAGTGACGAGTCAGAGATGCCATCGATTGACAGTATTACACTGGTCAAAGAATATTTGGATGTTTTCTAGATGCTTATCCAGGCTTATCTCCACACAAGGTGACCGAGTTTGAGATAAATGTTGTTCCAGGAGCAAAACTTATCTCAAAAGAACCGTATCGGATGGCTCCAGCGGAGTTGAAAGAGTTAAAGGCACGGTTATAATAGCAGATAGAGAAGAAATTCATACAGCCTAGCGTAATGTTGAGAAATATGTTTGGATAATTTTCAAAGTCATGATTTTAGGTGGTAAATACGTAAAAATATCATACATGATGTTATATATGATTAAAAGTTGAAAAGTTGAAAAAGTTGACATCGATCTCTTAGGTTTTTGCACTTTGATCGATCGATGTACTTCGATCCCTCACATCGATCGATCTATGTAAGGCAGTGAAAGTTCAAGACCTTACGGTGAGACATTGATCTCTAAACCTGAGACACGTCGATCGATCGATGTACATCGAACCCTCACTTCGATCGATCGATGTAGGTCAGAAACAAATTTTGAAGCTTACTGTGAGACATCGATCTCTGAAGCTGAGGCACTTCGATCGATCGATGTCTTGGTTTTCAGAACTATTTTTCTAAAATGTGATAAATTGGTTGTTTTCATTTGTACATGATTTATACATGTTCACTATGTGATTATTATGTGTGTTTGATGATTATAAATACATTGTGACTAATGTGCCTTGGAAGTTTCTACAACTTACCAAAAAAGGGCAAAATGGGTATTTTGAGTTTTGTAGGAACATGATATGGTGGATATATATCAAGGACTTAATCTCATCTTATTTATCATGACAAAGATGATATTATATTTATTTCTGACTATCGGGGTCATTTCTGGAGTTTTCTCTCACCAGGGGCATTTTGGTCATTTCACCCCTGAGGGTATTTTTGGTATTTTCACTCAAAGAATCTCTTGAGCTTCTTGAGTTGAGTTATTATTATGTTGAAGATTATTTGGTGTTCTTTATCTTATTCTCTCAAATGATGATATTATTGAATATGGCGGGATATGTGACGAGTTGTGATTTCACATTCTATTTCTTTCTTGAAGACCCTCTTATATATGTTATGAGAGCATATTTATCATCATTATTCGTAGATATCAAAAGTGTTAAAGGTGTAGAAATGATCACTGCGTACAAAAAGAAATAGTTGGAATTTTTGTGTTATATATTGGCATAATCTTGTCAATTATTATTTGGTGATTTCTACTTCAACAATTTGAGTTGATATACATATACATATGTCCAAAAAATTGTGTATTCAGATGAGTATGATGTATTATTCATTTTATGGCTTGGTAACAAGTGGATCAACCAAAAAGGAGCAAGTTGGCAAATTGGCTTGGTAACAAGTGGATCAACCAAAAAAGGAGCAAGTTGGCAAAATTTGCCAACTTGGAAAATTCAAATGTAGCCAATGGCTACAAGGTATTTTCAGCAGACTTTTTGAGTCAAAAAGTAGTCTTCACATGCCTTATTCTTGTGCTTGAAGTTGAGGGCATTTTGGTGGTATTATCATCTCTTATTATCTTCATTTTCCAAAGAAAAATCAAGATTATTACTTGGAAATTTCAGCTTTGAATCTAACAGCTACATTATTTTGTTGGAGCTGAATTTGAATTGTTTTTATCCAAGAAAATTCAGCCTCACATGACCTATGTTTACGCCAAGAAGTTGAGGGTTTATTGGTGGAATTATCTCTATTTTGCTAAGGGTAAATCAAGAAAATTCCAAGGTGTAAAAATCAGCCAACAAGGTGTGTTCAAGGTGGACCAATTATATTGTCTTATTTTGCCAAGTGTACAAAGCTAACCAATGATGTGAAGACACTTGGACTTAATGATGGAGATGATGACACATGTGCATTCTTATCTCCAAGGCTCAATTCACCCTATAAATAGGAGGCAATGGTGAAGAAGATGAAACACATTTAAAGCTCACTTGAAAGCATTTGTTGATTTGTCTAGTTATCCTCTTCTTGTTGTTGTTCTTGTTTCATTCTTGTAGAGAAAAAAGAGTTTGACTGATTTCAAAATATGTAATTTAAATGAATAACATAAAACGTGCATGATATAAACAAATGTGCATGATATTGCTTATTACTTGCCTTATTTAGCTCATATATAATGTTGCCTTACTAACAAGCCATGAAGCGTTAAAGCTTACATCATATGGCAAACATTTGTTGTGTTTATACTATTTTTAGGTGCCACCATTAATGAACTAAACTAGTTCATTAAGTGAAGTACTTAGTTAATAAAGGTAAGTAGTTCATTAAAGGAAGCTACATTTGGAAAAGGCACAAAGGCAACAAGGCTAAGGAAGGAAAGTCTCCTTCTCCTCTCCTCATTCAATTCACACGCCATATACACATATATAAATATATATTTTCAGATTTGTTTTAAAGGCACATACACATGTATTCCAACGTACAACCGACACGTTATATATTTTACGTACGTACGTTAACGTCACACCACCATACTTAACTCATATTTATGAGTATATTCAGGTCTTATATCATATGATATAAGCCGTGGTGATGACAAGTTAAATACGACACGTTTAAAAGGTTCTAAATCGAAAATTGTCGTATCGGACGAATATCGAAACTTCGCCGACGTGTCACGTACTTGCCATAAATGGATGGCCAGCCCCTACACCTCTAAAATCATCAAAAATTTCGTGCCTATGGTAATAATTTCAGCCAAAAATTCTTTCCATGTTGGCACACACAAATCACCCCACATTAAGGCCAAATTGTGGAGATTTCAATTTTAATTTTGTCACATGTTAATGACACCACTTTAGACCAGCCAAGTGCTGAGATTTAAAGCATATATTATATATATTATGTGTAACATAATATATATAACATGTGCAAAAAGTTGGAATTTAATTAGAGAAAAATTGGGTAATCGATAAATATTGAAAATTCGATTTTCTACGTACACAATGCATGGAACATTTTTGGCACATCATATGACATGTATCTAGACACTTTTACATATTTCATACATCTTAAAGTGTTCTAGAAAATTAAATTAAGGGCTGATTGGAATATAACATGTGTGTATTATTAGATGTGCACTATTTTACAAAGCTAGCAAACATAAATTTCAGCACATGCATATACATTATACACGCCACCTACAGCTGAGATGGAGCATATGTGGAACCTTGTTGGCACATTGATTGGTCTAGAATCAATCATACAATGGTGGTGATTTAAAGAAAGAAGCTACAAATGGTAAGGTTTCAAACTTTGTTACATTTGAAACACATGCTGAAAATTTCAGCATGTTGAAAAATGGTTGGCCGAAATTTTCAATTAAAATGCATATATTTGGTGTCTTGAATTATGTGGTTAATTGGAAGAAGAAATGGAAGTAAATTGAATAAGTTTAAAAGCCATAAAGTGTGATATCTTATATATCACACATGCTGAAATTTTTCAGCATGTGTACAATATGTCTTGGCCGAATTTATGGTCATAAGGGTGTCCAAATTCACTTCCAATTTGATAAGGATATTTGCCATCAATTGATGATTTATTTTAAAAAGAAAAATCAAAGAAAAATGGAAGTTATTTGAATTATCTCACTAAGTAACACATGCTGAAATTTCAGCATGCTAAATTTCATAATGGCTGATTTTCTTACTTTATGTGGGAGGAATTTTGTCTTGCTAAATTTATGTGACAATCTTGTGGTTTATGGAAATTATTCTATGTTGATTTTGGCACATGTTTTGAGTGAAATATTCAGATTTTCCATGTCATCAAATGATGACAACATTCAACCTATCATGAAGTGCCAAGTAAGCAAAGCTTAAATGATCATCCAATGAGAAGATACCAAGTAAGCAAGACCATGTCACAATGATGTCTTACACTCTCCCAAGGACTTAGAAGATAATTTTCAAGAGGAGAAGGGCTCCATAGGGGGGCGGCCAAAAACAATTAAAAAGGAAGGGAGAAGAGCAAAACAATAACAAGAACAAGAGTTGCAAAAATTCAAAGATCAAAAGTGTTCTAGCCTTCTTCTACGCTCTCTTTCTTTCTTTCTTCTTGAAAGCCTATTGTACTTATATTCTTATTCTTGAATAGTTTTGTCATATACCACCACACATTCTTTATCTTTGTAAAAGATTGATCAATGTGTGATCAATCTTCATTCTTGCAAGGTGGTGGTGTTCGTGCGAATTGTATTCATCGTACAAGGTTTGTAAAGGGTTGGAGTTAGTGTGTAACTCTATCAACCCTGTGGTAAGGTATATTGCGTGTGTGTGACTAGTGTGAACCAAGGAAGGTGTTCCTTGAAGACTGGAGTAGGTTGTTTATAACCAAACCAGTATAAAATTCTCGGTGCCATTTACTTTCAACATTTATTTTCTGTTACTGCACAGTTTACTCTTTTTGTTTACATTCGTAAAAATAGTAAACGACTTTCAAAAATTACGAAAATTTCCCGAAACAAAGTCACACGTCTTAGGATTAATTTGGCACAAGTTTCAACCCTTTTGGATAAGTATAAGTCATTCAAACATCCAAAGATCTGAGACTAGTGCAATCTGATTTTCAGACTTGCAAAGGTTGAGACTTTGAGTGTATTTGACTAACATCCCGAAGGAATTTTTCAAAACTGTTTCAACCCATTTAAATACAATATATAAGGGGTTAGTGGTTAACGTTTTAGAGCATTTGGAGTTGTGTACAAAGAGGAATTAATTTTTCAATACAGTGTACCATTTCTGGCAGATTCGCGCAATCTGACCACCAACAATTTTTGAAGGGGTTAAAGGTTGAATTTAAATTTGAAATTTTTAGGAGACCCTTATAACATCTGACGCTAAGTTCTCTCAAAATTTCAGAATTTTTGGAGACCTATAACCTGGTTTTAAAAACGTTTTAAAACTGGTCCTGAAAACAGAATCTGTTTTCAGAAATTGAGTTGTTTAGTTTTAAACAAATTTTAAAAACCACACTTTCCGCACCACCTATTCAACCCCCCTTCTAGTGGTGCCTTGCAGATCCTACAAGTGGTATCAGAGCGCAGGAACACTCACAACAAAAGGATCCAACAATCTACGTGAGATGGCATCCACTAGCTATAACACCGTGCAAGAAGGAATGTCAACCATAAGGCCTCCTCTTTTTGATGGCGAGTCTTTCATTCAATGGAAGGTAAGAATGAAACTTTTCTTTATGGCAATAGACATTGATCTTTGGTCAATTATAGAAGATGGTCCTTTTGTTCCATCTAAGTTATCCACCGTAGACGGAGTCACTCTAGAAGTTGTTAAATCTGGACAAGAATATACAAGTGATGATAAAAAGAAACTTAGCATGAATGCTAGGGCTATGCAATTGCTCTTAAATGGTTTAAGTAAGAGTGAGTCTAGTTATGTCTTAAACTGTTCTAGTGCACAAGAAATATGGAGAATACTCGAAATGAAACACGAAGGCACTAGTCAAGTAAAAGAGTCAAAGATAAACATGCTTATGTCCACACTTGAGTCGTTTAAATTATTGCCTAATGAATCTATTGTTGATATGGATCTTCGTTTGACTAACATCTACAATTCTCTTGAGTCTCTTGGTAAATATTTTACTATGCAGGAAAAAGTACAGAATGTCTTACGAAGCCTTCCATCTGAGTGGGACTCTAAAGTAACGGCAATAGAAGAAAGCAAAGAGACTAAATCGATTAAGATGGAAGAACTAATTGGATCACTAAAGGTATATGAAAACAAACTTGCTTTAAGACATTCTGAGTCCATTTCTAATAATGATAGGGTTATAGCATTTAAATCAAATGAATATGTCGTAGATGATAGTGACATAGATTCCGATGATGAAAACTTAATCACGATGGCTAAAAGATTAAGAAAAATATTGAGAAAATCGATTAAATATAAGTCTACCTCATCTAAGGATCATAAAAATAAAAATAAGAAATAAAGTGCTATGAACGCGGCAAACTTGGACATCTATCATATGAATGCCCTAATAAAGAAAAACAAACAAACAAATACCCTGACAAGGATCGGAACAAGAATAGACTCGTCTCAGAACCTAAACAAAGGAGAAGAGCCTTCAAAGACTCCACTTGGAGTGACACATCCGACTCTGAGACTAATGATACAGAAGAACACAAGGAACAAGTATGCTTTACATCTAAAGCATCAAATGAGGTATCTTCCGACTCTGATTCCGATTCTGAATGTTCTTATGATGATTTTGTAGCGCCCCATCCCGAACCCTAGGGTCAGAACCGGTACGCCCGCCGTATTCCACTAAGGGATATACAAGGCGTCTGTACGAATCCCTGCACTTATCAAAACGACAGAGTATTCGATTGCGGAAGCGAAATAAATCAATTCAAAACCCTAAATCAAAAGTAAAATCCCGAAAATCATATATAGTCAACATCAAATCAAAATCCCCTAACGACATCGTAAAGTGCGCAAAATGAACTCCCTAAGCTAAGTCCTCAAATGAAATAATAAATAAAATAAACTTCTCTATTTCTTGATCCTCAATCCACAAACAGTCTCTATGAGTCCCACTGAGTCCACTCTGAATCTTCTCCAACCTATAAGTAATCATACCCTGAATCGTCTGCAAGAAAACAAAATGAACGGTGTGAGCGACAAAAACGTCACTCAGTAGGTACCCTGCCTGCATCGGCCCAGTGAGATCATACATGCTACGACAGCAGTGAAATACATATACGTATTATAATACGAAAATAGACTGTCCACGTTTTCACAAATACGTATAACGGTCAGAACTTCTTAAAACAACGTATAACGGTCATATCTTCTTAAAACAACATATAACTTCTTAAAACAATCAATCACATAATCATGCAGAACGAGCGTGAAATGCAATGTCACATACGTGATGCATGATAAACCTACCTTCTCAGAACATTCATCTAATCGTGCAATGCATGACCCCGGGTCCTAACAGAACGGAACGGAACAGATCAGATATGCGATCTACGTCTCGCATATCCTAACAGAACAGAACGGAACAGAACAGAACATATCATATATGCAATGTCGTGATGCATGAATGCACAGAAATCATACACGGAATCTTTTCTATACTTTCCATTTTCTTTTCCTTTTCCTTTTCCTTTTCTTTTCTTTTCCCTTTTTCTTTTTTCTTTTTCTTTTCTTCCTTTACTTCCAGCGACTCCCTCCATTCCCTGCAATTCCCTACCTTAACCTTTCGTGCATTCCTAACTTCCATTTTCAATTTCGTTCCCCAGCCCCCCTGTGATCCGTCCCTCTCCCTCACCCCACCCCCCCTCTTGACCAAGCTTCCCATCCCCGAGTGCACCACACCCCCCTCCAGCTGCACCCCCACCCCTCTCCAACCGCACCCCCCCAACCCTAACCCTCACCTGACCAGGCCGCCCCCCTCACCTTGAACAGCCCCCCAGTCACTCCAGGCAGCCGCACCAACCCCCCAGCAACCCTCTCAGCTGCTTCCCCCCACCCTTATTCCTCCATCCGGCAGCACGTGGTCATAGCCCACCACCACCAGCCACGCGCCGCCGGCACAAACTCTTTTTCCTACGATTCTGGTATTCACACGCACATCAAAAATCAAATCTTTTTCCGAGTTTCATACGAAAATAGCATCATACATTTATATACATATACGGTCATATATACGGACATACAATTCATCACATATACATATAATCTAATAATCAAGCATCTATACAAACACTAATACTAATGCACGATCTCGTTTTCATAGGGAAATTAAAGATTATCGTTTGTTGCATTCAACGGATGTTAAGGGGGCACCTACCTGGTACTGGATACGCGTTGAAGAGCGTGATCGAGTGGTGGTATTTCTCCCTAAAAGAGGCGGCATTTGGAAGCAAGAAAGCATCGTTGCCTCTCTCTATATATGCAACGCACGCTTTAGTGAGGGAAGGGAGAAGCCTAAGCGTGATTTAAATAGAAATTTGATTAGGGTTTAAGGAAAATTTTCCTAATCAAATTAGGTTTTCTAATTAATTAGGCCCAATTGACCTTTTTACCCTTAATTAAAAATAGGATTATAACATTCTCCCCCTTACAAAAAGTTTCGTCCTCGAAACTTGTGTATTACGCAATCAATACTTTGTGTATTTCTACTTGTTTCATTTACCTAGGTCATGACTATTGAATATCCATTACATATTCCGATATGTCAGCCATTACACTTCTAAATTCATTTCTTTCCGCTTATTATAATCATAACCTAACCTTCTATAACTACACAATCAGTCTTAAGGGTATTTTCACCTTACTGGGTTCCATGCCTCAGTTGTCAATCTCTAACGCACTTATGTCTACGGTCACTAGCATCTCACAAGATGATCTAGTCCATATAGGGTTCAATCCTTACTTAATTCTCTATACTCAATGCTTACAAACTTCTACTTATGCCACTTGACGTGTATCATTCAACTTATTGCAATCTACATTGTCGGATTCTTAAACTTATCACATACGATCCATCTCTTAGATAATTAACCATACTAACATCCTTTGTGTGCCACTACGATAACCGTTACCCTTCCCTAACACAATCAAGTCTTCAAAATCAGTTCTTATATACTTACGAACTAGCTCTATGATCATGCTCTTAATTTCTCTAAGATATCGTCAACAGCCTAGTATACGAAATATGTGTATGGACATATCTTTCTTCAAGTTAAAAGGAAAGTATCTTATGTAGCTATAATTTTGAATATAACTTTAACTTTTTAAAATACTGAACCTTCTAATTTTTGTAAATACAAAACTCAAGTATCATAGATTTGTTTTTGCAACGCGATATCTCAAATGACCATTTTACAAACGTTGATATAACTTGTTCACAAGGCATTTTGGTAAAATTACGTCAAAACAGTTGAAAACTTAATAATGTAAGGTTTTATGAAACAATTTGAATACGGTACCTTCCGTTTTCAAAAACATGTATATATTTTGAAAGCTACCTTTTTTCCCACAAAAGTTGTAAGTTCCTTGCAAGCGGGTAAATAACTTCGAAAACATTTAAACGGTTAAACTGCTTGCTATATCGGTAGTCGTAAAATTAAATTAATTTTCACTAGAAATAGATTTAACAAAAACGGAAATTTGAAATATTCTCTAAGAAATATATATAAACAAATCTTTTTTGCAAGAATATCAATATTTTAAAAGTTTTCCCCTTTTCAAGGTTGTCAAAAGAATTAAAATCTTTATTAAGTTGTTTTAAAAGTACGGGAAAAAATTAGCCTCGTAAAGTTTAGTAAACTATATAAAGAAATGTGACTTAATAATGTATTTTCGAAAATAAAATATCTTTTGAAGTCCCTGTAAAATATAGGTATAACTCGGTGTACGTGCTTATATAAAATATTTATCAGCTAGAGAAATAATAGTCCAATATTTCGTATAATTTCTACAATCCATCCTTATTTTCAAAAGAACGATCTGTCTATGTATCATTTCTTATAAGTCTAACCTTCGCCTACTATGATAAGATTCATAACTTAAATTGTCCAATCCTAGCATGCACACTAAATATTTATCGACTTAAGGTGTTCTAATTCACCATGCTTCCGCGCACCATACTGATCCATTGTATTTCTTTACTTGGTTATTTGAACCGCTAATTATCCTAGTTAAATCTCACCTGCACAAGCAACCGCTATTGATTCATGCTTACTCTATTTCAATTCAAGCCTACTAGATTCAAACCATATGTTTCGATGTCGACACTTAACCTACATTTTTGTAATGATATGTTATTCCAAGTTACATACAATAGTCTATTCTCGCATGTCGCTATTGTTCAATACCTCTAATAAGACTAATATCGTCGACCTATTTTGATTACCACACAATTAACATCTTAACCCTAGACTATAAATTCCTTTGTACAATATCCTTAACTAAACTCTACTGATTATAACGCTAATCGTTATTTAGTTTCTACCATTCTACTATAAATCATCTCTTAGTATTTATTATACTATTATAATTCTTTCCTTAGTAGCTATGGTCACAACTTAGACCTAAACCTGCTCTGATGTTACCGTACAAGTAGAGATGTGGACCCGCTTTACTTTACCCTAATGGTACTAAGTGCCATGTTGCAGTTATGGTAAGGCAACCCGAGTTACTGTCTGACCTATTAATATGTCAACTAACGTCTATAGTAGGGTATTCTAGTTAACATTGTAATTCATTCAAACCAATTATATAGTATTCAACTAGGGTTACGAAGACCACAGCTTAGAGAGTTATGATCAACCTTAGATAAGGGTGAATTGTATGGGATATCCTAGGTATACGTGTTTCAGAACCGATCGACTTCTTAAGTTTAAGATCATAACTTATTTCTAGGATCGTTCTTAGCATCATCATTTCTTAAGTCTAAGATGACGTCTTATTTCCAAATCGTAACTAGTACATAATCAACACTTATTACTACATCAGTACTCATGTCTAGAGTCAACTCTTAATCGAGATCGTTACTTATGTCTAATATCGTAACTTATGTTCAGGATCATCACTTATAACTGAGATCAGTACCTACGCCCATGATCATCGCTTATGTTCAAATCATCACTTATGTCTAAAATTGAAACTTAGAGGCAAAATCGTAACCTATTTTCTAATATCATAGCCTAATTCTACATTTCCGCCCGTGGATCTAGAGCCATGCTCTGAAGATCGTACTGTCATCACGTAATACCTCTTGAACTCATTCCGAAATTAGATCCAAATGATTGGCGGTGTCAGTTGTGCTGCACCACCAATCCTCTACATCCGTTTTAGAAGAGTCTCAAGTCCAAGTGCGGTGGTGGTGGAGCCTGTGGCTGCTGATGTGGTTGTGCCATAGCTTGGGCCATGACCCGTAGTGCTTCGGTCAGGGCCTAGGGAAGCACGAACTACGGTGGACCCCCATTCTCAGAGTGTTTCCTAGTGTCATTCCTACCGTTCTCTTATCGGCAGCATGTTTGCTACGACAAGGAAATTTTTCAGTTTTGGTCAAGGGCATTTCAGGAAATATATAATTAAACTTAAGAAATAGCAAACAGTCAAATACATATAAATAAAACGAAAATAGAACCCAACCATGCCCCAGTCCGATCATCACTTAGTCTAAATCAAACCTATTTTAAGATCAAACTTAGTCTCGGATCATAGCTTACGTCTAGAATCAAACTTAGTCTCAGATGACAGCTTATGTCTAGAATCAAACTTAGTCTAAGATCAACTTACATCTACGATCGAAACTTAAGTCTATAGTCATCTCTTACGTCTAAGATCATTTCTGAATTATACGTTCCGCAGTAGACCTAGAGCCTCGGCTCTGATACCACCTGTAGCACCCCGTCCCGAACCCTAGGGTCAGAACTGGTACGCCCGCCATATTCCACTAAGGGATATACAAGGTGTCTGTACGAATCCCTGCACTTATCAAAACGACAGAGTATTCGATTGCGGATGCGAAATAAATCAATTCAAAACCCTAAATCAAAAGTAAAATCCCCAAAATCATACATAGTCAACATCAAGTCAAAATCCCCTAACGACATCGTAAAGTGCGTAAAATGAACTCCCTAAGCTAAGTCCTCAAATGAAATAATAAATAAAATAAACTTCTCTATTTTTTGATCCTCAATCCACAAACAGTCTCTACAAGTCCCACTGAGTCCACTCTGAATCTTCTCCAACCCATAAGTAATCATACCCTGAATCGTCTGTAAGAAAACAAAACGAACGGTGTGAGCGACAAAAACGTCACTCAGTAGGTACCCTACCTGCATCGGCCTAGTGAGATCATACATGCTAGGACAGTAGTGAAATACATATACGTATTGTAATACGAAAATAGACTGTCCACGTTTTCACAAATACGTATAACGGTCAGAACTTCTTAAAACAACATATAACTTCTTAAAACAATCAACCACATGATCATGCAGAATGAGCGTGAAATGCAATGTCACATACGTGATGCATGATAAACCTACCTTCTCAGAACATTCATCTAATCATGCAATGCATGACCTCGGGTCCTAACAGAACGGAACGGAACGGAACAGATCAGATATGCGATCTACGTCTCGTATATCCTAACAGAACAGAACGGAACAGAACGGAACATATCATATATGCAATGTCGTGATGCATGAATGCACAGAAATCATACACGGAATCTTTTCTTACTTTCCATTTTCTTTTCCTTTTCCTTTTCCTTTTCTTTTCTTTTCCCTTTTTCTTTTTTCTTTTCTTCCTTAACTTCCAGCGACTCCCTCCATTCCCTGCAATTCCCTATCTTAACCTTTCGTGCATTCCTAACTTCCATTTTCAATTTCGTTCCCCAGCCCCCCCTGTGATCCGTCCCTCTCCCTCACCCCACCCCCCTCTTCACCAAGCTTCCCACCCCCAGTGCACCCCGCCCCTCTCCAACCGCACCCCCCTCAACCCTAACCCTCACTTGACCAGGCCGCCCCCCTCACCCTGAACAGCCCCCAGTCACTCCAGGCAGCCGCACCAACCCCCCCTCAGCAACCCTCTCAACCACTTCCCCCCACCCTTATTCATCCATGCGGCAGCACGTGCTCATAGCCCACCACCACCGGCCATGCGCCGCCGGCACAAACTCTTTTTTCTATGATTTCGGTATTCACACGCACAACAAAAATCAAATCTTTTTCCTAGTTTCATACGAAAATAGAATCATACATGTATATACATATACGATCATATATACGGACATACAATTCATCACTTATACATATGATCTAATAATCAAGCATCTATACAAACACTAATACTAATGCACGATCTTGTTTTCATAGGGAAATTAAAGATTATCATTTGTTGCATTCAACGGATGTTAAGGGGGCACCTACCTAGTACTGGATACGTGTTGAAGAGCGTGATCGAGTGGTGGTATTTCTCCCTAAAAGAGGCGGCGTTTGGAAGCAAGAAAGCGTCGTTGCCTCTCTCTGTATATGCGGCTCATGCTTTAGTGAGGGAAGGGAGAAGCTTAAGCGTGATTTAAATAGAAATTTGATTAGGGTTTAAGGAAAATTTTCCTAATCAAATTAGGTTTTCTAATTAATTAGGCCCAATTGACCTTTTTACCATTAATTAAAAATAGGATTATAACAGATTTATTTAGCCAATATTTAGAATTGCATAAGTTCTCAGAGACTCTTGCAAAAGAAAAGAAGCGATTAATTGAAGACAAGAAATTGTTAGAATCTTCTAACAAAGATCTTGTGTCTCAATTAAACTATTCAAAAGAAGAGTCGTCATGCATTATAAATTCATTAAAGTCTGAGATTTCATCATTAACATCCGAGAACACTAAATTGAAATCCGAGATTTCAAACTTGAAATCAAGGAATGCAGATGTAGAGAAAAAGGTAAAACAATTTGACACGAAAACAAACATGCTAGATCACATCATTTCTTCTCAAAAGCATGATAGTGACAAAACCGGACTAGGATACGTTGAGAAAAGTAAGCCACAAAATAAACCAATCAAATTTATCTCATCTAAGAAAATAGATGCATCAAAGACATATGTGGCATCTAAGAAGACGCATAGGCCTTTTCTTATGACATCTCAACGTGCTTCTTCTTCACATCATGCAAAATATAATTATGTGCCATATAGATATGAGAAGAAACAAGTGATGCATACGCGACACTCATATCACAAAAATGCATCTAGATCACGTCCCGTGCATGCAAACCGAAATGCTTATCAAAAACAGAAACCATACTACATGCATGATGTGATTCTTGGCCAAAGGCCAAACGCATTTGTCCCTAACATATATTATGTTGTGTTCTTATCACCTTTCTCACCTTTTGGAAGACCTAGAAAGGTCACCCAAATTTGGGTACCAAAAAGGACATTTTCAAATGGTTGAATAAATAACCCTTACGAACGCACGTTATATGAAATGCATAATTTTTTTTCTTTCTTCATCTTTACAGAAATCTTTTGATTTACTTTCCAAAATAAAAAGGGAGAGAAAGCATGATTTAAGGGGGAGAGAGACACTAATTGATATTGATTGCACAAATCAAGGGGGAGCCGGATTTGAAATTTGAAATCAAGGAATGCGGATGTAGAGAAAAAGGTGAAACAATTTGACACGAAAACAAACATGCTAGATCACATCATTTCTTCTCAAAAGCATGATAGTGACAAAACCGGACTAGGATACGTTGAAAAAAGTAAGCCACAAAATAAACCAACCAAATTTATCTCATCTAAGAAAATAGATGCAACAAAGTCATATGTGGCATCTAAGAAGACGCATAGGTCTTTTCTTATGACATCTCAACGTGCTTCTTCTTCACATCATGCAAAATATAATTATGTGCCATATAGATATGAGAAGAAACAAGTGATGCATACGCGACACTCATATCACAAAAATGGCTCTAGATCACGTCCCGTGCATGCAAACTGAAATGCTTATCAAAAACAGAAACCATACTACATGCATGATGGGATTCTTGGCCAAAGGCCAAACGCATTTGTACCTAGAAAGGTCACCCAAATTTGGGTACCAAAAGGGACATTTTCAAAAGGTTGAATAAATAACCTTACGAACGTACGTTATATGAAATGCATAATTTTTTTCCCTTCTTCATCTTTACAGAATTCTTTTGATTTACTTTCCAAAATAAAGGGGGAGAGAAAGCATGATTTAAGGGGGAGAGAGACACTAATTGATACTGATTGCACAAATCAAGGGGGAGCCGGATTTTAAATTTGAAATTCAAAATTCAAGCTTATGCATGTTTGTCGAGGGAGCGATAGTATTTAAATCATGTTTATAAGTTATTTTGAAAATCATCAAAAGGGGGAGATTGTAGAGAAAAAGAGGTTTGAGTGATTTCAAAATATGTGATTTAAATGAATGACATAAAACGTGCATGATATAAACAAACGTGTGCATGATATTGCTTATTACTTGCCTTATTTAGCTCATATATAATGTTGCCGTACTAACGAGCCATGAAGCGTTAAAGCTTACATCATATGGCAAACATTTGTTGTGTTTATACTATTTTCAGGTGCCACTATTAATGAACTAAACTAGTTCATTAAGTGAAGTACTTAGTTAATAAAGCTAAGTAATTCATTAAAGGAAGCTACATTTGGAAAAGGCACAAAGGCAACAAGGCTAAGGAAGGAAAGTCTCCTCCTCCTCTCCTCATTCAATTCACACGCCATATACACATATATCAATATATATTTTCAGATTTTTTTAAAAGGCGCATACACATGTATTCTAACATACAACCGACACGTTATATATTTTACGTACGTACGTTAACGTCACACCACCATACTTAACTCATATTTATGAGTATATTCAGGTCTTATATCATATGATAAAATTCATGGTGATGACAAGTTAAATACGACATATTTAAAAGGTTCTAAACCGAAAATTGTCGTATCGGGCGAATACCGAAACTTTGCCAACGTGTCACGTACTTGCAAAAATTGATGGCCAACCCCTAAACCTCAAAAATCATCAAAAATTTCGTACCTATGGTAATATTTTCAGCCAAAAAATCTTTCAATGTTGGCACACGCAAATCACCCCACATTAAGGCCAAATTGTGGAGATTTCAATTTTAATTTAGTCACATGTTAATGGCGCCACTTTAGACCAGACAAGTGCTGAGATTTAAAGCATATATAATATATATTATGTGTAACATAATATATATAACATGTGCAAAAAGTTGGAATTTAATTAGAGAAAAATCGGGTAATCTATAAATATCGAAAATTCGATTTTCTACGTACACAATGCATGGAACATTTTTGGCACATCATATGACACGTATCTAGACACTTTTTACATATGTCATACATCTTAAAGTGTTCTAGAAAATTAAATTAAGAGCTGATTGGAATATAACATGTGTGTATTATTAAATGTGCACTATTTTACAAAGCTAGCAAAAATAAATTTCAGCACATGCATATACATTATACACCCCACCTACAGCTGAAATGGAGCATATGTGGACCCTTGTTGGCATATTGATTGGTCAAGAATCAATCATACAATGGTGGTGACTTAAAGAAAGAAGCTACAAATGGTAAGGTTTCAAACTTTGTTACATTTGAAACACATGCTGAAAATTTCAGCATGCTGAAACATGGCTGGCCGAAATTTTCAATTAAAATGCATATATTTGGTGTCTTGAATTATGTGGTTAATTGGAAGAAGAAATGGAAGTAATTTGAATAAGTTTAAAAGCCATAAAGTGTGATATCTTTTATATCACACATGCTGAAATTTTTCAGCATGTGTACAATATGTCTTGGCCGAATTTATGGTCATAAGGGTGTCAAAATTCACTTCCAATTTGATAAGGATATTTTCCATCAATTGATGATTTATTTTAAAAAGAAAAATCAAAGAAAAATGGAAGTTATTTGAATTATCTCACTAAGTAACACATGCTGAAATTTCAGCATGCTAAATTCATAATGGCCGATTTTCTTACTTTGTGTGGGAGGAATTTTGTCTTGCTAAATTTATGTGACAATCTTATGGTTTATGAAAATTATTCTATGTTGATTTTGGCATATGTTTTGAGTGAAATATTCAGATTTTCCAAGTCATCAAATGATGACAACATTCAACCTATCATGAAGTGCCAAGTAAGGAAAGCTTAAATGATCATCCAATGAGAAGATGTCAAGTAAGCAAGACCATGTCATAATGATGTCTTACACTCTCCCAATGACTTAGAAGATAATTTTCAAGAGGAGAAGGACTCCATAGGGGGCGCCCAAACATAATTAAAAAGGAAGGGAGAAGAGCAAAACAAGAACAAGAACAAGAGTTGCAAAAATTCAAAGATCAAAAGTGTTCTAGCCTTCTTCTACACTCTCTTTCTTTCTTTCTTCTTGAAAGCCTATTGTACTTATATTCTTATTCTTGAATGGGCTTGTCATATACCACCACACATTCTTTATCTTTGTAAAAGATTGATCAAGGTGTGATCAATCTTCATTCTTGCAAGGTGGTGGTGTTCGTGCGAATTGTATTCATCGTACAAGGTTTGTAAAGGGTTGGAGTTAGTGTGTAACTCTATCAACCCTGTGGTAAGGTGTATTGCACGTGTGTGACTAGTGTGAACCAAGGAGGGTGTTCCTTGAAGACTGGAGTAGGTTGTTTATAACCGAACCAGTATAAAATTCTCGGTGCCATTTACTTTCAGCATTTATTTTCTGTTACTACACAGTTTGCTCTTTTTGTTTACGTTTGTAAAAATAGTAAACGACTTTCAAAAATTACAAAAATTTCCAGAAACAAATTTACATGTCTTAGGTTTAATTTGGCACAAGTTTCAACCCTTTTGGATAAGTATAAGTCATTCAAACATCCAAAGATTTGAGACTAGTGCAGTCTAATTTTCAGGCTTGCAAAGGTTGAGACTTTGAGTGTATTTGACTAACATCCCGAAGGAATTTTTCAAAACTGTTTCAACCCATTTAAATACAATATAGAAGGGGTCATTGGTTAAATTTTGAGAGCATTTGGAGTTGCGTAAAAATAGGAATTAATTTTTCAAAACAGTGTACTGTTTCTGGCAGATTCGCGCAATCTGACCACCAACAATTTTTGAAGGGGTTAAAGGTTGAATTTAAATTTGAAATTTTTAGGAGACCCTCGTAACATCTGAGGCTAAATTCTCTCAAAATTTCAGAATTTTTGGAGACCTATAACCTGGTTTTAAAAACGTTTTAAAACTGGTCCTGAAAACAGAATCTGTTTTCAGAAGTTGAGTTGTTTAGTTTTAAACAAATTTTAAAAACCACACTTTCCGTACCACCTATTCAACCCCCGCTTCTAGTGGTGCCTTGTAGATCCTACAATGCTTTGTAGCAAAGGTCTTCTTGTTATTTTTGTTGAGCTTCAAGCCTCTTGAGCTTCATTCGTAAGATTGATTAGCCAATTTTATAAGGCTACACCAATAGAAGGTAGAGGTGTTGCAACTAAGTGTTGCATAGAAGGTGTTCATCCAAGTCTTGAATAGGGTTGGTGTATAACCCAAGGATCAAGCTTGGTTCTTGTTGTAAGGCGATTCATTTCATAGTAAAATCCAATGAAAGGTGTTCCTTGGGACTGGAGTAGGTCACATTGACCGAACTAGGATAAATTCTCGGTGTTCTTGTCTTATTTCTTCATTTCTGTTTTCTACCCGTTTTTACTGTAGTTTTCAAACAACTTCTCACAATTTGAAAAATAGGTAAACACTTTCAAAATTCATGATTTTTGGTGGAGTTATACTTCAGGTTTTTAGCTTTCATTTGCAATAAGAATCACTTGATCTGAGCAAGGGAAAGTTAGTCTTCCAGTCTTTGCAAGATAATTGCTCCAATCTGGCTGCAATCTGACTAGTTTTGACAAAACTTAAATTTTGTATTTATCAAGAATTGTTTAAGATCAGGGCCTTTTGGAAACATCAACTACACATCCTAGGGAGTGTTTTGATATAAAGATAAACCTTTTTGGTTGAGTATTTAAGGAGAAATACGTTTTTCAAAATCAGCAACATTCTGTCCAGATTGACCATCTGAATTTTTTTATTTGTTTGAAGGGTCAAACGATATGCTTATCTGATTTTTGGACAGAGTCTTGCTAACACATTGAAGTTAAATTCTGAAAAGTTTCATAATATTTGGAGTTGTATACACTTATTTTTGAATTTTTCAAAAATGGATTCTTAATTTGAGGTGGTCTCAGATTCTGTTTTCAAAAGAGATTTTTACAAAGGGTAGTATTTTAATTTTCACAAACCACTATTCACCCCCCTCTCTAGTGGTGTTTATTGCAGGTGCACGGTCCAACACGCATCACCTTAGAGAGCCACAGTTCTGTTCGTCAAGAAGAATGATGGCAGTATGAGATTGTGCATCGCCTACCAGGAGCTGAACAAAATTACCATCAAGAATACATATCCACTGTCCAGGATTGACGACTTGTTCGATCAATTGATATTAAGTAATTTAAATACATAAATAACGAAATTATAATTGTGTTTATGAATATCAACTGTAACCGTTACGTACAGAGTGCCAAAGTGTTCAGCAAGATTGATCTCCGCTCCAGATATCATCAACTGAAGATCAAGGCAGAAGATGCTGCTAAGACTGCATTACGTACACAATATGACCATTACGAGTTCTTGGTGATGCCATTTGAGTTAGCTAACACCCTTGTAGCGTTTATGTATCTGATGAACACTGCATTTTGAGAGTAGCTGGACACATTTTTGGTTGTGTTCATTGACGACATTCTAATATATTCACCGGATGAAGAAACCCATATAGAGCACTTGAGGATTACGTTGAATGTATTACAGAAGAAGAAGCTCTATGCTAACTTCAGTAAGTGCAAGTTTTGGCTATGCAATGTTGCATTCTTGGTTCATGTTGTTTCCAAGGAAGGCATATCATTCGACCCTAAGAAGATTGAGGCTATCACAGAATGTCCAAGACCGATGAATGTGACGCAGGTCAGAAGTTTATTGGGACTTGCAGGTTATTGCCAGAAGTTCATCAAGGGCCGAATGGCTGTTCCACTTGCCCGACTGACACAAAAGAAAACGAAGTTTGATTGGAGTCCGGATTGCGAACAAAGCTTCACTAAACTGAAGAAGAGATTGACTTCAGCATTCGCACAACCAATTTTCGAAGAAGGATTCATGGTATGCAGTGACGCATCCAAGAATGGATTAGGTAAACAGATAAACAACTTGTACTATTGTGAATTCCTTATAAAATATATGTGCGTAAACCCTTTTCCTTCGAGTTGCGTGTTGATACAGAAAGATTGGGTAATTGCTTATGCGTCAGGACAGTTGAAACCCTATGAGTAGAATTACCGTACTCATGACTTGGATTTGGCGGTCGTAGTCTTTGCGTTGAAAATTTTGAGGCATTACTTGCACAGTGAGAGATGCGAGGTCTATACGGATCATAAAAGTTTGAAGTATCTTTTCACCCAGAAGGAGCTGAACATGAGACAACGAAGATGGATTGAGATGATTAAGGACTACGATCTTAGGATCTATTATCATTCGGATAAGACGAATAAGGTAGAAGGCGCATTGAGTAGAAAATCAAGCCATGCCCGACAAACGCTACTTGAAAGGGAGATAGCCGAGTTTGAGTTAGAAATGATTGATTCGACCGTGAATATCCTAGTCACGCTGATTGCACACCTACACTGATTGATTAGATTAAGGGGGCCCAGAAAAGTGATATTGAGTTGATGAAGATAGCCGATGATTCGAAAGAAGATTCAGCTAAGGACTTTCATATTCACGATGACGACAATCTATGGTGTAGAAATATGAGGGTTTGAGTGATTTCAAAATAAAGAAATTTGAATATATATATATATATATATTAACGTGGATATATATATATATACACAAGTGTACATGTATGCATGATAACTTGCCTTATTTAGCCTATATATTATGTTGCCGTACTAACGAGCCATGAAGCTATAAAGCTTACATCATATGGCGAACATTTGTTGAGTTTATACTATTTTCAGGTGCCACAATTAATGAACTAAAGTAGTTCATTAAGTGAAGTACTTAGTTTAATAAACTAAGTAGTTCATTAAAGGAAGATGCATTTGGAAAAGACATGAAGGCAACATAGCTATGGAAGGAAAGTTCTCTCCTCCTCCCCACATCATTTCACACGCCTTATATACATAATATATATATATTTTCAGATTTTTTTTAAAAGGCACATACACATTTATTCCAACGTACTATCGACACGTTATATATCTTACGAACGTACGTTTACGTCACACCACTATACTTAACTCATATTTATGAGTATATTCAGATCTTATATCATATGATATAAGATATGGTGATGACAAATTAAATACGACACGATAAAAGGTTCTAAACCGAAATTTGTCGTATCGGGCGATACCGAAACTTCGCCAACGTGTCACGTACTTGCCATAAATAAATGGCCAGCCCATATACATCAAAATTTATCAAAAATTTCGTGCACATGGCTGTATATTGAGACAAAAATACTTTCCATGTTGGCACACACAAATCATCCCACATTTAGGCCAAAATGTGAAGATTCCAATTTTATTTTTGTCACATGTTTATGGTACCACTTTAAATCAGCCAAGTGCTGAAAATTAAAGTATATATTATATATATTATGTATAACATAATATATATAGCATGTGCAAAAGTTGGAATTTAAATTAGAGAAAAATCGGGTAATCGATAAATATCGAAAATTCGGTTTTCTACGCACTTGACATGGAACGTTTTTCTTGAACATGATGTGGCACGTATCTAGACACTTTTTACATATAATATACATCTTAAAGTGTTCTAGAAAATTAAATTAAGGGCTGATTGGAATATAACATGTGTGTATTATTAAATGTGCACTATTTTTCAAAGTTAGCAAAAATAAATTTCAGCACATGTATATACACCTTCTCAACGCCACCTACAGCTTATGTGGAGCACATGTGGAGCCTTGTTGGCATGTTGATTGGTCAAGAATCAATCATACAATGTTGATTAATCAAAGAGAGAAGCTACAAAAGGTAAGTTTTCAACATACACCTCTCTTATGTCACATGCTGAAAATTTCAGCATGTCACACTAGTGTTGGACGATTTCTTCATCATTAAGGAGTATATTTTGTTAATTTTGCATTAAGGAATAAATCAAATGAGTTATGGAAATGATTTGAAATGTATTTAGTGTGATATTCTTTATATCACACATGCTGAAATTTTTCAGCATGTGTGAAAATGGTGTGGCCGAATTTCATCCCCTTTTGGTGTCCAAATTCATTCTCAAACTTGTAGCAAGACTTACCATGTATTATTGATTCATTTTAATGAGAAAAATCAAAGTAAATTGGGGATTATCTTGGATAAAAATGCATGATGCACATGCTGAAATTTCAGCATGGCAAGGAGTATTATGGCCGAATTTTTCAAGGGTGGAAGGAAGAATTTTTTGTCTCACAATTTATGTGAATATCTCTCAATTTATGGAATGTATTATGTGATGATTATTTGGCACATGTTTAAAGTGTTTATTTCAGATTTTCCATGTCATCAAATGATGACAACATTGAGCCAATCAAAAGGTGCCAAGTAAGCAATGACTAAATGATGGTCCAATGGAATGATGCCAAGCAAGCAAAACTTTGTCACCATGATGTCTCACATCCTCTCAAGCACTTAAAAGGAAATTTTCAAGAGGGGAGAAGCATGCTAGGGGACGGCTGGACCTATAAGGAAGGAAGAGAAGAACAAACAAATACAACACCAAGAATTGCATTCTAAAGTGATCAAAGTGCCAAGCCTCTTTTCTCCTACATCTTCTTTCTTTCTTCTCTTGTAAAAAGCCTATTGTACTTTATCTCTTTCATCCTTGGATAGGCTTCATAGAAACCACCATTCATATATCTTTGTACAAGATTGATCAAGGTGTGATCAATCTTCATTCTAGCGAGGTGGTGGTGTTCGTGCAAATTGTACTCACAATACAAGGTTTGTAAAGGGTTGGAGTTAAGGTGTAACTCTATCAACCCTGCGGTAAGGTGTACTGCGTGTGTGAAATTAGTGTGAACCAAGGAAGGTGTTCCTTGAAGACTGGAGTAGGTTGTTTATAACCGAACCAGTATAAAATTCTTGGTGCAATTTACTTTCTGCATTTACGTTTCAGTTTCTGCGCTGTTTACTCATATTGTTCACGTTCGCAAAAATAGTAAACGTTTTCTAAAAATTATAAAAATTTCCAGAAACATACATAAACGTTCTAGGGTTAATTTGGCACAAGTTTCAACCCTTTTGGACAAGTATAAGTCATCCAAACATCAAAAGTTCTGAGACTAGTGCAGTCTGATTTTCAGACTTGCAAAGGTTGAGACTTTGGGTGTATTTGACCTACTTCCCAAAAGAATTTTCAAAAACTGTTTCAAACCATTTCAATATAGTGTGTGAAGAGTTATTGGTCAAATTTTCAGATCATTTGGACATTCACACAAATAGGAATTAATTTTTCAAAACCATCTACCGTTTCTGGCAGAATTGCACAAACCTGAGTGCCAACGGTTTTTGAAGGGGTTAAAGGTTGAATTTTGATTTGAAATTTTTAGGGGACCCTCACAACATCTGAGGCTAAGTTCTCTCAAAATTTCATAATTTTTGGAGACCTCTAACCTAGTTTTTAAAACGTTTTAAAACTGGTCCTGAAAACAGAATCTGTTTTCAGAACTTGAATTGGTTAGGTTTAAAGAAATTTTAAAAACCATATTTTCCGCACCACCTATTCAAACCCCCCCCTTCTAGTGGTGCCTTGCAGATCCTACAAGTGGTATCAGAGCGCAGGAATACTCACGACAAGGAATCCAACGATTCAGTGAGATGGCATCCACAAATCTCAAAACCGAACAAGAAGGTATGTCGAGCCAAAGGCCTCCACTCTTTGACGGTGAGTCTTTTATTCAATGGAAACTTAGGATGAAATTATTTCTTATGGCTATAGACATAGACCTTTGGTCAATAATTGAAGATGGTCCATATGTCCCGTCTAAATTGTCCATTGTAGATGGAGTCACACTAGAAGTAATTAAAACGAGACAAGACTATACTAGTGAAGACAAAAAGAAACTGAGTATGAATGCTAAGGCCATGCAATTACTCTTAAATGGCTTAAGTAAGAGTGAGTCTAGTTATGTGTCCAATTGTTCGAGTGCACAAGAAATGTGGAGAATCTTAGAAATGAAACACGAAGGCACGAGTCAAGTCAAAGAGTCTAAAATCAATATGCTTATGTCTACTCTTGAGTCTTTCAAGTTGTTGCCTAATGAGTCAATTGTTGATATGGATCTTCGTTTGACTAACATCTATAACTCTCTTGAGTCTCTTGGTAAGGCCTTTACAACGCAGGAAAAAGTACAGAAAGTCCTACGGAGCCTCCCTTCAGAATGGGATCCTAAAGTGACTGCCATAGAAGAAAGCAAGGAGACTAAGTCAATAAAAATGGAAGAACTCATTGGTTCACTAAAAGTGTATGAAAACAAACTCATTATTCGGAAATCGGAATCAACCAAACAAGGTAAGACAATTGCTTTTAAGTCAAATGAATACGTCTCCCCTCCCTCCGATCACATAGATGATAGTGATTCCGAATCGGATAATGATGACTTAATTCTATTGGCAAAAGGACTAAGAAGATTCATGAGAAAATCATTTAGAAATAAAAACAAGGGCACTACATCTAAGAGAAATAAAAACAAGTCAAATGATAAGGACATTAAATGTTATGAATGCGGCAAACTTGGACACTTATCATATGACTGCCCAAACAAAGAAAAGCAAACTAATAAGTACCCTGACAAGGAGCGGAACAAAAATAGACCCGTCTCAGATCCTAAACAAAGGAAACGTGCACTAAAGGCCTCCACATGGAGTGACTCATCAGACTCTGAAACTGAGACCGAAGAGGAGACCGCTCAAGTTTGCTTCGCTTCAAAGGCGTCTAATGAGGTATCATCTGACTCTGACTCTGACTCTGAACCCTCTTATGATGATCTATTTAGTCAATATCTTGAGTTACATAAATTTACTAAGACTCTCGCAAAAGAAAAGAAACGTTTAATTGAAGACAAGAAACTGTTAGAATCTTCTAACGAGAATCTTGTCGCTCAATTAAGCGATTCAAAGAAAGAGTCTTCATGTGTCATCACTGCATTAAAAACCGAGATCTCATCATTAACTTCTCAAAATAGTGAAATGAAATCCGAGATTTCAAATTTGAAATCAAGGAATACAGATTTAGAGAAAATGATGAAACAATTCGATACAGGGTCAAACATGCTGCATCGCATCATATTATCACAAAAGCATGACAGTGACAAAACTGGATTGGGGTACGTTGATACTAACGAAGTATCAACCAAACCAACCAAGTTTGTTGTGTCTAAAAAGGTAGACACCCCTAAGCATCAAGTGGCGTCTAAGATGACGCAAAAAGCGCCCCCTTCCACACGCCCCACTCCCTCATATCATGTGAAATATAATGTTGTACCATATAGATATGAGAAGAAGAGATCAATGCATACACGGAATACATATCATCCACGCACTACGCACACGCACACAAGGACATATCACAAACGTCCTTCATATAATGAGTATAGAGGAGTCCTTGGGCAAAGACCCAAAGTACATGCACCACATGTATACTATATTGCACCTTCATCTACATTCTTGCCATTTGATAGACCGAGAAGGATCACCCAAGTATGGGTACCGAAAGGTACCTTTACCAAAAGGTGATTAACTAACTCGAAAGGACCCAAAATTAAAAGGGTACCTAAATCACCTTTTTACATTGCAGGGAGACCACTCATCAAAAGACACATCAATAAAGTGGTTCCTTGACAGTGGTTGCTCGAGGCACATGACAGGTGACCCGAGCCTATTCTCCAAATTGAAGAAGGTCACAAAAGGCGGATCCGTGACCTTTGGAGACAACAATGAAGGCAAGATCATTGGTAAAGGTACGATTGGAAATCCGGATACACTTCAAATCTCCAACGTGTTTTTGGTAAGCAACTTATCTTACAATCTTCTTAGTATTTCGCAATTTGTTGACAATGGTTTCAATGTGTGTTTTACTCACCCTTACTGTAATATAATAAATAAAAATGGAGAAACTGTTTTAAAAGGAAAACGTGAAGGAACTATATTCACACTATCTATGGATGATGTAGTCGATGCCAAAGTTAAATGCTTTATGTCAAATGAACCCAATGTGAATTTGTGGCATAGACGTTTAGGACACATAGGTATTTCTACACTAGAAAAATTGCAACGAAAGAACCTAGTACGGGGATTGCCTAAGCTTGATTTAGACAACTTTCAGTTGTGTGAATCTTGCATAAAAGGCAAACAAACACGTGAGTCACTTAAGCCTAAAAATGAGATAAGCACGACTAGAATACTAGAACTATTGCATATCGATTTGTTTGGTCCTAGTCGTACTACAAGCCTTGGTGGGCGTCACTATGCATGTGTACTTGTTGATGACTTTTCTCGCTATACTTGGACTTTATTTCTTGCACATAAGGATGATAGCGCCGTAGAAATCGCTAAATTAATTAAACAACTTGAAAATCAATACGGCGTAAATGTGAAAAGAATAAGAAGCGATAGAGGCGGTGAGTTTAAAAATAGAGAGATGATTTCATTCTGTGAAGAAAAGGGAATTAAACATGAGTTTTCGCCACCTAGAACTCCACAATTAAATGGAGTAGTAGAAAGAAAGAATCGCACACTACAAGAAATCGCTAGAACTATGCTTTGCGAAAATAAATTACCTAGATTTCTGTGGGCGGAAGCCGTAAATTGTGCATGCTATATTGTAAATCGCCTATCTATAAGAAAGAAAATAAACAAGACGCCTTACGAAATTTTGAATGATCGTATGCCTAAGATAGATTATTTTCGTGTGTTTGGATGCAAATGCTTTGTATTGAATACAAAAGATAACTTAGATAAATTTGAATCCAAATTGATTGAGTGCATTTTTATTGGGTATTCCATAAATTCAAAAGCATATAGATGTTATGATCCTATCACTAGACAAATCATAGAATCTATTCATGTTAAATTTAATGAATTTGGAGAAATTGATAAAGAAAAGGAATATGATGATGATTTTGAATTAAGACCCGTTTTAGATGAAGAAAATGATTCTTTTGATATGCATGAGATGAATGAAACACTAGAAATGCATGATCATATAGAAATGCATGATAACTTAGAAAATAATCAACCAAGATGGCATAGAGATCACCCACATGATCTCATCATAGGCGACATCACTCACGGTGTGCGACCACGTAGAAGAATCACTTCGGATGAAATAAATGAATTTCATGCTATGATTTCTGAAATTGAGCCTAAGAATGTGCATGATGCTTTGAGTGATTCATCTTGGATTGATGCTATGCATGACGAACTTAATCAATTCGTTAGAAATGATGTATGGGATTTAGTGCCACGACCACAAGATAAGACAATAATAGGCACAAAGTGGGTGTTTAGGAACAAAATGAATGAAGAAGGAAAAGTCGTTAGAAATAAAGCAAGACTCGTAGCTCAAGGATATAATCAAGAAGAAGGAATAGACTACGATGAAACATTTGCACCCGTAGCACGTTTAGAAGCTATACGACTTTTACTTGCTATTGCTTGCATGAAAGATTTTAAATTGTATCAAATGGACGTCAAAAGTGCTTTTCTAAACGGATTTATACAAGAAGAAGTATACGTGAAGCAACCACCCGGTTTTGAAGATTTGAAACATCCTGATCACGTGTACAAATTAAAGAAGGCACTATATGGACTAAAGCAAGCGCCTAGAGCATGGTATGATCGTTTTGCTACTTTTCTTTTAGAAAATAATTTTAAGCGTGGTACTATAGATAGTACACTATTTTTGAAACAAGAAAAATCAGATTTACTTATTATTCAAATTTACGTAGATGACATTATTTTTGGTTCTACCTCACATAGACTCGTTAAGGATTTTGAAAATTGTATGAAAGCTGAATTTGAAATGTCTATGGTTGGTGAACTTAATTATTTTCTTGGCTTGCAGATTAAGCAAACAAGTAAAGGAATTCATATAAGCCAAGCTAAGTACATAAATGACATGATCAAGAAGTTCAATTTTGAAAATTTGAAACCATCCCCCACGCCTATGAGTGTTACTACTAAATTAGATAAAGATGAACATGGTAAAGATGTTGATAATGGATTATATAGATCTATGATAGGGTCTTTACTATATTTAACTGCTAGTAGGCCAGACATCATGTTTAGCGTATGCATGTGTGCTCGTTTTCAAAGTCAACCCAAGGTGTCACACTTAAATGCGGTAAAAAGAATATTCCGTTATATTAAGCACACGCCCACCTTAGGTATTTGGTACGATAAGGATTCTACATTCGACTTACATGCTTATACTGATGCAGATTATGGTGGCTGCAAAATAGATAGAAAAAGCACGAGCGGAACTTGCCAATTTATAGGAAATTCCCTTATTTCATGGTTTTCCAAAAAGCAAGCAAGTGTTGCTTTGTCCACTACTGAGGCTGAGTATATGGCTCTTAGCCTTTGCTGCACACAGTTGTTGTGGATAAAACAACAACTTTCGGACTTTGGAATTACCGTAGATAAAATTCCTATATATTGTGATAGTATGAGTGCCATAAATTTGTCTAAGAACCCCGTATTACACTCTAAGGCTAAGCATATAGAAGTTCGCTATCATTTTCTTCGTGATCACGTTAACAATGGTAATATTGTCATAGATCACGTACGCACAGAATCACAAGTAGCGGATATATTTACTAAGGCCTTAAATCAAGCCACATTTGAATCTCTCCGTTCTAAATTAGGCATGCTTCCTGTTGATGTGATTTAATGCGATATCATTTGATTTACTTTCCTTTTTGACAGGAATCTTTTGATTATCTTTCCAAAATAAAGGGGGAGAGAGAAGCATGATTTAAGGGAGAGAGAGAGAGAGATTTAAGGGGGAGAGAGATCACTGATTGATCCTAATTGCATGAATCAAGGGGGAGGCGGATTTGAAATTCGAAATTCAAATTTCAAATCTGTGCATAATTCAAGGGGGAGAGTTGACACTTAAATCATGTACACTAGTTATTTTGAAAATCATCAAAAGGGGGAGATTGTAGAAATATGAGGGTTTGAGTGATTTCAAAATAAAGAAATTTGAATATATATATATATATATATTAACGTGGATATATATATATATACACAAGTGTACATGTATGCATGATAACTTGCCTTATTTAGCCTATATATTATGTTGCCGTACTAACGAGCCATGAAGCTATAAAGCTTACATCATATGGCGAACATTTGTTGAGTTTATACTATTTTCAGGTGCCACAATTAATGAACTAAAGTAGTTCATTAAGTGAAGTACTTAGTTTAATAAACTAAGTAGTTCATTAAAGGAAGATGCATTTGGAAAAGACATGAAGGCAACATAGCTATGGAAGGAAAGTTCTCTCCTCCTCCCCACATCATTTCACACGCCTTATATACATAATATATATATATTTTCAGATTTTTTTTAAAAGGCACATACACATTTATTCCAACGTACTATCGACACGTTATATATCTTACGAACGTACGTTTACGTCACACCACTATACTTAACTCATATTTATGAGTATATTCAGATCTTATATCATATGATATAAGATATGGTGATGACAAATTAAATACGACACGATAAAAGGTTCTAAACCGAAATTTGTCGTATCGGGCGATACCGAAACTTCGCCAACGTGTCACGTACTTGCCATAAATAAATGGCCAGCCCATATACATCAAAATTTATCAAAAATTTCGTGCACATGGCTGTATATTGAGACAAAAATACTTTCCATGTTGGCACACACAAATCATCCCACATTTAGGCCAAAATGTGAAGATTCCAATTTTATTTTTGTCACATGTTTATGGTACCACTTTAAATCAGCCAAGTGCTGAAAATTAAAGTATATATTATATATATTATGTATAACATAATATATATAGCATGTGCAAAAGTTGGAATTTAAATTAGAGAAAAATCGGGTAATCGATAAATATCGAAAATTCGGTTTTCTACGCACTTGACATGGAACGTTTTTCTTGAACATGATGTGGCACGTATCTAGACACTTTTTACATATAATATACATCTTAAAGTGTTCTAGAAAATTAAATTAAGGGCTGATTGGAATATAACATGTGTGTATTATTAAATGTGCACTATTTTTCAAAGTTAGCAAAAATAAATTTCAGCACATGTATATACACCTTCTCAACGCCACCTACAGCTTATGTGGAGCACATGTGGAGCCTTGTTGGCATGTTGATTGGTCAAGAATCAATCATACAATGTTGATTAATCAAAGAGAGAAGCTACAAAAGGTAAGTTTTCAACATACACCTCTCTTATGTCACATGCTGAAAATTTCAGCATGTCACACTAGTGTTGGACGATTTCTTCATCATTAAGGAGTATATTTTGTTAATTTTGCATTAAGGAATAAATCAAATGAGTTATGGAAATGATTTGAAATGTATTTAGTGTGATATTCTTTATATCACACATGCTGAAATTTTTCAGCATGTGTGAAAATGGTGTGGCCGAATTTCATCCCCTTTTGGTGTCCAAATTCATTCTCAAACTTGTAGCAAGACTTACCATGTATTATTGATTCATTTTAATGAGAAAAATCAAAGTAAATTGGGGATTATCTTGGATAAAAATGCATGATGCACATGCTGAAATTTCAGCATGGCAAGGAGTATTATGGCCGAATTTTTCAAGGGTGGAAGGAAGAATTTTTTGTCTCACAATTTATGTGAATATCTCTCAATTTATGGAATGTATTATGTGATGATTATTTGGCACATGTTTAAAGTGTTTATTTCAGATTTTCCATGTCATCAAATGATGACAACATTGAGCCAATCAAAAGGTGTCAAGTAAGCAATGACTAAATGATGGTCCAATGGAATGATGCCAAGCAAGCAAAACTTTGTCACCATGATGTCTCACATCCTCTCAAGCACTTAAAAGGAAATTTTCAAGAGGGGAGAAGCATGCTAGGGGACGGCTGGACCTATAAGGAAGGAAGAGAAGAACAAACAAATACAACACCAAGAATTGCATTCTAAAGTGATCAAAGTGCCAAGCCTCTTTTCTCCTACATCTTCTTTCTTTCTTCTCTTGTAAAAAGCCTATTGTACTTTATCTCTTTCATCCTTGGATAGGCTTCATAGAAACCACCATTCATATATCTTTGTACAAGATTGATCAAGGTGTGATCAATCTTCATTCTAGCGAGGTGGTGGTGTTCGTGCAAATTGTACTCACAATACAAGGTTTGTAAAGGGTTGGAGTTAAGGTGTAACTCTATCAACCCTGCGGTAAGGTGTACTGCGTGTGTGAAATTAGTGTGAACCAAGGAAGGTGTTCCTTGAAGACTGGAGTAGGTTGTTTATAACCGAACCAGTATAAAATTCTTGGTGCAATTTACTTTCTGCATTTACGTTTCAGTTTCTGCGCTGTTTACTCATATTGTTCACGTTCGCAAAAATAGTAAACGTTTTCTAAAAATTATAAAAATTTCCAGAAACATACATAAACGTTCTAGGGTTAATTTGGCACAAGTTTCAACCCTTTTGGACAAGTATAAGTCATCCAAACATCAAAAGTTCTGAGACTAGTGCAGTCTGATTTTCAGACTTGCAAAGGTTGAGACTTTGGGTGTATTTGACCTACTTCCCAAAAGAATTTTCAAAAACTGTTTCAAACCATTTCAATATAGTGTGTGAAGAGTTATTGGTCAAATTTTCAGATCATTTGGACATTCACACAAATAGGAATTAATTTTTCAAAACCATCTACCGTTTCTGGCAGAATTGCACAAACCTGAGTGCCAACGGTTTTTGAAGGGGTTAAAGGTTGAATTTTGATTTGAAATTTTTAGGGGACCCTCACAACATCTGAGGCTAAGTTCTCTCAAAATTTCATAATTTTTGGAGACCTCTAACCTAGTTTTTAAAACGTTTTAAAACTGGTCCTGAAAACAGAATCTGTTTTCAGAACTTGAATTGGTTAGGTTTAAAGAAATTTTAAAAACCATATTTTCCGCACCACCTATTCAAACCCCCCCCCCCCCCTTCTAGTGGTGCCTTGCAGATCCTACATATGGTTCCGCGGCAGATTGTGCATACCTGAAGTTGATGGGCTTAAGAGAAAGATTATAACAGAGGCATACAGTTCGTGATTATCGATTCATCCTGGAGCTACTAAGATGCATCAGGATCTAAAGAGAAATTATTGGTGGAGCAAGATGAAAAGGCAGATTGCACAGCTTGTTGATGTTGCCTTGTGTGTCAGCAAGTAAAAGCAAAGTATCAACGACATGCTGGTTTACTATAGCCTCTAAAGATTCCTGATAGGAAGTGAGAAGAAATCACAATGTATTTTGTTACGGGACTTCCTAAGACCCACATCGGGAATGACAATGTTTGGGTAATCGTTGATTGGCTCACTAAGTCAGCACATTTTTACCTATATCAATCCAAGCATCGATGGAGAAGTTGGTAGACATATATGTGGTTGATATCGTGAGCTTACATGAGACACCAGTCAACATTATTTGTGATAGAGATACGCGCTTCACATCGTAATTCTGGAAGAGATATCAGCGAGCTATGGGTACCAAAGTCAGAATGAGCACAGCTTTTCATCTGCAGATAAATAGGTAGTCGGAGCGAACCATACAGAATTTCAAGGATATGTTGCGTGCGTGCGTTTTAGACTTCAAGGGCAACAGGGATAAGTCTGTGAAGCTGATAGAGTTCTCATACAATAACAATTACCACAATTCTATTTGTATGGCACTGTTTGAGGCACTGTATAGTCGTAAGTGTCGATCTCCACTCGACTGAGATGAAGTTGGAGAGAGAGCCATCATGGGTCCTGAATTGGTAAAGAAGATCTTAGATAAGGTCAAGTTGATTCGTGATCGATTGAAGGCAGCTGAAGACTGTAGTAATAGCTAGGCAGATTCCAAGAAGCGACCGATAGAGTTTGATGTTGGAGAAAATATCTGCTTGAGGGTTTCCCCTATGAAGGGCGTGATGAGATTCGGTATTAAAATGAAGTTGAACCCTCGATTTATTGGTCCCTATGAGATATTAGAGAGAGTTAGAACAGCTGCGTATTAGTTGGCGCTAACCCTTACATTGTCGCAGGTACATGACGTATTCTATGTATCGCAGTTGTAGCGTTATGTACATGATCTGAGTCACATTCTAGAGCAGCAGCCATTGATGATTCGAGATGATGCTACATACGAGGAGGTACCGATATGTATTGTGAACCGAAAGAAGCAAACATTGAGGAAGAGGTCGATTCTATTCGTAAAAAAGCAATGGAGTAATCATTCCGAACGAGTAGCTACTTGAGAGCCCGAGCAGCGGATGATGAAATAGTATCCTCAGCTTTTCCAATAAAAGTACGTAAGTTTCAAGGATGAAAATTTTATAAGGGGAGAGAATGTTAGCCCCGAAATTTTCGTTATGCTGAAACGTATTAAATATCTTTTTTTAGTAACGTCGATATAGGCTCGTGTACTAAATTCTTCAGTATACCGACAAACTAGAAAATTCGATAACGAAAATTTAAATAAAACTAGTTAGTAACAACTTAGGTTATTACGCTAAATTAAATAAAATAAAAATATATGACACAAGAGTTTTTCACTACGTAAACAAAAAAGAAATAAAATAAGACATGAAAGGATATTTTGGGAAAGAAGAAAAGAAAAATCAATATATATATATATATATATATACATGTTTAAAAATCGGCCTTTAGGTGGAAAAGAAAGAAGGAATTTATAGTTAGGATAATACCCTAACAAAACACCAAGTGTAGAAACCAAATGATGATATTTTATCCTATTCTAACCAACCCCAACCCCAACCCCTCTTGACCGGCCATTAGACAAAGAAGAAACGAAAATTTTGGTTTGGTTTTAGCCACACAGAACAATCATTGTTTATACCCAAAAGCTTCCACATTTTTTATACCCTTCTTACACATTTAACAAATCAAACAACCCTCATTTTCTCATCCCACAAATTCGGCCACCAACGAACAAGGAAGAGAAGATTTTTCTTCCCTTTTGTCTTCAACAAACTACAAAGCTTTATACGCTTTTACACCAATAATTACATTTTCTTCCAGCTTTCTTATACCTTTCCAAAAACAAAATAATTTCCCTCCCCCAACACTAATGTAGGCCGGCCACCACAACTTTCTTCCTTTTTCTTTTCTTACACTCTTTCCACACCATCATTATGCCCAAAACCCAATACAAACCCCAACCGGTCAAGCTACTGGAAAAAGGGAAAAACCCTTCTCACTTTACTTTTACAATTAAACACACTTATATCTTCAACCAAACACTCTGTCTTCTCTCTTCCAAGAAAAACACACGTCTTCCAATCTCTTTTCCTCCCTCTTTGGCCGAGAACGACAAGAGGAACAAGGGAAAAATTTTCTTCTCTTCACATCACGTCACACCATCATCCAAAGCAAGATACAAACCCCCTACCGCATTAAGGAGCAGTGGCCAAAAATTTTAGAGCCAAAGATCAAGAAAGAACAAGGTAAGAACCTCATATATAATGAGTTCAAATTCCCCATTTATCTATTTACGTAGTTGCTCACTAACCCTTTCATTTCACTCCAAAACCGTGGCATACATAGAGAACAAAGGAGAAAGTTTTATCCAAGCTAAGTGAGGAAATCATTGCTTTATGTTGAGAAATAAGTGAGAAAGACAAGTAATCTTCCTAGATCATTCATGGATTTCCAAAGGTTAAGTATATATGTTCATATAAAAGTTGGATAATTCGTAAAGTATGTTCAAGGTTTTAGTAGCAAGTTATGTAAAATGTATGTTTCTATGTGATGTATATATTGTCATATGTGTACACCTAAAGATCGGCCAACACCAAAAAGATGGATCCTATGTGTATTGCAAAGAACGGTGTTTGTATATGTTATGCCCCGCACCCTCCGTAGAAAAATTAAGGGACCAAAAAGGAGTTTAATGAGAATAATGACGGTCAACCGTAATTAATTACGAAATAAGTAATAGGATTAATGGGAAATTAATTGAGGATTTTAATTATCGGAATTAATTAGGATTTAATTTCGAATTAAATATTAGGAGATTATCCTTTAAGGTAAATTAGATAATGGATATAATTTAGAAACGCCAAACTTTCCCTTCCCATATAAAACTGACAAAGCGTCAGTTTCTTTATTTTACAGAAACATCGACGCTTCCTCCCCCTCTTGCCCTAGCCGTTTTTCCAAACACGTAGAAGAAGAAGACAGCCTTCAGTAACCGATCCAACCTCCGTTTGTTTTCCAATCTGTCTTCGAGTAATCAATGGCAAGTAATCATCTTATAAGTTCCTACGTTTTGTGAAAGAAAACTGGCATATTTTGTTATTAAATTAGATCACCATGCAGTAGTTTCGTCTTGTGATTATTTGTATATGATTTATGTGTTTTGGTTTCAAGATTTGGCCGATGTATATGAAAAAGCATTCGTTGTTGTTGTTGATTATGTGAAACCCTGCAAATCCCTACCCCGTGAACCCCCTTCTTGTTGAGATTTCGTTTCTGCGAGGGTTGAGGGAAAAAGGTGGGATCTTGGGGTTCGTTGTGATGAACGAGGTACGTTTTAGGATTGGAGGCGTGATTGGTTTTGAGAGGGTTTCAGTGTTGATGATTTAAGAATGGATTCTAGAGTGGTTGAGCTTGGAATGGTGGGAAGAAAATTGGGAATCGTTGGTTGAAGGTCTGCAGAAAATCGCAGAAGAATTTCTGGACTAGCGCTGACATCGATCGATCGATGTCAGAGATCTATGTCCTCTGTTGGACATCTATCGATCGATGTAGGGGAAGGCTGAGAGATCGATGTCCTCTGTTGGACATCGATCGATCGATGTAGGTGAGGCTGAGAGATCGATGTCCTCTAACGGACATCGATCGATCGATGTAGGAAGGGCTGAGAGATCGATGTTCTCTGATGGACATCGATCGATCGATGTGAGGGTATGAAGTCACATCGATCGATCGATGTGAGGGGATGATGTCCATCAGTTTTGTGGGAAAATAGAGGAAGAAAGAGGGAAGCTCGGGGAATCTTTGGGTGACCTTAGAGCCTTCTTAAGACCTGATTAAAGGTAGTCTAAGTCTTAGGAACATGACTTAGGATGGTGAATCAAATTGGTGATTTCAAAAGGGTTCTCGAATCGAGTTTTAATGTGGATGACTTAGGAGGGTTAGGAAATGAACGTACAAGGTGTCTTAGAGTTCAATGAAGGAAAGATAGGGATACTCGCATTGGTTTGTGAACTTTAGAATCAAGGTTAAGTGTTGACGAGATAGTTGAAGCCTAAGTTTTTGATGTGTAAGTTAGTGAAACCTTGTGCGTTGCTTGTACTTGCGCATGTGTACATGAACTGCTTATGTGAACGAGATATGAGATTGAAACGAGTCTTGCATCATGGCACTTGCATTTGCATATTGTTTTGAAAAAGAGATGTGCTTCGGCACAGATTTGAGAAGGTGACCTGTAATGTCAATCGGGATGGAAATTTAAGCCGAGGTGCATTACAGGGCACAAAAGGCTGTAACGTTAACCGGGATGGAAATATAAGCTGGGGTGCGTTACAGGGTATAAAGTCCTCTGCAATGTTAATCGGGATGGAAATATAAGCCGAGGTGCATTGCAGAGTTTTACGAGATCTGTGATGTTAATCGGGATGGAAATATAAGCCGAGGTGCATCACAGAGCATACGAGCCTGTAACGTTAACCGGGATGGAAATAAGCCGGGGTGCGTTACAGGGTAACGAGTTACGAGATCGGACATTGTGACATGCATTGCACTGATTTGAAAAGAAATGGCTCATGCATTTGTGATTATATAGAGTAGTGCATATTTTGACATGCATCATGTGATGTAGGATCTGCAAGGCACCACTAGAAGGGGGGGTTGAATAGTGGGTGCGGAAAATGTGGTTTTTAAAATTTCTTTAAACTTGAACAATTCAAGTTCTGAAAACAGTTTCTGTTTTCAGGACCAGTTTTAAAACGTTTTTAAAACTAGGTTAGAGGTCTCCAAAAATTATAAAATTTTGAGAGAACTTAGCCTCAGATGTTGTGAGGGTCCCCTAAAAATTTCAAATCCAAATTCAACCTTTAACCCCTTCAAAAACCGTTGGCACTCAGATTGTGCAAATCTGCCAGAACCGGTAGATGGTTTTGAAAAATTAATTCCTATTTGTGTGAATGTCCAAATGATCTGAAAATTTGACCAATAACTCTTCACACACTATATTTAAATGTGTTGAAACAGTTTTTGAAAATTCTTTTGGGAAGTAGGTCAAATACACTCAAAGTCTCAACCTTTGCAAGTCTGAAAATCAGACTGCACTAGTCTCAGAACTTTTGATGTTTGAATGACTTATACTTGTCCAAAAGGGTTGAAACTTGTGCCAAATTAACCCTAGAACGTTTATGTATGTTTCTGGAAATTTTTATAATTTTTAGAAAACGTTTACTATTTTTGCGAACGTCAACAATATAAGTAAACAGCGCAGAAACTGAAACGTAAATGCAGAAAGTAAATTGCACCGAGATTTTTATACTGGTTCGGTTATAAACAACCTACTCCAGTCTTCAAGGAACACCTTCCTTGGTTCACACTATTCACACACACACCACACCTTACCACAGGGTTGATAGAGTTACACCTAACTCCAACCCTTTACAAACCTTGTATTGTGAGTACAATTCACACGAACACCACCACCTCGTAAGAATGAAGATTGATCACACCTTGATCAACCTTTTACAAAGATGTATGAATGGTGGTTTCTATGAAGCCTATTCAAGGATGAAAGAAGTAAAATACAATAGGCTTTTTACAAGAGAAGGAAGAAAGAAGATGTAAGAAAAGAGGGCTAGAACACTTTTGATCCTTTTCTTTGCAAATCTTGTTCTTGTTTTTGTTTGTTCTTCTCTTCCTCCCTTATAGGTCCAGCCGTCCCCCTCTTGGCCTTCTCCCCTCTTGAAAATTTCCTTTTAATTGCTTGAGAGAGTATGAGACATCATGGTGACAATGTTTTGCTTGCTTGGCATCACTCCATTGGACCATCATTTAGTCATTGCTTACTTGGCACCTGTTGATTGGCTCAATGTTGTCATCATTTGATGACATGGATATTCTGAGAAAAAACACTGAATATTTGCCAAATAATCATCACATAATACATTCCATAATTTAAGAAATATTCACATAAATTGTGAGACACAAAATTCTTCTTTCCAACCTTGTAAAAATCGGCCACATCTTGTTTTTCAATGCTGAAATTTTCAGCATTTACCACATGAAATAAATCTAGATTTCTTCCATTTTTCTTTGAATTTCTTCCATAAAAATACATCCATTACTTAAGGTAAGTCTTGCTACAAGATGGAGAATGAACTTGGACACCAAAATAGGGTGAAATTCGGCCACAACATCTTCACACATGCTGAAAAATTTCAGCATGTGTGATATGAAGAATATCACACTCAATAACCTTACATACAATTCAAATCATTTCCATAACTCCTTTGATTTATTCCTTAATAAAAAATTGACAATTTATCTTCCTTAATGATGAAGAAATCGGCCACAAGGTGTGTGACATGCTGAAATTTTCAGCATGTGACATAAGAGAGGTATATGTTGAAAACTTACCTTTTGTAGCTTCTCTCTTTGATTCATCAATATTGTATGATTGATCCTTGACCAATCAACATGCCAACAAGGCTCCACATGTGCTCCATCTCAGCTAGGATGACGTTTTGAAAGTGTATATACATGTGCTGAAATTTATTTTTGCTAACTTTGTAAAATAGTGCACATTTAATAATACACACATGTAATATTCCAATCAGCCCTTAATTTAATTTTCTAGAACACTTCAAGATGTATATTATATGTAAAAAGTGTCTAGATACGTGTCACATGATGTTCAAGACAAACGTTCCATGTTAAGTGCGTAGAAAACCGAATTTTCGATATTTATCGATTACCCGATTTTTCTCTAATTTTAAATTCCAACTTTTGCACATGCTATATATATTATGTTATACATAATATATATATAATATATACTTTAAATTTCAGCACTTGGCTGATTTAAAGTGGTACCATAAACATGTGACAAAAATAAAATTGGAATCTTCACATTTTGGCCTAAATGTGGGGTGATTTGTGTGTGCCAACATGGAAAGTATTTTTGTCTCAATATACAGTGTATGGCACGAAATTATTAATAAATTTTGATGTATATGGGCTGGCCATTTATTTATGGCAAGTACGTGACACGTTGGCGAAGTTTCGGTATCGCCAGATATGACAAATTTCGGTTTAGAACCTTTTATCGTGTCGTATTTAATTTGTCATCACCATATCTTATATCATATGATATAAGATCTGAATATACTCATAAATATGAGTTAAGTATAGTGGTGTGACGTAAACGTACGTTCGTAAGATATATAACGTGTCGATAGTACGTTGGAATACATGTGTATGTGCCTTTTTCAAAAAATCTGAAAATATATATATATTATGTATATGTGGCGTTTTTAATAAGATGGAGAGGAGGAGAGAACTTTCCTTTCTTGGCCTTGTTGCCTTTGTGCCTTTTCCAAATGAATCTTCCTTTAATGAACTACTTAGTTTATTAAACTAAGTACTTCACTTAATGAACTACTTTAGTTCGTTAATGGTGGCACCTGAAAATAGTATAAACTCAACAAATGTTCGCCATATGATGTAAGCTTTAATGCTTCATGGCTCGTTAGTACGGCAACATAATATATAAGCTAAATAAGGCAAGTAATGTCAAGTTATCATGCATACATGTCTATATATCATGCACGTTTTATCTTATACTCGTTTTTGTGCACATTTAAATCATGCATTTGAAAATCACTCAAACCCCCTTTTTCTCTACAATCTCCCCCTTTTGATGATTTTCAAAATAACTTGTGTACATGATTTAAAACTATCTCTCCCCCTTGAATCGTGCACAGATTTGAAATTTGAGTTTCGAATTTCAAATCCGGCTCCCCCTTGATTTGTGCAATTAAGATCAATTAGTCTCTCTCTCCCCTTAAATCATTTCTATCTCCCCCTTAAATCATGCTTTCTCTCCCCCTTTATTTTGAAAAGTAAATCAAAAGATGCCTGTAAATAAAATCATGCATTTCATATAACGTGCGTTCGTAAGGGTTATTTATTCAACACTTTGAAAATGTCCCTTTTGGTACCCAAATTTGGGTGACCTTTCTAGGTCTTCCAAAAGGTGAGAAAGATGATGAAAATGAAACATAGTATCCGTTGGGGGCAAATGCGTTTGGCCTTTGGCCAAGGACTCCTTTATACGCATTATATGTATGACGCTTTGGATATGTCCTTGTGTTTGTATGCATAGCGCGTGGATGGATTGAATGCTGTGTATGCATCACTCTTTTCTTTTCATATCTATATGGTATAACATTGTATTTCGCATGATATGATGAAGAAGTGGGGCGTGATGAGGGAATATGCAATTTTCGCGTCATCTTAGACGCCACTTGAGGCTTTGGGGTGTCTACTTTCTTAGACATAACAAAATTTGTTGGTTTGGTTGATACTTTATTTGTATCAACGTATCCCAACCCCGTTTTATCACTGTCATGCTTTTGTGATGATATGATGCAATGCAGCATGTTTGACCCTGTATCGAATTGTTTCATCATTTTCTCTAAGTCTGTATTCCTTGATTTCAAATTTGAAATCTCGGATTTCATTTCATTATTTTGAGAGGTTAATGATGAGATCTCAGTTTTTAATGCAGTGATGACACATGAAGACTCTTTCTTTGAATCGCTTAATTGAGCGACAAGATTCTCGTTAGAAGATTCTAACAGTTTCTTGTCTTCAATTAATCGTTTCTTTTCTTTTGCAAGAGTCTTTGAAAATTTATGTAACTCAAGATATTGACTAAAAAGATCATCGTAAGAAGGTTCAGAGTCAGAGTCAGAATCAGATGATACCTCATTAGATGCCTTTGAAGCGAAGCAAACTTGAGCGGTCTCCTCTTCGGTCTCAGTTTCAGAGTCTGATGAGTCACTCCATGTGGAGGCCTTTAGTGCACGTTTCCTTTGTTTAGGATCTGAGACGGGTCTATTTTTGTTCCGCTCCTTGTCAGGGTACTTATTAGTTTGCTTTTCTTTGTTAGGGCAGTCCTATGATAAGTGTCCGAGTTTGCCGCATTCATAACATTTTATTTCTTTATTTTTATTTTTATGATCCTTACATGAGGTGGACTTATGTTTAATCGATTTTCTCAATATTTTTCTTAATCTCTTAGCCATTGTGATTAAGTCCTCGTCATCGGAATCTGTATCACTATCATCTACGACGTATTCATTTGATTTAAATGCTATGACCCTATCATTATTAGAAATAGACTCAGAGTGTCTTAAAGCAAGTTTGTTTTCATATACCTTAAGAGATCCGATTAGTTCTTCCATTTTAATTGATTTGGTCTCTTTACTTTCTTCTATGGCCGTTAGTTTAGGGTCCCATTCAGAAGGAAGGCTTCGTAGAACTTTCTGCACCTTTTCCTGCGTAGTAAAAGCCTTACCAAGAGACTCAAGAGAGTTGTAGATGTTAGTCAAACGAAGATCCATATCTACAATAGACTCATTGGGCAATAATTTAAAAGACTCAAGTGTGGACATGAGCATGTTAATTTTAGACTCCTTTACTTGGCTAGTCCCTTCATGTTTCATTTCAAGAATATGCCACATCTCTTGAGCACTAGAACAATTTGACACGTAACTAGCCTCACTTTTACTTAGGCCATTTAATAATAGTTGCATGGCTTTAGCATTCATGCTAAGTTTCTTTTTATCATCACTTGTATATTCTTGTCTAGTTTTAACGACTTCTAATGTGACTCCGTCTACAATGGACAACTTAGATGGAACAAAAGGGCCATCTTCTATAATGGACCAAAGATCAATGTCTATTGCCATAAAGAAAAGTTTCATTCTTACCTTCCATTGAATGAAAGACTCACCGTCAAAAAGAGGAGGCCTTACGGTTGACATTCCTTCTTGTACGGTTGTGGTTGCCATCTCACTGAATCGTTGGATTCTTTGAAGTGAGTGAACCTTTCTCTGATACCAATTGTAGGATCTGCAAGGCACCACTAGAAGGGGGGGAGGTTGAATAGTGGGTGCGGAAAATGTGGTTTTTAAAATTTCTTTAAACTTGAACAATTCAAGTTCTGAAAACAGTTTCTGTTTTCAGGACCAGTTTTAAAACGTTTTTAAAACTAGGTTAGAGGTCTCCAAAAATTATAAAATTTTGAGAGAACTTAGCCTCAGATGTTGTGAGGGTCCCCTAAAAATTTCAAATCCAAATTCAACCTTTAACCCCTTCAAAAACCGTTGGCACTCAGATTGTGCAAATCTGCCAGAACCGGTAGATGGTTTTGAAAAATTAATTCCTATTTGTGTGAATGTCCAAATGATCTGAAAATTTGACCAATAACTCTTCACACACTATATTTAAATGTGTTGAAACAGTTTTTGAAAATTCTTTTGGGAAGTAGGTCAAATACACTCAAAGTCTCAACCTTTGCAAGTCTGAAAATCAGACTGCACTAGTCTCAGAACTTTTGATGTTTGAATGACTTATACTTGTCCAAAAGGGTTGAAACTTGTGCCAAATTAACCCTAGAACGTTTATGTATGTTTCTGGAAATTTTTATAATTTTTAGAAAACGTTTACTATTTTTGCGAACGTCAACAATATAAGTAAACAGCGCAGAAACTGAAACGTAAATGCAGAAAGTAAATTGCACCGAGATTTTTATACTGGTTCGGTTATAAACAACCTACTCCAGTCTTCAAGGAACACCTTCCTTGGTTCACACTATTCACACACACACCACACCTTACCACAGGGTTGATAGAGTTACACCTAACTCCAACCCTTTACAAACCTTGTATTGTGAGTACAATTCACACGAACACCACCACCTCGTAAGAATGAAGATTGATCACACCTTGATCAACCTTTTACAAAGATGTATGAATGGTGGTTTCTATGAAGCCTATTCAAGGATGAAAGAAGTAAAATACAATAGGCTTTTTACAAGAGAAGGAAGAAAGAAGATGTAAGAAAAGAGGGCTAGAACACTTTTGATCCTTTTCTTTGCAAATCTTGTTCTTGTTTTTGTTTGTTCTTCTCTTCCTCCCTTATAGGTCCAGCCGTCCCCCTCTTGGCCTTCTCCCCTCTTGAAAATTTCCTTTTAATTGCTTGAGAGAGTATGAGACATCATGGTGACAATGTTTTGCTTGCTTGGCATCACTCCATTGGACCATCATTTAGTCATTGCTTACTTGGCACCTGTTGATTGGCTCAATGTTGTCATCATTTGATGACATGGATATTCTGAGAAAAAACACTGAATATTTGCCAAATAATCATCACATAATACATTCCATAATTTAAGAAATATTCACATAAATTGTGAGACACAAAATTCTTCTTTCCAACCTTGTAAAAATCGGCCACATCTTGTTTTTCAATGCTGAAATTTTCAGCATTTACCACATGAAATAAATCTAGATTTCTTCCATTTTTCTTTGAATTTCTTCCATAAAAATACATCCATTACTTAAGGTAAGTCTTGCTACAAGATGGAGAATGAACTTGGACACCAAAATAGGGTGAAATTCGGCCACAACATCTTCACACATGCTGAAAAATTGCAGCATGTGTGATATGAAGAATATCACACTCAATAACCTTACATACAATTCAAATCATTTCCATAACTCCTTTGATTTATTCCTTAATAAAAAATTGACAATTTATCTTCCTTAATGATGAAGAAATCGGCCACAAGGTGTGTGACATGCTGAAATTTTCAGCATGTGACATAAGAGAGGTATATGTTGAAAACTTACCTTTTGTAGCTTCTCTCTTTGATTCATCAATATTGTATGATTGATCCTTGACCAATCAACATGCCAACAAGGCTCCACATGTGCTCCATCTCAGCTAGGATGACGTTTTGAAAGTGTATATACATGTGCTGAAATTTATTTTTGCTAACTTTGTAAAATAGTGCACATTTAATAATACACACATGTAATATTCCAATCAGCCCTTAATTTAATTTTCTAGAACACTTCAAGATGTATATTATATGTAAAAAGTGTCTAGATACGTGTCACATGATGTTCAAGACAAACGTTCCATGTTAAGTGCGTAGAAAACCGAATTTTCGATATTTATCGATTACCCGATTTTTCTCTAATTTTAAATTCCAACTTTTGCACATGCTATATATATTATGTTATACATAATATATATATAATATATACTTTAAATTTCAGCACTTGGCTGATTTAAAGTGGTACCATAAACATGTGACAAAAATAAAATTGGAATCTTCACATTTTGGCCTAAATGTGGGGTGATTTGTGTGTGCCAACATGGAAAGTATTTTTGTCTCAATATACAGTGTATGGCACGAAATTATTAATAAATTTTGATGTATATGGGCTGGCCATTTATTTATGGCAAGTACGTGACACGTTGGCGAAGTTTCGGTATCGCCCGATACGACAAATTTCGGTTTAGAACCTTTTATCGTGTCGTATTTAATTTGTCATCACCATATCTTATATCATATGATATAAGATCTGAATATACTCATAAATATGAGTTAAGTATAGTGGTGTGACGTAAACGTACGTTCGTAAGATATATAACGTGTCGATAGTACGTTGGAATACATGTGTATGTGCCTTTTTCAAAAAATCTGAAAATATATATATATTATGTATATGTGGCGTTTTTAATAAGATGGAGAGGAGGAGAGAACTTTCCTTTCTTGGCCTTGTTGCCTTTGTGCCTTTTCCAAATGAATCTTCCTTTAATGAACTACTTAGTTTATTAAACTAAGTACTTCACTTAATGAACTACTTTAGTTCGTTAATGGTGGCACCTGAAAATAGTATAAACTCAACAAATGTTCGCCATATGATGTAAGCTTTAATGCTTCATGGCTCGTTAGTACGGCAACATAATATATAAGCTAAATAAGGCAAGTAATGTCAAGTTATCATGCATACATGTCTATATATCATGCACGTTTTATCTTATACTCGTTTTTGTGCACATTTAAATCATGCATTTGAAAATCACTCAAACCCCCTTTTTCTCTACAATCTCCCCCTTTTGATGATTTTCAAAATAACTTGTGTACATGATTTAAAACTATCTCTCCCCCTTGAATCGTGCACAGATTTGAAATTTGAGTTTCGAATTTCAAATCCGGCTCCCCCTTGATTTGTGCAATTAAGATCAATTAGTCTCTCTCTCCCCTTAAATCATTTCTATCTCCCCCTTAAATCATGCTTTCTCTCCCCCTTTATTTTGAAAAGTAAATCAAAAGATGCCTGTAAATAAAATCATGCATTTCATATAACGTGCGTTCGTAAGGGTTATTTATTCAACACTTTGAAAATGTCCCTTTTGGTACCCAAATTTGGGTGACCTTTCTAGGTCTTCCAAAAGGTGAGAAAGATGATGAAAATGAATCATAGTATCCGTTGGGGGCAAATGCGTTTGGCCTTTGGCCAAGGACTCCTTTATACGCATTATATGTATGACGCTTTGGATATGTCCTTGTGTTTGTATGCATAGCGCGTGGATGGATTGAATGCTGTGTATGCATCACTCTTTTCTTTTCATATCTATATGGTATAACATTGTATTTCGCATGATATGATGAAGAAGTGGGGCGTGATGAGGGAATATGCAATTTTCGCGTCATCTTAGACGCCACTTGAGGCTTTGGGGTGTCTACTTTCTTAGACATAACAAAATTTGTTGGTTTGGTTGATACTTTATTTGTATCAACGTATCCCAACCCCGTTTTATCACTGTCATGCTTTTGTGATGATATGATGCAATGCAGCATGTTTGACCCTGTATCGAATTGTTTCATCATTTTCTCTAAGTCTGTATTCCTTGATTTCAAATTTGAAATCTCGGATTTCATTTCATTATTTTGAGAGGTTAATGATGAGATCTCAGTTTTTAATGCAGTGATGACACATGAAGACTCTTTCTTTGAATCGCTTAATTGAGCGACAAGATTCTCGTTAGAAGATTCTAACAGTTTCTTGTCTTCAATTAATCGTTTCTTTTCTTTTGCAAGAGTCTTTGAAAATTTATGTAACTCAAGATATTGACTAAAAAGATCATCGTAAGAAGGTTCAGAGTCAGAGTCAGAATCAGATGATACCTCATTAGATGCCTTTGAAGCGAAGCAAACTTGAGCGGTCTCCTCTTCGGTCTCAGTTTCAGAGTCTGATGAGTCACTCCATGTGGAGGCCTTTAGTGCACGTTTCCTTTGTTTAGGATCTGAGACGGGTCTATTTTTGTTCCGCTCCTTGTCAGGGTACTTATTAGTTTGCTTTTCTTTGTTAGGGCAGTCCTATGATAAGTGTCCGAGTTTGCCGCATTCATAACATTTTATTTCTTTATTTTTATTTTTATGATCCTTACATGAGGTGGACTTATGTTTAATCGATTTTCTCAATATTTTTCTTAATCTCTTAGCCATTGTGATTAAGTCCTCGTCATCGGAATCTGTATCACTATCATCTACGACGTATTCATTTGATTTAAATGCTATGACCCTATCATTATTAGAAATAGACTCAGAGTGTCTTAAAGCAAGTTTGTTTTCATATACCTTAAGAGATCCGATTAGTTCTTCCATTTTAATTGATTTGGTCTCTTTACTTTCTTCTATGGCCGTTAGTTTAGGGTCCCATTCAGAAGGAAGGCTTCGTAGAACTTTCTGCACCTTTTCCTGCGTAGTAAAAGCCTTACCAAGAGACTCAAGAGAGTTGTAGATGTTAGTCAAACGAAGATCCATATCTACAATAGACTCATTGGGCAATAATTTAAAAGACTCAAGTGTGGACATGAGCATGTTAATTTTAGACTCCTTTACTTGGCTAGTCCCTTCATGTTTCATTTCAAGAATATGCCACATCTCTTGAGCACTAGAACAATTTGACACGTAACTAGCCTCACTTTTACTTAGGCCATTTAATAATAGTTGCATGGCTTTAGCATTCATGCTAAGTTTCTTTTTATCATCACTTGTATATTCTTGTCTAGTTTTAACGACTTCTAATGTGACTCCGTCTACAATGGACAACTTAGATGGAACAAAAGGGCCATCTTCTATAATGGACCAAAGATCAATGTCTATTGCCATAAAGAAAAGTTTCATTCTTACCTTCCATTGAATGAAAGACTCACCGTCAAAAAGAGGAGGCCTTACGGTTGACATTCCTTCTTGTACGGTTGTGGTTGCCATCTCACTGAATCGTTGGATTCTTTGAAGTGAGTGAACCTTTCTCTGATACCAATTGTAGGATCTGCAAGGCACCACTAGAAGGGGGGGGAGGTTGAATAGTGGGTGCGGAAAATGTGGTTTTTAAAATTTCTTTAAACTTGAACAATTCAAGTTCTGAAAACAGTTTCTGTTTTCAGGACCAGTTTTAAAACATTTTTAAAACTAGGTTAGAGGTCTCCAAAAATTATAAAATTTTGAGAGAACTTAGCCTCAGATGTTGTGAGGGTCCCCTAAAAATTTCAAATCCAAATTCAACCTTTAACCCCTTCAAAAACCGTTGGCACTCAGATTGTGCAAATCTGCCAGAACCGGTAGATGGTTTTGAAAAATTAATTCCTATTTGTGTGAATGTCCAAATGATCTGAAAATTTGACCAATAACTCTTCACACACTATATTTAAATGTGTTGAAACAGTTTTTGAAAATTCTTTTGGGAAGTAGGTCAAATACACTCAAAGTCTCAACCTTTGCAAGTCTGAAAATCAGACTGCACTAGTCTCAGAACTTTTGATGTTTGAATGACTTATACTTGTCCAAAAGGGTTGAAACTTGTGCCAAATTAACCCTAGAACGTTTATGTATGTTTCTGGAAATTTTTATAATTTTTAGAAAACGTTTACTATTTTTGCGAACGTCAACAATATAAGTAAACAGCGCAGAAACTGAAACGTAAATGCAGAAAGTAAATTGCACCGAGATTTTTATACTGGTTCGGTTATAAACAACCTACTCCAGTCTTCAAGGAACACCTTCCTTGGTTCACACTATTCACACACACACCACACCTTACCACAGGGTTGATAGAGTTACACCTAACTCCAACCCTTTACAAACCTTGTATTGTGAGTACAATTCACACGAACACCACCACCTCGTAAGAATGAAGATTGATCACACCTTGATCAACCTTTTACAAAGATGTATGAATGGTGGTTTCTATGAAGCCTATTCAAGGATGAAAGAAGTAAAATACAATAGGCTTTTTACAAGAGAAGGAAGAAAGAAGATGTAAGAAAAGAGGGCTAGAACACTTTTGATCCTTTTCTTTGCAAATCTTGTTCTTGTTTTTGTTTGTTCTTCTCTTCCTCCCTTATAGGTCCAGCCGTCCCCCTCTTGGCCTTCTCCCCTCTTGAAAATTTCCTTTTAATTGCTTGAGAGAGTATGAGACATCATGGTGACAATGTTTTGCTTGCTTGGCATCACTCCATTGGACCATCATTTAGTCATTGCTTACTTGGCACCTGTTGATTGGCTCAATGTTGTCATCATTTGATGACATGGATATTCTGAGAAAAAACACTGAATATTTGCCAAATAATCATCACATAATACATTCCATAATTTAAGAAATATTCACATAAATTGTGAGACACAAAATTCTTCTTTCCAACCTTGTAAAAATCGGCCACATCTTGTTTTTCAATGCTGAAATTTTCAGCATTTACCACATGAAATAAATCTAGATTTCTTCCATTTTTCTTTGAATTTCTTCCATAAAAATACATCCATTACTTAAGGTAAGTCTTGCTACAAGATGGAGAATGAACTTGGACACCAAAATAGGGTGAAATTCGGCCACAACATCTTCACACATGCTGAAAAATTGCAGCATGTGTGATATGAAGAATATCACACTCAATAACCTTACATACAATTCAAATCATTTCCATAACTCCTTTGATTTATTCCTTAATAAAAAATTGACAATTTATCTTCCTTAATGATGAAGAAATCGGCCACAAGGTGTGTGACATGCTGAAATTTTCGGCATGTGACATAAGAGAGGTATATGTTGAAAACTTACCTTTTGTAGCTTCTCTCTTTGATTCATCAATATTGTATGATTGATCCTTGACCAATCAACATGCCAACAAGGCTCCACATGTGCTCCATCTCAGCTAGGATGACGTTTTGAAAGTGTATATACATGTGCTGAAATTTATTTTTGCTAACTTTGTAAAATAGTGCACATTTAATAATACACACATGTAATATTCCAATCAGCCCTTAATTTAATTTTCTAGAACACTTCAAGATGTATATTATATGTAAAAAGTGTCTAGATACGTGTCACATGATGTTCAAGACAAACGTTCCATGTTAAGTGCGTAGAAAACCGAATTTTCGATATTTATCGATTACCCGATTTTTCTCTAATTTTAAATTCCAACTTTTGCACATGCTATATATATTATGTTATACATAATATATATATAATATATACTTTAAATTTCAGCACTTGGCTGATTTAAAGTGGTACCATAAACATGTGACAAAAATAAAATTGGAATCTTCACATTTTGGCCTAAATGTGGGGTGATTTGTGTGTGCCAACATGGAAAGTATTTTTGTCTCAATATACAGTGTATGGCACGAAATTATTAATAAATTTTGATGTATATGGGCTGGCCATTTATTTATGGCAAGTACGTGACACGTTGGCGAAGTTTCGGTATCGCCCGATACGACAAATTTCGGTTTAGAACCTTTTATCGTGTCGTATTTAATTTGTCATCACCATATCTTATATCATATGATATAAGATCTGAATATACTCATAAATATGAGTTAAGTATAGTGGTGTGACGTAAACGTACGTTCGTAAGATATATAACGTGTCGATAGTACGTTGGAATACATGTGTATGTGCCTTTTTCAAAAAATCTGAAAATATATATATATTATGTATATGTGGCGTTTTTAATAAGATGGAGAGGAGGAGAGAACTTTCCTTTCTTGGCCTTGTTGCCTTTGTGCCTTTTCCAAATGAATCTTCCTTTAATGAACTACTTAGTTTATTAAACTAAGTACTTCACTTAATGAAGTACTTTAGTTCATTAATGGTGGCACCTGAAAATAGTATAAACTCAACAAATGTTCGCCATATGATGTAAGCTTTAATGCTTCATGGCTCGTTAGTACGGCAACATAATATATAAGCTAAATAAGGCAAGTAATGTCAAGTTATCATGCATACATGTCTATATATCATGCACGTTTTATCTTATGCTCGTTTTTGTGCACATTTAAATCATGCATTTGAAAATCACTCAAACCCCCTTTTTCTCTACATGTGAGTCATTGTGGTATGGATGTGCGTGATATTTGATAGCCATATATTTGTTAATTTCGTTCGAATTGCTATACTTGCTATTACGTGATTCGTTTGTATATTTGAAAGTTTCACAAGACATGTGCCCCACAATTCCCTTGAATTATCTATTACTCATGTCTTGCCATGTGTTGATTCCGTATGTCTTATAAGCGGGTTACTTGCTAGCATTTTCGCTAAGGGTACTGCCTTTGTCTTTGCAGATGAGCCTAGCTACGACATGATATTTATAGAAGACGACGGCGAGTGGGATGAATGGGATACATAGAGACGTGTTGGGTGCTAGTTGAGACAATTGTTATTTATCTCAGTTCTTTCGTTCATTTGAGGATTAATCGTTATTACTGTGATTACCCTTTTGAGATTTTTGTTATCATCGACGTACCGCATTTATGGTTTAGATTTTCGAGATATATTTCCGCGCTTATTTCTCTTACGTCATTGATGATGTGTATTCGAGAGATAAGACGTCTTGTAGTCTTCTCAGTAAGCTACGACGGGTGTACCGGTTCGGATTCCGCTGTCCGGGTCGGGGCGCTACAGTATACATATATTGCTGGGAAATTCTGGTTCACATTTCCATAGGTATTGCATATATATTTATATATATACTGAACAAAATAATTCAGTTGTACATAATGCTATTGCACAGATAGTCTAGAATTGTAAGGTGCTATGTGATGTAAAATATATGCTATACTCCTGCCGTGTCCTTCTACTCCTTCCTTCAGTCAGCGCCTCACATCAACAGCTGTAGCCATCTCTTCCTGCTGCCTATGATTGAAGACTTCCCATCAAAGAGCCATTGGGATCCGTTTCTCCAGGGATATAGCCGTTATGTAGAAGGAAGAACTCCTTCCTTATATGTAGAGTGTATTTATATATACCGACCAGATTGTATCCTGAAAAACTAAGAAATCAATGATATTTTGATTCTTCTTCTCTGCCTGTGTCAATTTCATTTTTGCTGTTTTTACACTTTCAAATTCGTTGGTTCAATTTATTATTTGGCTAAAATCTAACATGGTATCAGAAACATGTTTGGGGAAATTGAGGGATTTGTGCTGTTCTTAGTCATCTAGGCTTGCTGCTATGTCGATTCTATGGAAATAGTCTCTGCATGTCCACAAGGGCCATGCGAATGATGAATCTAACCTTCATCTTTAAGATCTGAACTGTGAATCGGGGGAAGTTGGTTTCAAATATTGCAGCTGTTATCGATTCCCACAAGGTGTTTTGATAGCTGGTCTCAATAGGCTTGTCTGCTGCTGCTGCTCATCATCTACGGTTTCGTTTCTTTTCTCATTCTATGCGCTAAACCAAAAAAGGTGTAATCACTCCTTCTCATGCTCGTATACTCTTGTTTAAGTCTTATTATCACTTGTGTTGTCCCTATTATGTCCAGCATGTGCTCGATAAAATGCCAATAATGAAACTGATCAGCTAGATACATGTTCTGCTTAACGTATAAAGGTATGGTTAACCTAAGGAGTGAATAAAACTGGGCAAAAGTATTTTAATATCGTTCCAGGATCCCTGATCTTTCCAATGTTTCTGCTTGTTATATCGTGTATGCATGTATTGTGGGTTCATTCATTCTCAGTATTGCTGGTTGTGGTATATGGCAAGCTATGCTCTGTTTTCATATCCTCTGTTACCTCAGCTGACTATTCGATGATGTGTGTATTCTTGGAATATTCTGTTCCTCTGGGATATTGCCTATTCCTATCTGATAACACTGTGCTCTGCTGTGGTTTATTCTTCTAAAATAAAGTTCAAATTGTGTAAAAACATTTGTCTACAACTTGTTCTGGTAACCTGTTCTATGGTATATAATTGTCTTGTGATTGTTGCCTTCTTTGGTTTGCTGGTAATTAAGAAGAAAGGCTATATCTTTGTGTATGTAATGATTCCTTCTGCTTCACCTCTGATGTTCTTTTGTTATATAAATAATGATAAGATTCTGATCTTTTTCGGTTACTTGGTATGGGAAATTTGGGAGATGTTGTAATCATTGTCTGGTTCTTGCTAGATACCTTCTGCATATATACTCTATTTCCTTCATTCGGGAAATAAATGGCATGAAGATGGTTAAACTATGTTGGCATGTTAAGGATTGTGTTTTTCATTTTACTATGGTTGATGAAGTCCTTGATGTTGTGTTGGTGATCTACGATATATACTACTTCATGGCTAATGGTCTCTATGAAAAATTAATGTCATCAAGGTTATTTAAACCATGACGTGAGCATGTAACTTGGCTTGTATACTTTGGAATTTGAGGTGAACGTCCTCTGTTATGATTATGTGATATTGATGGGGGATGGAAGTATGAAATCTATTATTGTCCAAAAGTTTTTTTCAAATAATGATACCAAGTTACATTAAAACTTTTCTATCTGGGAAGTTTTTCTTGTTGAAATCATCTCACATAGCTGACTATTAGGGCATTGTGGCGGCTTCCTTTATTTGGCCTTAGTTGCCCTTTATGATTGGCCGTTTTACTAGGCGAGTTGCCATTCTTTCTCCGGCTATGTCGTAACCGTTGAGCTATATGGTTCATTCCTAGCATATTTACTAGCCGGTTACAAGCAGTGTATCATATTTATAGTTGGTCTGCCATAAGCAGTGTGCCATTTTTAGTGTTGAGACCCCCTTAGTTGACTGAAAGGAAAGAACGGAGAGTTCCTAAAGGGATGAAGCCCTTTCTGCTTCTTAATGAAGAAGGGACTTTACCTCACACAGTTATTGTTGTATTGAGGCCTGAGTTGCCATTATTGTTGTGGCCATTGTTGCCAATTATTGTTTGAACGGACAAGAGTCCCTATGAGCTATGAACACAAATAATATAGAATTATTCCTCTAAGTCATAGACATAGACTCCTATGAGCCCTTCCATTGTTGTTTGAATGGACACGAATCCCGCTGAGCTATGGACACGAATAATATAGAATTATTTCTCTGAGTCATAGGCATGAACTCCTCTGAGCCATTCCATTGTTGAGGCCATAGTTGCCATTATCATTGAGCTAGATGTTGTTTTTCCCAGCTGGCCTTAGTTTCCATTGTCAATGTGTCATACATGTCCTTAAAGTCACTTGTGAAATATTGATTCCTAAGCATAAAATCGTGTAATGTTATATATTAGCTAGATGGTTTTTCCCTAACACGATGCTTGGTCTTGTTCAGGTGATGAGATCATATTAAATCAAGGTTGTATACATTAGCCTAACTGTTAAGTGCAATGCTCAGTGGTAAATGATAGTAGTTAATCAGCTTAGTCATAGGAAGTCTTGTGTGCCTTGGTGATCTCATCATACTACTGTTATAGAAGAAATAGCTTCTGTAAAATTAACACTGTTGTGCCTCCTTCTCTGCTGTACCAATGTTTTTTGTTGTTTTCAGAATCCAAAAATTTAAGATATTCCCACAGGCATAAGGATAGGTTTCAATATCAATTTACAAAGAAAAAAAATAGGTTTCAATATCACTTAGGAAGTGACCCAGGTTTGCAGAAATCTACAAGGCGGTGAGTTTGTTGAGCTGTAGTTTGTGCTGTCCTAATTTCATGTCGTCAGAAGAGGTATTGATTCCTATCGTTTATGACTCATATGTTCTTAGATGGCGTAATCTTTTTGGCCTAAGGGGGAGTACTTTAAATTTTGTTTTGAATATTATGGGTGTCTCCCTCCTGGTAATCCCATTTCCATTTGTCCAAATTAATCTACTCCTTGTTTGATCCCTGTTGACATATGCACTGTATATGGCTTGGCTATGCATCTCCTTCTTCATGGTATCTCTTTCATCTCTTCTTGCCTTGCCATATTTGCATGCTTGGTTCATCTCATTAAGGTTTGATATTTACTCAGAAAGAGCTAAAAATTGATCTTCTTTAACATCTGCCAAATTTACCTCAGTTGTGTTGCTGATTTATATGCTCCTGAATTCCTGTTGTCGTTTATGATCCTTTTTCATATACTTATCTGTTGGTGCATTATAACATCTCTCATGAGCGTTAAATAAGTTATTCCTCATCATATATGAGTCTCATTTGCATAACTAGGGTCCTATCTTACGGAAATATGACCATTTCCTACCTAATGTTCTTGATATTTTGATACAAATTGCATAGGCAACTTAACAACGTAATTTTTTTTGCATCAATGGCATCTTCTGTAACTAAGTTCTGTCAGTGGGCATATTCATTCATATCCTACATCTCTTTTTTAATTCTTGTGTTATACTAATGAAACTTCCAAGTTGACTCTCCTTCATAGGACGATTCTTGTGCTGCAGGAACGACACTCTTTTACGTAGGAATATCTAGGAACTTGCTTGGATTGCAAAGGAACAAGATATTAACCTTCCCTTTGCAGGTGATTCATCATTTCTGTGCAGGTGTGGAAATCCCAGGAGGGGTCCTAACTAACAGTTTAATGCAGGGACATATTTACGTGTGATGCAAACTCTAATACCTCAGGAGTTATTTTTTGGACTAACGTTTCATGGCAAGTGTTGTTCTATCGGTTAGAGCTATTCTATATTGCAGAAAGTTCAAAGATCCCAGATGAAGCTGCTGGGACAATACCTTGTCGTAGCACTCTATCAGGAGCTGCAGAGAATGTCCAGTATATGGCAGGGAAAAAGGTGGTACTTCTGTTATATTCAGCTGGAAAACAAGGGATGTTGGAAGCAAGAATGGTGGTACACTGCTGAATATATTCAAGTTCAAAGAAAGAGTTTGTACAGTAGTTGAAGATTCATGATGTTCCTGAAGAAGCGTTCACACTTTTTCAAACTGAGCTACACCTATCCGTGTACTCAGTTTGAGAGGGAGTATTGCAAATAACGGTGTTTGTATACATATATTGCTGGGAAATTCTGGTTCACATTTCTATAGCTATTGCATATATATATATATACACCACAAAAAAATTTTCGTTTGCCAACGAAAATATCACCGACGAACCATGGTTTGTCGTTGTTTCGTCGGTAATAGCGACGCAATTGCGACACACGCACTGTCGTCGTTAATTGCGACGAACATACGATGAAATTCATTGTCGCTAAAAGAAAAGTAGTCAGTCAGGTCAATTGCGTCGGTGATTTGTCGGTGGTTCGTTGCTACTCTGCATGTTTTATTCGTCGCTATTTAGTTTGTAACGTTACGTCGTTATATCGTCGCTATTGTGTCGCTAAAATTCCAGAATACTGATAAAATTAATTCATGGTTTAGTAAGTTCTTGGCGTTGTGTATCGTCGGTTTTTTTGTCGATGAAACCCGCGTGTCGCAAATGTTTTGTTTTACTTTCCGTTCGTAATTCGATTTGTCGTTGTGTCGTCGCAGATTCGTCGAGAATTAAACACGTGTATTGATTAAGGAAAAAGAAAGCGGTGATTGGGAAAAGTACTCATTCATTTAATAATAAAAATTTACATTATCAAACGAAAAATTAAAAAAAAATCTAAAAAGAGAGGCGGAGATGAGCCGTTCACTCTTCATCATCGGTCGAAAGAGTGGCCGCCACATTCTCTGCGAACTCTTTGAGAAGGCGCTTGAGCTTGTAATATCTAAATTTCATCTTCCGCAGCCTTCTAGTCATGTTGTGCAGTTGCCGCGACTGCTGATGCATGTTTGCCATCAGCATACAGAAGTCGACGTCCTGCACCGGCATTTGTTCTTGAGCATCCTCATGCGGCGGTGGGCCATACACAGATACGGAACCCTCTTGCTCAACCGATGGTGGTTGAGGAGGAGGCCCTTCTGGAGGGGCACTGTTTGCCCGTCCATCACGCCTTGGGGTTCTTTTAAAACGATGCGACATATTTTGATTTTTTATAACCTTCTATGTGTGTATATATATGTGCGGATGTTTGGGGTATAAATAGTAAAATTAGCGACGATGTAGCAACGACATAGCGACATATTTTTCAACCATTGGGAATGTGCAGTTGGTGACCATTCGTCTGTTTTAGCGACGACGTAGCGACGTATATTTATCGTACGTTGCAACCGTTGGGAACTGAACTGACACTGCCGAATAGCGACAGGTGTGAAGAGACGTTGGGCGTCGCTGTTTCGTCGGTAAAGCGTCGCTACATTCACTGCGACAATAAATTCGCGAGTAATTGGTTCTCGTCGTTGTATTAAGTTTCATCGATATGGTTAGTAGGTTCTTGTCGTTGTATTAAGTTTCGTCGATATAGTTAGTAGGTTCTCGTCGTTGTATTAGGTTTCGTCGGTATATAGTTGATGTTTAGTCGGTGAATTAGTCGTCTGAAATTTTTCTGAGCGACATTTCGCGTGTATTTTAGCGTCGTCAAGATTCTTAAGAGATTAAACACGTGTTATAATTATTAAAAAAACAAATGCGATGATTAGAAAAATAAAACTTCATTAATATAAAATTATAAATTACAAAATATAGTAGGACAATATTGAAAAAAAATCTAAATAGCGGAGAGGAGCCATTCACTGTTCGTCATCCGAACAGAGAGAAGCAACACTCTTCACGCACGCCTTCAGTTGGCGTCTCAACTGTGCAGCTTTGGATTTAATCCGCATCTGCCTTTTGTCCAGGTAGTCGAGATGCTTTTCCTGGTACGTAATATGCTCTCTCAGGTCATCCACCGTTCTCCACATTTCTTGTATTTCTTTATGGAGATCGCCAATGAGGCGATCCCGACGTGGTTCAGAGGACTCAGCATGTGGGTGTGATTCGGGTGGTGGAGGAACCGCTGAAGAAGAGGGTTGTTGAATTGGCGGTCTTGTCGCTGAATGGACACTACCACCACGTCGCGCTTGCGATTTAGTACGAACCATATTTGATTATAAAGAAGATGTTGTTTTATATGTATTTGGGGGTCACGGTCCATACTGTTTATATAGGGAATTCAGCGACGACATAGCGACGAATTAGCGACGTAAACTTATCGTACGTTGTAACCATTGGGAACTGAACGGACACCGTAATAGCGACGCCGTAGCGACGCCGTAGCGACGACACACATCGTATGGTGGAAGAGACGTCGTGCGTCGCAATTTTGTCGGTAAATCGTCGGTAAAAGCATACCAAACGACGTGTTTCGTCGCTGGTCGTCGGTAAAGCGTCGGTATGTGTGTTTGTCTCCGGGATTTGTTTCTTTGTCGTCGCGGTTCGTCGCTAATTCGTCGGTATTTGTGTTTGTTTGTTTCCAGGATTTGTGTTTCTTGGTCGTCGCTGATCGTCGCTAAGTCGTCGGTATTGTGTTTGTTTGTTTCTGGGATTTGTGTTTATTGGTCGTCGCTATCTCGTCGCTAATACGTCGGTAATATTGCAGGCTGAGAACCATAAAACCATTTTTCTTCTTCTTCTCTTCTCCCATTCTTCTCTCATTTCAAACACATAAATCATCAATTTTGAACGAAAATATAGAAGTGTGGAATTTTGATTTTTTCCACCACCAAAAAAAGATAGCTGATGTTATTTTGAAGGTATAGCGAGAAAATCCGAGGAGAAGCGATAGAAAGTGGATGTACCAGAGAGTAAACAACGGGGAGTGGTGTTTTAGATTTGTTGAAGGTGTCGAAGAATTTATGGATTTTGCGACGAGTAATGAAAGTGGAAGGCAGATTAGATGTCCGTGTAAGAAATGCAAGAACCGTAAATATATGGATCCGGGTGACGTGAGGGTTCACTTATTGAAACAAGGTTTTGTCCATAATTACCATACATGGTACTGTCACGGCGAATATGAGGGGGCGTCTACATCTGCAACTGTACACGTCGAAGGGGGACCCGGTCAGGTTGATGCTGAAGAAATAGGCAAGGGATCTCACAACCCATACATGCAGATGGTGCAAGACGCAGCCGCCGGCGCATTTACGGGAGATCAGTACTTACAAATGCAGGATCCGGATGAACAGCCACGTATATTCGTGGAGGAAGATCCGAACCCTCAGGCGAGACAGTTTTTTGAGATGCTGAACGCCGCCAACACGCCGCTGTATCCTGGTTGCGGTAGTCACACACAGATGTCCATGATCGGTTGGATGACGAGCATGAAGACGGAACACCGCATGACAGAGAGATTGTACGATGGGATGTGTCAGCTGATGAGGGAATCTCTTCCCGAAAGGAACACAATGGTCGACAGTTTTTATTCGACGAAGAAACAGCTGCAGGCGTTGGGACTGCTGGTTCAGAAAATCGATTGTTGTTCAGAGGGGTGCATCATATACTGGGGCATCAACAAGGATAAAGACAAATGCAGGGTCTGTGGGACAAGCAGGTGGAGAACGAACAAAAGAAACCGGAACGTGCCAAGAAAGCAATTCTACTATTTACCTCTCGCCCCTAGACTGCAGAGGCTCTACGCATCCGGTGCCACAGATAGCCAGATGAGGTGGCACGCGGAGCACTACACGAAAGACGGTGAGATGTGCCATCCATCTGACGGCGAAGCTTGGAGGACGTTCGATGCGGCGCATCCGGGTTTTTCGTCGGAGACAAGGAACGTTAGGTTGGATTTATGCACCGACGGGTTCAACCCGTTCGGACAGTCGGGAGAGCAGTATTCGTCGTGGCCTGTAATCGTGACGCCGTACAATCTACCGCCTTAGATGTGCATGAAGAAGCCTTACATGTTCTTGACTGTGATCGCACCGGGGCCTAGGAATCCGAAACAGAAGATCGACCTATACCTGCAGCCGTTGATACAGGAGCTGAAGTGGTTGTGGGAGTTTGGCGTGGAGACGTTCGATGTATCGACTAAACAAAACTTCCAGCTACGCGCTGCGCTGATGTAGACGATCAGCGACTTCCCGGCTTATTCTATGTTGTCGGGGTGGAGCACAGCGGGGAAATACGCTTGCCCTTGCTGCATGAAGCAAGCGAAGACGATGTCCTTGAAACATGGACGTAAGATAAGTTGGTTCGACAGCCATTTGAAGTTCCTGCTCAGACGTCATTTTTACAGAAAGAACGTGACGGCGTTCATGCCTGGCATCGTCGATAAGGACACAAAGCCCGAGCTTCTCACGGGTGCGGAGGTGCTGGAGGAGATAGACAGTTGTGGATTCGTGGGGGTCGCTGATGATCCGGACGGCAGCCACAACGCAGACCTGGCCCGTCAAGCGTACAGTTACATAAATTATAAACGTACGTCAACGTCAAACCACTATATACACCTCATATTTATGAGTATATTCAGGTCTTATATCATATTATATAAGTCATGGTGACTAAATTATAACGATACGTTACAAGGTTAAAAACCAAAAATTGTCGTATCGGGTGACTACCGAAACTTCGCCAACGTGTCACGTACTTGCCATATAAAGATGACCAACCCATATACTTTGAAAATAGCTAAAAATTTCGTGGCTCACATGGTCAAATAATCCATGAAATCATTCCATGTTGGTACACACAAATCCCCCACAATTTAGGCGAAATTGTGGAGATCTCAAATTCAAAGTTTTAAGAAACATGGGGCACCTCTTAAAGTCAGCCATTAGAGCTGAATATCTTATTTATTTTATGCATATTATGTTTGACATAATATATATAACATGTGCAAAATGTTTGAATTTAATCGGAGAAAAATCGCGTAATCGGCGAAAGTCGAAAATTCGGTTTTCTACGAACATAACACATGGAACATTTTTGGCATGACTTGTAACATGTATCTAGACACATTTTACACATTCAAGATATGTTAAAATGTTCTAGAAAATTCAAATAAGGGCTGATTGAAATTTACCATTTATGTGTAATTATTGTGCATTATTTGACAAAGTTTACAAAAATGAAATTCAGCACATGTGCAAGTCCTCTTACATGCCATTTACAGCCTTGATGGAGCCTATGTGGAGCTTAGTTGGCATCTTAATTGGTGCAGAATATGCCACACAAGGAATTCAACACATGTGCAAGTCCTCTTTTCTTTCTTCTTCTCCTCTCAAGCCCATTGTTCATATATTTTAAATATTGTATAGTCTTTGAACATTCCACAAAAACATATTCATTATTGTAAAAGGTTGATCAAGGTGTGATCAAACCTTCATTTGATCGGTGGTGGTGTTCGTGATTCGTTTGCTCGATTGTACTGTTTGTAAAGTGGTGGAGTTGGTGTGTAACTTCAGTCACCCTTGCGTTAAGGTGCTTTTGGTGTTTAGTGATAACCGAGGAAGGTATCTTCGAAGACTAAAGTAGGTTAATTTAACCGAACCAGTATAAAATCCTTGGTGTCTTTACTTTATTGCACTTTACTTTTAGTTTCCAGCATTTTGAATCAAATTCATTGCAAAGGTAAAAATAGCAAACAAATTTTCAAAATCGTAAAATTTTTCAGAAACATAGCTACACCTCCTAGTTTTCATTTGGCGCAATTTCAACTCATTTGCATAAGCATAAGTCAGTCAAACAGGAATAGTTCAGAGACTAGTGCAATCAGAGTTTTAGAGTTTCAAAGGTTGAGAACATCAACGTGATTGACATACTTCCCAAAAAAATTTTCAAAAACTGTTTCAACCCATTGAAATAAATATATTGAGGGTATTTTCATTAAATGTTCAGATCATTTGGAGTTACAAATAAATCGGAATAAATTTTTTAAGTCGGAGTACGGTTTCTGGTAGATTCGCGCAATCTGGCCAAATACGTATTTTCAAGGGGTTAGAAGTGGTATTTTAATCTGAAAGTTTTAGGAGATACTCAAAACATGTGAGAGTAGATTCTCACAAACTTTTATAATTTTTGGAGGTCTCTAACTAGGTCGTTTAATTATTTCAAAACAGGATCTGAAAATAGGAACTGTTTTCAGAAGTGAGGTTTTTGGTTCAAAAGTTTTTAAAAACCAAATTTTTCACACCCACTATTTAACGCCCCCTTCTAGTGGTGCTATACAGGTCCTACAATGATACGTGTAGTGATGTCTTGTATCTATTTGAAACTAGTGCTGAAGAAAGCAAAGGTTTGTATTTTATGCTAGAAGATTCAAGTAGAGTCTCCTATGATGATAGTGATGTAGTTGTATGTAATAAAGAGGTTCTACTATGGCATATGAGATTAGGCCACCCTAATTTTGTGTAACTGAAATGCTTGATGACTCATTTTTTTGGCAAGACTGATATATAAAGTCTCTTTTGTGAACACTGTATTACAGCTAAACAAACAAAGGTGTACACTGTCCAAAAGTTCATCAATCAAGTCATCCTTTTAATTTAATTCATACTGATATTTATGGTCCCTCTAAAATAGCTAATATAAATGTAACAAATTGGTTTACAACATTTTTTATGATCATTCAAGAGTGACATGGGTATATCTCATGAAAAATAAAATAGAAGTCGATCACATATTTAGATCGAATTGTGCATTGATTAAGAATCAGTTTAATACTTGCATAAAAACTGTAAAGCCTGACAATAGATCGAAATATTTTAAAGAATCACTGAAAGGTTTCATGAAAGAAAATGGTATATATCATCAATCCTCTTGTACTTATACTCAACGATAAATTGGAGTTGCAGAGAGGAAGAATAAACATTTAATGGAGGTATCAAGAACACGATTATTCACCATGAATGTTCCTAACGGGTTTTAGGGAGAAGTTGTGTTACCAAAGACTTACCTAATTAATAGAATGCCCTCAAGAGTTTTATCATTTAAAACACCTAGAGATATTTTTCTTAGAAATCTATCTTTACACTAAGTCCTTATCTGAAATTCCTTCAAGAGATTTGGTGTTACTGTGTTTATTTATATACAGTCCCATCTTAGGAGTAAGTTAGAGGCAAGAGCTAAGAAATGCATGTTTGTTGGATATTTTGGTACTCGGAAAAGGAATAAATGTTTTTGCCCAGGAACTAGAAAGATGTATGTCACTTATGACTTTCTATGAAGATGATGTCTTTTACAGGAATGCAGACACAAAACAGGAGTGGATTATTACTGATTACTTTACTAAAGAAACTGAAAATGAGGAGATAAATCAAGAACCTAAGAGAGTGGATAGTGAAAGATCAAAAGGGCATATTACCTCATAGCAGAAGGAGTAAGACCACCAATAACTAGGGGTACATACTAGGAGAAGAACTATTATCACAACAGAAATTAGTGAGGTTCTTGAAGAATCTCAGGAACAATATATGGAATAACCTGAGGTAGGTGATAGACATATAGCATTAGGTAGAGTGATGTGAATACCTCATGTAAGCTTGGATATTTTCCTTTAAAACTTCACCTTCAAGGGTGATACGTGCAAGAATGGACCTTTCTTTAACGCTAAAGCTTCTCCTCCAAATATGGTTTATGTACAATGAAGTTAGCTTCACCTTGCTTCCAAATAAGTTGAAGAAAACCTTTTGAACATAAGTCCTCCAATGAGTTCTATATAACTCAAGCAAGATACCTCCCTCTTGGATGTTTCCCTCCCCAGAGTTGGACAACTCTTTCAAGGATGTTCAAGCCTTGAAAGATTCTAGCCTTGATTTTGAATATGAACCAATAAAACACACACGAATTAATCTTCAAGAAGAAGAAAATTTCATTGAAGGTGTGTGTTTACAAGGCTTCTCTTATGTGCCTTTTATGGGCAAAAATAGACAAACTATCTTACAAATCGAAATGATGATTGAAAAGACTACACACTTCTAAAAACTATTCATGTATGCTCCATAAAAACTAGTCTTGCAAGTCATGAATGATGATGTTCAAACTAGGTCCCTCAAGTACTATTCATGGAAGATTTTAAGGATTTGTCTTCAACTTGAAATCTTTCCTGCATTGTGACTAGTTTTTGGACACCTTCCAATTCGAATTAGGCCTTAACTTATTTCAGAGAATTGTATTTCATCAAGTACTATTCATGGAAGATTTTAAGGATTTGTCTTCAACTTGAAATCTTTCCTGCATTGTGACTAGTTTTTGGACACCTTCCAATTCGAATTAGGCCTTAACTTATTTCAGAGAATTGTATTTCATTGAGTGTAGAGAATAAGAATATAAAGTTCTTAGAATTTGGCCCAACCATTGAAGAGATACATCCAGATTACTGAAGGTAAGTCACAGAATTCGGTAAAAACAGTACTTCAACATGCATGATTTTTTCTCTATCAAGACGACCGAGTTTGGAAAAGTATAAAGCCGCAAAGTTGTAGATCTTTGTTTGCGCTTTCCAAAACATCTTGCAAATCCTAATTTGGGTTTGTGGTTGGAGAGACACGTCAATTCTACCAAAACTAGTCATGCAGAAACTCACAATTCGAGGTGGGCCTAAAATAATACAACATAAACTTTTAAAAAACAAAATAAACAACACATTCAAACTTAATCATATTTTAAAATGGTTCTAAAAACTCTTATAAATCATGTTATAGGTTCAATTAGGTGAACCCAATGTATAAATTCCTTTGGTTCATCTTGCACATGTTTAAATCGGAAGGCCCCTACTTCATGCATTAATTTCGTAGTTTTACTTCATGTTAAGGGTCCTTGATCTTGTATTTTTGTAACATTATATGCATTCTATTTATCTTGACATAGATGAGGGTTATGGGCCTCATCATTCCCCCCTTCTTGAAAATGATTCGACCTCAAATCAAAATCATCACCAAATGGGGTAAGATCAGCAATGTTAAAAGTATGAGAAATTGAACCATACTTACTCTCAGGAAGGTTAAGAATGTAAGCATTATCTCCAACCTTTTGAAGTACTTTGAAAGGGTCATCTCCTCTTGGAATGAGCTTAGATTTACTTTCTCTAGGAAACCTTTCTTTCCTTGAATGCAGCCAAAAAAGATCACATGGTTCAAATAGAACTTCCTTGCGTCCTTTGTTAGCTTGTTTTGCATGCTGTTTGTTTTTCTTTTCAAGTTGTAGCTTAACCTTAGCATGCAATTTCTTAATCAGTTCAGCCTTATTCTTACCATCAATACCTGCATGTTCATGAACAAGAATAGGCACAAGATCAAATAGAGACAAAGGATTGGAACCATATACAACTTCAAATGGTGAATGTGTGGTGCCACTGTAAACTCTTCTATTATAAGCAAATTCAATCTAAGGCAAGCAATCTCCTCAATTCTTAAAGTTCTCCTGAATTATGGCACGCAATAACTAAGACAAAGTTCTATTCACAACTTTAGTTTGACCATCTGTTTCGGGGTGAGCAGTAGTAGAAAATAAGAGTTTTGTTCCTAGTTTACCCCACATAGACGCCAAAAGTGACTTAAGAACTTAGTATTTCTATCACTAACAATGGTTCTAGGCATGTCATGTAGACGTACAACTTCCTGAAAGAACAAGTTTGCAACGTGAGATGCATCATCAAACTTTTTACAAGATATGAAGTGTGCCATTTTAGAAAATCTGCCAACGACAACAAATACGCTATCACTTCTATTTTTTGAACTAGGCAATCCCAAAACAAAGTCCATAGATATATCAATCCAAGGTAACATAGGGACAGGCAATGGGGTGTACAAACCATGTTGATGTGATGTAGATTTAGCTTTCTTGTAACTTCCACAAACCTTTTCTACATCAACTCTCATATGAGGCCAGAAAAAGCGTTCCTTCAACATCTCTAATGTCTTAAAGATGACAAAGTGGCCCATTAAACCTCCATTATGTGCTTCTTTGACAAGTATCTCTGCGACAGAACACTTAGGTATGCACAATTTTCTTTCTTTAAACAAATATTCATCATGTAAATAATACTTACCAAATGGAGAATCGGCACATACATCAAATATTGACTAAAAGTCAGGGTCAGATGTATACAATTTCTTGATGCACTCAAATCCAAGCAAATGAGATGACAATGTAGTAATCAAAGAATATCTCCTAGACAATGCGACAGCTACAATGTTATCTTTTCTTTGCTTATATTTTATCACATAAGGAAATTGTTCAATGAATTCAACCCATTTTGCATGCCTCTTATTTAACTTTCCTCGGCTTTTAAGGAACTTAAGACTTCCGTGATCAGTATGAACCACAAACTCTTTATATTGCAAATAATGTTGCCAAGTCTGCAATGATCTAACCAGTGCATACAAATCTTTGTCATAGATTGAATAATTCAATTGCACTCCCTTAAGATTTTCACTAAAATATGCAATCGGTTGTTTAGACTGAGATAGCATAGCTTCTATACCAACACCACTAGCATCACATTCAATTTCAAATGTTTCATCAAAGCTAGGTAGACTTAGAATAGGTGCAGAAGTTAACCTTGCTTTAAGTGCATCAAAGGCTTTCTGTTGTGACTCTTACTGAAATCCTATGTCTTTTTAACAATCTCATTCAAAGGTGCAGCAATAGTGGAAAAGTTCTTAACATATCTTCTATAGAAACTAGTCAATCCATGAAAGCTTCTCACCTCTCCAACAGTTAAGGGAATTAGCCATTTAAAAATTGAATTCACTTTATTTTGGTCTATTTCAATTCCATTTGCACTAACCACAAAACCTAAAAACACAACTTTTTCCATACAAAAAGAACATTTCTTGATATTTGCATATAATTGTTCTTTCTTCAATGTTTCAAAAATGCTTCTTAGCTGACCTATGTGTTCATGCAAAGTCTTAGACTAAATCAAGATATCATCAAAATACACAACAACAAATTTTCCAATGGATGCATGTAAGACTTCATTCATTAATATCATGAAAGTACTAGGCACATTAGTTAAGACGAATGGCATGACTAACCACTCATACAATCAAAACCTAGTCTTAAATGCAGTTTTCCATTCATCACCTTCTTCAATGCGTACTTGAAATAACCACTTTTATGATCAATCTTGGTAAAATACTTAGCACCATGCAATTCATCAAGCATATCCTCAAGTATAGGAATAGGATACCTGTATTTTATAGTTATCTTGTTGATGGCTCTATAATTAGTAAACATCCTCCATGTACCATCTTTCTTTGGTATAATGATCACAGGAACAGCACAAGGATTCATGCTTTCCCTCACCTTTCCTTTGGCCAAGAGTTCTTTTACTTGGCGTTGAATTTCTTTCGTTTCAGCAGGGTTTGTTCTGTAGGCTGGCCTATTACGCAGGACAGCACCATGTATGAATTCTATTTGCTGCTCAATTCCTCTTAAAGGTGTGAAACCAGAAGGTTATTCTTCAGGAAACAACCCTGAAAATTCATCAAGTAAAGATACAACTCCACTGGGCAAAGTCAAGGGTAAGTCACTCATTGAAAACAGAGACTCTTTAAACATCAAAACAAAGACAATTTTCTTTGAGTTTATGGCATGTGACACTTCACTTTGTTTGGCAAAGAAAGCAAATTTCTTTTGAGATTTGTCTTCATCAATGTTTACTATCTCTTTGCCTTTAGACTTATTTTTCTTTCTTTCACTGTTAATACACTCCAGAAATTTCTTTTCTACCTCTTTCTCCTTAGGATCATTCCTGTTCTTACACATTCTCTTTTGATCTTCAAATACCTTGTGTGAGGGTAATGCATGTAGCTTAAACAACTTATGTTAAACCTGAATGAATACTTATTCAAGTATCTATCATAAGTAACTTTCTTATCAAACTGTCATGGTCTACCTAAAAGGATATGACTTGCATGCATAGGAGCTACATCGCATAAGATATCACCATTATACCCACCAATAGACAATGAATCAAAATTTGTTTGCTAACACTCACTTCACAATCATTCAACCAAGATAGTTTATAAGCGTGTGGGTGGTTAAGTAATGACAAATCAAGTTTTCTAACGAGTTCAACACTTGCCACATTAGTACAGGATCCAGAGTCAATAATCAAAGTACAAACTTTTCCTTTAACCATGCAATGGATATGAAAAATGTTGTCTCTGTGTTGATCTTGCTCATCAATCTTAACATGTGCATTAAGAGCTCTTCTAACAACCAAGAATTCTTTTGATGCAAGCTCTTCATCCTCACTCACAATTTCCTCATTTTCTTCATGATTTTCCTCAACATTAACATGTTCCACTTCCTCATCATCAGAATAATATTCGTTAGACTCTTCGATGAACATGATACATTTAGGGTTGGGACATTGATTTGCAAAATGAACTTTACCTAAACATTTAAAGCATTGAATGTCTCTAAATCTAGTAGTGGAATTAGAAATGTTACCTTCAACCATGTTTTTCCCTTTATCCAGGTTTTGTTGAGGTGGTTGAGGTGGTTTTTGATTTGGTTGAGTCTTGCCTTGGAACCCATGGTCTTGAGGTGCAATTGGCTTAAAACTTGTGCCTCGATTTGTCCTAGACAACATTCTTGGATAGGATGAAGAATTAGCTCGAAAAGATAAACTAGATTGAAAGGGTTTTACCTTGAGTTGTCTCTCAATATTTTCAGCTTTATGAACCATGGAAGTCATATCAATATATGTGGTAAGTTCAACTCTGTTTGCAATTTTCTTGTTCAATCCAGCTAGGAATCTAGCCATGGTAGCTTCCTCTGTTTCTTCAATGTTAGCTCTTATCAATAAGATCTCTAACTCTTTTAAATACTCATCTACACTACGGCTTCCTTGAGTGAGTTTTTGTAAGTTTTGGTAGATGGTTCTTTCATAATCTGAAGGAATGAATTTTTTTCTCATCTCAATTTTAATTTCTTCCCAAGTAGAGATTGGTGCTTGTCTGATTCTTCTCCTTACGTTGTGTAGTTGATCCCACCAAATTAAGGCACATATGCAAACTCTATAGCTGCATAGCGCACTTTAGTCAAATCAATATAATTTGTACAAGAGTATATGAGATCTACCTTTTTCTCCCATTCAAAATATGCCTCAACATCATTCTTTCCATGGAATGTGGGGATGTTCACTTTTGTTTTGATGAATTCGTCTTTTTGTGGGTTATTCTTTTGGTTCCCACGGTTTCAGAATTGGTTGTACTCTTCCTCAAAGTTATAGTCATCAAACCTTTGGTTTGGTTCTTCTTCTGTTTCATCAAAGGTCCTCATGGGTATAAAATCCCTATTAAGCCCTCTTCCTCTTTCCGGAGCAAAAGACCCACGGCTTTCAAGCCTATGTTCCGGTACATGTGTTGTTTGTCCTTTATGTAAAGGATTTTCTGGATGAGACTGTGACTGTTTTTCTAGGCCCTCTACAAGGCTACTCATCAATTTCATTTCCCACAACATTTTTTGCATTTATTGTGCTAAATCGTCCACATTTGTTGGCAATCTTTCTCCTTCTTTATTAACGCCCATGGTACTCTCAGGTACCTTATCCATGATATAATTTCATGAAATTGAATAAAAAAAGAAAAAATAAAACTGACACAAAGACAAAAGAAACTTGATATTCTTAGTGGAAAACAAAAAAAACAAGTGTTTGTTCCTCTCTCTCTTTTTTGTAGTTCATACAATCTTGTGTCTCCTTGAAGAATTTAAGGCTAGAACAATTCAAAGCAAACTTTCCAAGTGAGTATCAATTCCGATAACTTCAAACATGTAAAGTAAACTTTCTTCATAAGTCTCCCACCAATTCACTCACAATTCCAATGTTATAAACAACAAACTTGGACTGTACTATGATTCAAAGAGAATTGAAACCAAATTTGATGTAATAGGCTGAGCCAAAAAAAATGCTAAGGGGTTGGCCTGGACAATCCTTAACTTAATCTTAGGCTTTATGAAAGCTAGATATAAGTATGAATGAACTAAAAGCACTCAAGTGTTCAAAAGTGAAAAACAAATGGGTACTTTGGGTTTATGAAGGAAACAAAACCAGTTCTTTTGCTATTTGCACTTTCAATTGTTTTGTGCAAACTTTTCTTTGAAATAAGCTTCTCTTTCTTTCTTTTTTCCTTGTTCAAAGATAATCAAGGTGTATATATCTTGGTAAAATTGATTGGTAAGGCTTTGTGTCTTTGTTTTGGATGGATATATTGATGTTTTTTGTGTGTAGTAGGCTGTCAAGTTGTTCAAGATGAACGAATTGCTTTTCTTTCTTGTCAATGCTGCCAAATCAGATACTGAACACAAGTAAATGCAACTAAACTCACCACACAATACAACTAAACAAACACAAAATCCAAAACAAGTTAAGAACTTCGATAACAACAAGAATATATTATACACCAAGGTAGATATATAAGCAATGTACTGAATATAAGTAATGTAGAAAAGCATCTAAAAAAGAACTTAAAGTCCAAGAAAGTGTCTAAACATAAGGAAATTGAAATCCAACCAAATGAAATAAACAAACCATAAATCATCACAAAGAAATAATCTTTAAGTGTTTTATGATATGTTTGTCCTTAGTCCTTTCCAATTACATATAGGTCTACCGTTATGGTAATTTCTCAGAGTCCAATCCAACCTTATATCACCAATTTCATGTAGGTCCAACGTTACGGTAATTTTCAAGAATCCAATCCAACCTTATATCACAAATTTCATGTAGGTCCAGCGTTACGGTAATTTTCAAGAGTCCAATCCAACCTTATATCACCAATTTCATGTAGGTCCAGCATTATGGTAATATTCCAGCGTCCAATCCAACCTTATATCACAAAATGATACGGTAAGCTTGTATATCGATTTGTTTGAGTTTTCCTTTTTGCTTGTTGAACAGTAAGAAACAAAGAAACTAGATAAACAACAAGATGACTCTTTTTTTAATGATGGACATGAATATCAAACTTTTTTTAATAGACAAAACAATGAACTAAAAAACACACGAATAAATTGTTCTGGTTTTGGTTTCTTTTTCTTTCTAAATTATAAAATTCAAAACAATAAGAAGACACTACACCAAATAGAATTCAACCTTCTAAAAAGATGGTTGAATGGTGGATGAAGAGAAGAATGAAATAAAAGAAAAATTGACACAAAGAAATGATAAGTTGAGTTAAAGAAAAACCTTCGCTTTGATACCAGTTTGATACGTGCAAGAATGGACCTTTATTTAACTCTAAAGCTTTTCCTCCAAATATGGTTTAGGCACAATGAAGTTAGCTTCACCTTGCTTCAAAATAAGTTGAAGAAAACCTTTTGAACATAAGTCCTCCAATGAGTTCTACATAACCCAAGCAAGATACATCCCTCTTGGATGTTTCCCTCCTCGGAACGGACAACTCTCACAAGGATGTTCAAGACTTGAAAGATTCTAGCCTTGTTTTTGAATATGAACCAAGAAAACACACAAGAATTACTCTTGAAGAAGAAGAAAATTTCATTGAAGGTGTATGTTTACAAGGCTTCTCTTATGTGCCTTTTATAGGCAAAAATAGACAAACTATCTTACAAATCAAAATGATGATTGAAAAGACTACACACTTCTAAAAACTTTTCATGTAGGCTCCATAAAAACTAGTCTTGCAAGTCTTGAATGATGATTTTCAAACTAGATCCCTCAAGTACTATTCATGGAAGACTTAAAGGATTTGTCTTCAACTTGAAATCTTTCCTGATTTGTGACTGATTTTTGGATACCTTCCATTTCGAACTAGGCCTTGACTTCTTTTAGGGAATTGTAGTCCATTGAATGTAGCAAATAAACATGTAAAGTTATCTGCATTTGGCCCAACCATTGAAGAGATATATCCAAATTACTGAAGGTAAGTCACAGAGTTCGGTAGAAACAGTACTTCAAATTGAATGCTGTGTTTCTCTATCAAGACGACCGAGTTTGGAAAAGTATAAAACAACAAAGTTGTAGATCTTTGCTTGCGCTTTCCGAAACATCTTGCAAGTTCTAATTTAACCTTGTGGTTGGAGAGATACGTCAATTCTTTCAAAACTGGTCCTGTATAAACTCACTATCCGAGGTGGGCCTAAACTAATACAACATAAACATTTAAAAAACAAAACAAAGAACACATTTTAACTTATTTTTTTTACGATGGTTCTAAAAACTTTTATAAATCATGTTATATGTTCAATTAGGTGAACCCAATGTATAAATTCCTTTGCTTCATCTTGTACATGTTTAAATAGGAAGGCCCCTACTTCATGCATTATTTTCTTAGTTTTACTTCTTGTTAAGGGTCCTTGATCTTGTATTTTTGAATGTGCATTCTCATTATCATAACATGGATGAGGGTTATGGACCTCATCAAAGGGTTGGCACAAAGAGGTAGTATCCCTCCTTGTTTCCTTGTTTCCTTCAAGCCAACAGTGATTGAGCAACACCTTTACAACAAGATTAACATTGATATTGGTGAATGAATCGTCCTCCAAGACGTTCCTCCCTTTAGGCTTGGCAAATACTACCTTAAAGCTTGCTCAAACATTAAGGATCCAAACCTTGATTTTATGAAAAACTAAGAAACAACTCAAAGATACAAAGTCTTAAGAGAAAAACTGAATTTTATTGAAGAGAAGAATTGTGTTGGAATGTGTTGAAGGGGGCGGCCATATGGCCCTATTAATAGGCAAACAAAGCTACTAACTAAATGAAAAATTCCTAATATAAAACTCCAAGTAAATAGAAAAGTCCTAGACTACAACTTGAACTATATGGAAATATCCTTACACACAACTCTACTTGTTAGGTAATTCACAAAAACATGAAAGAATCTTATCCTATCTTCTAAATACATAAGGTGGCCGGCCTTATCACCTCTTGAGACTTGGAAATTGCCATAAAGTTATGTTCCTAAAATGTAGGGATGATCCTGTAAAATGTAGGAATCTTAAGAGTCTTTTAGCCTCCTTTTGAGCCTTGATCCTTGATTTCATTATAGATAATTTTACATTCGGGATTGGCCTTTGATTTCGTCTTTAATGTTGTAGAGCTCTCCGAGACCATGAATTTTAGCTTAAATTTGACACCATTCCAAGTTAAAATGAAGACATTATGCTTGTCCGAAGTTCAACATCCCTTCTTGCTTCCTCTTCCTCTAAATAAACGTTTTCTCCCTTGAAGTTTCCTACAACATAAAAACTCCACCAAGAATCATTTTAATCATGGATAAATATAATGCATGTCATGCATGTGAAATACCTAATAGTGAGTGAAATGAAAAAAAATGCCCCTGAATAAGAAAACATACAAACGACTACAGAAAACAACAAAACGTATCATTAATGGAATGTTTATCAATCCCTTCCCTCCAACCATTACATTTTATTTATGAAAATTAAAACATTGAATAGCCAGGCATGAAAGCAAACACACTAAATGACGCGTTCAAGAAGATAAACCAAACATGCGAAGGGTTCATCTTGAACATGCTTATACAAGAAGATGCCAATGTTGCATCCTAGTTGTTTGAGCTTGCTTCTTGTCATAGGCGCATTAGAAAGGAGCTAGGGAATGTACAAAGTATCCTTTACACAATTGTTTAGGAACCAGATAGGTAACTAAACATCCTATTTAAAACTTCTTAACTTACATAAAGTTAAATTCAAAGTTTAAGGCGTTTACAGTTGCATTAAATCATACATATATTCCTACCAATGTGCATTGTGCTTTTAAGATAACTTGCTCGAAGGAGGCTATAAACAGTGAAGTGCAATCATTGTTACTAAATGATAATTGGGAGCTAGTTCCGACTATTAAGGGTGTTAAACCTGTAAGATGCAGGTGGGTGTTTACTATCAAATATAATGCCGATGGAACAATAAATAAGCACAAAGCTAGGTTAGGATGCAAACCTTTACTTCTTTTTGGATAGAATCTCCCATTTTCTCTCCTATGAACTAGGCTCTGTCTTCTGTTTGTGTATGTAGACCTTCATGTTCATCACAACTACTCATCAAGGCAGTAGGAGCATAAGTAAAATTAGCGAGCGTACCACTATTCATAACTTTTCTCTCAAATTTGAAGGCCATTGCAAACATAGTTTTAATGTTTGGCAGTGGTGTCATCACAAATACCTGTGATCTAACTATATCAAACTCTTCGTTTAGTCCTTTAACAAATTTAATAGTCACTTTTAGTGAACTCAGTTACCTTTTTAGTGATGTCACAAACACATCTAAAACAATTACACTTTGGAATAGACCTTTAAGCCATCAATTCTTCCCAACAAAACTTAGTTTGGTGAAGTAATCATTAACACTGAGGTTTTCTTACTTCACAGCATAAAACTCAGATAGCAAATCAGATAACCTAAACGGATGACCACTACCATATCTCATATTTAAGTCATTCCACACATCTAAGGCACTATCATACAATATTATGCTTTGTGTAATAGAAGGAGACACGTTTCGTGATCCAAGACTGGATCATGGTGTTTACCTATATCCATGCTTGAATCTGAGGATCATTTGGTGCTATTTTGGGCATATATCCATCAATCAAACAAGTTTTATTCTTCACAAGCAAGGCCATTTGACAAGTTCTACTCCACGAATGAAAATTATGTGCATTAAGTGGTGGTTATACCAGCACAATGGCTGGATGATGCAAGTAATACGTATTACTAGCTGGATTATCATTGATCGTCTAGTTGTTACGAGAACCAGAAGACGCTGCGCTCTTGGTTGCCATGAATAAAAATTCATTGTGATTATAACACTCGTATCAAAAACAAATCCAGCGCGGCAAAACAATCAAATATAAGGAAAACAAAGAATCGATGGTGAATTACCAGATCTCTGATACCATGTCAAAAATGCTTCAGGAACTTGATTCAAGAACCACACTAATGCGATCACAATGCAAATTCAACTGAATTGAAACAAAATTTCAAATATGAAAAATTGCACCAAGAACAGAAAACGGAGAACAAAGAAATTTGAGAGTGCGATTGTTATTTTTCTACTCTCTACTCTTATGTACAATATGATTGAGATCTATATCAAATGTGAAAGCAACTAGAAACTAATTGTCACATGGTATAACCCCGCTGCTCGTGCAAACAGCTGCATGTTACTGTGTAGCTTGATTAGTAATGTGCCAACTATTGTTATTGCTGTTGTATCAGTGTGTCAACTGCTGCGATTGTTATGTAGCTCAATCAAATGTTTTAATTCAACATGGCATCTACTGTTGAGCTACAATTAATCCTCCACCTGACAGCTAAACCAAGTACTTGCCACACCAGATAGCTTCCATTTCTCAATTCAGCTGGTGAAGATGTGATCACAACTGATCACACCTCTGCTTATTTATGACAAGCTGAAGCAGTGTTTGTTTTCATTTCTTCTGTGATGGCACCTCAACATCATGTTGTTGATTATTTTTTATCTTGTAATTGATTTCTATAACTGGTTTACAATCAATATATCAAACTTTTTTTGTCATTTGTACTTGATTTTACAATGAGTACACATAATTGTTTTAACAAATTTTTGAATTAAAATTTCACACTCTTGAATGATCGTTTGGTAAGCAGATTAGTTTAAGTTCAAAATGCTTCATCCGGTGAATGTAGCATACTTCTACAATGCGATCGTAGGAAATTGGTTTTGCAACACAAACACTAACATAAATTGGTTAATTCCTATGTGTTTGTAACATAATACTTGTTGGGAAATGAAATGTCTTGATGATGTAAAAAGGTGTTTTAAATAAATTAAGAAGGAATGTCACACTTGGAATTTGAAGCAAAGATTAGAAAAAGACATTATGGAGCATATATCTCTCACATAGATCGATCTATGTACACATCGGTCTCTCAAAGGGAGACCTCGATCGATCTACGTTGAAGTAATTCAAGTTTCAAAAGTTTCTGTCTAACATCGACCTCTCAGTCTAGGGGACATCGTACGATCGTTGCCACATCAGTCTCTCCAGGAGAGACTTCGATCTATCGATGTCAAGTAGGTTCAAAACTGAAAACTCCCTGGAGGACATCGATCTCTCAGCCCAGACACTTTGATCGATGGATGTCCTCCAAAATTCAAATTTTTATGAGCGTTGGAACAAAATCCAAGGAAGATTCATGGTGTTTTGTCTGTCCAATCTTGCTCAAATTTCTGGTGGAGTTTTCTCTAACATAATACATGCTTCCTTGACTATTTTATCCATGTCTAAGATATTCTAAGTTAGTGATTGAGGATCAAATCACTCCATGGGATGGCTAAAGACTAATTGGACACTGTCTTGACATTTGATGGAGTTGAAGACATGGTGGAGGCTCCACAAACATGGTGAACACCTCCTATAAATGGATGAAGCTCAGATGAGGCAAATACACACTTTCATCATCATCAAGCTTTATTCTTCATTATTATATTTTCTCTCATTTGTGTAAAAGTTCTTAAATCTTGTTAAGCCTTTCTTTGTTCTTCATTGTTATATATTGAGAGATAGTGAGTCTAAGATAAGAGGAACCATAAATATTTTATCTCTTTCTTGTGTTTTAGATTAGCGAGAAAGTGTGATCCCCACTACTTCCTTTAACCTACTGTGAGAAACTTCTTGAGAGAACTTTGTTGAAGCTGTGAGGTAGCAAGAAGTCGTTCTTGCTTAGAGTTGAAGTTGTTGTAGTTGCATAAAGGTGTTTTGTACCAGAAGTTGTTGTTGATTTTGCTTACACTATGTAGTTAGTGTAAGTGTTGTTGTGGTTGTTCTTATTGGCTTTAATAAGAAGATTAGTTATTGAAAATCCATTTTGGCAACAAAATGGTAGTGGAGTATAATCATTTACCATTTGAACCACTCTATATCTGGTGTACTCATTCTTTGCATCTCATCTCCCATTCTTGCTATTTTTTTGAATTTTCATTTGAGTTGAAGAAAGCCAAAAATCAGAAAATTCCGCAAAATTGTCCAACACTCTATTCATCCCCCCTCTAGAGTATTTGTGAAGGACCTAACAATTGGTATCAGAGCCTAACATTGATTGCTTGGCCAATCTTTGTAAGCAGCAAGGTTAAAGATCATGGCAATGACAACTTCTTCATCCTACACCTCAACTTCCAACCCTACTACACTATTCTCAGGATCAAACACTAATGCACCTATATTTGATCCCCAAAATTATTCTTTTTAGAAATTTCGAATGATTAATCATTGGAAAGGCCGTGGAATTGATATATGAAGGGCTGTTGTCAAAGGAATTGAAGTTCCTATGATTATCAACTCAAAAGGAGCATCAATGTTCAAAGATGTGGATGACTACATCGACGAAGAGAGGATAAACATCGCAATAAATGGTAAAGCATTTGATATTCGTTTTAGGTGCTCCTACCACCGCCAAGCTCATAAGACTTTAAGGTCTTGAAACAGCCCATGAAGCAAGGAAAAGGCTGAAAATGATACACAAAAGGACTGAGCAAGTAAGAATGGCTAAAAGACTAATGCTCATGAAGGAATATGAAATGTTCGAGATGAAGAGTGGTGAAAAGATTAAGGAGACAATCGACTGATTCACTCAAATAGTGAATCAAATTTCCATGGTGGACAAGAAAATCTCAAATGAATACCGTGTCTTAAAACTCCTCAACTCTTTACAAAGAGAATAGACACCTAAAGTCACCGCCATCACCAAATCAAAGAATCTCAAGACTCTTACTCTTGGTGAGCTATTCGGTAATCTTCTTACTCATGAAATTCTTATTGATGAACAACATAGGATGGATCCTATCAAGCCTACACAAGCATCACACAAAGGTTGGTGGTAGAGTTTGATCAGTCGGATAAGGAAATTGATCTTCTATTGAGAAAATTTAAAAGAATGGCCACAAGAAATAAGAGCCAAGCAAGGAAGTTTTTCAAGAGACCACCCAAGGATAAAGAAGAAAGTGAAAATTGCTATAGGTGTGGTTTACCCGGTCACTTCATTGCCAATTGCCATGTCAAGGAGCTGCAGAAAAATAGACCTTCCTCAAAAGAAAAAAGCCCTTAATGTGGAGGTAACCACGTGGGGTGATCTCCTCTCCGAATCCGAAGGAGAAGAAAGTGAAGACAAGGACGTTGGACTTGTTGCAATAATTGAAAATCCAAAAGAACACACACTTGTCTCATGACAATTGAGAATGATCTTGAGGTAAAATCTAACTCTTAAAATTTACAAGATGAAATAGGAGATTTGCAAGATGAGTTTGAAAATCTTAACTTAAAATATAAACACTTGAAGAAAGAATTTCAAAAATGCTTATTAGCAAACAAGAGCCTGCATGATAAGAATATTTTGATGTCATGACATGACATCATACTCACCATGCATAAAATCGTAGCTCCTGAAGATGTTGAAATTAGGAAAGAATGTGAGAAATTGAGAATAGACTTACAAAAACTAGTTGATGGTAAAAATAATCTAGACAAATTACTTGAAATCAAAGGATTCCGGTTTAGGAATTAATTCATCACATTCTTCCATTAAGCCCAAGTCGTTAAAGAAAAAGCCAAATAAGAGAAAAACACAACACGGCTTATCAACTTATATACCAAAGCATGTACCTACTTGTTTTCATTGTAACAAAGTAGGACATGTGAAAAATGCATGTAGAGCTAGATTTGATAGTATGTATGTTTGGAAGCCTAAGGGTCGACAAGCTAACCCTAAATGACCCAACCACCAAAGGGTACCAATGCATAAATCTCTTGGTTTTGTAGGCTCTCAAGTTAAATGGAGTAGACAAAGAAGAAGGAACCAAATGTCTTATAGACAGTGGATGTTCAACACACATGACCGGGGACAAAACCTTGTTCACCAAGCTCAAGTTCCAAGATGGTGGACCGGTGTATTTTGGCAATAGGAGAGCCAAAGTCCTTGGACATGGAGAAATTGATAAATCTTCTTGCACTATTAATAATGTATTATATGTGGAAGGGCTTAAGTATAATTGGATAAGTGTTAGATAACTATGTGATGCTAATTTTCAAGTTGAATTTGTGAAAAGAAAATTCATTGTGAAAAAGAATGATAAATTCGTTTTTGAGGCTATATGGAAAAATGATGTTTATAAATTTAGCACACATGATTTGATTCACAAAAAGTTTCATGTCTAGTTGCCAAAAATGATTTGACTCAACTATGGCACAGACGACTTGGACATATTAGTTTCAAAAATTTTAAAGATATTTGCAAAACTGAAAAGGTCCAAGGTCTTCCAAAATTAAATTTCAAAAACTATAGCTTATGTAACACTTGTCAAATGACAAAGCTTGGTAAAGCAAGCTTCAAGCCCAAAAGTGAAATCTCCACCACCAAACATCTACAATTGCTTCATATGGATTTGTATGGGGATATTGGTACGGCAAGTCTAGGTGGAAAACATTAAACATTTTTAGTGGTAGATGACTTCTCTAGGTACACTTGGGTCATTTTTTAGCCAAAAAGAATGATGCATGCCAGTAGTTTATAAAACTTTGTAGCACATTAGAAAATAAAAAAAGACACAATTAAGGAAATTATAAGTGATAGAGGTCATGATTTTAACTTTGAGTTCAAAGAATTTTGTTTATCCGAAGGGTATGCACACAATTTCTTGGATCCAAGAACTTCTCAACAAAATGTTGTTGCGGAAAGAAAAATAGAACACTTCAAGAAATGAATAGAGCCATACTAAATGAATTTGAGCTACCCAAGTATTTTTGGGCTGAAGCGGTATATACCGCTTGTCATGTAATAAATAGAGGTTACTTGAGACCATCTCTCAAAAAGACTCCTGATGACCTTTGGAAAGGTAGAGTACCTAATATTGGTTATTTCAAGGTATTTGGTTGTAAGTGTTTTATGTATGACACCAAAGATAACTTGGATAAACTTGATTTCAAAGTGGATGAAGGAATCTTACTGAGATGTGCTCAAAATAGAAACGCATTTAGAGTATATAACAAAAGGAGTATTAAAGTTGAAGAATCAATTCATGTCAGGTTTAGTGAACCCCTTGAGGATGAACCATGCGTAAATAATGATGATGATGAAGAAATAATTGAAGTGAGTCATACAGAAAAATTTGAAAATCCAAAATGAAATATTGTCATTGACATTAGGATTGATCCACTTGAAAATGAACCTAAGGTTGAAGATGAAGAAGTCAGAGGAGACACTTTAAATTTATCGGATTCATATAAATATAAGAAAGACCGTCCAAGACAGTTGATATTAGGAGAAACAAGTCAAGGCATATTAACTAGGGGAAAATTTACTGAAAATGCCTTCATTTCACAAGTTGAGCCTAAAAATATAAAAAAAGGCTATAAATGATGAACATTGGGTATTAGGCATATAAAAAGAACTAAATCAATTTAAAAGAAGTGATGTTTGGGAACTAGTGGCTAAACCTAGTGATCACCACATAATTGGTACTAAATGGGTATTTTTAAAAATAAAATGGATGATAAAGGAAAAATCACTAGAAACGAAGCTAGGTTAGTAGCTTAAGGATATAGACAAGAAGAGGTATAGAGTATGATGAGACTTTTGTCCCCGTAGCTAGGTTTGAAGCTATTAGGATGCTATTAGCATATGCATGCTATAAGGATTTCAAATTATATCAAATGAATGTGAAATCCGCCTTCTCGAATGGAATAATTCAAGAAGAAGTGTATGTAGCTCAACCACCAGGGTTTGAAAATCATGATTATCCAAATCATGTATTTAAACTCAAAAAGACCCATTATGGACTTAAACAAGCTCCTTAGGCATGCTATGAAAGATTAAGTAACTTTGTACTTGAAAATGAGTTTTCAAGAGGAACAGTCGACACTACTCTTTTTATTAAAGAACAAAGAAACCAACAATTGCTTGTTAAAATTTATGTGGATGATATTATATTTGGTGCCACTAATGATTCTCTTTGTGAGCATTTTGCTAAATTGATGGAAGGAGAATTTGAGATGAGCATAATGGGTGAACTCAATTACTTCCTTGGACTCCAAATAAAACAAACTCAAGATGGAGTATACATATACCAAACGAAGTACACCAAGGATCTACTAAAAAATACATGTTTGAGAACGGAAGAAGTGTGAGCATACTAATGAGTACAAGTACAAAGCTCGACAAAGACGAAAATGGAAAGCCGGTTGAGGTAAACAAATATAGGGGTATGATTGGTAGTCTACTTTATTTAACTTGTAGAAAACCGGATATTTTGCATGCTGTGTGTTTATGTGCTAGATGTCAAAGTATGCCTAAGGAATCGCATCTAGTTGCCATTAGACATATTTTTAGGTATTTGAAAGGAACTTTGAACTTTGGGTTATTTTATCCAAAAATAGTTGTTTTGATTTAAGAGGGTATAGTGACTCCGACTACGCCGCAAATCTAATCGATAGAAAAGCACCTCCAGGACATGTAGATTCCTTGGAAATCGCTTAGTGTCTTGGTTCTACATGAAACAAAATAGTGTGCCACTTTCAACGGCAGAATCTGAATGTGTCGGCCGCTTCATATTGTACCCAACTACTTTAGATGATAGACACAAAGAATGATTACAATATCAAGTTTGACAAAGTTCCTATCCTATGTGATAACACATCAGCCATAAGTATAGCACAAAACTCAGTGCACCACAGTATAACCAAACATATTGAAATAAGGCATCACTTTATAAGGAATTGTATCCAAAAAGAATTAGTATGTGTTGAATTTGTTCCAACCAATGGACAACTAGCGGATATGTTTACCAAATCCCTTCCTACTAAGACATTTGAATCTATTAATAAAAGATTAGGGATGATAAACAATGTTTAGAGGGTTAAAATTGCCAAAAAGACAGATATCAACATACATCGATCGATCTATGTAGCTATTTCGGAGACTGATGTAAGATCAGACATCGATCAATCAAAGTAGAAAACATCGATCAATGTCATTGGGCATAGAAAGAGTGATGCCTTACCTTCAAATTTCATACCCTAATCTTCAAATGGCACCAAAGAGTAAACAAACCTCAAAAAGGCTAAGAACCTCCCGTAAAGAGGAAAATGCACCTCCAACATCTCATCCCTAAGTCCCAGCGAGGTCTAGAACACATGGTCTAAGGAAGAAAACTGACAATTCTCAAGAAATCATGTTAAGAGAGGTTAAGGCAAGGCTTCAAATCATCAACTTTCCTTGGCTCAAGTCTGGTGAGTATGAGCATGCCTTAGAAGAACAATTAGGGTCCATGTAAGTTATCATACATATCACTTAGAGCTCAAACATTATTTTATGAATGGGAGTAGAAGAACATGTCCACTATTCCATTGAAATTGCTCAAAATTCGAGACATTTTGAGCAATGAAGAATTGAGACCGATCATCAATTGGTTTGACAATAAAAAATGGCGACCTATTTGGGAGGTTTCTGAAATGGATTATATGTCTACCTATTACACTCGATTATTTTATGCTAATTTATGGATAGAATATCTTAATAGGATGCCATTTTCATTGAATTCAGTGATAAATGGTCAACTTGTTGAATTTGATTCAAGAACAATCAATGACCTTCTTGGTATTCCTGATGAGGGTGTGGATGATATTGATCCTTGGAAATGGAATAATTATAATTATAAGGTGTCCAAAGACGAAGTTAAAACCTTCTTTGGCTTCTATATCACTCGAAATATCACTCGAAACACTAACGATATGCATTTCGTATATCGAGTTTTGCTTGCCATTATCATTTTTTGTGTCAATGGTAAGTCGGATAAACTCCCAATTAATTTAGATTTTTTACATTGCTTATCGTATAGCCATGAGGGAACAATTGAATTTTTGAGGGATCTTCTTTGCGAATATGTTGGAGGCAGTCATTAAGAAATCAAAAGTGCTACCATATAGCAATCTAATTTATGGATTGCTAAGAAAGGCGAATGTGATGTTGGATGAGGATTATAAAGAGAAGATAGAAACTAAGCATCATTATACCAAACCCAACATCCAACAAATCCACAAATCTCGGAAAGAAACACAAAGTAGGGGTGGCCAAAATGAACCGGAAGAGGAAGAGGCCAAAAACATTCTTACCGAAGAGCTCATTCCTCCAATATATCCCATCAAGCCTCCCACTGAAACACAATCTCAATCTCAACCTCAAAATCAACTAAGTCCTACTTCCCTGATGGACAAGGGAAAAGCAATATTGGCGGAAGACAGTGGTTCCGAGTTACTATTTGATGCTGAAGATGAAGTTAACACACTAAATAATATATTGGATCAATGGTGAGAAGATCTCATGAAGGAATAAATTCGGATTGACGACCTTCAAAAAGAAAATACAAACCTCAAGAAGCGAGTTTCCACAATTGAGACGAAATACAACAAGCTCAAGGCAAAACTTAAGGCTTGCCGAAGAATAAATATCCTAGATCTCCCCCTTTCCCTTTTAGCTATAGGATAAGGCTTAGGAGCTAATTTCTTGTGTATCTAAAACTTCGTATTTATTAAATGATATTTTTGCTTATCCTTCATTATTAGTTTTTGAAGCTTTCAAAAAAAGGGAGAAAGTGGTATTGCTTTTGGTATTGATATTAGTATGCTTGATTGTTATAAGCATGTTGCTTGATTGGTATTGACACTTGCTTGGTATTGGTATGTTGCTTTTGTTATTGATATTGGTATGCTTGCTTGAAATAAGCATATTGCTCGCTTGGTATTGATACTTGCTTGGTATTGGTATGTTGCATATGCTTGTCGAATTAAAACTTTGGCATATTTTGACATTTTCATTGGTTTTGGTTAGATAACATGTTGAGGGGGAGTGTTTTAGATGTGTTCACATGTTCATGTCTTGGTGGAGTATGGTATACATGGACTAAGGGGGAGATATAAAATGTCAAGATTAAAAATTTTAATTAGCTCAAATGTAGATTTTCCATTAAAAACACCTTTAAAGTTTTGATTTTGAAATCATCAAAAAGGGGGAGATTGTTGGGATATGAAATATTTTGTTGATGTAAAAAGGTATTTTAAATAAGCTAAAAAGGAATGCCACACTTGAAATTTGAAGCAAAGATGAGAAAAATACATTATGGGACATAGATCTCTCACATGGGTCGATCTATGTACATATTATTCTCTCAAAGGGAGACTTTGATCGATCTATGTTGAAGTTATTCAAGTTTGAAAAGTTTCTATACAACATCGATCTCTCAGTCTGAAGGACATCGATAGATCGATGTCACACCAGTCTCTTAGGACGAGACTTCAATCGATCGATGTCAGGCAGAAACTTTCTGGAAGGCTTGATCGTTGTAGAGTTTTTCCGGGGGTGAAACTTTTGGACCTATAACGTTGTTGCTTGTGCATGTTTTTCTCCAGCAACTACCATTAGTTTCATTATATAGGTCATCCGGGGTCCTAGCTACGTGAAGATCTGACTTCGCGAGCCAATATTATATATTTCATTCCCATCATCATCGTTGATATTTCCATAGGTATAATAGTGCATATAGTCACCCCAAATAGTTTAAAAGTATGTATATATGGCTACCAAAAAGTACGAATGCGGGTATGAATGTCGGTTTTTATAAGAATGTTCCATAATTGAAAAATACTTTTATGTATAACCCAGATATATGCACAGATAATGCTTAGACCCTCCATACATGGATTATTTTCTTACCGGATAATTAGTTGTCATTCATTTACTTTGTTTTCAGATGAATAGGAATTTGAGGAAGAGTCATAAGAGTACACGTACAGATAACCATGTTTATGTACTTCATAGTTTAACTTTTGAAGTTTATGCACGATCAAGAACTATGTTGTTTGACTGTGTGGGGAATTCGATGTTAAGATAGTTTTCTTAATGTCTTGGACGTGGTATATATAGGATGTATTCTGTTTAAGGAGATACTCACATTTCAAGAATATAGCATGATTACGCATTTGGTTTGGCAGATTTAATGAGTTCTGAAGTAAGTTGTTACAGAAGGTGCTGAAAGGAAGAAACAAGAGGAAGTACAATTCGAAGAGGAGTAGCTTTGGTGCAGCAGCAGTCATTGGATCAAACAATGGAACGAGGGTCTGAATGATGTGATGATGAGTTGGCAATCCGTGCCAATGCTTCAAATTTATGTCATGTTGGAATCCTAAAGATTTCGAGGTTGCAGCATGTCGGAGAAGAACATAGGCAGTCGGAGAAGACGAGGAAGTTGGCAGGAGGCAATTCAAAGATGTGAAAAGTCATTTATGCCTTTTGTATTTTGCTTAGGAGGTGGAAGCTAGTAAGGATAGAATAGTTAGTTCATAATATTTTCTTCCCCTTTGTTTGAATGTATACAATGGGTAGTGGCTATGCACTTTGACCCGTGAAGAATTCAATAAAATTGGTTCCATTTTCTTCCATGAAACTCTCCTCGTTTTCATCTTGAATTTTTCTCCGTTTTCATAATCTTTGATGTTGGAATACAGGTTACATCAGGTGAAGACTCAGACCAAGAGCCAATGGATGATTCAAGTGTGTAAGCAGCATAAATTCTCTTTGAGGCATTTCATCGATTAGTTTCTTCTAAGCATCGAACGCCAATTCTTGTGTATAATTCTCCTTGAATTCTGTTCTTTTTCATCATGTTATTGTACATAATTATTGTTTAATCATAGGTCATTAAGTACATCATCATTTTGATTATTTAGCTTGATTTTATCCGAAAATTTTTACCTGGAAAAAATAGCCGTTGGTTGTCTCTGTCAAGCAAACTAGTCGTTGGCCTCAGGCGCAACTTGATACCATTGTGAATAATAAGTGAATTTCCCTCATTTTAAGTGTTAATTGTGTGATATTTGAGCTTATTTTCTCTATATGGTATCAAAGCAATAGTGTTGTGCATTGATTTTGTGAGTTCTAATTCAAATTTACTACTGCTCATCTTCATCTTCATCTTCTTCAGTGGAACTCTTTGCTTCTAAACTTGAGATATAGAGTCTGTTTGAAGCGAGACTCCATTTAATCCTAGATAAGGCAGGAAGAAAGAAGGATCAAACTCATAATGAGCTCTGCTTCCACAAATGGAGGAACATCAATGGTTGTTTCTGCACATAAAAATACTCAACCTGATCAGGCTATTGCTAATGCAATAACCAGGAGGTATGTTCCTCCCTCTAAACATGATAACAGGAGGAATGGTGACTCTAAACCTTTCTACAAATTCTACAAGAAAATAAGCCACACAAAAGAAAGGTGTTTGGCCAAACATGGCACACCACCATCCAGATTAAATGAAGAAAGGAGAAACCCTGCACTTTGGAGGTCTCAAGCCTCCACAATGGTAACTGGAGAGGAGTTAGCCCCAATGTGTCTAGTAACTGTGTTAATGGACTGTCTAGTGTTCCAATCCAAAGTCAACTAGATGCAATCTTCCATTTTGTAAAGCAACATCACTCTCAGCAACGACCCCTGGACATAAACCAAGAAGCTATTCAAGCTTTGGTAAAAATTCTAAACTCCTTTTTACTTGGATTGTTGATCATGGTGCCACACACCATATGTCATGGAACAAGGAAAAACTAACTGATTATGTGCGATTTGATAATCCTACAAAGGTTAAGATTGCTAATGGTGCTAGAATTAGTATTGATGGACATGGAAATATAAGGTTAACTGAGAACTTAAAATTTAGAACTGTTCTGTTCATTCCTGCGCTAATGTTTAACTTGATCTTTGTTGGAAAACTTGCAGAAGATAATATATGTGAAGTGAGATTCTCACCTTCCAAATGTTATTTTCAAAAGGTCTTCTTCATGAAGATGATTGGCAATACTAAAAAGGTCAATTGTCTCTTTCTTCTTCAAACTGAAGAGTCAAGTCCTCTCAGTAGTCAAACTAGTTTATGATCATATATGATTGCTAGTAGGAATACTGAGAGCATTTTGTTATGGCATAAGAGATTAGGACATCCTAACCTTTTGTATCTCAAAAGACTTATGCCAGCCTTGTTTGTTAACATCAATCAACCTGATTTGTTTTGTGAAGACTGTTTGTTTGCTAAAAGTTACAAAATCAACTATCCCAAGAAAAATTATAAGTGTAGTGCTCCTTTCAGTTTGATTCACTGATACTCGGTGACCTTCAAGGGTGGCCAACATGAATGGTGCTAGGTAGTTCATCACCTTTGTTGATGATGATACTAGACTTACCTGGCTATATTTGATGAAGCACAATTATGAAGTTAGGACATTCTTAAAAACTTCACATGCATGGTTCAAAACCAGTTTAGTACTATAATAAAAACATTAAGAACTAATAATAGCCTTGAATATCTTGAATTATTTGTGAAAGATTACCTTAATACTAAGGGAATTCACCATCAGACTTCCTATACTTACACTACAAAACCAAATGAAGTTGGAGAGAGGAAGAACAGACAGCTAATTTAGTAACAAGGGCAATTATGATGTCTATGAAGGTTCCTGAGGACTACTGGCGTGAAGATGTACTTATTGCTACACACCTCATTAACATGATGTCATCTAAGGTACTAAACTATGTCACTCCTAAAAATGCTTTGTCTTATTGCTTTCGTAATTCAAGTTTGTTTTCTGAACTTCCTATGAAAGTATTTGGTTGTATTGTGTGTAGACATATTCCTGAAAAATTTAGAAGTATGCTGGACATGAGATCTGAGAAATATATCTTTTTGGGGACTCTGAAAGGGTTAGAAATGATACTCTCCTACATCAAGGAAAATGTATGTTTCCATTGATGTTGTATTTAATGAATCTAAGACATTCTATGGTAAGGGTGTTAATAAGTCTGAGCATGAAAAGGAATTCAACACCTGGAGTATTATTGATCCTCCTAGCCATGAGCCTGTAAGAGGAGGACCTAAGTGAGGGGAGAATCAGCACTCACCTCAGAGGAATCCCATTAGTCCTAATCATCATGAGAATACTTACAGGAGTATTGAGGAATCTGAGGGTGAATCATCTCCCTTCAGGGAAATTGTCCCAGTTAATGATAGACCCATTGCCATTAGAAAGGGGGTCAGAATATGTGTGAGGAATACATGTCTCATTGGCAATTATGTTTCATATGATTGTATTAATTGAAAGTCTAAAGCTTTTGTTTGCTCACTAGACATTTTAAAGTTTCCAAGGGATATTCAGTAGGATTTAGCCTAACCTGAGTGGAAGAAAGCTGTTACTGTGGAAATGAACGCCTTAAGCAAAATTACGACTTGGAAAGTTATACCTGCTGTGAATGGAATCAAACCAGTGGGATGCAAATGGATCTTTTCTGTCAAGAATAACTCTGATGGATCCATTAACAAGCACAAAGCCAGGTTGGTTGCAAAAGGTTTCAACCAAACTTTTTGGATTGACTATCATGAGACCTTTGCAAATGTAGCAAAGTTAAACACTGTAAGGATACTTTTTTCTCTTGCTGTTAATCTTGACTGGCCACTCTTCTATCTTGATAATAAGAATGCATTTCTTAATGGTGACTTAGAAGAGGAAGTTCACATGCATATTCTTTTTAGATTGAATTTGGATTCTAATGAGAATATGGTGTGCAGATTAAGGAAGTCTCTTTATGGTTTGAAACAATCTCCAGGATCATTGTTTAAGACATTCAGTTCAACTGTATCTTCTACTGGTTTCTTCTAGTGCCTAAGGGATCATACTTTATTCATAAAACCTGTTGACAGCATGCGTTGGATAATTATCCTTGTGTATATTGATGATATACTTCTTACTAGAAATCATTATAATGGCATCATGGAAACAAAGAATTTATTAGCAAAATCTTTTGAGGTAAAGAATTTAGGATAGGTAAGATATTTTTTGGGCATGGAAGTCTCAAGATCATCTAATGGTATTTGCATTACCTATAGGAAGTATATAATAGACCTATTGCAGGACAATAGCATGACTAACTGCAACCCTGTAAGTACCCAGTTGAGCCTGCATACAAACCAAAGGAGATATAGGATCAGGTTATACTGACAAGCAAAGGTATCAAAGGTTGATAGGTAAAATGATCTATCTATCTCATACAAGGCCAGACATCTGTTATAACGTAAGTTTCATCATCCAATTTATGTGAACTCCTACTGCTGGACATTATAACTATGCTTTGAGAATTTTAAGGTATCTAAAATCTTCCCCTGGTCAGGGGCTATTGTTCAAAAGGACTCGAGTTAGGGATATTAATGTTTTTACTGATGCTGATTGCGCTGGATCAAAAACTACTATGAGATCAACATTTGGCTATGCCTCTTATCTGTAAGGGTACTTGATTACATGGAGAAGCAAAATGCAGCATGTAGTATCTCATAGCAGTGCTAAAGCTGAAATAAGGGCCCTATCTATTGGTGTATGTGAAGGCATTGTTGAGAAATATATTTGGATAATTTTCAAAGTCATGATTTTAAGTGGTGAATACTTAAAAATGTCACACATGGTGTTATATGTGTAAAAGTTGAAAAAGTTGACATCGATCTCTCAGGTTGTTGCACATTGATCGATGTCTAGGGTTTTTAGAAATAATTTTCTAAAATGTGTTAAAATGATTGTTTTCATTTGTACATGATTTATACATGTTCATTATGTGATTATTACGTGTTTTTGGTGATTATTTTTGTCTTGTGACTAACGTGCCTTGGAAGTTTCTACAACTTACATAAAAGGACAAAATCGGTATTTTGAGTTTTGTAGGAACATCACATGATGAAAATATTTCAAGGATGTATTCTGATCCTATTTATCATGACAAAGGTGATATCATGAGTATTTATGACCATCCGGGTCATTTCTGGAGTTTTCTCACACCAGGGGTATTTTGGTAATTTTACCCCCAAGGGTATTTTTGGTATTTTCGCTCAAGGAATCTCTTGAGCATATTATTATCTTCATTCTGGAGCTGTGTTATTATTATTTTGAAGATAATATGGTGATCTTATATCTTATTCTCTCAACTGATGGTATTATTGACTATAGCTGGATATGTGACGATTTGAGATGTCACATTCTATTTTTTTCTTGAAAACCCTCTTATATATGTTATAAGAGGATATTTATCATCATTTTTCAGAGATGTTAAAGGTGTCAAAGGTGTAGAAATGATCTCAACATATAAGAAGAAATATTGGGGAATTTCGGTGTTACACGTTGACATAATCTTGTCAAGTGTTATCTATTTATTTCTTCTTCAAAAATCTGAGTTGCTACACATATATATATATGTTGAAAAACGTGCATTGACAGTTGGGAATGATACATTATTCATTTTATGAGTTGGAGACAAGTGGACCAACCAAAAAGGAGCTAGTTGGCAAAATTACCAACTTGGAATTTACTAAAAATAGCCAACGGCTATATTGTTTTATTGGTGAAATTTCAGCAGATTTTTAAAGTCAAATGGAGCTCTCACATGTCCTATTATGGTGATTGAAGTTGGGGATAATTTGGTGGCATTATCCTTTCTTATTTTATTAAGAAAAATCAAAAAGGATTTTTGGTAAAATCTTTGTAGCCAACGGCTACTTCACATAATTGGATCTGAAATTTGATTTTGAAATTGTCAACTCTCACATGGCTATTCTCATGGCAAGGAGTTGGGAAATTCTTAAAGCATATTCCATTTTATCTTCTCATTTTTGCAAAGGATAATTATGATAAATCCAAGGTGGAAAAATTGGTGACATCATTTTGCCAAGGTGGACCAATCATTGTGTTTTATTTTGCCAAGTGTACAAAGCCAACCAATGATGAGAAGACATTTGGAGTTGATGATGAAGATGATGACACATTGGCATTCTTATCTTCAAGGCTCATTTCACACTATAAATAGAGGCAATGGTGAAGAAGCTGAAACACACTTGAAGCTCACAAGCATTCTATAGCTTTCATATTCATCTTCTTGTTCTTGTTGTTGTATTTTGTTGTAGCAAAGGTGTTCTTGATATTTTGGTGAGCTACAAGCCTCTTGAGCTTCATTTGTAAGATTGATTAGCCATCTTTATAAGGCTACATCAATAGGTGTTAGAGGAGTTGCAACTAAGTGTTGCTTAGAAGGTGATTGTCCAAGTCTTGAGTAGGGTTGGTGTATAACCCAAGGATCAAGCTTGGCTCTTGTTGTAAGGTGCTCATTTCATAGTGAAATCCAAGGAAAGGTGTTCCTTGGGACTGGAGTAGGTCACATTGACCGAACCAGGATAAATCCTCGGTGTTCTTCTCTTGTTTCTTTATTTCTGTTTTCTGCCCCTTTTTGACTGCAGTTTTCACCCAACTTCACATAATTTGGAAAAATAGCTAGACATTTTCAAAATTCGTGATTTTTGGTGGAGTTATACTTCAGACTGTTAGCTTTCATTTGCAACAAGAATCACTTGATTTGAGCAAGTAAAAGTTAGTCTTTCAGTCTTTGCAAGATAACTGCTCCAATCTTGCTGCAATCTGACTAGTTTTCAGAAAACCTAAATTCTGTATTTTTCAAGAATTGTTTAAGGTCAGGGCCTTTTGCAAACTTCATCCACACATACTAAGGAGTGTTTTGATATAAAGATCAACCTATTTGGTTGAGTATTCAAAGAGAAACACGTTTTGTAAAATCAGCAACATTCTATCCAATTCTGTCCAGATTGATCATCTGAATCTTTTTTTCTGAAGGGTCAAACGATCTTATTTTTGTCTGATGTTTGGACAGAATCTTGATAACTCATTGAAGTTCAATTCTGGAAAGTTTCGTAATTTTTAGAGTTGTGTACAATTATTTGTGAATTTTTGAAAAACAGGTTCTGAATCTGAGGTGGTCTCAGATTCTGTTTTCAAGGGGATTTTAACAAAGGGTTGTAGTGTAATTTCCGCTTACCACCATTCACCCCCCTATAGTGGTGTTCATTGCAGGTGCATAGTCCAATGTTTGGTATCAGAGCCAGACCAACACCACTCAAGAGAAGCAAGATTCAACACCGTACGAACAATACAAGGCCAAGAAACAACAATTCATAATATACTGCTTGTCTCAAATCAAAGGTACATACTATGGCTATTGTTTCTCACAAAGGTGAGTTGGAAGGTATGTCCACACAATGCCCTCCTCTTTTTGATGGCAATAATTTTGTTCATTGGAAACTAAGAATGAGGCTATTCTTAATGGCTATAGACATCGATTTATGGTCTATAGTTGAAGATGGGCCATACATTCCAATGAAAGTTGTACAAGTTAATGGAGTCACACAGGAGGTTGAAAAATATAAAAGTGAATGGTCATCGGATGATGAAAAGAGAATGTCTATGAATGCTAAAGCTATGCAATTACTTTTGAATGGACTTACAACTTCTGAAGCAGGATATGTGTCAAATTGCACAAGTGCACACGACATGTGGAAATCACTTGTATTAAAACATGAAGGTACTAGTGGTGTTAAAGAGTCAAAAATAAACATCCTTATGACTGAATTAGAGACTTTCAAAATGTTGCCAAACGAATCCATAACATCTATGGATTTGAGGATTACTAATATTTTCAATGCCCTTGAAGCTTTAGGGAAGTCATTTTCGAACAATGAAAAGGTTCAAAAGGTGCTACGAAGTCTTCCTGCTGAATGGGATCCAAAGGTGACTGCAATCGAGGAGACAAAGTCAATCACCAAGTTGGATGAATTGATCGGGTCTCTTAAAGTCTATGAGATAAAACTGAACCAACGAAAGTCTGAATCGTCTAAGTCATCTGGTAAGTCAATAGCCTTCAAAACAACCGAAACACATGCTAGTAACGATGATAGTAATAGTGATACTGAATTAGACGATGACTTGGTATTGATGGCTAGAAAACTTAGAAAGTGTTTCAAACGTCCAAATAGGAATAGACAACGTAATTCTTCTTCTTCTTCTTCTTTTTCTGAATCTAAGAAAAATAACACAAACAAATGGTATAATAAAGAATTAAAGTGTTATGAATGCGGTCAAAAAGGACATATTTCATAAGATTGTCCAACAAAGAAAAATAATAATAACAACAACAATAATAAACAAGCCAAGCACAAGGAGGCTCAAACGTCAAAGACAAAGGAGTCTAAGGCATGAAAAGGGAAACGAGCAATGAAGGTGAGCACTTGGAGCGACTCATCCGACTCAGAATCCGAAACTAAGGAAGCTCAAGTGTGCTTCGTATCCAACGAGGTATATTCTTCTTCTGATAGTGATTCTGAGAGTGACATGACATTTGATGAAATGTATGAAGAATTCCTACGAATGCATGCTCACTGTAAGAGGCTCTCTAAAGAAAAGAGGAAACTAGTTGAAGAAAATGACAAGTTGAAGACGTCCAACTTGGAATTTTCCGATCAACTAGAATCTCTTAAACAAGAGTCTACTAATACTCTTGATTCTTTAGAGAATAAAATTGAATCATATAGGAAAGATGAACAAAAGTTACAAATGGAAAATAAAATGTTGAAATCCAAGTTAGAAAGTTGTGAAAATGAAATAGTGCAACTTAAGTCTTCTAAATTTACCTTAGAAAAAATGATAGAACAATTTAAATCTGGTGCAAATATGATAGATACACTTATATCATCACAAAAGTATGGTAATGATAAAACTGGATTGGGATATAAAGAAGAAGATGACAAATTAGATAAAAAGACTAAGTTTGTATCATCAACTACGAAACAACCTTATAAAGTTATAAAAACAAACTTTCCTGCTAAATCTTCTACTACTCCTTCTTCTACTTATTCAAAGATAAAGATGCAACATGCACCCATAAAAACCCACACGCATAAGTATACATCTAGGCCAAACTTTGCATCTAGACAACCTAGAAATTATGCCTATATGTATACAAATGCAACGAGACATAATAAAATGCATTCAACATATTATGAACCTAAATATAGGCAACACTCCTATAAACCTTATAGAAATGCATATGGACATACATATATGGCGCCATATAAGAAACAAATTCACATGCCTTATAGACATCATAAATCTCGTCCATTCGATAATGATTATCAACCATGGCACAACATGTATAACAATGCATCTTCACTTATGTGGAATAATCATGTATATGCTAATTCTTCTTATTTTCCAAATTATAACAATGCTAAAAATGTGCCTAGAAGGTATATTCAAGTTTGGATACCTAAAGGATATCTAAACAAGAATAGTGTCCCTAACATTCAAGGACCCAAATAAAGGGTACCTAAAACTTTGTCTCCATTGTAGGAACAACGCAAGGAATACAAGAAGGAGGCAAATTCAAAGAATCTAAAAACCAAATGGTTTTTAGATAGTGGATGTTCGAGGCATATGACGGGCAACCCCAAACTATTCACGGAACTTGAACATATTGATGGTGGAAAGGTGACATTCGGTGACAACAACAAAGGAAAAGTTGTTGGAAGAGGAACAATCGGGGACTCTAACACATTTCAAATACGAAATGTGTTATTAGTAAGCAATCTATCCTATAATTTACTTAGTATTTCTCAACTTATAGATTGTGGTTATAATGTCTCCTTTCTTCCCAATTCTTGTGATATAATAAATAAAAAAGGAGAAATAGTATTAAAAGGAAATAGAGATGGTAATACTTATACTCTTACCTTAGATAACATGTTAGATGCTAAGGTTAAGTGTCTAATATCACATGACTTAGATGTGAATTTATGGCATAGAAGATTAGGCCATATAGGAATTTCAACCATTAGGAAATTATCTAAAAAGAATTTAATTAGAGGTATGCCTAAGTTAGACTTAGATAATTTTCAAATGTGTGAAATATGTATTAAGGGAAAACACATTAAAGAAACCTTAAAACCGAAACATGAAGTGAGTACTAGTCATGTACTAGAATTGCTTCACTTAGACTTATTTGGTCCAAGTAGGACAAGAAGTTTAGGTGGACACTACTATGTGTGTGTCATAGTAGACGATTACTCACGCTACACATGGACATTGTTCTTAACACACAAAGACGATGCTCCATTAGCAATCAAAACCCTTATCAAGCAACTTGAAAACATTTACGAAGAAAATGTCAAAAGAATTAGAAGTGATAGAGGTGGAGAATTTAAAAACAAAGATGTAATCAAATTTTGTGAATTATATGGAATTAAACATGAATTCTCACGACCTAGAACACCACAACTCAATGGAGTTGTTGAACGTAAAAATAGAACGATTCAAGAAGTTTCTAGGACAATGCTGTGTGAAAATAAATTACCTAAATATTTATGGGCTGAAGCTGTTAGTTGTGCATATTATATTATAAATAGGCTTACTATTAGAAAGAAATTAAATAAAACGCCTTATGAACTGCTAAACAATAGACAACCTAAAATAGATTATCTTAAAGTATTTGGATGTAAATGTTTTGTGCTAAACACTAAGGATAATCTAGATATATTTGAACAAAAGTCTATTGAATGCATATTTGTTGGATATTCAACTAACTCAAGAGCATATAGGTGTTATAATCCTGCATCTAGAAAAATAATTGAATCCATACATGTGAAATTCAATGAAAATGCATGCTTTGAAGTTAGTGATAAACATCAACATAAACAAGAAACAAATGTTGAAAATATGTTTGATGATGATGTATTACTTGAGCCTGTACTTGATCATCTAGAACCAACTCCCCCTGAACAAGACATGCATGAACACTTAGATGAAATAAATCAAGAGAATTTGCAATTGGAAGATGATACAACTAATGATCCAATTACATATGATAACATTCACACTAATGAAACATTTGAACAAGATGAGGGTGAACCTAGTCAATCTAGGAATTGGTGGCACCCTAGAGAATTAATCATTGGGGATCCAAGTGTTGGGGTTAGAACACGTAGAACCATAAGTCAACTTGAAAGACATAGCTTAGTCTCACACATAGAACCTAAGAATGTTGAGGAAGCCTTAGGTGACATATCACGGATAGATGCTATGCATGAGGAATTAATTCAATTCACAAGGAACAACGTGTGGGACTTAGTACCTAAACCTGAAGACAAGTCTATTATAGGAACTAAATGGGTCTTTAGGAATAAAATGGATGAACAAGGAAATATTACAAGAAATAAGGCTAGACTAGTCGCACAAGGTTATAATCAACAAGAAGGAATAGATTATGAGGAAACCTTTGCACCCGTTGCACGACTATAAGCAATTAGATTGTTACTTGCGATTGCAAGTCTAAGTAACATTAAACTCTTCCAAATGGATGTCAAGAGTGTATTCTTGAATGGATACATCCAAGAAGAGGTGTTTGTCAAACAACCCCCTGGATTCAAAGATCCAAAGAATCTTAACCATGTTTACAAGCTTAAGAAAGCTTTATATGGTTTGAAACAAGCTCCAAGAGCTTGATATGATAGATTTGCAAACTTTCTTATTGCAAATAATTATCAAAGGGGAACCATAGACAACACATTATTCCTAAGAAGAAAAGGTAATGATTTGTTAATAGTTCAAATATATGTAGACGATATTATCTTTGGTTCAACTAACCCTACCTTAGTAAAAGACTTTGAAGAATGTATGAAGTCAGAGTTTGAAATGTCAATGGTAGGAGAGTTGAATTATTTCTTAGGACTTCAAATTAAACAAACCCCTCAAGGAATTCACATTAGCCAACTTAAGTATATCAATGATATGATTAAGAAGTTTGGATTTGAAGAGTTGAAACCTACAACTACCCCTATGAGTGTTAGTACCAAACTTGATAAGGATGAAAATGGTAAACCTTTTGATGACACACTATATAGGTCTATGATTGGCTCATTGTTATACTTAACTGCATCAAGACCTGATATTATGTTTAGTGTGTGTATGTGTGCTAGGTTTCAATCTTGTCCTAAGGTATCACATTACAATGCAGTGAAAAAGATCTTTAGATATCTTAAGCATACACCTTACTTAGGACTGTGGTATGATAGAAACGCTAAGTTGGAATTACACGCATATAGTGATGCTGATTATGGTGGTTGTAAGTTAGATAAAAAAATCCACTAGCGGTACTTGTCAATTCATAGGAACCAACTTGATTTCTTGGTTTTCTAAAAAGCAAGCTAGTGTAGCTCTTTCTACCACTGAAGCCGAGTATATTGCTTTGAGTTTATGTACTACCCAAATACTTTGGCTTAAACAGCAACTTAGTGATTTTGGCATTAAAATAAAAAAGATTCCAATTTTCTGCGATAGCACAAGTGCAATCAATCTTTCCCGGAATCCGGTGCTTCATTCTAAGGCCAAACACGTTGAGGTGCGATACCACTTTCTTCGCGATCATGTTCAAAATGAGGACATAGTGATAAACCATATAAGAACTAATCACCAAATCGCCGATAACTTTACCAAACCCCTTAATCAAGACACGTTTGAAAACTTGCGTGCCAAGTTAGGTATGATGACGTACGATACCATTGTATAGTTCTATCTTTTGCATGATTTGCAAAATAAAGGGGGAGATAGAATAAGCACATGATTTTAGTTGGTAAGTCATCATTTGGTATGAAATTATAAGTTTCAATTGGTTACGAGTTGAGTATAGGTTAAGGGGGAGAGTATGAGTTGAGGGGGAGCAACATATTATTTAAAAGTTGAAAACATTTGGTTAAACTTTTGGTTATAAGTTGTGACATTAAAATCATGTTAGGTTATTTTGAAAATCATCCAAAAGGGGGAGAATGTTGAGAAATATGTTTGGATAATTTTCAAAGTCATGATTTTAAGTGGTGAATACTTAAAAATGTCACACATGGTGTTATATGTGTAAAAGTTGAAAAAGTTGACATCGATCTCTCAGGTTGTTGCACATCGATCGATGTCTAGGGTTTTTAGAAATAATTTTCTAAAATGTGTTAAAATGATTGTTTTCATTTGTACATGATTTATACATGTTCATTATGTGATTATTATGTGTTTTTGGTGATTATTTTTGTCTTGTGACTAACGTGCCTTGGAAGTTTCTACAACTTACCAAAAAGGGCAAAATCGGTATTTTGAGTTTTGTAGGAACATCACATGATGAAAATATTTCAAGGATGTATTCTCATCATATTTATCATGACAAAGGTGATATCATGAGTATTTATGACCATCCGGGTCATTTCTGGAGTTTTCTCACACCAGGGGTATTTTGGTAATTTTACCCCCAAGGGTATTTTTGGTATTTTCGCTCAAGGAATCTCTTGAGCATATTATTATCTTTATTCTGGAGCTGTGTTATTATTATTTTGAAGATAATATGGTGATCTTATATCTTATTCTCTCAACTGATGGTATTATTAACTATAGCTGGATGTGTGACGATTTGAGATGTCACATTCTATTTTTTTCTTGAAAACCCTCTTATATATGTTATAAGAGGATATTTATCATCATTTTTCAGAGATGTTAAAGGTGTCAAAGGTGTAGAAATGATCTCAACATATAAGAAGAAATATTGGGGAATTTCGGTGTTACACGTTGACATAATCTTGTCAAGTGTTATCTATTTATTTCTTCTTCAAATATCTGAGTTGCTACACATATATGTATGTTGAAAAACGTGCATGGACAGTTGGGAATGATACATTATTCATTTTATGAGTTGGAGACAAGTGGACCAACCAAAAAAGAGCTAGTTGGCAAAATTGCCAACTTGGAATTTACTAAAAATAGCCAACGGCTATATTGTTTTATTGGTGAAATTTCAATAGATTTTTGAAGTCAAATGGAGCTCTCACATGTCCTACTATGGTGATTGAAGTTGGGGATAATTTGGTGGTATTATCCTTTCTTATTTTATTAAGAAAAATCAAAAAGGATTTTTGGTAAAATCTTTGTAGCCAATGGCTACTTCACATAATTGGAGCTGAAATTTGATTTTAAAATTGTCAACACTCACATGGCTATTCTCATGGCAAGGAGTTGGGAAATTCTTGAAGCATATTCTATTTTATCTTCTCATTTTTGCAAAGGATAATTTTGATAAATCCAAGGTGGAAAAATTGGTGACATCATTTTGCCAAGGTGGACCAATCATTGTGTTTTATTTTGCCAAGTGTACAAAGCCAACGAATGATGAGAAGACATTTGGAGTTGATGATGAAGATGATGACACATTGGCATTCTTATCTTCAAGGCTCATTTCACACTATAAATAGAGGCAATGGTGAAGAAGATGAAACACACTTGAAGCTCACAAGCATTCTATAGCTTTCATATTCATCTTCTTGTTCTTGTTGTTGTATTTTGTTGTAGAAAAGGTGTTCTTGATATTTTGGTGAGTTACAAGCCTCTTGATCTTCATTTGTAAGATTGATTAGACATCTTTGTAAGGCTACATCAATAGGTGTTAGAGGAGTTACAACTAAGTGTTGCTTAGAAGGTGATTGTCCAAGACTTGAGTAGGGTTGGTGTATAACCCAAGGATAAAGCTTGGCTCTTGTTGTAAGGTGCTCATTTCATAGTGAAATCCAAAGAAAGGTGTTCCTTGGGACTGGAGTAGGTCACATTGACCGAACCAGGATAAATCCTCGGTGTTCTTCTCTTGTTTCTTTATTTCAGTTTTCTGTCTGTTTTTGACTGCAGTTTTCACCCAACTTCACACAGTTTGGAAAAATAGCTACACATTTTCGAAATTTGTGATTTTTGGTGGAGTTATACTTCAGACTGTTAGCTTTCATTTGCAAGAAAAATCACTTGATTTGAGCAAGGAAAAGTTAGTCTTTCAGTCTTTGCAAGATAACTGCTCTAATCTGGCTGCAATCTGACTAGTTTTGAGAAAACCTAAATTCTGTATTTTTCAAGAATTGTTTAAGGTCAGGGCCTTTTGCAAACTTCATCTACACATACTAAGGAGTGTTTTGATATAAAGATCAACCTATTTGGTTGAGTATTCAAAGAGAAACACGTTTTGCAAAATCAACAACATTCTATCCAATTCTGTCCAGATTGACCATCTGAATCTTTTTTTTTGTTTGAAGGGTCAAACGATCTTATTTTTGTCTAATTTTTGGACAGAACCTTGGTAACTCATTGAAGTTCGATTCTGGAAAGTTTCATAATTTTGGAGTTGTGTACAAGTATTTGTGAATTTTTGAAATACGGGTTCCGAATCTGAGGTGGTCTCAGATTCTGTTTTCAAGGGGATTTTAACAAAGGGTTGTAGTGTAATTTCCGCTAACCACTATTCATCCCCCCTCTAGTGGTGTTCATTGCAGGTGCACGGTCAAACAGGCATGTGGATCAATAGGGTTATGAAGGATTTAAAACTGGAAGTTTAGCTGCATATCCATGTATACTGCGACAATGTATCTGCAATCCATATGATTGAGAATCCTGTGCAACTTGACAAGTCCAAGCATACTTACATTGACAGGCACTCCTTAAGGGAAAACATTGAGGACAAAGTTCTCAAACTCCACTTCATCAGGTCCAAAGACCAGATTGCAGATATACTCACCAAGCCAGTGACTGTTTAGGTATTCAAGACAATAATTGACAAGCTAGGTTGTATCAACATCTACAACTCTAGCTTGAGGGGGAGTCTTGTAACACAGGCTACATCAGGTGAAGACTCAGACCAAAAGCCAAGGGATGATTCCAGTGTGTTAAGCAACAGAAACTCTCTTTGAGGATTTCATCGAACATTATCTTCTAAGCGTCGAACACATATTCTTGTGCCCAATCGTCCTTGAATTCTGTTTATCTTCATCATCTTATTGTAAATAAATATTATTTTACCATAGGTCATTAGGTACATCATCATTTTGATGATTTAGCTTGATTTTATCTAGAAGTTTTTACCCAGCAAAAATATCCATTGGCTGTCTCCGTCAAGCAGACTAGTTGTTGGCCTCAGTTGTGTATATATATATAAACTTCATACCATTGTGAATAACAAGTGAATGTTTCCTCACTTTAAGTGTTAATTATGTGATATTTGAGCTTATTTTGTATATATTTGATTAGAGTGATCAATTTGACCTGGTATCAGAGAGATATTGATCACCAAGATATTGATTAACATGTGTGTAAATTTGATTCTTTTTTATATTTCTCTTCTGATCAGTTGCATTTTGGTATTATAATTCAATTGCGATGGCTTCCACATCTGGTAGTCAAGAATCGATGGCTCACAAGCTTCTGAAAGTCCTACTAGTAACCCACAATATCTTTATCCAAATTACAATCCTACCATAATTTTTGCACAGCCTTGGTTAAATTCTCGCAATTTTCATTCATGGAGTAGGATGTTCCAGATGACATTGATAGTCAAAAACAAAATTGACTTCATTGACAGATCAATTCAACATGGAGCAGTGAATGATCCATAGTATCCGTCATGGAGATAGGTAAATTCAATGGTTCACTCATGGATATGAATAGTGTATTAACTTTTATTGCACATAGCGTTATGTGGTATGATAATGTAGTAGAAGTCTAGACTGATTTATAACGAAGGTATGGTAGTGGAGATGCATTCAGGATGTCGGATTTACTTGAAAATTTTTATGGAGTTGAGCAAGAGAATGATTCTGTGAGTGATTACTTCACCAAAGTATAGGTGTTTTGGGAGGAAGTGATTTTTTTTATAAACGGAAGGATACCTTCCGGTCTTTATTTATATAATAAATATCCCGTGTTAAATGGCCGAGGGTAGCCATTACTACAAACTAAAATAAAAGAAAACGAAATTAAAAGATCAGTCGTGGAATTTGAGGCATGCTAATCTCATTATAATTCAAAAGAACGATGACTTCCCCGTCTAGTAACCATTGAGGACGGTGGATGTGGGGGAAGATTCTTCCAAGCTCTGCGCTTTTTCCGAGATAGTCTGCCAAGAAGAATCCCGCCACAAGTCGATGTCATGCGACAATCCATATCATCCGCCGCAATGAGCAAACTCTCCCGGATATCATCATAGTCATTCCCTTTACGCCGAATAGAGGAGCAAGAAGCTTCATTGTCCGAACCTACTGCAAGATCAATATCATCTTCCTCTTCCCGAAAGTGGTCTTCATAGAATTGTTCAATTAAGGGATCATAATCGGTCAAGGAAGGATGGTCACTGGCTGGCAGTATTGCTAGTGGCACTGGCAGTTCAATTTGAACGGATTAAATTTGGACTTCCGGAGCCACTTTAGAAGTTGGGTTCACCTCTTGAGCATGCTGTACATTCGTGGTTGAAATCTCCAAGGGCAGAGGAGATATTTGTACGGCTCTCCCTTCTAGTCAGATTCATCGGTCCGGGTAGATAGTGTAGTAGGGTAGGATGTATCCATCTGCTGCTCATCCTGATGCTCTTGAACTTCCAATGTTGGCGGCACTGATAGTACATGACATAAATCTGCAGTCAGCCGAGAGAAAATCTGCAATATAGATGTATCTGCAGTAGGCGCAGGGTCCTGTGATTCATCGGCTTGAGCTGTTGCCTCTTCCCTCTCCTCACCGCCCCCTGCTCCAACAGTCTGGACCAGATGCTGATTCGGAATAGAATCTACAACAGGTTGTTCTCCAGTCTCTTTCTGAATATTTCCTTTAGGAATCCATACTTCATTCTTTCCCGCATTCTTCATTGGATGCGCTTGGGCATGAACCTTCCCATCCCCACATGAACCCTCTAAATGGCCAAACCGATGGCATTTGTTGCAATACCTAGGGAGATCTTCATACACAACTACTTGAAAGAAAGAATGCTCTCCACAGTCTATAAATATCTTAGATGGTAAATCTATGGTGACATCCACTTCAACACAAAACTGCGCCACAGAGGGACGATGAAAACTTAAGGTAGCCGAGTCCATCTTTAAAGGTGTACCAATCAACTTTGCAATCTCATATAAAGTACAATAATCATGGAGATGAATTGGAAGACCCTCAAGTGCCACCCACACCGGGACGATTGGGATATCCTGACATGGATCGAAAGATGGAGTCCATTTCGTAACCTTCATATCGTAACCCTAGAAACGCCAGTGACGACGATAAAAGAATCGCGTATAATCATCTTCGTTAACAAAGTTTAGCAGCACATGTCCCTCATCAAGGAGACCAATATTAACTGAACCTTTGAACCCAATTCTGTCAATCGAAGCGCGCAAACCAGCCATTGATGGCCTACCACGCCAAAAGGCTCCAACCAGGGCGTACTTGAAACGATTTGCAACAATGTCAATTTCATCTTGCGTAAATGAAACAGCGGGGTATCCTTTATAGCGTACCGTCTCACGCGATGGAAATCTGCCTGCTACTGCAGACAATACCATAGCCGCAAATGATTTGGAGAGTGGCGACGGTTCCATCTCAGACCAAATATGAATTCAAGACCAGTAGTAAATAATAATGCAGCATTACAATTAAAAAGGTTGAATCTTTTGCAATGTTTGGGGCCGAACCCGTAGTCGACAATCGCTGAAACAAAACCAAGAAATTGAAACAATTGAAAAGTACCAGTGGAAGGAGCGATTCTTCACGCCGCCGAAATGTCCTTAGCTTTGTTTGCAGATCAAAAACGGCAGCATCACTGCCGCCCTGGGAGGAAGTGATTTTCTAAGATTTAAATTCTATCGAAATTTTGTCGACATCGCATTTGCATTTCATCTCCTATTGGTCCGAAATTTCGGGTCGTAACTTTCTCACCTCCTTATAAAAAGTTTCGTCCTCGAAACTTAGATTTTGTATCGATTTTACCCTTAAAATTTTTAAACTCTTAATTTCTAATATCATCTCTTAATTGTCTATCATTCGGCTTAGTATTCACCGTATTAAGTGAAAGTCATTGTAACCACTATTAAAGGATACTACTTTCAACTTGCTAACAAAATTAATAGTGTTATTGATTAAATTGCGTAACTAAACTCACCGGTCATGACTTCCAGTGCATTAAGGACTTCTTGATTTACCATCGCAGGAGCTCGAGCATTGGCCCGCGGATGATATTCCTGTTGTTGTACATTCCTCTGATGTCCGTCCCTTGGCATAGGACAACTCCTCATTATGTGACTAAACCTTCCGCAATTTTAGCATGCAATAGTCGCCACCCGAGATACTCCAGTGTACAGCTTCTGACAAGTAGGGCTACAAGGTATATTTGACTGAGGTTCAGTCCTATAACGTTATGGTTGTTGAAATGCCCTTCTGTCGTTCCCTCGTGCAGTCTTAGCCTGCCTGCTAGGTCATCCAGCTTTTGCATCCCATAACCTCTTGTCCTTTATGTTTCCATCTCGTCTAATAATATCGTGCTCTACACGATAGCATGCTTCCAGTAAATCTCCAAAGTCTTTTGGATTTGCATTCACAATCCAAGTGCGTATCTCACACTACGTGGTCTCCCTCTTTATCGTGACGACATCCTATAGTGAGCATTTGTATCAATAACGTTTACAATGAAATGTAAACATTCATTCAAGTCATTTTATAACAAAAATATATAAAAGAAAAATACAAAATTTAAGAGCATAGGATCTATATTGAGGTGTTATTAAAAGAAAAATACAACATTTAAAACCAAGAAACAGCTCAAAAACACAAGTCTTAAGAGAAGAAAAGCTGAATTTTATTGAAGAGAAGAAGTGTTGGAATGTGTAAGAAGAGGGCGGCCATATGGTCCTTTAAATAGGCAAACAAGACTAAGAACTAGATGGAAAAGTCCTAATGAACAACATCTAAATAAAAAAAACCTAAACTACAACTTCAACTCTATGGAGAAAACCTAAATTACAACTCTGCTTGTTAGATAATTTACAAAAACATGAAAAAATCTTATCATAACCTTCACATACACAGGGTGGCAGGCCATAACACCTCTTGAGACTTGGAATTTGCCAAAAACTTGAGGTCCTAAATAAAGGGATGGTTTTCTAAAATGTAGGAACCTTAAGATCCTTTTAGTCTCTTTTTGAGCATTGATCCTTGATTTCGTTGTAGAGGCTTGTACGTTTAAAATTGGTCTTTGATGTCTTCATCGATGTTTTAGAAGTCTCCGAGACTTGAATTTAAGCCCAATATTAACACCATTCTGAGTTTAAACGAAGAAGTTATGCTTGGTCGAAATTTGATCCAATCAGCATCAATTCTAGCCTAATCCTCTACCAAACGCATGCCTCCTCACTTGAAGCTCCTTACAAACATAAAGTCTCCACCAAGCATTATTTTAATCAATGATAAATATAATGCATGTCATTCATGTGAAATACCTGACAATGAGTGAAATGGCGAAAATGTTCCTGAAAAAGAAAACACACAAAGGACTACATAAAACCACAAAAAGCTATCATTCATGCAATGACTATCCATCCCTTCACTCCAACCCTTACATCTTATTTATAACATGTGAAACATAGAATAATCATGCTGTTAGGTCCGAAATACACTCTAGAGGGGGGGGGTGAATAGAGTGTTTGGCTCTTTTGCGGAATTTTCTTGTTTGGCTCAACTCAAAAAGATATTCAAAATCAGAGCAAGAATGGGAGATGAGAAATAATTAATGAGTACACCGAATATAGAGTGGTTCGAATCGTAAATGATTCTACTCCACTACCACTTTGTTTCCAAAGTGGACTTTCAACAACTACTCTTCTTATTATGAACAATAAGGACAACCACAGCAACTCTTACACTAACACTTTAGTGTAAGCAACAACGACAGCAACTTTTGCACAAACCACACTTGTGCAACTACAGCAACTACAGCTCTTAGCAAGAACAACTTCTTGCTACCTCACAACTTCAACAAAAGTTCCCTCAAGAACTTCTCTTAGTGGGTTGAAGAAATATAGTAAGGTTCACACTTTGTCATTAGTCTAAGCACAAGCAAGAGATCAAATATTTATTGTTCCTCTTGTGCTTGACTCTCTTTCTCTCAATATACACAATGAAGAGCAAAGAAAAGCTAAACAAGCTTTAAACAAATTTACAAGTATGAGAGAACTATACAACAATGAAAGATGAAGCTAGATGATGTTGAAAGTGTGTAATTGCTTCATCCAAGCCTCTTCTATTTATAGATAAAGTTGACCACGTTTTTGAGGCTCTCCACCAAGTCTTCATCTTCCAAAATGTCAAGATAGTGCCCAAATAGTCTTTAGCCACCCTATGGAGTGATTTGATCTTGAATAGCCACCCTAGAGAATCTTAGACATGGTTAAAGTAGTCAAGTAAGCATGTAGTATGTTGGGTTAAAAACCTACAAGAAATTTGAGCAAGATTGGAGAGAGAAAATATCATAGATCTCCCTTGGATTTTGTTCCAATGTTTGAAAATTTTTGAATCTGGAGACGTCAATCGATCTATGTGCCAGAGCTGAGAGATCGACGTCTCTCAGAATGACGTCGATCGATCGACGTCTTTAGGCTAAGAGATCGACGTCTCTCAGATGGACGTCGATCGATCGACGTACTCTTAGCTGAGAGATCGACGTCTCTCAGATGTATGTCGATGGATCGACATACTTTAAGCTGAGAGATCGACGTCTCTCAGTTATACGTCGATCAATCGACGTATGCTTGACTGAGAGATCGATGTCTCTCAGATATACGTCGATCGATCCACGTCTCTTGGCTGAGAGTATGACATGGATCTGAGAGCTCAAACATTTACCAAGCTTCACCTGGATCGAGCCATGTGTCTCCTGAGGGGCTGATGTGTACTTCAACCGATCCATGAGAGATTTACGTCTCGCACATGTTTTTCTCAATTTGCTTCAAACTTAAGGTGTGAAAATCCATCTTAGTCCTTTTAAAACATCTCTTTATATCATCAAAACATTTTATAATCTAACAATCTCCCTGTTTTTGATGATTTCAAAACCACAATTCTACAAGATGTTTTTGCTCTATTTTGAATATTTCACACTTGAAAAATATCAATCTCCCCCTAAGTATATGCACTCTATACCTTCCACAATAATCAATGTGAACAAGATGCTTCAAACCCAATCAAAATACTTCTCTTTAAATTTGCTCCCCCTCAACCAAACATATACCAGCAATAACTCTTCATGCTTATTTTCATTTCACCAACAATTAACAAAGATTCCAATTTTCAAACTTACCTCATTTTGCCAGATACCAAAAAATTACTTCATCAAAACAATCTCATCATGCACTTAAACCATTTTAACAAATAAGCCACTTAAGCAACAATAGCCAATAAACCATGCCAATAAACCACTTAAGCAACAATAGCCATTTTCTCCCCCTTTTTGAAAGCATCAAAAAATAAGCAACAATACTTCATTAAATTCAAAGATGCAGCCAAGTTTTACAACTAACAACACATACTAAGCTAGAACAAGAAAAAAGCTAAAACAAACACCCTAGTCTTCGTCTGAAGAGAATGTGATACCAGGAATGCAAGCTTTCATCTTTGTCTTGAGCTTTGCAAACCTCGACTCATGGACGGATACCTTGCTGCGAAGCTCCCCAACCTCTTGTTGAAGACTAGCAACTTGAGCTTGAAGTTCCGGGACATTTGAGCTCAAGCTACTTGGTTCTTCATGAGTCTCCGGTTCAAGAATGGGTGCCTCATCCGGAAGGTCTTCGTCTTCTCTTTCTTCCTCCTCTTGTTCTCTCCTCATTGCTTCTTTTCTAGACTTCAGAATTTGTTGGATGTTGACTTTATCATAGAAGTCCTTGTGCGTTATGTTGTCAACATCCGTGTCATCTACCTGAATACCCGACTTTACAAGCATCCTATAAATAAGGTTACTATAGGGTAGGGCCTTGTTTTGTTTGGTTGCGGCTTCGACAACATTTGTCATGAAAAGCTCCCCAAAGTTAACCTTCTCACGGTTAGCTGTTCGGTATGCTATGTAGAAGTCAAGGTTACTTGGCAATTTTGCGGATTTACCATTGATACAAAATGTAACAATGGCAAGAAGAGTACGATAAACTAAAGGCATGTCATTTGCGTTTTTACTGGGATGGAAGCCTAAGAATGATTTCACTTCATCTTCAGAGACTTTTCACCTAGCCGCATCCCATTTCCATGCATCAAACTCAAAATACCCTTCGTTGGATACACCAATCAAGTCACAAATCTTTTCAACTTTCTATTTAATATGACGTCCATTAACAACGGAATGTAGAGCTAAAGGAAGGTTGTTTATGTATTCAATCCATAAGTTGGCATAAAATAGTCGAGTATACCTAGTGGATATTTTTGACATCTCATTTTCATTCCATATACTCCTTCATTCTTGAAAATCTAACCACTCAATGATAGGGCTTAGTTCATTATTGCTTAGAATATCATTAATTCTAAGCAACTTGAGTGGGATGGTCGCTCTTTCATCATCTTCCCATTTATCATGTAAATTCTGAGAGTGTCTAGTTATATACCTTATTTGCCCCGGAGCAGGGGTTCCGCCAATGCCTCCTTGGCATCTTTTGCTTTGATCCAAGGGAAGTTGGAGAGAGTGAGCTCACTTCTAATCCCGGCAAGAACGCGCCCTTGACTCATGTCTATAGACTGTTTCATTCTAGATTGAGAAGATTGTCCTTGAGAGGTGCTTGAACCTTCTCCTCCACCCCTAGAAGATCTTGGCCTCTTGGTTGTATTTCTGCTCCTTGAAGACATTTTTAAGAAATTAGGGATTGAGAGATTGAGAATTTTAGGTTGTAATTGAGGAATTCAAGAGAGGAAATCAAGAATCAACAGTAGAAAATGTTTAACTCTTGATTTAGAGATGAAATCTGAGATATGGATGATTTGGGAGAAAGGAGGCAGAGCCTTTTGTAGGGTTTCGCTGATGGAAATGGTTGCAAATGAAGAGGGATTAGCGTTTTGACAGATTTTATACCTGCTGAATTCGACGACGTCGATCGATCGACGTCTGAGTTCGACGTACGTCGATCGATCGATGTTAAAGATCGACGTATGTCGATCTCTTGTTTTGATACGTCGATCGTTTGACGTACATCTGTTTTTGAGATTTTCAATTTTTATCTCTCTAACTAATGTTTATCATCCATAATCTTGTTCTAATAGACTCAAATGTCTCAATGGGAAGAGATTTTGTGAATATATCCGCTAGTTGGTCATTTGTTGGGACAAATTCAACGCATACCAATCCCTTTTGGATGCAATCTCTTATGAAGTGATGCCCCACCTCTATATGTTTGGTCCTACTATGATGTACTAGATTTTGCGCTATACTTATGCCTGAGGTATTGTCACATAGGATGGGAACTTTATCAAACTTGACATTATAATTGTTCAAAGTATTGATCATCCAAAGTAGATGTGCACAACACGAAGTAGCCGATATATATTCGGATTCCGCCGTTGAAAGTGACACACTATTTTGTTTCTTGGAGAACCAAGAAACTAAGCAATCTCCAAGGAATTGACATGTCCCGAAGGTGCTTTTCCTATCAACAAGATTTCCGGCATAGTCGGAGTCACTATATCCTCTCAGATCAAAACAACCATTTTTGGGATAAAACAACCCAAAGTTCAAAGTTCCTTTTAAATACCTAAAGATACGTTTAATGGTAACTAAATGTGATTCCTTAGGCATACTTTGAAATCTAGCACATAAGCACACAGCATGCAAAATATCCGGCCTACTAGTGGTTAAATAAAGTAAACTACCAATCATACCCCTATATTTTGTTACCTCAACCGGCTTTCCTTTTTCGTCTTTGTCAAGCTTTGTACTTGTGCTCATCGGAGTGCTCACACTCCTTCCATCCTCGAATTTGTACTTCTTGAGCAAATCCTTTGTATACTTTGTTTGAGATATGTACACTCCATCTTGAGTTTGCTTGATTTGTAGACCAAGGAAGTAGTTGAGTTCACCCATCATGCTCATTTCAAATTCTCCTTCCATCAATTTTGCAAAATGCTCACAAAGAGAATCATTAGTAGCACCAAAAATGATATCATCCACATAAATTTGAACAAGCAATTGATGGTTTCCTTGTTCTTTAATAAAAAGAGTAATGTCGACTTTTCCTCTTGAAAACTCATTTTCAAGAAGGAAGTTACTTAATCTATCATACCAAGCTCTAGGAGCTTGTTTAAGTCCATAAAGGGCCTTTTTGAGTCTGAAAACATGATTTGGATAATCATGATTTCAAACCCCGGTGGTTGAGCTACATAGACCTCTTCTTGAATTATTCCATTCAAGAATGCGGATTTCACATCCATTTGATATAGTTTGAAATCCTTATAACATGCATACGCTAATAGCATCCTAATAGCTTCTAACTTAGCTACAGGGGCAAAGGTCTCATCATAGTCTATGCCTTCCTCTTGCCTATAGCCTTGGGCTACTAACCTAGCTTTGTTTCTAGTGATGTTTCCTTTATCGTCCATTTTGTTTCTAAATACCCATTTAATGCCAATTACGGGATGATCACTAGGTTTAGCAACTAATTACCAAACATCACTTCTTTCAAATTGATTTATTTCTCCTTGCATAGCTAATATCCAATCTTCATCATTTATTGCCTCCTTTATATTTTTAGGCTCAACTTGTGAAATGAAAGCATTTTCATTGAATTTTCTCCTAGTCATTATGCCTTGGCTAGTTTCACCTAATATCAACTCTTTAGGGTGATCTTTCTTATACTTATATGAATCCGGTAAATTTGAGGTATACCCTCCTACTTCTTCATCTTCCACCTTAGGTTCAAGGGGATCAGTCCTAAGGTCAATAACAGTATTACCTTTTTGATTCTCAAATTTCTCTATATGACTTACTTCAATTATTTCATCATCATCATCATCATTATTAATGTTTGATTTATCCTCAATGAGTTCACTAAACTTAACATGAATTGATTCTTCAACTTTCATGCTTCTTTTATTATATACTCTAAATGCCTTGCTATTTTGAGCATAACTCATAAAGATTCCTTCATCCGCTTTGAAGTCGAGTTTATCGAAGTTGTCTTTGGTGTTAAGTATAAAGCACTTACAACCAAATACCTTGAAATAACCAATATTTGGTACTCTACCTTTCCAAAGCTCATAAGGAGTCTTTTTGAGAAATGGTCTCAAATAAACTCTATTGATCACATGACAAGCGGTATTTACCGTTTCGACCCAAAAATATTTGGGTAGCTCAAATTTGTTTAGCATGGCTCTACTCATTTTTTGAAGTGTTCTATTTTTCCTTTCCGCAACACCATTTTGTTGAGGAGTTCTTGGAGCTGAAAAATTGTGTCCATACCCTTTGGATACGCAAAATTCTTGAAATTCTCCATCAAACTCACCACCTCTATCACTTCTAATTTCCTTAATTGTGTCTTTTTTTTGATTTTCTAATCTCTTACAAAGCTTTATAAATTCTTGACATGCATCATTCTTTTTAGCTAAGAACATTACCCAAGTGTACCTAGAGAAGTCATCTACCACCACAAAGGTGTAATGTTTTCCACTTAAACTTGCCGTACCAATATCCCCATCCAAATCCATATGGAGCAATTGTAGAGGTTTGGTGGTGGAGATTTCATTTTTGGGCTTAAAACTTGTTTTAACAAGCTTTGCCTTTTGACAAGTGTCACATAAGCCATGGTTTTCGAAATTTAATTTTGGAAGACCTTGGACTTTTTTATTTTTTCAAACCTCTTTGAAATTTTTAAAACTAATGTGTCCAAGTCGTCTATGCCATAGTTGAGTCAAATCATTTTTGGCAACTAGGCAAGAAACGTTTTGTAATATCAAATCATGTGTGCTAAATTTGTAAACATCATTTTTACGTATAGCTTCAAAAACAATCTTATCGTTCTTTTTCACAACTCATTTTCTTTTCACAAATTCAATTTGAAAATTAGCATCACATAGTTGGCTAACGCTTATCAAATTATACTTAAGCCCTTCTACATATAGTACATTATTAATAGTAAAGGAAGAGTTACCAATTTCTCCATGTCCAAGGATTTTGGCTCTCCCATTGCCAAAATGCACCGTTCCACCATCTTGGAGCTTGAGCTTGGTGAACAACGTCTTGTCTCCGGTCATGTGTGTTGAACATCCGCTGTCCATAAGCCATTTGGTTCCTTCTTCTTTGGCTACTCCATTTATCCTGAGAGCCTACAAAACCAAAAGATGTATGCATTGGTACCCTTTGAAGGTTGGGTCCTTTAGGGTTAGTTTATCGACCCTTAGGCTTCCAAACATACGTGCTTCCAAATCTAGATCTACATTCTTTCTTCACATGTCCTAGTTTGTCGCAATAAAAACAAGTGGGTACATGCTTTGGTTTAGAAGGTGATGAATTTTGTTGAGTTTTTCTATTATTTATCCTCTTCTTTAAGGACTTAGGTTTAATAGGATGATGAATTAAATCCTAAATCGGATTTATCATTTCTAATTCTTTGATTTCCAGGTAGTATGTCTAAGTTGTTTTTACCATTTGTTAGTCTTTGTAAGTCTAACTTTAGTTTCTCACATACTTTTCTAATTTCTACTTTTTCAAGAGCTACGGTTTTATGCATAGTGAGTATGATGTCATGCTCTTGAAACATCAAAATGTTCTTGTCATGCAAGCTCTTATTTTCTAAGATGCATTTCTTGGACTCTTTCTTCAAACGCTTATATTTTAAATTTAATTTTTCAAAGTCATCTTGCAAATCTCCTATTTCATCATGCAAAATTTGAAGGGTTAGAATTTACCTCAAGATCATCTTCAATTGCCATAAGAAAAATATGTTGAATCTTTGGATTGTCAACTAATGTAACAAGTCCAACACTTTGATCTTCACTCTCTTCTCCTTCCGATTCCGAAAGAAGATCATCCCACGTGGTTACCTCCGCATTGAGGGCTTTTTTCTTTTAAGGAAAGACCTTCTTCTCTTGCTTTTGCGGCTCTTTCACGTGGCAATGGACAATGAAGTGACCGGGTCGACCACATCTATAGCAATTTTCACTTGCTTCCTTTTCTTTAGGTGGTCTCTTGAAAAACTTTCTTGCTTGAGCTTGGTTTCTAGTTGCCATTCTTCTAAATTTTCTTACTAGAAGAGCAACTTCCTCATCCGATTCATCAGACTCTACCACCAATCCTTTGTGTGATGTTTGTGTGGACTTGATAGGATTCATCCTATTTTGTTCATCAATAAGAATTTCATGAGTAAGAAGATTACCGGATAGCTCATCAAGGGTAAGAGTCTTAAGATTCTTTGATTCGGTGATGGCGGTGGCTTTGAGTGTCCATTCTCTTGGCAAAGAATTGAGAAGTTTTGAGACAAGGTCTTCATTTGAGATTTTCTTGTCAACCATGAAGAGTTGATTCACTATTCGTGTGAATCGATCGATTGTCTCCTCAATCTTCTCACCGCTTTTCATTCCAAACATCTCATACTCCTTCATGAGCATAAGTCTTTTGGCCATTCTTAGTTGCTCAGTTCCTTCATGTATCATTTCAAGCCTTTTCCATGCCTCGTGGTCTGTTTCAAGACCTTGAAGTCTTATGAGCTCGGTGGTGGTGAGAGCATTTGAGAGAATATCAAATGCTTTCCCATTAATGGCAAATTTCATCTTTTCTTCATCGGTGTAGTCATCATCATTTTTGAACATTGATTCTCCTTTTGAGTTTGTAGTCATAGGAACTTCAATTCGTTTCACAACGGCTCTCCATATATCAAATCCACAGCCTTTCAAATGATTGATCATTCGAAATTTCCACAAAGAATAATTTTGGGCATCAAATATAGGTGCTTTAGTGTTTGATCCGGAAAATGGTCCAGTAGGCTTAGGAGATGAAGAGGTTGAGGTTGTCATTGCCATGATCTTTAACCTTGCTACTTGCAAAGATTGGCCAAGCAATCAAGGTTAGGCTCTGATACCAATTGTTAGGTCCGAAATACACTCTAGAGGGGGAGGGGGTGAATAGAGTGTTTGGCTCTTTTGCGGAATTTTCTTGTTTGGCTCAACTCAAAAAGATATTCAAAATCAGAGCAAGAATGGGAGATGAGAAATAATTAATGAGTACACCGGATATAGAGTGGTTCGAATCGTAAATGATTCTACTCCACTACCACTTTGTTTCCAAAGTGGATTTTCAACAACTACTCTTCTTATTATGAACAATAAGAACAACCACAACAACTCTTACACTAACACTTTAGTGTAAGCAACAACAACATCAACTTTTGCACAAACCACACTTGTGCAACTACAACAACTACAGCTCTTAGCAAAAACAACTTCTTGCTACCTCACAACTTCAACAAAAGTTCTCTCAAGAACTTCTCACAGTGGGTTGAAGAAATATAGTAAGGTTCACACTTTCTCACTAGTCTAAGCACAAGCAAGAGATCAAATATTTATGGTTCCTCTTGTGCTTGACTCTCTTTGTCTCAATATACAACAATGAAGAGCAAAGAAAAGATAAACAAGCTTTAAACAAATTTACAAGTATGAGAGAACTATACAACAATGAAAGATGAAGCTAGATGATGTTGAAAGTGTGTAATTGCTTCATCCAAGCCTCTTCTATTTATAGATAAAGTTGACCACGTTTTTGAGGCTCGCCAGCAAGTCTTCATCTTCAAAAAGGTCAAGATAGTGCCCAAATAGTCTTTAGCCACCCTATGGAGTGATTTGATCTTGAATAGCCACCCTAGAGAATCTTAGACATGGTTAAAATAGTCAAGGAAGTATGTAGTATGTTGGATTAAAGTCCTACAAGAAATTTGAGCAAGATTGGAGAGAAAAAATATCGTAGTTATGCAATGTATCTAGTGAGGCTGAGATTTGTTAAATGTACACAAAATTTAGTAGAAAGAATTGCCTATCGCTGTTGATAATTAAAAAACAACAACAACATTGCCCCATTGCATTAGAGGCTCCCGCCTATGGCAGGGTATGGGAAGGTCTGATGTACGCAACCATACTCATGTGTTAGAAACACATGGAGGTTGTTTCCTGATGACCCATAATGAAAATTGCGTGTCGATCAACTGCTACTTCACAATATAAGAAGCGCAACCAATTAAGTGAGTCATTTTTCTTTATTCCACCATATTCCAAAGTCGAAGAAGAGTGTGTCCTTAACTCCATTAAAAAAAAAAGCGAAAGCTTGCTGATCTCAACGTATAGTGGTTTTTGAGTATTTAAACAAGGACTTGGATTTCGTTTTAGCAAGCCTAATGGTGATACTAACAATGACTCGACTATAGTAAAGCTAAATTCCAAGAATGGTTCATTATTTTTCCTCCAGAACTTCTCTTCAGTTGATCAGATTTCTTTTAGTGAAATATATATGCGTCCATGGAGCTTACATTTCCTAAGGCATTAAAATTGCCTCACGGTTCAGCTTCCATCTTATCCAAACGTCTTTGATGACCTGTGTTTTACAGGTACCAGAAAATCTCTAAGTCGCCATTCTCCACGTTTGAACTGTGTCGACCTATGACATTTATATGCTAAATATTTGATCGATTTGATCTTTACAATGGACAAAATTCCTGGAGATGGATGTTCTTCAAGCATTGGGGCAACGAATGCTTCGCTACTTGTCTTTGTTTCGTTACATTGATGGTGTTTGAACATGATGCGACTAGCATCAGTATTGAAACATAATGGTCGAACATGACTTATCTGGAAATAGATTGAAGGTCACTAGTGTTGATTGTCTTATTATGCTGCTGTCATTGTTGCTTAAGGACATGCTCAGAGCCAATTTGACAAAATCCCAGTTCTTTCACGCTGGCATCGGTGGAGCAATTAGATGGTTGCGGGTTAGCACAGGATTCTTGGAAGGAGTTCCTCACTGGGCTCCAAAAAAGCATGGGTTGCCTGGTCTCATGTCAGCCTACCCAAAGAAGAAGGAGGACTAGGAGTATTCCAACTGAAGGTGTGAAATTTGACACTGCTATCCAAGCACATGTGGGATATTCACCACAAGAAAGACCCACTCTAGGTGCAGTGGATGAATCATAAGTACAGACTACAAGGCATGTTATGGTCAAGGATGGCACAGCTCGAACTCTTAAAGATACTTAAGGAGATCCGAGATCAGTTTCTTGCTAGGGAAGACTCCTGCAGTTCGACAGTAGAGGCAATCACCTCATGGACAATGGAAGATGGTCTCAAACCTCGTTTGGCATATGACTATCTCAGAGAAAAGGGCAGTAAGGTCAACTGAAGCAGGATTGTTTGCGACTAAGCAATTACGCTAAACACTCTTTCACACTCTTGTTCGCTGGGCTGAACAAGCTACCCACTAAGAATCGTCCTGTTTATCTAGAACACAGAGAATGTAACCTCTGTTCGGCTGAACAGGAGACGCTGAAACACCTCTTCTTCTCCTGCTCAGCTACCAAACAAATTTGAATACTATCTCATCATGGCTGGCACTTCAACGGAGATTTCACTCAATAAAAAAGGATATTGGTTTGAGGATCGAGAAGGTTCAAAGGAAAAGCACTGAAAGTCAAGGCAGCGAAAATTGCCTTGGCAGCGATGGTGTATTTTATCTGGCAAGGACGCAACAAATACATTTTTGAAGGAGAAGCATTTATATCTAGGGATGTAACGCATATAATATGCAGTCATGTATATAGAGTGATGTACAAGCTCTACCATATATCTTAGACATAGGCGCTGCTCATATATTTTAAGATTGATATACATTACTAAATAGAACATGTAGGTCGGCATGTGCACTCACAAGTAGGGTTATTGTATGCGTTGCATCCCTTTGATGCCTTGATTTCTCTTGTTAATATTAGCATTTCAACCCAAAAAAATTCTATGTACCAGGAATTCTTTCAATTATGCAGTTTTCCATTTACTAAACTATTTTCCATATTCAATTTGGCAAACTTCAGCTTTAATCGTCGTGGTTATTTTTACCAGCTCAAACTTCCTTATTCGCACATCATTACCTACTTATATTTTTGGTAAAAATTATTAATTGCTACGCAGTATTAGCTCTGCCAGAGGTGAAATGCTGCTAGAACGGTTACAACAATCACTAGCATGTCCCTATAACAAGGCAAGGCCAGCCAAGGGTTGAATCACCCGAAATTCGCAAATCTAACAGTATTCATTTGGATTTGATTTGGAAAACCGATTCAAATGGAGTCTTAGCCGCCGGAGATGCATTTGCACCGGCATCTGCCTGTAGAAATGCTGTCGCCAACTGCATTCGAAGAGGAAGACTACGCTGATGGTTCCGAACCACTTGCAATGGCTGTTTATTCAGTTGGGAAATTCTGCACTCTTTATCGTGGTTTATATATTTCTGTCAACATAATTTATTTTTTTAGGTGAAATGCAAATTTGTTTTACGTGAACATCAAAACATCAAAGGGACATATCTTATACAATAGCCCTACTTGTAGGCCGACATGCCAACCTACCTGCACAATTCCGTAATCTAAGCTATTTTAAACAGTAGAAGAAACACACATGTCTAAAATGTGGGGAAGAGCTTATACATTACTCAGTACACATGAGTGCTTATTTTTTGTATTACATTGCTTGATACAAATTCTGTGCCTTCAGAAACGTATCTATTCCACGCCTACCAAATGTGGTACATTGCAGCATGCAATGTAATTTTTGCTGCCTTGGATCTGAGTATCTTTCGTTTAAGTTTGCGTGAGCTACAAGTCAGCAATCTACGGATGGAAGTAAGTCCCTGTGGAAGATCAAGCCAGGCTGAGGAGGATAGCCAAACCTGTCTGGTGGCCGATCAGAAGAAGAAGAGGTGTTAAAGTGTCTCTTGTTCTGCTGAGCAGAGCTGACATATATGATCATCGAGGTAAACAGACCTGTTTTTGGTGGAAAGCTTGTTCAGCCTGGCCAGACACAGCGTAAAAGAGTTTTTGGGATTCACTGTTGAGTCCCAGACGATCTTAGCACAGTTAACTTTCCTATCATTCTCTCTGAAGTGTTCATATGCCAGTCGAGGTTTGAGAATACCATCCACCATCCATGAAGTAAGAGCATCTACAGCCGAGCTGCACGACCGAAACTGACCAGTAGTTTGTCCCTGATCTCCAAGAATTTTTTCAGAAGGAGGGAGTCAGTGTTGCGCCCCACCCTTGTCCATAACATGCTGTATAGCTTGTATTGATGATTCATCCACTGCGTCCAGAGAGTATCCTTCTTGTGATGGAGATACTATAAGTGCTTGGCTAGCAGCACTAGATTCCATGCCTTCAACTGAAGTACTCCTAAGCGACCTTCATAATTTGGGCATGCTGACCTGAGACCAGTAAACCAATCCTTTCTGGTCCCACGGGAAGAATTTTTCCATAAGAACTGTAAGCGAATTCTTTTCACTAGAGACCTAATTGTTGCTGGCAGAGGCAGAGCACTTAACCATAAAATCGATTTGATCAACTGTAATCTGCCAGCATATGAAAGACTAGTCACATTCCATAACCCCACCTTTGTTGAGAAACCGGAGTTTGAGTAATTTTAAAATACATGATTTAAATGTTACATGTTTTCGAAATGCATGATTTAAGTGTTACATGACATGCATACGTGATAGATATGCTTTATATGTTTATGTATATTGTTGGTCTAACTTGCCATGAAGCGTTAAGGCTTACATCATATGAAAAACATTTGTTGTGCTTATACTATTTTCCAGTGTCATGTTAAATGAACTAAACTAGTTCATTTAATGAAGTGCTTAATGAGATGAACTAACTAGTTCATTAAAAGAAAATCTTAAGGGGACAAATTTTGAGATAACTACTTGGTCAAATAATTTGGAATGGAAAGTCCTCTCCTCACTCTCACACACACGGCACATGTTTATGCTATATATACACACATATTTTTTATAATAACGAACTATAAATTTCTATCCAAACGTTTCAGCGACACATCTTAAAGGTACGTCGACATCTCACAACCATATACACATCACATTTGTGAGTATATAAAGGTTCCATATCATACATTACATGTCATAAAGTCACCAAAATTATGCCGACCTGTCACAATTCCATAAACCGAAAATTGCCACATTGGATGACTACCAAACTATCACCGGCATGTTACATACTTACCATACAAAGATGTCCAGCCTATATACATTTCAAAAGCTCAAACATTTCGTGCACTACATGTCTATATCAGCCCCAAAGTCGTACCATGTTTACACATATCAATTACCTACAATTTGCCTTGGTTCGTTGACAATTCAAATTCAAACATTTCCACCACATGGCCTAATTTTATCTCAGCTGTTGGAGCTGAAATTACACTTTATATTATGTATATTATGTGTAAGATAACATATTTTACATGTCTAAAATGTTTGAGACTAATTGGAGAAAAATCGCATAATCGACGGAAGTCGAAAATTCGGTTTTCTACACTTATCTTACATGGGATGTTTTACATTGTGTATAATATGTATCTAGAAATTTTTTACACATCTAAGACACGTTGGAGTATTCTTGAAAAACAATTTAAGGGTTGATTGAAATTTACGATATTTGTGAAGATATTGCCCCATTATTTGACAAATTTCATAAAAGAATTTAAGCATATGGGAGCGGAACATATACACGCCATTTTCATCCTATTTGGAGCTTAGGTGGAGTTTGTCTGGCACTCTGATTGGTGGAGGATGAGCCAAAAGTGATTGGTGACATTGAAGAAGACCAAGACACACAAGGAAAAGATTCAAATTCAAACAAAGTGCCAAAGTTTTCAGCACATCGATATTGTGGCCAAATTTTGGCATAATTTGTCCTCAAATTTCTTCCAAAAATGCAGGGGTAATCACATCTTGATTGATTGGAAATTAACAAAACTTGATTTTTAGCATGTGTTGTAGATTTTTATGATAAATTTCAAGGTCATATTATTAGTGCCAAAGTGGAAAATGAAAGCTATATCATGGAGTGACAACTAGGCGAAGACACATCATTTGTCCAATTATGTTTTGCCAAGTACACACGGGTGTGTCATAAATCTATAAAAGGCATCTTTCAGGGGTATTCAAGATAAATTTCAAGGAAGAATTCAACACATAGGTGTTAGTGTATGTGCCCTAGGCCATGATTTGGATATTTATGTTATGCATTTATTATTAATAAAAGAGGTTTTATTATTATTATTGTTGTTTAGTATGTTACACAATTTTGATATATGTCCCTGATTCATTGTTGTTATAGAGATATAATAATTTATAACCAGTATGAGTATTTATTTGATAATCATGAGATGATTATGTGTATGGTGATACAAATCAATCTCATAGATACTTGTTAGAGAACAGTGTATTGGACAGACGCATCATGAGATTACTACATGGATTAGCGTCATAAGTAAATCTCGTGATAGTCATGTTTTAATCCTTTGACTTGAGATTGTCATAGTTTCCAACATAAGGACTATTATATTTTGACATGATCAAACGTTATTCGTAACTGGATAATAATAAAGGTCATGATTGAATGTGATAGAAATTATGTAGAGGATATTGAACAATCAAGATAGAAATTGTCCCTCTCTTTTGATAGAGATATCTTTGGGCCCCTCGATTAGTGAGACTATGAAATGCATGGCCGTGCTCAAATGAATTGATAGTGTAATCAATATCATTTGTTTTATCAGTCTACTTAGAGATCGAGTAATCATATATTTGAACAATATAAGTATGACGCTGACCATGACTTATGTTCAAACTAGATATCATATGACAAAGAGATTAATGCATGTGCTATTATTGGGCTAGTTGGACTTTACTCGTATTAATTGGGTAGTTGTAATGTCTTGCTAGAGACCAATTACGACTTGTTGGTTTAATAGAGATTTAATCAACTGCCAATTAATTTGGGCCTATCGGGTCACACACAAGAATGCGTATGGCTGAGATTAATAATACTAATAAAATTAATATTGGATATTAATAATTATTATTATTATTATTATTATTATCATTATCGTTTTTAACATTAATAACGTTAATATTGGATAAATTATTATTATTATAATTTTCGTTTTTATATATATATATATATATATATTTAAACAAAAGATTTTTATTAGGAAAAAACCTCACTTATGGCGGAGGAAAACCATTGTACAAAGCGTCCGAGTATGCAAACCTATGAATTAAAGAACTAATGATGATATATCTCCAGTCATATACGATATGCCGCATTAAAACCTTGCCAAGTAAAACCACCCTTGTGGATAAAACCTTGGCGAAGGAAAAAGCGTACATATTTATACGACTATCATAGATATCAAGTATGAAACAGATTAAATACAATGATCTGGCAGCTATTGACATCTGAATGAGTAGCATCCCCAGTACGTGATCAAGCACCCGACATGATAACCTATATGCCAGCATGAATTGCCGTCGGAGATGAGTGAGAGGGCCCCATAAAAACTTCCGAGTTCCTTTGGCAGCACATACAGTGTTCTCGTGGAAAGAAACCAGCAGCAAGTCCATCCATGCAACATAAAAACCACAGCATACGTGAGGCACAGTTGGGCAAAGTAATGAAAAGACACCAGCCCAAAGAGTGTAAGACATACCCGGTCTGCCTGTACCCACAGAGGCACAGGCAGGGAAGCAGAAGATGAGCCAATCCATACGGAAATTCAAACAAATAGCGTCCATCGAAAGTGTAAGACACCATAACGCCCATGCAGCAGCATTACCGAAAAAGGCATCAAATATACACAGCAAAGCCATACTTTCTAAATATAATAACAAGATGATGAGCTCACCAAAGCTGCCTGCACTGACAAGAGTACAGGCAGCGACAGCAGTTGTGAGCCAATCCATGTGGAAGACATTAGTATACTGACGGCCATCATAGCCGCGAATCGTCCTCGTTCCCTCACAACGTGAAAGCCAGATGAGTGGAAGAAAAATGTGTGTATATATAATGAGAACGGCAATGATGAGTAGATGAAGGAATACAGAAAGCGTACCATGTCTGCCTGCACTCATATGAGCACAGGCAGAGGATAAGAATATGCGCCAATCCATTTGGAAGACTTGATGGTCAACCCATGCGCAAACTTGCAGAGGTGAGATCAAGTAATAAAGCAGCACGGACCATCGATGGCAAGTGCTGACTATCAAAGGAGGCTGCCTCTGGATGAAGCATAGCATGCTGAGCTAAGTAATGAGCTGGCATATTTGCTTCACGATACACATGTGCGATTGACAACTGATTTGCCTGAAGTAGCGAGTGTAATTGGCCCAGGTGATAATTGCGAAAAATGGGCTGCGTGGATCTCAATCTCGATACCAAAGACTCGCAGTCAGATTCTATAATAATGGTGCGGTATAATGGAAGAAAATATAAAAGACCAAATAATGTCGCCTGGATTTCTGCCAATAATGGCGTGCAGCACGGCAGACGAAAGGATACGGCTCGCACACACTCCCCATGATGATTGCGGTAATAATGCGCCACCTGCAGCATACCGCGCTCCCACGGCAGCATCCACATTAAGTTTGAAACGACCAGAGGGTGGGCATTTCCACCGAACAACCTTTAGGCGAGGAGACCGAATGCGTGGGATCCAGGAGAGAGAAATAGTTGGACCAGCAGTAAGCTTGGTCCCCTGAATCTTGTGAATCCAGATATTAATGTCAAAATGTATCGCATGTCGTAACCTAGCAGTCGAGAAGGATGTGGAATCCCCATATATAAGTTGCGCATAGTGTTTCCAGATGTTTAGAACAGTGAGAGCTGGAATGATAATTTTTAATACCCCAGAGAGTGAAGATTCTGATGATCGAAACCACCATGAGAGTAAACTTGGATGAAAATTGCGTTGAGACAGAAGTGCGGCAAATAGTGTAAGCCGATTTTAGCGTAAACTCACCAGTGGATGATGGAGTCCATGATAGGAATTGTCCGGCACCCGTCGTGTGCGAAATTCCTAAAGGGTGTATACGACAGATTAATTTCCATATCGGCGAGTCTAGGAGTCTTGACATAAAATCTCCCCGCCTACCATATTTCATGTGCATATAAGAGCTCTATAAAGTGTCGTTTTTATGATATGACCACCAAATTCTGCAATGATATGCTTTTTGTAGTGAAATAAGGTCGCGAAGGCCCAACCCTCCTTCATCAATCGGCCGTGCGATCCGGGACCAAGACACCCAATGATGGCGGTTGCCCCAAAAGAAAGAAGCCATTTTCCTATGAATGAGACGGATTACTGATTTGGGCAAACCTCCCGCAGCCAGAATGTGTAATGGGAGAGCCGCTATCACAGATTGGAGCAGTACCAATCGACCTGCATGGTCAAGAAGCCGTGTGTGCCACCCATGCAAACGTGCTTCCATGTGTTGGAGCAAAGATGTGCAATACCGAACCCTATTGATCCCTTTGTGTAGATATGACCCAAGATATCGTAAGGGGAGAGAAGATAAACGCATACCAAGAATTTCCTTAAATCTTCTTTGTTGTGGCGATGTAACATGGGATGAAGTGATGATGGTACTCTTATGATAATTAACCTTTTGGCCAGATGCAGCTTCGTATTGAGTTAAGAATAATTTAAAACGTTGTAAGTTCCGCAGTGTACCTCGAAGAAAAATGAGCAAATCGTCAACATAAGCCAAGTGTGTGATAGCTAGCGGAACACGTCCCAGACGAAAATAGTGAATGTGTCTGGCTGCAGCAAGGGACTTTAGACCCCTGCTAAAACCTTCAGATGACAATATAAATAACAATGGGGATAGTGGATCTCCCTGCTTTACTCCTCGAAATGGGCGAAACGTGGGGGATGGCTGACCATTAATTAACACTGACAAGCGTGTGGCACTTAGGTGGTTAATAACCACACGGATGAAAAAATCTGAAAAACCAAATTGCCTCAATAGAAGTTCCAAGTATTCCCAACTGACTCTGTCGAATGCTTTCATCATATCCAATTTCAAACATAGTTGAGAGCCCCCTTTATCCATCATGTGTATCATCTCCTGAGCTAACAATACTTGGGTGGAGATATCATGTCCTGGCAAAAAACCTGTTTGCTCCGGGGATATTAGTTGTGGTAGAAGCGTACCCAATCGTGTGGCCAAAATCCAAGTGCAGACCTTACTAAAAAATTCGTCAGACAAATGGGACGAAAATCGCTAAATGTTTGTGGAGATTGTATCTTAAGAATCAACGTAATCAAAGCCCCAGCCATGACTGCCGGCTGCGGAACTACCAGAAAAAATTCCTGTACTGCTTTTAAAACATCCGAATGTATGATCGACCAGCATGAACGGAAAAACATGCCATGAAATCCATCAGGTCCTGCTGCACTATGAGGATCTAAGCTCCATACAGCAGCCTTCACCTCTGCCTCAGTTGGAAGTTGTGTAAGCATAACATTATCTTGCGCTGTGAGAACACGTGGGATGTACGATAGGATCTCTGAATGAGTGTATGTTTCCTCTCGCGCAAATAATTGGGTGTAAAACTCCACAGCAGAATCCATAATATCATCCTGGGAGTTAAGGAGTATGCCCTCATAATTTCGGATTTGCTGAATATGAAGCTGCGCACGTCTGCCTTTAACCAGAGAGTGAAAATATTTTATGTTAGCGTCCCCCTCCCGTAACCATTTAACCCTTGCCTTTTGCTTCCAGAAATGCATTTCATAGTTTGAGGCAAGTAAATATTCTGCTTTAGCCTTATAGTATGCCTGCCGATTATCTTCCGTGGGTGTGGCATCCCATTGAAGTTCCGCGGCATTCAGTAGCTCTTCAGCATGTTTCAGAGTCCTGAAAATATTACCAAAGACTTCTTTGTTCCACCTCTGAATATCTTTCTTTAGGGCAAATAACTTACCGTAAAACCCACGCATACCTCCAGTTGTTGGATAAGACTACCATGCGTTTTGAACATATGAATGGAAATCTGAATGATGCAACCAGGCATCCAAAAAACGAAAGGAGCGTCGCGTCGGGGATGCAGCTGATTTGCATTGCACAAGAAGTGGAGTGTGATCCGATGTTGTCCGAGGCAAATGAGTTAACTGCAGATTGTCAAACTAATCTTGAAACAAAGAGTTTATAAAAATCCAGTCTAACCTCCTTCGAACTCGACCTAGCCCCCTCCCATCGATCCATGTATAACGGGTACCGTGATATGGAGGAGCCATAAGAGAGCAGCTTTCGATACATTCATTGAAATCTTGTAACGTGGCCACCGTTGGAGTATACCTGCCATTGTGATCTTCCAGAGAACGGAAAGTATTGAAATCACCCCCAACTAGCCATGGTATACGCACTGTGGTGTTGAAATCACATAAAGCTTGCCAAAGCACCTGACGCTGAATGGGTGTATGCTTCGCATAGACCAGAGAGAGAGCAAATGTATGTTGCAATAATAAAGAAGTTAATGTAAAATGGACCACCTGATTATCATCCTGCACGTCAACCAAACGAAACTCATGATCGCGCCAGAAAAACCAAATATGCTTAGACTGTGAAACAAAAGATTGAGAGAAACCAAGACGTAAGCCATAACTCATTATCTGCGAGGGAGCGTGCTTAGGTTCTATCAAAGCTAGAAGATGCAATTTATGATCGTGTGTCAACATGCGTAATCGGGGCATTGAACCACGCATGTCGCAAACATTCCATATTAATATATTCATTGAGGTTGAGTAGAGGAACTTCCCTGAATAATGTGCGAAGCACTACGTGTTAAGATTGTAGAAGGAGGCAAAGGAGGAAGATCCTTGCGGGAGCGACGTTTACGGCGCGGAACCACAGGTATAAATGCAGACTCCGCCAACAGATCCTGCAACCGGGATATCAATGTCGTCCTCCGGAGAGGGTGGAATAAGCTGCATGCGTCTTTCGACGTCCGTAGACACCAGCGGTACATCCTCAACAGTTACGTCAATGGGCAAATCCGTATCAGACACATGGCCAATATCGTGCTGCATGTGATCAACTGGGAAATCCGCAGCATCACAAAATACATCTGGATGAGTAACATCAGACGGCAAGGGTGCATGTGGGGGATCTTCATCTTCCGAGCCAGTATCCGCTGCATCCAAATTTTCTGGAGCCTGCGATGGCTCAGCCTCAGTCAAGGGAGGTTGGGCGCTTGGAGCCATGGGTTCTTCAGCTGTGTTCAAATTATCCATAGGAGCCAACACATCATCGTTTATCTCATGCACCATGGAGGGCACGTTGGACTTTTGTTTAACCGGAGTCCAATGCGTTTTGGTGCGGCGAACAGTGGGCGGCGGAGGAGGTGGCGGAGGAACGCGAGACTCGCCTTTAGATGGGAAATCCGAGAGTTTATGTCCAAGTCTGCGACAATCCGTACAAAACAACGGCAAATCCTCATAGATAATAGATTGCAATATTAATCTACCTTTGGCTTGTAGGTATATCTTTTGCGGCAAATCTTGAGAGACATCTAGCTCGACACACACCCGTACGACCGAGGGATGCAAGCCTTGAGAGGTGGCTGTGTCCAGTTTGATTGGCAGGCCAATAGTGCGAACAATTTCAAACAAAGCCTCCTGCTGATGAAGATGAATTGGTAATGCAGGCAGAGCTACCCAAACCGGCACAATGGGGACGTCCGAAGATGGATCAAAATCAACCGTCCACTTTGTAACTCTCATGTGGCAACCCGAAATAAGCCATGAACGTCGATAGAAACATCGCAAATAATCCGCTTCATTGCTAAAAGTCATCAAGATATGTGATTGATCGATGAGGGTGATCCGTAGATCCTGATGAAAACCTATCTTTTCAAAAACTTCACGTATAACCTTTAATGGAGGACGGCCATACCAGAATGTACCAACGAGACAATGCCGAAAAGGAGCAGCAAGCGCGTCGATTTCTGAGTCGAGGAACGAAACCAAAGGGATCCCTTTGTAGCGGGTCGCCATTTTCGGCGATATTGATACCGGCGTGACAGGTTTTTCGGCCACTACTGCAGCGAAAGTGGGAGCAGTGGCCATCGTTTGTTGCGGAAAAAAGAAAAAGAATGCAGCTTTAAAGGTGTAATGATCAGCAGACTGGAGGGACAAATCGATCACCAGAGAAGAAGGTGTTGATCGGTGAACTCGGCATCAGCGGCGGCAGCAGCCGCCGCAGGAATTTTTGCCAGAGCACTGCGTCATCTCCGTTCATATATATATCGTTTATATA